>JAQPZY010001522.1:1227500-2427500 GCA_029931535.1 Margaritifera margaritifera | reverse complement strand
AGACTCTGTGCAGTACCTGCACTCACGTTATCAGTACATACTTTTTGCCCTGTTGGGTGTGTGTGCCAATAGCAAAGTGGGTTAAATCGTTTATCTAGATTCTAGAAGGAACATCTCTGAATTCAACAGTCGTGGGTTTGAGCTCTGGCATGGTGGTGATACGATATTTTCCCATGCCTTAGTGAAAAATTGAGTTCCAAAATCATTATCAACAACAAAAACAAACAAAAAAGCAATCCTTTGTTCTTACATATCTTCGTTGATGTAGAGAAAAATAAAACAAAACTTCCACAAGTTTAAATAATTTCACATGGAGCAGGCACAACATATTGCATTTCTTTCACGGACTTTATCCAATAAATGTAGTGTAGTGTATAATTTAAAAGGTACACTTTAGAATTTATGCCTCTGCAATATATTATTCTTGTGTTGCACAAAAATGTGACACGCGTTTATGAAATATCATCTGGATGTCATATCAATGTGGTAAACATGGATCTAACTATGAATAATTTAAGGTGTGTTTGTACATACTGACTCTTTCAGGATATTACAAAATCTTTTATATCCAAGGGTTGAGACATAGCTACAAAATATTATATAGATTATAACAGGTCATTTACTATAACAAGAAATTCAGCTATATTTGTTAAGATGATGGATTTAAAATAATTTTTTTATATAGATGATCTCACAAAGCCATAAACACAAATCTGTTGTATCTCACGATAGCTGGAGTCTCCTTCATTTTTAATGTTCATGTTTATGACATATCTCCATCACTGTACACTGTACTGTAATCTGTTGTTATCAGTCGATGCTGAAGTAACTACACATAATAGGGTTATAATGTAAAATATCAATGTATTTTTTTATGGGAGATTGCATTGGTATCAGCTGGAATATGAAATTGCATATTTTCCATAATTATCGTATGAACTGCACAGAAACAGTTCTGCCGTCGCATAATGCGAATACAGATCAGGGTCTATGTTTTTTGCTGTTGGACTCGACTTATAAGCGAGTATCAAGGAAAAGGGTTAAAGTCTTAATTTTCATTCTCTATAAAATGGTAATCAATTATTCTCAGATAATATGCATGAGATTCTAACCCCTCTACAAAGGGCCATACTTGACCTTTCTAACCCCTCTACAAAGGGCCATACTTGACCTTCGACAACAGGTTGCTGGAAATTATTGCATAACATAAATGTCCAATCGACCGCTAACCAAACCAATAGATGTACTCCGGATAATCGAATTTTGGGTTTTTCCCTAGGGCAAGTCACATCACGGCGGTACAAATAAAGGTTTTTTTTTTTACCATATATTCATTGTACCGTATGTGACCCTGCGCTCATATTTGTAAGTCTGCATTCAATGTCTAACGGATAAATATAAATCCAAATCGGTTCTGAGTCGCAGGACTATTATAGGAGGCTAGGAGTTTTAATTATGCAGCTTTTACAAAAAAAAATGTGATCAAGTAGAGTTACGTAGGAATCCTGCTAAAATTTTGGCGCCAAAAAGATTAAATGAAGATCACGATGACATATTTAATGAGAGGTTTGAAAGACACGATTGAATCATTCTTTATTTGACTCAAATCATATGATAGTTGATTTTTAAAAATTGTATCAATTTTTAATTTATTGTTTTATGCTAAGCATGTTACAGTTCAAGGAGCATGCTGGATTGAAAGCTTACAGTTATGTACTCGCGTATAAGCCAATACCAACTGCAAACTGCATAGACCCAGATCTGCCGTCGCATAATGCGCCGGCAGATCTGAGTCTATGCAGTTTGTAAGGAATAATCAGTATAACAAACAACATAGACCCTGATCTGCCGGCGCTTTATGCGATGGCAGATCAGGGTCTATGTTGTTTGCATTTGGTATTTCGAGATCGATGAATACACAATATGCAGAGATGAATATAGGTACTCCCGGTGTATTCAATTTTATTTTTAAATATAGAATGTGTATTGCTAGGAAAAATTAAGCAAAGACCAATTCTAAGCTTCAATCAATCAATCAACAAATCACTAAATCAGGTCGTTATGATACTAACTGATGTAATGAATATACATAAGGAGATAAAAAAATGAAAAAATATCACTGATCAATATCATTATTTGTAGCAATTTCGAGACTAAAACACGGGATATATTTTTGAATCCTACAACGTATGCATTTGAATTGAATATCTCACATTCTTCATTGCTATGCAAAATACTTGGCTGAAATATTTAAGATAAATAGATGGAATTACCTGTTTACATACATACATCGCCATCTTTGAGAAATGCTGAATACTACTAAATTAAGACTGTATCGACTGATCGAATCAGTGACAGAATTGATATGTTTAATTATTGAACCCTCTTATACATGATAAGAAAGATACAGGAATCTCCCAACACAAATAACATAATTTTAGAAATAATGCATTATACAATTAATTCTGAAGCAATATACTAACCTTTGAACTGAAAAATATAGAAAACTAGTTTCTCAACACAAACAGGACTGACCGCTGCTAAGATTCATCTAAATGATTAGTATTTACATTCTTCAAAATTGGTTTTTAGCTCAGAAAAAAAAAATCATAAATGCCATGTGCTGAAATTGTATCTGCTTTCAACGAGGCATGTTCGTAGCACATGTTTATAAAACAATTTTCAATCATGTACAAACACATAAACTGTAAGATATTACAATCATAACAGTAAATATCCCCACTATTTGTACCGGTGTCACGTGGAAAATATCTATTGCCAACTTGGTGTGAATGTTTCGGCATTCACATTTTGAGTGTTCAGTCGGATTGAACAAATTGAAAATGATTGGGTCACCTACGCATAAGACATCCAATTTCATGCCTTTAAAACATTCCTATTTTCTGCATCCGATTTTCATGAAAAGTTAAATTCAATGCTTTCAAGAGTCCAGTGTCATTTACAGGATAATTTTGGAAAAAGTTAAAGACTGCTTGTACAGGAATAGCTAATGCTGATGTTTAGGTAGATCAGCATTCTCCAATGTAATGGTTCAGTTCATCACTTACTTGCAGTAGTAAGGGCGATGAATTACACTAAACAGTTTAATATCTGACAAAAATTTCATCCATCATATGGACGTGTTAAAAGCACGTAAAAATGGTTACACTGAAAGGTCTTATCAAATTAATTCCTTCAGCACATTTTAAACGAAAGTTCAATATTTTATCTACATTATGGGGAAAAAGTGAAGTGGTCAAACTGCCGTATATTTTGTGTGATTAAATTCTGAAGAAAATCAGCATTGCAAGCTTTTACTTGAATAAAAAAAAAACAAAAAACAAATTCTAGCAAATGAACGAATTACACGCAATTTAATGATAATTGCAAGTCTAATTTTAGTGGTTTATATCATTACGTGTAAATATATGTATCAGTTAGATAACATTAATTATTATTGCAATATTTGCTAATACATTTATAATAGCTATGTTCATTCGTGTTTCGTGATTCAGATTGTTTGAAATAATGTAATTCATGGGATAGAGAAGATAATTATTTAAGCTATATATATATATATATATATATATATATATATATATATATATATATATATATATATATATATATATATATATAGAGAGAGAGAGAGAGAGAGAGAGAGAGAGAGAGAGAGAGAGAGAGAGAGAGAGAGAGAGAGAGAGAGAGCAGGGACTGATCAAAGGGGAGGGGACAAAGCGACCCCCCCCCAACATTTCCTAGAGTAAGTTTACTGTAAGTTTACTTGACAGTTAAATTGTTAAAATTATGCCCTGGAAACGCTTCAAATGTAGTAGCTTCCGGGGATTTCGCCCCCTGGACTCAAGTAGGCGAGGGTTCTTCGGGACGATAACACCTGTTTTCCTCTGTTTTCGTCCCTTATACCCCTCGCCTACGTGTTTACGCCCCCTCCCCAGTACCCTAGTATTAAGTGTGGCAGATGTCAAGGACAATGCAATAATTATTTAATTGGAGAGTTTACATATTTGATTGAATTTTGACATAAACCTAGATAAGAAAACGACCTATCTTTCAGTACATCATATAAAGTTATTTTTTTTTTGTAAAGCTTTATAAATTTAGAAAAAATTAATTGGTTGTTTTAGTGGCAGATGATTCAATATTTTTACTTATTATCATTTATCCGATCAGTTAGAATTAATTAACGTGTATAGTTTCTGCTGTGCTCATTTGAAGTCATATGGTCAAAATATGTCGTGTAATTACCAAAATAGTAGATGGGAAATGGAGATTTGACATTGTCCGTGGGAGTCTCATTTTCTGACTTTGAAACACCCATCACTAACATTAGATTTAAGAGCAGACTTACTAAAACAACGGTGATTTCGCTATAGGGCCTGAAACGCTTTCAACCCGCAGCACAACCGGGACCAAAATATTTGAACGGGTCCGAAACCTTTTTCCCCGCGTTCGAAATACCGGGTCTAACACTTTTTTTCTTTACCCCGCCCTCCGCGCCGACCAGGGTCAGCCGACCAGGCGCTTGCCTACACGCGAGAGTGTTGGCCCCACCCTCCCTTCCCGGTCAACCTCAATTCGTTTCAAGCCCCATGCAGGGCCAAAACGTTTTTACCCCAGCTAGGACGGCGGGTTGACCATGCAATTAGAGATTAGCGTGAGTTTGGAAAAATCGCGAAGATCTTTTGCAAGATTTGCTTTGCTTCTCGCGGAGAAGGTCGTGCAGTTAGATATTAGCGTGTGGTTGCAAAATTGCAATGATCTTTTGCAAGATTTCCTTTTCTTGTCGCGGGGCAGGTCGTGCAATTAGAGATTAGCGTGCGATTGGAAAGTCGTGAAGATATTTTGCAAGATTTACTGCGCTTGTCACCGGGAAGGTCATGCAATTAAATATTTTCGCTGTGGAAAAATTGGCGCGGATTTGATATAGTCATCGAGCGAACATTGTTTGCAAAGATGTCTGAAGACACAAAGTCTGAACTCGCCGAGATGAGTGCGTTGACCAATGAGCAAGGTCTTGCGCGAAACTCAGCGAAAAAAGACGAAAGAAGATAAATATTCAACCGAGTTGATCGGTAAATTGCTGAAAGATGCACGATCTGCGCATGAGGTCGCAAAAGCATCAAAGAGAAAAGCGAAAAGGCACCGCAGGAAAAATCGCCGACGTACAGGCAACGAAAGGAGGAAGACGCTATTCTTAGAAAGCTTTTGGATCAGCGCACTGCCCCTCGCTCTGACAGCCGAGACGGCGGCTGTGGATCTAGGCGATGAGCGAGCGACGCAAACGGAGCGCTTGCCAGAGAAAGGGATGGTAAAGGAACTGCTGCGTTAAGCTCGTCCCCAACCTGATTAAATATGAAAACTATGTGACTGATTACAGAAACATGCAGTTATACACAAAAATGGAAATGAAGGTTGTAAAGGTACACAAGGTCCTAGCATTTTGCCAAAGTGTATGGATGGCGCCGTACCTAAAGCTAAACACTGATTTGCGTGCCAAAGCGAAAACACCATTCGAAGACGATTTCTTCAAGCTAATGAACAGGGTATTCGACAAAACAATGGAAAACCTCCGCAAAAAGGATCCGGATGAGACTTGTGAGGCCAGATGGCGAGGAGGACGCATTGAAGCGCTTCATTGTAGGTTCTGCATTAAAATGGCGCAAATTATTTGACGGCAACTTAGTAGTTGTGCACAGCACAATGACAAAGCTAAAGCTGAACAGGCCAATTTACACAGGTTTGGGTGTTCTTCATCTTTCTAAGCTCTTGACATTTAAGCACTTCTATGAGGTAATCAAGCCGCGCTACGGCTGCAAGACAAGGCTGCTATAAATACGGACAAACCTATTCTGTACATCGAAACTCCCGACGAATACGCCGACATAAAGGAGAGAATTGACCTGGACGACAGCTACTCAAAAGGCCACCCCCTGTACAGCCCACAAAATAAAAAGGTTGTAGGAAAGTTCAAGAACGAGTGCTCAAGAAAACCCATTTCACAGTTTGTTGGCATATGCCCGAAAATTTACGGTTACCTTGTTGGCGATGAGGTGAAAGAGGTGAAAAAGGCCAATGGGGTGGCCAAGCCAGTCCTGAACAGAATCTTGAGGTACTTCATGTACAAGGAGTCCCTATAAGTCCTAAAAGAGTACAAGCATGAGATGACTGCTCTTAGGAGCGTAGGGCACAAAACTAGGGGTTTACGTGATAAACAAGTCAAACCTGTCGCTCCTGGACCCAAAAAGGTGGATAGCGCCAGATGGAATAACCACGCTGGCATACGGCCACAAAGATTGTCAGCGCGCAGTCGTAGCCGGGACGGTAAAACAAGAGGAGCTTGCGACCGCGACGGTGGGGATGGCGTCCGTCAGTCCCACCCGAACCCTCGCTAGCGCCCAAGCAAGCAGCCGAAACGGCCGCGTCCCGTCTCGCGCGCAAGCGCTGAGATGGGCGTGAAGTTGCAAGCGAAGTTTGCGGTGGCAGAGTGAAATTTGGCAGACGAGTTTTTGAAGAAAATTTTAGCGCGGAAGACGGCTGTGAACTTAGCGCAAAATTGTGCCTATTGCAGTCGCCACCGTCGTCTCAACTGTCGTCGCGTCGCAAGCTAAGCACGGCGGGGTTTTTATCCGGCTGGCTGGCCGCTAGCGCGTTGCCTGCGCCAACGTGCAGGGCTCCGTGTTGGTGTTTTGGATCCTCTGATAAACCAGGTTTGTCCTCTCCTTGTCGGTTAGCCAAAGATCCTTATACACGGTCCAAACATCGCCATCGTCCGTGCTGGCCAGCTCGTTTCCCTCGAGCTTGACGGTAATCTCTTTCACGATGACCCGCCTGAGGTTTTTCACAATGGTGCGGTTTGCATTTGCCGCTCCTGTGGACCCACTGTTCAAAGCCAGCGCGAAGGCCCTGCCTTGACGCTGCCGGACACGATTACGTCGTTTTTGCCTAGATTTGGAAATCTAACCACCAGCAGCTGGTTTTGGTCGATCGTGCTAGGGTTGTTGATAGCCATAACAAGCGTTTGCGTGCCCTTCACGCCTAGGGCGCGATTGTGTGATCTGAATGGGTCAAGCTTGTTGCCGTAGTTCGACATCGCAGCTATTTGAGTGTTGTATCGATTGCGTTATATAAACCCTGTTGAAAAGTGTATTTTTTTATTTATAAAACCCCGCGCCAGCCAAGCTTGCAGCATTAGCTACAGGAGGGCATGATTTTGAAATGGCTGCAGGAGGGCATGATATTGAAATGGATGATGTTTTATGGTGATGCCGAGCTTCATTTATTTACGGCCATGATGATGACTTCGGGCCTAAAACAGAAGATTTGGAAAATAGGCTTGGCAACCTCTCGGAAATTCCTCGTGAGGTAATGTTAGAAGAACGTGACTTTTGAATACGGCGGTTTTTTTTTATAAAGAAACCAGTTAGATTATACACCTGTGTACCCAGCCTTTGATGTTAATGACAAAGGTTTGCTGGTTTATAAGATTGAAAACAGAGAACTGGTCATTGAGTTTAGGCAAAGGCAAAATTATGCCTTTAAGCTTTTCCACAGTTGTAACATACAACGGCAAACAAAATGCCTGCCGCATTATGACGCCAATGTTACTTATAGCTCCCACAGAGGAAAGCAGAATAAAAGCCGCTGCGACCATCGAGAAAACTACTCATGTCTGGCGATAAAAACGCAAAAGCGGTTGAAAAAGCCGTTGACGAAGCTTGAAGCTGAACGCGGTGGATATCTAGCACAGGTCGAGGCTTACTGTTACGACTCTATGGTCTTAAAATAATGTAACAGAAAGAAAGTGAAACCAACAAATCAAGTAAAAATCAATAAGCAATTTATTTCTAGATAATTAAAATGAAAATCAAAAGGCACTTACAATGTTGTGAATTAAATTCCAAAAATAATCCAGAATGTATTAATCACAAGTTCTAAAATATAGAATGTTCCGAGTGAGCTACGGTATCATTGAATGTGCTGATGTGCCAAGATGCTTTAATGTCCTGATGTGCCAGTAGTCTTTAATATGCTGATGTGCCAAAATGAAGTACTCCAGAATATCTTTGAATAAGTTCATATAAATCAAAAAATCATCAATTCAAAATAAAAAATCCAAAAGTTTATGAGCACTTTATAATCCGATGAATATTTTAAATAATTCCTCTCTCTGAACTTGGAATGATTATTCACAACTGTAATGACTCTTTACAGACTGATGGTAAGGTCGAAACTAAAAACTGTCCACTAAACATGATATACATAAAGATAGGTCACATGACAGAATGTTCTAGAAAATTATATGGTGTATGTGACTTTTAACACACAACTCTAAAGGGAATTCTAGTTTTATCTGTAAACAAAATCAATCCTGACCTAAAATTAAATAAGCAACTTGTTTACCAAAACCAACCTTGAACTCAAATACTAAATTAACGACCTAATTCAAGGACAATACCTAAACATGTAAACCTTATACGTAACATTAAGGTTTAAGCAAATATTAAAGTCAAGACACATTTATAATTTCCTAAAATATTTTTATAATATAAACATCATACACAACACTTAAAAACAAGCAAACAACTTGCTACAAAGTAATTACTTGCATTATACGATCTCCTTGAAAGGATGCGTGCAGGGTGTCACCATTGCCTCCATTTTGAAGGCGCTCGGCTTTATCGAGGGTACCATTGCTCTTGCGATCAAGGGCATCCTTGTCGGGGACGGCGCTGCCAGGACGGCGGTTCTGCCAAGCCTGAGCCCCGGTCCTAGCCCCGGCCCAAAGACAGGGATAAAAGAATGGCTTAAGGAGACCTTTGAGCGCCTTGCCGACATGCTTACGACTCTGGCTAAGAAAGCCACAGACAAGCTTCCAGCCATCATAGGCTCAAGTATATCCTTTTTGTTAAGGACGGCCGGCACTATTATTTGCTGGCTGTCCGGCCACCTGGTGGATTTCATTGCTGCAATGGTTTTGACCTGTTACGCGATCCTTCGCGACCACGCCAAAGGGTAGTAGCCAGCCGCCATCCAGGCGCTTGCGGTTTAGCTTGCGGCTAGCGAACCAGCCACACCGCCGCAATGCCAGCCGCTACGCCGAACACCACTAGCACCGTTTTGTTAGCGTCGTGCTCCTCCGCCGACCGACTTCCCAGCCGACCTCGCGCTTGTCGCTGGTGTCGGGTCTTCTTCCTCGAGCGTAGCGAGCTCCTCGTTGACATCTTCGTTTGTTCCCAGGTTCGCATTGGCTCCCGCGATCAGAAAGTCGTTGTTGTAGCCTTTGTAGCTTCCAGTTCTCAACTCCATGCTTGATAGAAGCATGTAAAGGTCAGTCGCAACGCGTAATCTAGCTTGCTTAGCGCGTTGTCGATGATTTGCTGGTAGTTTTATAGCAGTTACGGGACTTTATTTTGGGCCATGGCCGACATGTCCTCCACCAGGACCAAGAACTGCTTTTGCACGGCAAAGGCGCCCGTTCCTAAAGCGATCGATCTCATCATCTGTACTTGCTCACCTAGCACGGCCCGCACACACAATTGAATGCTTTCATTGATCCTGGCAATTCCAGTATATGTGATGCCTCGCCACTTTTTTAACGATAAAAGCCGTCCATTCTTCTATTTTGTCTGTCTGGTCGTGGTGGCTAAAACTTCGGTCTTCATGCCAATAGCTGCTGACATCGTCTTCACTCACGACAGACCCGGCGATGTTGCGTTTAGCAAAGTAAAGGGTTCCAAAAAAAGTAATAAATTTTGCCAAGGCCGTTGTTTCAGAATTTTGTGCTGCGCTAGTCTGTGGCCGCATCGACGCCAAACTCTCTGCATAGGCACATGTACGCTTCCATGTCGATGCTATTGTCGTTCCATCTCCAACTTGTGTTTCCTAGCAAAGCTACCTTCAGCTCTTCTAGGATATTCCTGGTCTGGAAGTAAACGTGGAAAGCATAAACCATTCCAGCGATTGGCGTTTTGTTCAGCAGTATGTGGTCGTCGAGGCTTACGCCGCAACTGGTAGACGCGCACCAAACTGTGAAGTTTACCTGGTTTTGCCAAAGGCGCATTTGTCTGTCATGCTTGCCATCCCAACCTTCCACAGCGCCAGAAACTTTTGGTGCATTTATGTTTGTGAGCATCTTTTATTGCGCCCGACGATACGTACGAAACAGTTTCCGCAAAGTCGGCCATTCTTATCGGGAAGGACGCCTCATCGCTTATGTGGAGGTTAGGCTCCATCATCCTCTTTGCCGCATTTATTTTTTCTGCACCTGTGTATACCTGCTGAGCGCCTGCAGAGTATTTCGCATTTGGATTGTATCTCAGTGTAGAATCCATGATTCTTATACTGACCAAGCCTCTGATGCCCAGTGTCTTTGGAACAGGCTATATCTACTGGCGAAAACTCGTGCGTAACTCTGCGCGAGTTTTCGTACAGGCCCGGAAGGTTTAACATATCAGCGGCACTCGCAAACAACACACATTTACTTATGCTGTTGGAGGAGCAGTTAGAACAGAGGTACCTATTCCTGGTGGATTCTATAGTGTAAGAACCCTGGAAGGGTATATTCAGCGCTATATTCCGTCTTTTACCTCAACTTTTATTGAGGAAAACGGCACAATCCGCCTGGAAACAAGCAAATACGATTCATTTTCATCAATGAGTATGTTACCTGAGATTTTGGGGGGTTACAAGCAGTACGGTTTGGGTCCCAACCTCAGTACATTTCTAGGCCTGCCAAAAGTTCTCAATATACCTCGGCTGTTCGTTCACCTGGACCAAATTAACACAACAGAAAATATCCTAGATGGTAAAAACAGCACACTGCTATATGTTGTGTCCGTTGGCGCAGAGATGTGCGGTGATCTAAAAACATTCAACGCCAAACAAACCTATCAGCGCAGGTTTTGCGCGGGCAACATTCATGAGCTCACGGTACGAATTATGGACGAAAATAAATCAGCTGGAGTGTACCGTTGTCCTTGAAATCAAACAATGAGTCTAAGCGGGCCTCGGCACGTTGAAAGTACTGACGCATTTGTGAAAAAGACTGACGATATGATGGGCGGAACCCTTGCCATGGGCGGCCATACGGTTACAAACCTTGGAGTGCCGGCTGCTGCCTCTGACGCAGCTACAAAGACATATGTGGATGTCCCCGCTGGGGCGACTGGTACGCAGAAGCGCGTTCAAGGGCAGCTAAATGATTCAACAAATGTTGCTGTTTCCATGCTATCCCTGCCAACTGGCAAAACCATAGTAGCGAACGGAAAGACTAAAACTACTTGGCATCATGTTCAAGCGCAACGCGGGAGAGTTGATTTTGCTAGGCTCGCCTGCGTGCAATACCGTCTGGAGTACGCTAAATCCTTTAACGCGCGGCCCGTCGATTATCGCTTACCATGGCGGAACTCCTTCTGGTTGGACAAAACTTACATCATCGATTATATAGTGTTTTCCTAGCGCATGCGCTGGGCAGGATGAATCTACGTGGATCAGCTTATTTTAACGGCAAGCCGCGTCCAACCACAAGGCCAGCTGCGCGTGGCACTGCGGCCGTCGTCCCTGCCGGGTCGGTTTTACAAAGGAGCAATATCAGTTAAACGCAAAGATTTCTAAAATTGATCATAAGCTTAAATTCAATGAAATTGATCTAAGCAACCGTTTGGTCGCTTCTACTGTGGTTTCTGCCCTATTAACCGTCAATGTTAATGAATTTGAACGCAGGGTTGCGAAATTTCCTCCACGTTTCAATATTTGTTTTTTAGTTTCGAGTGAATTTGAGCTTACCAGCCAAACTTTGGTAAACATTCATCCTAATTCTCTTGAACTAGGTTCTAACCCACTTTTATTAATACAATAGATGCAGACGGAATAATAAAGTTTTGGGTCGACCCTGGCGAAGTTCGTAAATATTGTTTTGTTGCTTGTTCAAAGACTCTCACCACCAGGTGAGAGAAACAAGGTACTGCTAACAGTTAGCCATATGAATGTTTCCATCTTTACCACAGGTGATGTGGGGTGGTGGGTGATACATTTTATACTTTTTCTTTCATTATTGAGGGTGTATGAAACTTCGATACTTTTTCTATTTGGGGGCACAAAGTTTCTGGCGCGGCATCATATAGGTTTCAGTTGCGCCTTGCGTACATACAATTTTAATGGACAAACCCTCTGTTGAACCCGCTATACTTTCGCCTGCAAAAATAAACGCCTCTGAGCAAAACGTGCGAAACGAGGCCGAACATCGCCGCTTCCTGTACAAAAAGAAAAATACAAAAAGGACGTAAATGTGTTCGATAGCATAAACACTGTTTTGACGGCTGCAACTATTGAAAGCGGAACGGTCTGCATAGGGATGGACGCCACCGTTGTTGGTGCACTTGTTTCTCTCGCCCTTGGAGCCGTTACTACAACACACTCATTTTCATGGTCGTTTGAAAAAAAATAAAAAACAGTTGCTCATTTTGGCAAAAAAAAGGCTAAACGCTATTGCCGGTATTCTTTCCCAGTCCTTACACGATGGAAGCATGGATGAAATTGAATTTTACGGTGTTCTCGAAGAAATAAAAAAAATACATGGCAGAGAAAAGTCAAATACGCGCAACTTCAAATGAGGTGTTTTCGGCCATTGCGTTTCCGCGCATGACAATGACTCATATAAACCAGGCACTCACTGAGTGCTAGGTTTCCTAAACTTTTCCCTAATCTTTTCCAAGGTCTCGGCTACCTTGCCTGCGTGCTCGATTGCAAACACTGTCAATACCAGCGCTACGACAAGCGCTACGTATTTCGCCGTCCGCTCGGCGGCCTACACGACTGAGTCTACTTTCGCACAGCCGATACACATTTTTTGTGCCTTCCT
Organism: Margaritifera margaritifera; assembly: GCA_029931535.1. Classification (NCBI taxonomy): domain Eukaryota; kingdom Metazoa; phylum Mollusca; class Bivalvia; order Unionida; family Margaritiferidae; genus Margaritifera; species Margaritifera margaritifera. The sequence continues at coordinate 2,414,620 of JAQPZY010001522.1, read as the reverse complement.
GGTTTATGCGACCCTTCTCCTCTCTTGACGGGGGGGGGGGGGGGGGGGGGGTGGGGGGGGGCAGCAAGAGGCTCCATGTTGTATTCGTCGTATATTAAACAGCAATTATTTTCTATTGGCCTGCTTGGCCTGCTTTGCTTAGCTTCTCTAGCCGTACGCCCAAGGGTAATGTCTAAAACTTCCATTTCCCATCTACTAAAATGTTTGCATGAACCTTAATTACACGCTTGTAAAGTGCACCGTAGGAAAAGTTGCAGTGCTTAGATGATATGAAAAATGTAACCTACTTTTGTCCCGGCTTTTCCTGAATGTAAATTTTGGCACGTGTGTGGTTGCCCCGGGCGCAATCGGAGAGAAATCAACAAACCAGCAGGCGTATCCGTGAAAACAAACGATATTAGTGTTTAGGTGTAATCAGATGCATATGAACATATTTTATGGGCTGGAAATGAGTAATTTCGATGCATATTAAACCACAGGTGTACACAACATAATCATCACGTGTATTTCCCTAACTTTTAGTGAAGATAGCATGTAGATCGCGCACACTATACAGGTAAATGCTCAACACAATTGTTCTCAAGGCAGCAAGTACGGGTGTGTGTGTGTGTGTGTGGGGGGGGGGGGGGGCAAACAACCGGAACGTTTCCTAGAGTAAGTTTTTTTTTGCAGTTAGATGGTTAAAATTATGCCATAGAAACGCTTAAAAGCCAGGAGGTTCAGGGGGCCAGTAGCGTAGCGAGGCAAAGTGCCGCCCAGGGCCAACTACCAAAATTACGCACTCACTCCATTCGTATTATTTATGATATATACGGTACTCTTACCAAATTGCCGTCCCCTAGAAAGTGCCGCCCGGGGCCACCGCCCCCTTCGTCCCCCCCCTCGCAACGCCACTGCAGGGGTCTAAGGGGTCTCCCTCCACACACACACACACACATGCCCTCAAACGATATTTCAGGATCCGTCCCTGCGTGTTGTAAATCAGTCCGTTCATTTCTTTCTGATTGCCCCAAGAGCTGATATATAGGCATTCATCAATATTTGCATTCGCCGTCAGTCGAGACAAACGTATGTTACTTTTTGGGTCCGAACAAGTAACTTTTGTCATCTTCTCAATATCAAATCTTTGGCATGATACACTTTACAACTGTGTAATTAACTATAAATAAAACTTTATCAAACCTATTTAAAGCTAACATTTTTTTTCCATCGAACTCTTTGCAACAACTTTTGCAGTCCCTTTAATAATACATATTCATAAACACAGCATTTTAGCTATGAAATTTTGTTTTGTTGCTATATGACCAATATATATATATATATATATATATATATATATATATATATATATATATATATATATATATATATATATGTGTGTGTGTGTGTGTGTGTGTGTGTGAGAGAGAGAGAGAGAGAGAGAGAGAGAGAGAGTTCCGACAGCCTTGTTTTTCATGACATTCTTTTCAATGAACAAATTTCACTTTCTTTATAAATGGACTCCAGTATGAGAATTAATAGCATGCAATACCTACTGATCGTTTGCTGCCTTAAAGTTGCTCTCATGCTTCAAAACTTCCATCTTTGTGTTTCAACATTACACCGATTCTTCAGGCATGAATAAAAATGAGCTCTCACTGTAGTCAATTGAACAGAGTTGTCCCTGTCTGCAATTAAAATAATGCATCATATTACAAACATGGATTTCAGCATAACTCCCATGTTTGGATCAGTGATAGAGCATCTGTATTAAAAGTCTGCTGCCAATATCAATTTGCTATAGCAAAATTGATTGGTTGACAGATGGGTTTAGGGTAGCAGACGATCTTAACTTCCTATTGTCCAATTTCACTATTGTGTGACATGCCAAGTGAGTTTTGAAAGTATGGAGTGGGTTGGCATGAAACTCATTCGAATTCAGCATGTAAATGCATCCCTACACTCCATGCATGATTTAAATGACCAAGTATCGGACATCTGACGATCGTCTAGAATCGTATTACGCGTTAGCTCCATGAGCCGTTTATGACTTCAGGCTAGTACCTTGATTGAAAAAAGAAAAGAAAAAGAAAAAGAAATCAATAAATTACCAGCTATATCAATGTGTGATCCATAATTAACACATGTAAGTCGTTGGGAGGAATAGTTGTGGGTACAGGCATGGAAGATGCTGTCGTCCATGAAATTATTGATTACATTTTACATTTAGTGGATTTGAAGAAAAAAAAATCATGAGGCATGTTGTAGTATTTTCATTTAGTATTTCTTCTTAAGAAAGATCATTTGAAAACAAAGGAATATCACGTAAAAGGAGATATGAATATGGAAAATTTAATTTTTAACAACATTGTAATAACTTGTATTGCTGTGCCATTAATCACCAAACCTAGCCAACATTTTACAACAATTTTTTTATCTCTATATCAACAGACCCCAACATCATAAAGAAAAGATTTGACCTCAATTTATTTATTTTGTATATATATATATATATATATATATATATATATATATATATATATATATATATATGTGTGTGTGTGTGTGTGTGTGTGTGTGTGTGTGTGTGTGTGTGTGAGTGTGCATTTAAAAAAAAGGCTAAATAAGTATAGCCTGTCCCTAAAAATGGCCAAAAAAAGAAAAGAAATAAAAACACCGACTTAAAAGTATGATGGCCAACACTAGCAACACTAGAAGGGTTGTTCGTTCCTATATGTGTGTGGCAAACAACAACACTGAAAATGGGTTGCACTAAACTGTACGAGTTTCGTGTTATTCTTCAAGAACGTGTTGTATCTTTATTGTGTGCACCTTATCAGTAGCTCAAATTTATTGTTAAATCATCAACATTTCTGACACAAATTATATATATATATATATATATATATATATATATATATATATATATATATATATATATATATATATATGTGTGTGTGTGTGTGTGTGTGTGTGTGTGTGTTTTATCCATGGTGTTAGTTGTTTGATAATGATGTAAAACGAAATACTGGTGAATCAAAACTTGAACATTCTCCTACAGCTTATTTAGTACAGTTTAATGTAACCACACATCTAATTCAAAAAAAAAAAAAAAAGAAAAATATGAACAAAAATTATTGAATAAAAATGTTGGCAAAGAGAAATCTTGGCGCACATAGGGCAGTGTGCCAATTTTACTAACGTTTGTCATAAGCTAATTTCAGTCGTTTTACAATATTCTGGTTCAGAAAATATACATTTTTCTTATTGTTTTTAATGTCATGCGTGACATGTGTGAAACTTGTGACTTGCATTCAAAGAGGCTGACAAATGATGATAATGCCTTAAGCTTATATGATACATCAATTTCTATTTAAAAAAATGAACATTAAAACAAAAGCATGAACGTCTTTCTTGGCGGAGTACCATGTGGAAGTTCCATGTGTGACTAAATCTAATTGTTTTCCAAGCACCCTAATCTAGAATTCATACATTAATGGTATTTTACGCTTCAATAACATACACTTTGAATTATGAATATTAAAGCTTCTTCGATATGAAAGATAAAACGCACCAGATGAAAGAATGGAAATGGATGACATAACATGATAAAATGTAATATTATTAATTTATCTTTACGCTTGGTAGTGTTGTTACACATCAAAGAGTGCACAATGCACTTTGGAATTTGTATTCAAATAAACTGTCATACATATGGGCAGAGACATCTATAGATTTCTCATATAGGTGACACATGAAAAGGCTTCAGCTTATATGTGTATTGACTACCAGAAGCTCAATGGAAGGCTTTTTAAAAAAAAAAAAAAAAAAAGACACGTCAATTTGGTGAAAACTGTACAAATGAGACATGTATTATCGATTGGATCCATTCTATAAATCGACTTGCAATATGTACTTTAGCGTATTTTTCTGGTCCCAGGGATCCAATAATTCCCTCAATAGTTATATTCGTCTGAAAGCTTTTTCACCTCAATATTCATTCTCAATTACACATCCCAAACTGCCAAGTGCTTGGTGCTAAACCTAACTTACCATATTCGCTCATGTATAATATGTGTTAACCCGACTGCAAACAGTATAAACAGTATAAACCAAGATCTGTTGTCGCGTAAAATGTGGTGGTAGATCGAAGTCTACACTCCTTGTTCTACTTGTGATTTAAAGCAAACGTACTCTCGTTCAACCAGACCTCCCACGTGGCTCTGAGATCTCCGCCATACGTATCGGATTGCCTGGTACCCTGTCTTCCCATAATGCTCTGGTGCGGAGCATCATGATAGGACAGGCTACCATGCTGCTGTATGACGGTGATCTCACGGAACCATGCGAGAGGTATGGCGGAGATCTCAAGGAGCCACGCGAGAAGTTTGGTTCAATGAGACTTAAGCAAACAGCGTAGAGCGTGATCTGCTGGCGCATTATGTAACATCAGATCTGAGAATATGCTGTTTGCAGTTGGGTATTCATTAGATACAAGCAAATATGGCAAATTAGGTCTTGTGCCAAGCACTTGAGTGAACATTAATACTCGTGTAGATATGGTAAATCACCGAGAACAGTTTCAAACTACTGCCAGGATTACTGAATATGAGATAAAATAATAACATAGCGACGTAAGGACTTATGCTCATCTCTAAATATTTAAACCATGCCTCAGTTTTCCATCTTTTGAAAAATGTTTCCTAATTGATTAAATTTACTGGAAGTGAGGCCTGTATGAAAAAAGTCCCCCCCCCCAAAAAAAAAAACCAACATAAAAACAATAAAATTAACCCATCAATCCTGCTTTTCTTAATTAAGCTAGAATTTTCTTAAAAGTTTAAGATCACATATTGTAAATTATAACATTTATCATCATTAAAATTTCGCAAAATAGACTGAATTCAACATGTTAACCACATACAATTTGAGCGAAAATAAATAGTTTTTTGTATTAAATCATTCCAAATTAAGGAAAAATATACTTTACTTTTGGTTCGCTAAAATTTGGTGATTTACAGTATCTATGAAGCTATTTCAAGATAACTGCATGACAATTTAAGCTCTGGTTACGCTTTTTCTTTCAAATAAATATCTCAAAATGTTGAAAGCTCTTGCTTGAGTGGAACAGTGATTTCTAACAATTGTTTAGTATTTTATTTTTGAAAGTTGTATTAATCCCAGGCCAGGTTTTATGCATGTGACTTGGTGCAATAAACTGTTGAATAATATAGGAATTTGCCACGCCAGAGAGGAATATCTTACCCCCGAAAATCCGAGAGCATGAAGATTCTATCTCCTACCTAAAGTACACAAACCAGTAAACCCAGGTCGGCCTATCATTTCTCGTAATGGTCACCCAACTGAAAAAATTTAGGAATATTTAGAGACTTGCAGGAAGGGCGAACAAACCACCATTTTGATTCGGGGAAGGGGGACGTTTGTCCCCAAAGGCTCCTCGGACTCAAGATGGTCGTCTCATGGGGTGGACCAAAATTCTCTTAGCACGGCTGGCTGTAACCCCCCACACAAAGTCTGCACAAACTGGGAGTTTTATAATAAGACCCAGGGCCGCAGCGGAATAAATTTGTATTAGAGAACTATATTGTGCTGTATTTACAAATAAGATCAGTGCCCACAATATGTTCGGGTGGCTGCTGCTGGGAAAATCCGAGCGAAGCGAGGCGCCATGTGCCACGAAATACTACAAGGTGAACCGGCAAAGGCTGAAAAAGGGGCACACGCTACCAGTGCCGTGCCTTTCATGCGGAGAGAACACATACAGAGGCGTGGCTTTGTCTGACGTGCGGCTGCTTCAAGGCATGGACCAATCTGAAGCAAAGAAAAAAGAAAAAGGCCAGGGAGCAGTACGGCCTGGTGATCGCCAAGCTGCTCAGCAAAATGTGTGTGTGCTAAGGCGGCAAAACTTATTTTGTGCGGGAGGGGGGTGTTGAGTGGTATACGCTCGAGCGCCTATTAGAGACACATTGCACAGCGCATACCGCAGAGTGGACACTATCAGTAAAATGTTACATGTACAACAGCGCGCGAAGCGGGCGGAAAGAGATAGATAGAGACAGACAGAGACAGAGAGAGAGAGGGGGGGGGGGCAGGAATTCAACCGCCTCACCGCTATCGAGCCCGAGGAGTCCGAGCTTCCATTTGACCTCGACAAGGCAGCGCCTTCCCTGCGCCTATTCCAATAGACTTGAACGTGAGATGGTACCGCAGCTTCCGCAAGGTCAATGATGAGTTGAAGTCGACGGGGCGGCGCACGAGTACAGCACATTTTGCACCGAGGATGAAGACGACCCATTGGGGATAGGGACCTCGACATCATGCCTGGGTACAAAGTGCGATGCGGACGTTTGATCCTGGACAGCCAGATAGCGACGCGCACGGGGCCGCCATCCTCGCGGCCCTACACGCAGGCAGAGGATACTTCATCCACGTTAAGTTCATCTCCCAACGCCGTGAGACGGATGACTGGGGCGTAGCGGACATGTTCGACCCGGTGAGGGCGGAAGAGCTTAGGGGTGGGAAATGGTCAGAACATCGCGAAACATACAGCGAGGGCTCCTCACCGGCATCGACAGACCCTACTACAAGAGTGCTTACTCAGTGACCTGGCCACTCTCAGGGACGTTGATTTCAACTGCCTCGTGAGCCGGTGGTGGAGCACATAACCGACGCCACCGGAGGAATAATTCGTGATGGCAGACGGCCGGTGCCACAGAAACAAAGAAAAGCACGCACAAATCATCAGGGTCTGCAGCAGGTACATAGACTCGCGCGAAGCCGCCAAGAAACTGGCGGCTAAAATCTTCAGCGAAGCCTCAGCCGCTGCCAGTGCAGCGAAAGAACGAGACGGCTGGAAGCCCAGGTCAGCGGGCATGCGTCGAATTCGGGCACGATAGGCTCTGGAACAGCCCCAGCGGCTACCATGTGTCCGACATGGTAAGTCTTGACATAGCCCCTGATACTCAGGCAGCTTCATGGGAATGGGAGAATGTGTCACATACTATGAACGGTTCGGCCATCTGGGCGAAGGGATCACCCGGGTGTCAGTCAACGGGCAGCTTTCCGAGGGTGACCAGCCGGGATTCGCACATCTGCGCTCCTGGAACTTTGCGCCCGACTGACACCCGGTCATCCCAGCCTGGTTCGGCCGACACTAAGATAACGATTCCGCCCGCAACGACCGTGGCTGGGCCGCCATGACGCTTCTGCGGTTTATGGTACTGACGGGCGTGCTCACGCTTCTAGAGGTGGCCGAGACCATCGTCTCCTACGAGAAGCAGACAAATGTCTGGTTACCGGACGACAAGGAAATTTGGCATATCATTATTGGCAAGTTTACAGCCGGCAACGAGAACGGCTGCAAGCCCATGACGCGCAGGCTGGTCAGTGACCCAGGGGAGCTGGAATATCTGGTGCGCACCTGCAGCGAGGCCTAATCTCTGGTCGGTTATGACAAGGCGCTGCTGGGGCACGTCATCATGTACTACGACGGCTCACAGCCGCAGTACACGAACCTCTGGACGTCCATGCTAGGATACGTGGACATCAGTCTCATCAGCATCCTGCAAAGGTTCACCACCTAGGCTGTGCGGGTGGCAACCGACTCTATCTACATCAAGCCCGTGAACCTGGCCTGGCTGGAGGGCGTCAAAGCCTACTACGCGAGGGAACTCTTTTGCCTCGACTGCGCCTCCCTTCAATGTAAGGTTTACGACGACTGCCCGAAACGCAGCTACAGCTGGGGACAGTGGCATGTCAAAGAGGAAAAGCTATTGACCCCCATCGACAACGCAGCCTACATGCCCAAGCCCGAGTACTGGGCCGGGTGAAAGACCAAAGTGCCGGACTCGACAGCTCCTAATGACAGCTACCCGCTGGCGTCACACAGCCTTTCCTACCTCAACAGTGGCGGAGGCTCCAGAAAGACCACAGCGGGCGATACACGGTGGTCATCTCCCCTACCCACCGGCTTGCAAAAGAGATGCTTGCCGCAGGCGTCCTCTCACAAACCTATCACGGCTTCTTCTGCTGGAACGGCCAAAAGAGTGGACCCCAGAACGCATATGACAGAAATTTATCCCGCGGGTCATCATCTGGGACGAGGTCTGCACAATCCCCCACAACTTTCTCGAGACATTTCTCGGAATGCTCGAGATGCATGGCGTGCAGGTCGTCTGATATGTCTACCAGAACCAACTCCAGCCCATCGCAGGACACCCGCCGCACGACTGGCTGCTGGCAACCGTAGAACGCGACGGTTACTACGAAGAGGTGGAGAAAGACTACCGCGACAAAATGAGGCCCTATAAAACCTAAAAAAAGAAGATGTGTCTTAAATCTGACAGTGTCCAGTGACAGGAGATACGCAAGGCCCTTTCCGCCTGTCGCGGTTGAGTTTCATTTTGGAGCAGTGAAACCCCACTGACATGCTCTTAGTTTCCCGCATAGCGGTGAAGGACAGGGCCCAGCAACTCTTATTCAAGCGTCACAAAAAGGACTTTCCAGACATGTCGGTTCCACTCTTTTACCACCCAAAAGACAGCCGACGCCAAAATATTCTTTTTATACTTCCAGGGGCAAAACGAGTAACAGGAGTTTGTGCTAAACGATAGCGTTCTGTCCTTTCTGCAAAAACTCAGACTGGCGTTGCAGGCTACGCCATTACTATGCACATATGTTAGGGGCTTACCATCAAATACCCGCGTAAGGTATGGATTGTCGACGAATACCTCCAATGGTCCAATATCGCGTATTTGGCTGTGTCCCGGGAGGAGTACCTGTCTCAACTCGAGCGTGTCGCTTGCCGTGTTGGATGAGGTTAAACATGTGCCTACCAAGCAGGACATCCGCAAGGCTGTCTAAAAGATGCTTGTTGCATATAAGCAGCAGGACAAGACCCGTGGACACGGTGTAACCCTTGCGCGCCTGCTCAAGGTCGGCGATGTGCTCCACCGTTAGCTACAGTAAAATAATAGCTGTGCTGTATGCAACATAGAAATGCTCTGGGCCTACGATCCAAAGACACACATCAGTTTAGTGTAGACCACCTGTACAAAGCCCAGGGACACTCAAAAGGCAATATGAGGGTTACCTGTTTGGGTTGCGCTGTTTTGTCCCGCGGGTCCAGAGGGCAGGCAAGACAGTGGTTTGGACCTCAGCGACGTGCATGCTGACTGAGCACCCAGCCCGGTGGTAGTTGTGTGTCAGGGTGCACAAACTACATCTCTTCACGCTCAAGCGCAAGATTAGGCCTGGCACTGCCAGTGCTAAGCAGATAATATAGTACGGGCGAGCCGGTCTTGGCAACCGCACACTCTAGCATGTGGACCTTTATAGACCAAACAGGGTCGGTGGCGTGGTGTCGTTTGCCGTATTTGAGGGCAGGTGTTGCTCATCCAGGCCAATCGACCGCGTCACAGACGACGCAAAAGAATGGCATTAATAGGTCTCGCCTGTGATGCGTTTGACCTCGTCTTGCTATCAAACAGCAGCATATCATGGGTGTACTGGTGTCCAAACAGCCGCTTGACCAGAGTACGGTTGAACCTCTTCACAATGACATGCGCACGGTGGACACCGGCCTAGGGCCGCCTTACACGGACGCCGTGCTTTGCCAAGAGTTGCGACAAGCGCCCGCAAACTCCCAGACTGAATCAACCTGCAGTAGATTTGGCCACTTTTTAAGCACATCTTGATTGTAGATACGTGCAAAAGCGTCGGCGACAATGGAAGTCTCCTTGGTGGCCAATGGTTTGGCCTCCTTATAGCGACTGGTGACATCAACCACGGTCAGCGAATGTTTGTACGTGTGTCTCCCAATCTTGTCGTGCGGCAGAGACAAGTTCGGTCTGGTGCACTTCGTTAGGGGTTGAAGCATTAAACCGCGGCCAAGGGATTTTTTTAGTGGTGCCGGCAATTAAATCAGCCACATGGCCTGCTTTTTCGAGCTACGCCCTGGCAACATCTTGCGAGACTTTGGCGGCTTCTGTTATCTTCTTGACCGCTGCAACGCCCTTCCAGCAGCCCTGCCGGATGTAGGAAATTGCTGCAAGCTTAGTATCCATTGCTCTTACTGTACGAGACCCAGTTTTTTAAAAGGCCGAAGCACCGAAGGAACAACAACCAGAGCTAGTATTTAAGCAGCACTAGCGCGTTTACATTTGCCCTCCCAGATCCAGTTTGGCTTTCATGCCGCCCTTTGTGAGACAGCGACCGAGGCACTTGCCGACTTTGGGGCACTGAATGCTGCTTAGGTCATGGATTAGGTCCACCTCAGCCTTTTTCCGGTCGCGGATGTCACGGCTGTGCGAGTTCGCCAGGTCGTGTCGGTAGCACGCGGCATCTACACGGTATATTGGGGCCTCGCCAGGCTTGGGCTGGCCGTCGACGTCTCGCCGGATGTCAATCCTCGTGCCTGGCCCGCAGTAGTTGTGGCGCAGTAGATGCTTTTCCCCTAGACACTTGCTCCTAGACAGCCCCAGCAGCTTTTCAAGGCTGGCAGCGATGTCCCCACTTTGCTTGCGCTCACTTGCTCTGTCGTACCGACTAGCAGCGGCATACGCGATTATGGTGGACGTTTTGACCCCGCATACCGCGTAACGTCCTTGGAGCGTGTGTTTCCTATTGACGAGTCGCACCTCGTTGCCACCTGCAGTCTCATTCTTCTGTCTGCAGCGCAGACAATATGCGAGCAGTTTAAAGCATGTGGCGGCCGTTAATAGCATATCATTGACTTCTCGGTCAGAAAAAAGCACACACAAAAAAAACCGTGACACAACTGGTCCTTTCCGCCTGACTGCTTATTGGCCCCCTCTGGCTGTTTATAGACGCAGCTGCTACTAAACGTCCTAACGCGATGGATGAAATGGAACAGGTTTTGCGTGGCTGCGCACAGCGCGAACGATCAGAAATGCTACGACATCCTCTGGCAAATCAACAACGCTGCCGTTTTTAGCAGGTCAAGATGCTGGCAGAGGCCAGCTACGGGCGAAAAGTCGAGCGACGAAACACTTGTCGCCACTGAGGACCCTGTGATGTTTATCTCCAGCGTCGAAGAGGCTCCGGGCAAGAAAAGACAACGTCATCGTCTATGACGAAGTGATGGTAGAGAGGAAAAAAATCCCATGAGCCTCTTTAGCCGCGGGTGGCACATGAACGCCGACGTGTTGCACTTGGTCCATATACGATGATGATTCACCACAACGCTAATATTGGTCGTCCTCTTCCGCGGAAATGACGTCCATGGCCTGTGCACACCACTAGGACTGGCACGAGTTTCGTCGTTTCTTTGACGTGGCAATGTTCATACCCCACCGATTCGCCACCACAGACCTTATGGGCGTGGGTTAACTGAAGTCTTGCAATGTCATGCAAGTACATTTAAAGACTATGTCATTTACCAAATTGTCAAGCACAAAAAGACAAGATGCGCATACTCAAGGAGTACGTAGACCAACGCAACGAGTTTCGCGACATGCTAAACTCCCGTCAGCTCGCACAGGCCGATATTACATACGACTTCAAGAAAAGCTTTTCGCCTCTCATAAAGCCAGCCAAGGCCACCGCCAAAACCACTGTCCGCATCGCAAAGGGCGCCAAGAAGACCTGCGAGGAGGTCAAAGGCGTATAGCACGGCGTCTAAGAAAGGGGTTGAAACCGCATCGGAAGTATCAGGGAGAAAGCAGGCGCATGGTCCAGAGTTTGAGCAGTGTATGCAAAAAGTACGCACCTTCAAGATGTAACCCAACTAAACATGGGTCTCATTAACAGTCTCTCTAAGCACTCGAAAATAGAATTTGCCAGGTACTTTAATTGCTGGGTCTATGCCAAAGCAAAAGCAGGGAGAAGATTTCGATTTTACCTTTTGATGACATTGATGCAGTGATTAATTCCAAATCATAGATCGCATATGTACGATTAAAAGGTATCATTGGTCACCTATCAAAATTCAGAAAACTGATCTGTGTAAATTATTCAACATCTTATGATGATTGTGCTGAGGTTTGTATATATCTTTTTAATAGTTTGTGCAAATAACTTTTCATAATTATTATAAATATTACGATATTTTTCTTAAAGTATCAAAATAAATATAAAAAAGCTGCTGCTTTGACACAAACAAATAAATAACTAAGTCAGTAATTACAAATGTAGCAACCACATATTCAAACAAGATGTGCATTATTATGTGTGTATCAGCCAGCATTCAGGGTATTTTTTCATTGTCTCATTCATTTAGCTAAGCACAATGCTGGCTTGTGTTTTTGTTTCAAATTATTATTTATCCTGCACCTTTATATTTATGAGGAAAAGGGTAGATCATAATATTGCGCAGATGAAGTGCTTTAACAGCTACTCTTTCTTCAAGCAAAAGTCTTCATTAGCCCATTCAGTCTTAGCGAGTCTTGGTGATTTCACCTGTAACTGGGAAATAGGAGTAGTAGCTCACCTGTGGCTGAATAATATGAGTAGTATTACTAAGTATTTAATTGTTTTAATGTCACTTAGCGTACTCAAATGAGGTTAGTTTTGACAGTTATAACAGTAAGACAGCTCAAGTGTCAGGAGCACCTTATAGCTACAGGGCTTAATTTAAATTGACAGTGGGTAAGCTATTCGCGTTATGCGTGTTACTGATTGGTTTGAGAGGAGCAATGTTTAACATATAATGTAACAATACTTCACATCAATGGTTATATATTGCCTCTAGTAGACAGCAATGACAGTGTTAGTGATGATAATGATGGTGACAACAATAATAAATATTGTTAGCATTAGTACAGTAAAGCCCCGCTATAGCACGATGGTCGGGGTCCACAAAACGACATCGTGCTATGTTCCGAATCGTGCTATAACCAACCTAGACAAAGCCAAGTCATTTAGCTGAAGAAAATGATGCATGCACTAAAAAAAAAACAAACAAAAAAACAAAAAAAATAAAAAAAAAAAAACAAGGGGGGGGGGACATTTGTGTACGAAAAACAACATGCTTCATTGGCACAGCAGTTACCATCTTAAATCAAATGCGTATTAAACGAGAAATACACATGTAGTGAAAACAGAGATTGGACATATAATATTTTACTTTATTTAGAGGACCATGCATTGGTACATGTATATGTACATGTCTAATGTATAACATGAATAGTTAAAGTATCAACACGTGTATTCACCAACCGATCTCATGGCATGCGTAGGGCTGAGTCCATAATAATTCTATCGAAAATATGCACACAGAAGTATAATATTTAGTCATAGATCATTATGTGTCTGAATTCAATGCAAAAAACAGTAATCGATAAATCACGTAAGGAATGATGAAGCACATTTACGGTTCAGCGTGTATGCACGTGTACGTCCCAAGGTCAATAAACGGTGTCTGTATAAATTTTTACTGCTATAATTTTTTCTGCTACGAATGAGAATACTTTATTGTTTTTTTGAAAAACTGATTAATTTTCAGCTGCTTCCTGCTACTGTCACGTTTACACTTAACAAAGTCAATCATATTCCTCAAATGAATAATTCGAATATAGTCTACATCCTCGGATGGTCGGCTCGTGAACGCCTAAATCTCGAGCTAATTGTGTTTGTTCAACACCGGACTTAATCCTGTCCATGGCTTCAAGCTTCTCTTTAACAGTAAAAGCTTTACATATACGTGTACTGTTATCCATTGTAAATAACTACTAATTAAAACGCTGACACCTATTTATTTAAACGACTATAGCAAGAATAATTGTTAATCAACAATGGGGTCATTTTTATAGCGTGTGCGTGTTGGCGGCTTTCGTTTATTTTCTTCTTGTTGATGTTTTATAAATCATTGCCCCATTGTTTGAATAATCTTTAGCTTTAAGATTGACTTTGATGATTATCAATGACTTAAATTAATTGATTTATAAATTCAGGTGAGAATCTTTTATTAACCACCGCATTGTTTGGTGCTTGGCTGTGTATGCAGTTGAATGAGCAAACATATGTCGGCTATTGTTTGAGCAACGATTGTACACAGAATGTATTGAAGACAAACACAAAGATGACTTAATGACTTTATTGTTCATGTGTCAAAAATAATAAGATTAACACTTATCAGCTTTTAAACGAGCTGACATCTTTCAAAAATAAAATAAGATCAAAGTGTAGTGATTGACTACTGACACATTTGAAATGAACATTCACAAATAGAAATGTTCAACATCCTTATTCATATAAAGAAAGATGCAATCATAAGACACTTTTTTCTTCAAGAATACAACACATCTTGCCAAATTATTAAATCAAACTTTTGTTTATTTTGGCACAAAACTTTGCAGTAGTTCAAGAAATTGGCGAAATTATTGTAAAATTTCGGGAGCCACGTCAGGATCGTATTATAACCGAATTCATACATAATCTCTTACCCAAAATGATAATTACTTTTTTACACATTATTTTTCGTACTTTGAACAAAATATTTATTTTTTCATGTACGAAAACATATATGAAATTTCGGAAGCCATGCTACGATCATGTTATATCCGATTTCGTGCTATAACGACGCGTGCTATAGCGGGGTTTCACTTAGGTAAAAAAATAATACAGCACTGACAAGACTTCTTCAAACTGGTCAATAGAATATTTAAAGGTTTCTTTCTTTCTTCTCTTTTTTTTCACTCACTACCAAAATAAGCTGACCTGTATTAGAAGCTATTAATGCCTAGAAGAGTATCCATAAATAATTTCACAACCTTTAATATTTGTATGTGTACATATATGCATTAGCATTAACACAAATAATCTTCCCAACCTTTAATATTTGTATGTGTACATATATGCATTAGCATTAACACAAATAATTTCACAACCTTTAATATTTGTATGTGTACATATATGCATTAGCATTAACACAAATAATCTTCCCAACCTTAATATTTGTATGTGTACATATATGCATTAGCATTAACACAAATAATCTTCCCAACCTTAATATTTGTATGTGTACATATATGCATTAGCATTAACACAAATAATCTTCCCAACCTTAATATTTGTATGTGTACATATATGCATTAGCATTAACACAAATAATCTTCCCAACCTTAATATTTGTATGTGTACATATATGCATTAGCATTAACACAAATAATCTTCCCAACCTTAATATTTGTATGTGTACATATATGCATTAGCATTAACACAAATAATCTTCCCAACCTTAATATTTGTATGTGTACATATATGCATTAGCATTAACACAAATAATCTTCCCAACCTTAATATTTGTATGTGTACATATATGCATTAGCATTAACACAAATAATCTTCCCAACCTTTATATTTGTATGTGTACATATATGCATTAGCATTAACACAAATAATCTTCCCAACCTTTAATATTTGTATGTGTACATATATGCATTAGCATTAACACAAATAATCTTCCCAACCTTAATATTTGTATGTGTACATATATGCATTAGCATTAACACAAATAATCTTCCCAACCTTAATATTTGTATGTGTACATATATGCATTAGCATTAACACAAATAATCTTCCCAACCTTAATATTTGCATGTGTACATATATGCATTAGCATTAACACAAATAATCTTCCCAACCTTAATATTTGTATGTGTACATATATGCATTAGCATTAACACAAATAATCTTCCCAACCTTAATATTTGTATGTGTATAGGTATGCATTAGCATTAACACAAATAATCTTCCCAACCTTAATATTTGTATGTGTATAGGTATGCATTAGCATTAACACAAATAATCTTCCCAACCTTAATATTTGTATGTGTACATATATGCATTAGCATTAACACAAATAATCTTCCCAACCTTAATATTTGTATGTGTACATATATGCATTAGCATTAACACAAATAATCTTCCCAACCTTAATATTTGTATGTGTACATATATGCATTAGCATTAACACAAATAATCTTCCCAACCTTTAATATTTGTATGTGTACATATATGCATTAGCATTAACACAAATAATCTTCCCAACCTTAATATTTGCATGTGTATAGGTATGCATTAGGTTATCATGGAATAAGGTTTTATTATAACTCATACTCACATTGTTTTGTAGTATATGTTTATATCCAACACTTAAGTGTATGGTATGATGATGATCCTACTTATGGGGATTCTCACCTCTCAAACGGTCATGGCAAATCATTACATTTTTCTAGGTTTATATTTTTTTGAAGGTATGTGTGTGTGTGTGTGTGTGTGTGTGTGTTTGAATACTGTAGTCTATTCCAGTCTTGTGAGAGTTCTGGGTGGACGTTTTCCTGGCATATATCAAAATCACTGATGTTTTTCTTAATCTATATGTGGTATTTCTTAATCTATATGTGGTATTTATTACCACTTTCTCTACTGATCACAAAACATGGTGCATTTCATACGTGAAGAATTTATACTTTTATACTGAAAATGGACAGCTCAAACAGAAAAATACTATCTGCCAACTGTTGGGGACTTTGAGATTTTGAAAAATGTAAATATGTTTTTGATTATTTTACCTTAGAAAAAAACAACAGTGTCATATATATTGCTTACAAGATACACATTTTACAGAGGATACAATTTAATATATTAGAGCACAATGGGGTTATGAATGTGTTGTAAATTGTTACAGGTCAAACTCTCGAGGAGTTTGTATTCTATTCAATAACAACTTTGAGTATGATATAAAAGAATGTAAAAACTATCTTGATGGTAATCTGATTGCATTAGATATTAAAATTGGTGAAAGGCACTTTTGTTTAATTAATGTATATGGGCCAAATAATGATTCTCCAGAATTTTATAATAATATAAATGATATTATACATGAGTATGAAGATGAGTCTATTATTATAATTGGAGACTTCAACCAGAATTAGATTCATGTAATATTCATCTTCATCATCTTTATTTCCTTCCGTAGAAGATTGCATGATATAATAATTAAGTACAATAAAACATCTGAATACAATCATTAAACTTTCAGAAGAAAAAAAATAAGTACCAAAATAAAGAAATGAATACAAACAAACACTTGTACAAAAAAAATTAAAAAAATAAAAAAAAATTACAAACTGTGAATCTGGGTCTCCTGTGCAGAAAGTCATTATTAGGTCATAGAGGCAACAGCAATTATTTCGTGCATACAACTAAATGTCAAGATATAAATAGTGCGATTATCATAACACTGTTCGTATATGGTATACAATAGAATATTAGACTCAAAATCCTTACAATATATCCATCATTAAATTGTTCATCAGCTGCATAAGTTGCAAGTTTCAGTTCCTTATTTGCAGAAGATAGCTGCACACTGCATGACAAAGTATGCTGTATACAGGACGAATAACTTGGAGTTTTCTTGTCGATTACACCTGCTGGTAACCTTTTACCTAGAAGATATTGCAGTTACAGCTCATCGTCTGCATTAAATAACGTCACATGCAGTGGAAATTTATCAGTCAGGAAATGCCAGAAAGAGTTTCTGAAATTCGACATATAAGGACATGCAACACAACAACGAAGTATCAAGTCTGTATAAACATTCCCACATCGAATACACATATCGAGCTGTGCTTGAGAAACAGCGGCACATAGTTTAGCTATATACGTAAATACCTTACTGTGCTGTCTGGTTTTAGCCGACTGCCATACCGAGGCAGGTCGCAAGGATTCGTGTGTCGAAGAGAATCTGTCAAAATCTGCTTAATTAGACATACTAACTCTCCAGAGGCTATTTTCAAGACCAGCAATTTTCGACCTTACAATTTCTTTCCAATTTTGTTTATCTGGAATTTCGGAATGCTGCAAATAATCAGTTAGATACTCAAGCAAGTCAAATTTCTTTGACGTATCATATAGATTTGAAATTAACCCGTAGCTTGACATGCATCTGCTCAAAATGAAGTGAAATAACGCAACGTTAACACACGTTTAGTATGTACGTTATTAGGCATCAAACACAATATGTGTAAAAACATCAATTTTCTTCTATTAATTTCGGACTGCGCTGATGTCCATTCTAACATTCCCAGAGCAATGTCTGATCTTGTATGTGTTGGGAGGCCTTGTAAATGTTTGGCAAAATACCTCAGAGTTTTATCCAATGAAGAGAGGTAACTTTTTGAAATATTACACCATAATTCACTGCCATAAAACATTGAAGGAAAAATTACCTTTTTGATCACATTTGCAGCAACTAAAGGATTTAAACCATTCGGAATTACGTAGTTAAGAAACAGACCGTGAAAATAAGTTTTCCCTTTATTGCATGCATCGAGTATTGCGTCATTTGACGTCAGCTTTGAGTTAATACGGTGTCCCAGGTGTGTTGCAGGATCAGTAACCGGCAAACATGACGGCCCAAGATACCATTTCATATTGACATAATTCTTGTATTGCGGACCGAAAATAATAATGTATGATATTGTGACACTAAGCTCAAATCGCCACTTATTACTGTAGGCGTATGCTATATCATACAGATTTTGTAGATTGCTAGGATAAATAGCCAAAAGTGAAATGTCATCAGCTAGGGTTGGATTTACCACAGCCAAGGATCCAATCTGTGTTCCAAATCCACTATTCTCTAACTGGAGCAGCAAGTCATTTATAAATATTTTGTACATCAAGGTTGACAAAACACCCCCTTGTCTCACTCCTTGGCCAATTGAGAATCAGTCCGAAAATTACCTATTGACAAGGACTTTGCTCTGTAAATTTGTATATATGTTAAAAAATATCAGAAGGGATTTACCCGTAATTCCCAACATGAATAATTTAAAAAGTAACCATTTGTGCCAAAGGGTATCAAATCCCTTTTTTGGTATCAAGAAAAGCAGCAAAAACACGTGAACCTATGTTTAAGTTATATTGTACTGATTGCGACAGCGAAAAACTCACTGTTGTGCAGCCTAAACCATTTTGGTAACCATGTTGTTGTGAACTGGGTATATTAGAATTAATGTCTTTGAGCCAAGTTACCAAATGTGCATGAATAATTTTCTCAAAAGTTTTGTAGATAAAAGGCAGTAAAGTAACAGGCCTGTAACTTTCGAGGGATTTCTTTGATTTTCTGTTACCTTTGTACAGTGGTATTACTAACCCTTTTTGCAATCTACAGGTATGTAAGATTGATCAATCATCTGAGTAAATAAAATTGTCATACACTCATTGAGATAATCGCTGCCATAGATCAAATGTTCATTGCAAATTCGATTCTGGCCCGATGCTTTTGATTTCTTTAGGCTATTAATGATTTCTTTTACTTCATTTACACTGATACTGGTCTGTAAGGCCTCGATATGGCTTGCTCCATCTTGCAGAGCCCGATTTAATTCTCTGTCTATAAATTCATAAACGTTTTCGTCATAACTATGGCTAAAATTTGGCGTGTGAATGTCCTCATAGTATCTGGCAAAGCCATTTGCAATGGAGCATCATCACGGACACAAACTCCATCAATTGATAGTTATTGACAACAATTTATATTGTTCCCTCTCGTAACATTGATGACTTTCCAAAAATGCCTTACATCGCATTCATGTGCTTTTTCAATTTCTTCGTATACCTCCCCCATATATTTTTCCATAGCTAGTTTTTGAAGGTTTATAAAGTCTCTCTTCTTAGCTTTATATTCTCTGTAAGAAATATATTGACTACCCCTCGGTCTTCCCTCATTTATCCAAATATACCTAGCTTGTATTTGAAGTTTTTGTGTTTCTTTGAGTTCATTTGACCAGTATGGTTTGACATGATAATTGAATTTGGATTTTGGAAGGGCGATGTCGCTTGACTGCTCTGTTGCATTAATAATGCACCCAAAAAATCTATCAACATAGTCCGAAATAGTATCTATATCAAAAGTTTTCAGACGATGGTCCAGTTCAGTTTGATAATTTTTCAAGGTATCGGCGTCTAATTTATTCCAAGCTATGTTATTTCTCTTCAGAGACTGTATGAAGTCTCTCCCACAGGTTTCTGTACGAAGGGAAGTAAATATAGGGAGGTTGTCAAATATCACGTGCTCTTCATGATCTGAAACAATGTGTACACTCCGTATGCTACCTATGCAATGATCCGAAAGTACAAAATGGTCAATCAACGTTCTTGCTGTGGTGAATGTATAACGGGAACTAGTGCATATTATTAAATGTCCAGCACTCACTAGATTATTTTATTATATACTTTAGTGTGAAATATAGAAACTTATTGGCGAAATAATTTATATATTTTTTCATTCCTATATTTTCACATGTGAAAAACATATCCTTTCCCATCATGCCATGCAACGCTGGATTGTGTGTGCCTACAGAAGTTATACCTGCAGCAACAAAAACGAGCACTTGATGAGCTAGAACAAAATAAACAGAAACTGCATTACATTTCAGACTTCTCTATGAAGTTATTTCCCCTTACTTCCTTGACAACAATGATAAACCCGCTGTGATGCATTGATTAATCGGACTTGCTTTTTGGTCAAATATGATAAAATAGTTTCCAAAATGTCAAAAATAAAATTTACTGCAACAGATTAGGTCAACCCAATCATACCGATATCTTAAGTCACTGATATTTATATGACCAGCGTATGAAAGTGAGGTGAATTTACAAAAAAGGGGATGGTGGGCTGTGTAGTGTGGTGCTGAATAGTGAGTTTAATCTTCTTAGCTTCGATTCTGGAGTAACTTTGGTATATAATAAAAAGAAAATTTTCTTTTCCTGTGTTAATACCGGATATATTTCATCTTGTGGTACCAAAAACGGTATATGTTAACTCGTGGCTATGCCACTCGTTAAAATATCACGTTTTTTGTACCACACGATGAAATATATCCGGTATTAAATTAGGAAAAGAACATATCCTCTATATATCGTAAGAACTCATGAAGTACCCTATCTTTGTAATCTCTGAAAGTGTCTGGTTCAGCTACTGCATTGAAATCCCCAGTAAAATACACATTACCCAGCTGTGAGTACTGATCATACAGATTTTGAATCAACTCAGTTTGCGCCCTCTAAAAGTCTATGCCATAAAATAGGGTCGGCACAGATCTAAGATTGACTATATCAGATTCATAATTTCTAGATACATCGTTGATGGAAATCAGTGGAAAACCATTTCATATGCTTCATATAAAAAGAACTGTAAATTAAAACAGGAAAACGAACTCGTACAACAAATACAGTCTGTAGAGAATGGTTTCATGGGATCTTATAATTTATAAATATTGGAGTCTAAAAAAATAAAAGAGCTTGAAAGTATGAGAAACGAAATGCTTTGAGGAAGTATTATTAGATCCAGAGTAAAATAGATAGAAGAGGGCGAGAAACCGACAAGATACTTTTGCCATCTAGAAAATAGAAACTACATGAATAAAATAATTACGAAATTAATTAAAGATTAAAATGAAATTATCAATTTGATATTCTAGAGGAAGTTAAACAGTATTACAATAATCAATATAATGAGGAAAACGAGACAGAAGATATAGGATTGGAGGACCTTCTCAAAAACTATACAATTTATGATTGTCTGGAACTATTTATTGTATAAATACGTATTACATGTATGTATCATCTATCTTTATGTCAATAAAAGCTATAAAAAAGTACGCACGTACAGGGGCACATCACCCGAAGAGCAAAGTGAAAGCGTTGAGACCGATACAGGCGAAAGTCTGCCAGCTAACAGCTCAAGAGCGAGAGCGGGCACTGAGAAGAATTCCAGCGGAGTGTAAACACAAGCCGAAACGGCGGCAAAAGCACTTACTGCTCGAAAGCAACCGGAAGATATGCAGTTAACGGCTCAAGAGCAAGTGCAAGCACGACTCTCTGCTACAGCGGCACGGACGAGCTGGTCACAAGCATTGAAATGCTAATAGGGTCTTACCGGGCTGGCAACACATCCCTCGAGCTAGACTAGGTCTTGCTCGCTATAGTAACGACTACCCCCGCAGCGCTGGTCCATCGATGATGTTCGCGAAGGACGCAACAGACCATGTTGATGATGCCCAGTTTACCTTGATTGAGGTCAAACACGCAGCGGGAGGTGGCCGCGCGAATGTAGTGAGAGGTAGCAAACACAACGTTAACCTAGGCTTCGTGTTGCAGGAGGCACAGGTGAACGCGCATGGTAACATCTCCTGCTCTATACTGCTGATCCACATCTTCGGCTTCTGTCGGGATTTTACGCAGGGTTATCTTCGGCGCCAAACACACCATCGCACTGACCCATAAAAACAACGACAATGACGTTATCTTCCGCGCCGATGACGCGGCCAAAGGCCAGGTCACGCCGTCAAAGCTCGCCATTTGGATCCCGGCTGTAACACCGTTGCTGGTGGCGGAGACCAACCTACTCAACTTCATCCATGGGGGCATGAGCACCCGGGCCTGCCAGGCCACAACCACAGACACCCAAGAATGCGCGTCAACGGCCAGTTTTCCTGGCAAAGAAATGCCCAGCAGGGTATCATCACCCCCCAGCAGATCTTTGTTGCCTTCCAGAATTTGGAAAGGCTAAACAGAGAAGAGCACAACAAGATGGTGCTTGACAAGCTTGGCGTAACAGAGGTGAACCTGCGCCTCAATGGCCACCAGGAGCTAGCAGAGGAAATACTTCCAGACTACGTCAATAACGATGTGGCTCGCGTTTACCGCCAAATCATGAGTTTCATGGGATGCGACCATACCGTGGATTCAGGCCTCCAGATAAGCTAAAAGGACTTTACCAACCTATGCCCAATCTACTACTTTAACCTGGAACACCTCGATTTGGTCAAATATTCTGTTGTGAACATGTACTTCAAGGCCTGCGTCGCAAACGGCGCAGTTGCCAACTACAGAGTTATTTCCGTCATCCTCTCAGACAAAACGCTGCTGCTCGAGGGCACCGGCGGGAGAATGAAGGTCATAGACGCCCCCATAGAAACCGCCATTTAAACGCCACAGCCAAACACCGCATACGCTCGCAGTCAAAACGACACGACAATGCCATACAAAAAAAAACAACAAAAAAACACAAAAAATAGTGACCACCTGCTAAGGCCAGCTCAAAAAGGTTGCCGACTCCATTTCATGCTAACGTCCGCCCAGACCAAGCACCTCAAAGTCGCCCGCCAGACAAAGGGTGTCATTGGCGGCAGTGGTCTATAAAAGAAGGGCGAGGCATGCGCCTCACAGGGCGGAGGTAAAGGCTCTCACCAACTCTGAACTGCGTCAATGGTGGACTAAAGTATGGCGGCGTGTCCGTGGAGTTTATTAAAAACTATGTTAACACCAGTGTCGCCTCGAGGGTCTCAAAGGCCATCGATACTATGATAGGCGCGCTGGAGATGGACAACAACTTGATCAAAAATGTCGGCCTGCAGGATGCGGCCACACTGAAGTTTGTCACTAACCGGGTACTAACCGCACCAGCCTATGCTGCGACAAGGCCGTACGTACTAGCATCCTCTGGCCTGGCGCCTGCTTTAACAACTTGGATACGCGGGCTTTCCGTAGCCGACACCCTTGGTTTTGTCGGTAACCAATTTTACGTCTGCCGTGATGGCGTTCATTAGTGAGTTACAGACATCGCGGTAGTGTACTTAACGGCCGACAGAATCACGTCAGTTTATAGGGTTACGGAAATAAATGCGTCTGGTTACTCTCGCCGGGATGTAACGCACCACTTTCATAACGTTGGTGATTTTATACTCAGAAACGACTACGACACTGTCAACGTCCCGGACGCCTGTTTTCCTTCATTAACCTCCACGGGAGTCGCAACGACGGAACGTGAGTGTCACTTTCAATTCGTTTAAACGGGGCTTTAATGACACATAATAGCAGTGCTGCCGTTCCGGCTAACGCATCACACTAAAGCTGTACAACTAGCTTTGCGTTTAGATTTGTCGCCGGAGACACCATTATGTGTGAGGGTCTCAACGTCAACGCACAGCCTGGCGAGGCCCCAATAAACCGTGTAGATGCCGCGTGCTACCTACGCAACCTGGCGTACTCGCACAGCCGGGACATCCTTTAGACTACTTTATGAAACCGCATGTACATACACTACCATCCTACCTTCAGGACGCAACGGACTACCTAAGCCAGTGAACTGTTACCACCCAACACAATGCTTGTTCACTAGATGTAACATCCTTTTATGCCAATATTCCACATGAGCCAAGCAAACAAACCGTGCTGATCTCCTAAAATATGAGGGAAAAGAAAACATGGAACGAATACCCTTCATCCTCACATTCTACCCAGATAGTCCACAAATAAGTAGTATCATTCAAAAACACTAGCCAACCATTGCATCGTGTGAACCGCTTACAATGATCTTTCCACACAAAACAGTTGTAGCATTCCAGAGATCTCAAATTTGAGACACATGCTAGTCAGGGTAAAGTCAAAGCCACTCTTAATTCAAACAGCAGTTTTGAAATAAAAGCCTTGTAGAGACAAAAGAGGAAAGACGTGCGACCTCATGAATGAAACAAACACGTTTACAAGCACATACACGGGTGAAAAGTTAAACATTCAAAGCCAGACTTTAATATGCAACAGGTTTGCAGCATCCAGTACGTTCTGGATATACAAAGAAATTAAATATTAGAATAAATCTCCACAGATCAGATTGGCAAACTAAAAAAAAAAAAAAGAAAAAAAAAAAATTGAAGAAGCCCAATGGCAAAACATCCCCCCCCCCCCCGCAACACTTCAATGATGTAATCCTGATTGGATTCGCCCTAACTTAAAATAGAGCACTGACAATAGGAAATCCAAAGAAACTTATTTGACTCGCCGAGTTCGAACACTCAAACCGATCGGCTTAAATCAAGAAGCATCCAAATGGGCAATTTCCGTGCATGGATAACAAGAAATTTCCAAGCTACCAAGATCACACACACACACACACACACACACACACACAAACACACACACACACACACACACACACACACACACACACACATATATATTGTCATAACACTACTTTGTATTATTGTATGACGGCTGCTTTCTCGTCAGATCTTTACCGTGTTCTAAACTTTGCTACCCCACGGCCTAACCGGTATTCTACGGATGGGCGTTACCAATTGGAATATTGATTATTGACTTCAGACGCTGTCTCATGTCTGGTCGAATAGGTCTATGTGTGTGTGTGTGTGAGAGAGAGAGAGAGAGAGAGAGACAGACAGACAGACAAGACAGACAGACAGAGGGAGGGAGAATTTTCGATATCGACTAATTTAACAAGTAACATAAAAGACAGACATTAAAACTTCTCGTATTTATCATGCCATCCTATATATGAACAATGAATGAAAACCCTACATTTACTTTTTTATCACTATATAGGTTGTTTCCCTTTCTATCAAGGAGTTGCCTTCCCACAGTCGGTATTTTGATAATAATGCATAGTAAAAACATATGAACTCTTTATTCATTTTTAGGTTATAATAGTTATGATAATAATAATAAAAAAAAACAATACACCACATGGTTCTATTTTATATAAATACACAATTTTATATGAAAACCATTTCTTTACAATCAGTTTAAACTCATAAAAGTGTACTCATATTATATTGTATAAATACCTTCCATGGGGAGGCAATCCCTTGCCACAAAGGGAGGTAACTTTTACAATACACATATAGAGAACTGCGAAAAGAAAACAAATCAATCAACGCGAGAAAACTTCTAGATTAAAACGAGAGAGAGAGTGAGAGAGAGAGAGAGAGAGAGAATAGATTTTAGAAATCGATTCAGATAATACAATGAAATGATGGACATTGAAAATTGATTGTATCTATTGTACCATCATGTTATTGAATGAAAGAAAACATCGAACTGCGAAAGACAAAAATGAATCAACGCGAGGAAAATAAACACCACTAACCTTCTTAAACCATTGATCTACGAATTAAATCCATAAATATACCATGTATTGTCGTCCATAAGTAGATAGGAAATGTTTAATCTTGCTCAATCATCCACCTCAAACCTGTTTTCAAAATTATTGAAAAAAAAAAAAGAAACCTAGCTCACCAGCATGTTTTTTTAAAAATATTTTTTTTTTGTCTTTCAAATAGCTATCGTCTATGGATATGAATACTATTTTTATATTTTTCAAAAAAGCTGGCTCGCCTGCATTTTTTTCGATTTTTTTTTAACTAAAAAAGCTGGCTCACAATCATTTTTATTTTTTTTTTTTAAATCTAGCTCACCTGACTCACGACCATTTTTTAAATATAAATGTTTGATGTTTGTTAATCTTAGCCAAATTTGGTCAAATATTGATGAAATCTGTTAAACTCAACATTTTCAAACTGGTTCATGTTTCGACGAAAATTTATTTATATGGACAGATTTTCGGAAGTGCATAGAATAAAACATGATAGAAAATTTTATTCAGGGTCACAGTGACATAGCAAATGTTGAAAAAAGAAACTTACTTTTATAATTGCAGTATCACACAAGTTAGTGAATTTCTTTTTACTTTTACTGTTCCAGTAGCACACACTTTAGTGAAAACTTACTTTTACTGTTACAGTAGCGTACAATTTAGTGAAGAAACTGACTTTTACTGTTCCAGTAGCACGCACTTTAGTGAAAAAACTGACTTTTACTGTTCCAGTAGCACGCACTTTAGTGAAAAAACTGACTTTTACTGTTCCAGTAGCACACACTTTAGTGAAAACTGACTTTTACTGTTACAGTAGCGTACAATTTAGTGAAAAACTGACTTTTACTGTTCCAGTAGCGTACAATTTAGTGAAGAAACTGACTTTTACTGTTCCAGTAGCACACACTTTAGTGAAAACTGACTTTTACTGTTCCAGTAGCACACACTTTAGTGAAAAAACTGACTTTTACTGTTCCAGTAGCACACACTTTAGTGAAAACTGACTTTTACTGTTACAGTAGCGTACAATTTAGTGAAAAAACTGACTTTTACTGTTCCAGTAGCGTACAATTTAGTGAAAAAACTTACTTTTACTGTTGCAGTAGCACGCACTTTAGTGAAAAAACTGACTTTTACTGCTGTAGTAGCATACAATTTAGTGAAGAAACTGACTTTTACTGTTGCCAAAGCACACATTGTGGTGAAGAAACTGACCTTTACTGTTACAATAGCATACATTTTAGTGAAGAACTTCCTTTTACTGTTCCAGTAGCACACACTTTAGAGGAAAAAACTGACCTTTACTTTTGCCGTAGCGTACAATATAGTGAAGAACATGTCTTTTGCTGTTGCCGTAGCACACATTTCAGTGAACAAATTCTTACAATAGCACACATTTTAGTGAAGACACTACCTTTTATTGTTGCAGTAGCATACAATTTAGTGAAGAAACTTACTTTAACTGTTTCAGTAGCATACAATTTAGTGAACAAATGACTTTTCCTGTTCCGGTTGGAATAACTGGGTGTTGCAGAGTAGATGTCCGAGTATTGGATAGTAGATAATTAGGTATTGGATATTAGATGCCTGAGTGCAGGATAATAGTCACTGGCTTTTATATAATAGATAACTGGGTGTTGGCCACTCCAAACAGCGTGTTGATGGTATAGTGTGGGTGTTAGATAGTAGATCACTGGGTACTCGATCGTAGATGACTGGGTGCTGGCCCATTCAAACGGCGTGTTGATGGTAATGTGTGGGTGCTAGATAGTACATAGCTGGGTGGTGTATAGTATATAACTAGATTTAATTTGTGCAGCAATACCTCAAATATGACTGTTCGATGTTAAATTTCCATAAGCGCTCTATGGAGCCAAAATAGCCCCATTCATACCCGTTATACTACTTAGGTCATAGTTTTTCTGTTGGGCCACGCAGAAGACTAGGAATGAACGGAAGATTTACATTTTAATCCCAAGACATGGATTTTCCTGTCTCGATTTCAACCTTAACATAGATTCTGTTTGTGTTTTTGTACCAACACCATAATAAAGTATGTTAATATGAGCGAGAATGGTTGGCATTCGATTATATTTTATAATCAGGACAATGCTTCGAGATAGACTCCAAATTGTATGAAAGCTAATTGTCTACAACGTCAAAGAAATTAAACCTCTAAGACGGGAGAAAAGAAAGCAGTAACACACAATTTAGTGAAAGAAGTTACTTTTACTGTTGCAATCTAGAATATGAGCCTAGATGAATACTTTATGATTACAATCCCGCATGAGTGATTTAGAAGAACACATTTAGAATTTGCCTTTGGAGTTGTGAGAACGCATTTACAGAGACTTTGTGTTTAGAATCAAGTTAAGCCCAAACTCAAGATCATTTCTCGATTTTGAAACTATGATTCTTTGGAGAAAAAAAACAACTACGACAGACATAAAACTCTAATCAAGATATGACAACGAACTCGAAGAAGTATTGAATGACGACCAGAACACCACCACCACCAACAACAACAACATCAACAACAAAAACAGACCTATTGAGTGGATTTTATCTTTTTTGACTTTGATTATTCTCAAGAGACTGGAATTCACATTCCTAACTTTTGTGTGGCTCATCGCTGTTTGAGTTTATAGGGCTTAAAACTTGATTTAGAAAGAAAAAAAAAAGTTTTTTTGCATTTATTCTCTCTCTCTCTCTCTCTCTCTCTCTCTCTCTCTCTCTCTCTCTCTCTGTTCATCAAAGCATGGGATCATAGGGTGGTAGGGGGACAGGGAAGGTAATTTTATTTTTTTATTTTTGTATACCTTTTTTTTTTTTATACATCGTACCATGTGTGGTCAGTATATGCGCTGGTGATGGTCACTCCTAATGACGGGTTGCATAGTATATTTCGCGTTATCTATTGAGACCCAAACATGTTAAACCTAAGGCGTAATGTTAATTCCTGTTAAAGGTCATGGGATCCCATTTGAGGTCAACCAATTCTAACAATGACGTGCTCACGCCGGCATAAATGTCAACAAGAGACCCATAATGTTAAACCTATGAACATGGTTTAACATATAATTTCCCCTTGTCACTCTAAATCCTCAAAATGGTGGCCTATTACAGATAGACTATCTAAGGAGTCGGGCTGTGAAAAGGGTCATTTGGATTATTAAAAATGATGCAGTTGATCTCTCTCTCTCTCTCAATCTTTGGGTGTTTCTTCATAGGGTACATTTCATTCATAATATTATATGAAAAGTTAAGTTTCGCTGTTTTGAAAAATAGTTTTGCTGTTTTCAAAACTTGCACAAATGCACAACCTTACAGTACAAGAAATCTTGACTTACTCTAAAATATGACCATTTGAAAAGAAAAATGTTACAACCTTACACGATAAATATTATCTTCATGTCAAAATCGTTAGTTTGAAATGTGACCAAAAATAAATTTTGACCAATATTTTGCACTCTGTGCCTTCAAACTTACAAACTTACCAGAAAAAAATATTAACTTGGGTATCGGCAGTAATGTTTTCCAGTGTCTTAAATCTAAGCCAAAACACAATTCTTGTCCCATTCGAAAAAAAGTCGGTCAGTATCAGATTGGTTACAAAAATCTGTAACGCCGTATGACCTCAATCTGCCTCGGATGAATTCGGGCGTCGTTTAATATAGTCGCAGTTTCACTCCGTGCCTTACGTAAGCTGAAGTCAGTCAGTATATCAAGTTACTGGTATATCGTAAGAAACTGATTAATAAAAATTCTGCCCGACTTGATACTGACAGAACATACTGCCAACATAGGGTGGAATTTGTTTTAGTGAGAATCTTAAATTTAGAAATAACCAAAATTCTAAAACTGACCTCTTAAACTTCATACAAGATTTATAAAGGATATTTGGTGTTTGTAACAAGTCAGTCACTTAACTGTTCTTAAGAGCGTTTGTTTATTCTTCTCTCCATTCTGTCTTTCCTTTTCTTTCAATACACTGGTCAAAATTATAGGGATTATGAGAATGGTTAAGGGATAGTAATTTTATCTATAAGGGGATGGTGAGGTGGGGGGGGGGGAGGGGGTTACTTTGTTTATATGGAGGTAATAGGGAGGTTAATTTTTGTTTATAAGGAATTTAAATTATATTTTGAATACCTCATTCTTTTACATCCTACCCCTGCCTTGTGTTGATAAGTAACTATGAGAGCCGGTCAGTCAAAAGGGGTGTGGGTTAGTAGGTGAAGGGTTTTGGATAGTATGGGTGGGGGTAATGGTTAGTAGGTCACTGTGTATTGGTCAGTCAAAGTGTATGTTAAACTTGTGGACATTTCTAACATAGGATTTCTTCTTGACCCCAGAATCCCTAACGTTAACTTCCCGTTGTCCATATAATTCACCCATCCTGTTAAACCCATGAACACCAGGAGTCCGATTGTCACTATTGATTGGTAATATCTCTCCTATTTGACGATCGTGACTTATATATTTATTGCCCCCATAGCTACCCTCTCTCTCTCTCTCTCTCTGTTTCACACACATACACCCCCATCCCACAGACACAAAGAGATCTAGGTGATCTGAAAAACATTATAGACTTGACCCTCCCTCTCTCTCTCTCTCCTTGTGTGTGTGTGAAAACACACACACACACACACACACACACACACACACACACACACACACACACAGACGGGCTGTGAAAAACGTGCCATTCGAGTTTTGAACAAATTATAGACCTGATCTCTCTCTCTCTCTCGCTCTCTCTCTCTCTCAATTCTGATAAACCTACAACGTAATATTTATTGCAATTAGAAACCACCTATTCCTGCCAAAACAAACATAACCTGTTACATTGTTACCATGTCTAACCAGACAGACTCAACACACATAAAAAATTCTATGAATCAATTATTAGACAATATATTTGTTTCCCTATACATTTCAAACACGGCGGCCTAAGGTTAATTTCCCATTGTCCCCCAAATGATATTTCTGTAATAGCATTCTAATATTAATTCCCATTGTCCCTATAATCCGTAGACCATCATATGATTTCAGTTCGAATCCAAACATACCCATCATATTACAATGTTACATTTCACATCCAAAACATACCCATCATCTTACAATGTTACATTTCCCCTCCAAAACATACCCATTATATTACAAGAGACAGAACGTCCAATTAAAACTTCCATCCCTGGTAAATAGAAATTTATATCTACACAAGGCATCAAGAGTGCTAAAGAACTAAGTTGAAATGGGGTTTCCTTTAAAAATCAATTCATAAGGTTACTGAGCAGATAAAAATGAGAATCATAGTGTGGTCTCTCACTATGGTCAGGGATTCCATTAAATTTGTTGAATTATGTTTTATTATATTTAATTTCGCTTAATTTTAATTCTTGGACAATGAGAATCAATGATAATAATTGGTTCATGTCATTAAATATCTGATTTCTGTGTTTGTATGCACTCTCACGACACAGCGTTGTTGGAACATTCCTCCGTATAACGTGAGCTCACTTATATCGTAAGACTTGTCACTTTTATACCTGTCATGCATTAGAAGAGGGAGGATACCTGTCATACATTAGAAGAGGGATGATATCTGTCATGCATTAGAAGAGGGAGGATACCTGTCATGCATTAGAAGAGGGAGGATACCTGTCATGCATTAGAAGAGGGAGGATACCTGTCATTCATTAGAAGAGGGAGGATACCTGTCATGCATTAGAAGAGGTAGGATATCTGTCATGCATTAGAAGAGGGAGGATACCTGTCATGCATTAGAAGAGGTAGGATACCTGTCATGCATTAGAAGAGGTAGGATACCTGTCATGCATTAGAAGAGGTAGGATACCTGTCATGCATTAGAAGAGGTAGGATACCTGTCATGGATTAGAAGAGGTAGGATACCTGTCATGCATTAGAAGAGGGAGGACACTTTACATAGCTCGCAAAGGTAAAATAATGCTGAAACTTGAAGGAAACAATGTGATTGTCTGTGTTCAAATCTTCCCTTATTTTTTGACAAAAAGATTGGAACTTCCTAGTCCATGCCTGATCCCCTCAATCAAATAATGAATTTATTTATCAATAAAAGGTTTCAACAAACATACAATCTGATCAGCTTCACAAAAGGATTTAGTAATACCTATAAAGATAGGAGAACTGAATCAATTTTCAAAATGTCTTACTTTATTTTACCAAAATTAGATAAAAATTGTCAATTAAGGGTGTCCATGTATGCATTTTTAAAGGTTTTGTTTCTTTTTGTCATATGGCCAGGTCAAAAATTTTATAATTCTATGACGTTGACTTTCTTGAACGGAAAAAACAACTTTAGAATTTGTTACTGTGAAACTCCATTTACGCTGGAGTTTTACGCTGTGAAATGGAATGGCATTTCTAAATTTGATGGAACTAAAAGTAGTCACTCACGATAGACTCTCTCAGTAAACCGTCGCCCTTCTTATAATTCAGGTAAATTTACGAATTCCATTAAATTGGTTAAATTTAGTTCCATTAGAGTTGTAAAGTATCTTAACTGATTTTTGTTCTTGATTGGTGAGAACCCTTTGTAATGTATTTTCGCGGGTTCGATTCCCAACCTCGGATCCGGCTACTTTGGTGTGTAATTGGGCAATGCACTTTCCTCTACTTGCCTCGGTTCGATATAACCTTTAGAAGTGTTGTTATGCCATAAAACACCATACCCAAACCAAACCAATCACATTATGCCCCCCACCCCTTTGTTTTTTTAGTGCATTGTCATAGCATAACCTTCTCGGAACTACCTAAGTACAAGATGGCGTCACTTATAATACAGGTTATTTTAACGGCCTCCATGAAGAACTTTATATTGAGGAAAAACTGTATCTAGCTTAACAAAAAGTTGCTACCAACATGGCGATTTTTCACCGCTGCCCACGCCACTAAATGGCTGGAACACTGGCAACTGGGTGTCATACTGAGTCAATCATTCGCAATAACATAGTAAAATATGGTCAAAATCTTTCTTGAAATTGATGGCGGTTGCTCAAAGGCTAGCGTGCCAATTTTGCGACCGACCGAGTGCCGGTTCGAATCCTGTCAATGGATCAGTTTGGATCGGCTGCCCTGGTGAGTCCCTGGACAAGGAACATTACTCCAGGTGCTTCATCATATGTTGCTATGCCGTAAAACGCCAAACAATATATATATATATGTATATATATATATATATATATATACATATATATATATATATATATATATGTATATATATATATATATATATATATATATATATATATCCCTCTGTAAAGATCAAGGTATGGGGGATCTGTATGGGATCAAGGTATGGGGAATCTGTATGGGATCAAGTTATGATGGATCTGTATGGGATCAAGGTATGATGGTTCTGTATGGGACCAAGGTATGGGGGATCAGTATGGGATCAAGGTATGGGGATCTGTATGGGATCAAGGTATGGGGATCTGTATGGGATCAAGGTATGGGGATCTGTATGGGATCAAGGAATGGGGATCTGTCAAATTTAGAGGGACACTGGCGGTTTTAGGTGGGTAAATGTCTCTAGACTGGCTAAAGGTACAACAGTGTAATATAACTCTGTATTCCACATTTGTTACAAATATGATCATGATAAATTAGTCATAATCTGATATTTACTAATGCTAACCTTCGAGAAAGTAACAGCAATAGACTGGTACAAAAGTTAGACTGCCAAACCCACAATGTATTAAGTTAACAAATCAGTATATCTTTATTACATGAAAAAGATCGTAAACAGGCAAAAATGGAAAACCTGTTATTAAAAAAGGAGGAAGTTATAGCCCACACAAACACAATAAGACAGTTAGCTATTGCTTATTTAACAATGCAAAGTACATAGTTATAAAACTGCTTATCGTATCATTGTTATTGGAATTCAATATATCCTGTACATGTAAATTGCATCCAAAGGTTTATAAATCTGGTTGAGTGGCTAACAATTTGACTCAGTTCTGGGAACTATAAAAACTAATTTGAACTAAGGTGGTCATATCAAACAAATTCATCATAATTGTTTTAACAGTTACATTAGAAACAATACATATTACGTGTTCTTCATACAAAAAAAATATGTTTTGCAAGTAGCGACTATGAAAGCTGTGTTTTCCAAATAAAAAAATTAGGCTTTCTATATACCAGTAATTCTCCCTTTTCTGAATGGCACCTGAACCAAGGCGACACGGCCTTACCTGTCCCAATGTTGCTCAGATTAATAATTAGACAAAGGCCACGGGACTATGAAAGATTCACGCTAGTTGAGAAATTGTTCTGATGCCTCTGTCTTTGGTGGATTTTTGCTTATTAAACACTGCATTATTTGCACAGCTTTTGTATAAGATGTTAATGCAGCCTGCCCGAAGGACATTGTGGTCAGGTAAGTAGTAGAGTGGGGCGATTGAGCTACGGGAGGGGGGGGGGCTATCCAGCTACGTACGGGAGTTTAACATTGGGGGGCCTATCCAGCTACGTACGGGAGTTTAACATTGGGGGGCCTCTCCAGCTACGTACGGGAGTTTAACATTGGGGGCCTCTTGGGCTACATACGGGAGTTTAACATTGGGGGGCCTATCCAGCTACGTACGGGAGTTTAACATTGGGGGGCCTCTCCAGCTACGTACGGGAGTTTAACATTGGGGGCCTCTTGGGCTACATACGGGAGTTTAACATGGCGGTACCGTAATGTAGTGACGAAGACAACGTCTACTACCATCAAAACGGGGGTGGAGGGTGGGTGTTTTTGATAGTAGTAGACGTTGTCTTCGTCACTACATTACGGGGTGGGGGGAGGGAGGGAATAGAATTAATCTTTCTTGATAAAGGGTGGTCCTAATACGTCATATACTATCCAAACACCCCACACTACACTATCCAACACGCCGAGTGTAAGTGACCTTCTGCCTAGTGGCTATATCTATATAGCCTAGAGTTATATATAAAGCATTACCTATACCTCAGATCATGTTGGAGGTGTCAGTAAATTTGCATATATTGTACCTATGTTATAAATAACACTAAAATGGACGTGACTAAATGTTGTATTAAACTTCGGGAACCGTCACGGACTTTAGCGTTGACTAGAAAAAATCCGGAACATTAGATTATAATGGCCTAGACTAAAAGTAACACTAAAATTCCGAAATCGTACCGGACGTTAGCGGAGACTGAAAATAATCCTGAAAAAAAAATGGAAAAAATTGGCTGACTAAAAGTAACACTAAACTTCCGAAATTGTACCGGACGTTAGCGGAGAGTGAAAATAATCCGGAAAAAAAATGGAAATTTTTTTTTTGATTTTTTAAATTTTGTTTATATCAAAACACACACCACACTATCTACATTTTTTTTTTTTTTTTTTTTGGGAAGGGGAAATTTTTTAAAAAACAAATCAAAACACACAAACACACTATCTACATTTTTTTTTTTTGGGAAGGGGAAATTTTTTAAAAAACAAATCAAACACACAAACACACTATCTACATTTTTTTTTTTTTTGGGAAGGGGAAATTTTTTAAAAAACAAATCAAAACACACAAACACACTATCTACATCTTTTTTTTTTTTTGGGAAGGGGAAATTTTTTAAAAAACAAATCAAAACACACAAACACACTATCTACATTTTTTTTTTTTTTTGGGAAGGGGAAATTTTTTAAAAAACAAATAAAAACACACAAACACACTATCTACATTTTTTTTTGGGAAGGGGAAAGTTTTTAAAAAACAAATCAAAACACAAACACACTATCTACATTTTTTTTTGGGAAGGGGAAATTTTTTAAAAAACAAATCAAAACACACAAACACACTATCTACATTTTTTTTTTTTTTGGGAAGGGGAAATTTTTTAAAAAACAAATCAAAACACACAAACACACTATCTACATTTTTTTTGGGAAGGGGAAATTTTTTAAAAAACAAATCAAAACATACAAACACACTATCTACATTTTTTTTTTTTGGGAAGGGGAAATTTTTTAAAAAACAAATCAAAACACAACCATTTTTTTTTACTTTTTAAATTTTTTTATATCAAAACACACACCACAAATATACAATCCATTTTTAAAAAAAAAATTTTTATTTGATGGACTGCAAAAGTTGTTGTTGTTGTTGTTGTTGTCTTTGCTGCTGCTGCTGTTGGTGCTGTAGTCTATTTCTTTCCTCCCAATTTTAGATCGATAGAAAGAGAGGGAAAGTGGGGTTTTTTTTTGGTTTGGTGGGTAAAAAACAAACCACACAACACCATTCAGATATATACATCAATAATAATAATTATATTTTATTCAATGTATATACATTATGTTACTCATGGTAATAAAAACAATTTCATATAAGTCCAATACAGTTCAATACACTTCCATATTTACCATTTCATTCTCTTATTGTTCTGACACTTCAGGAAGATTCTTGTCTACAATTCTCTCATAACTTTCTTCTGGACCCTCATTGATAAACTCCAACTTAATAAAATGTCCATTATCATCTCTAATTCACTTCCTTTTTTTACAAATCCTTTTTTTATTTTTTATTTTAAAAAAAAAAAAACAAAACACAAACACACTCTATACAAACATACTCCACACACCCATTTCTTATTTTAAATTTTTTTTATCCAATACATACACCACACCATCCATTGCGCTGACCTAAAAATAGGGTTCAGATCGACAGTGAGATCATAGATAGAGGGGGGTGACTTCAGATCGATAGAAAGAGAGAGATAGAACATAATCATTATTATTTCAAATTCAATAAAAAACCACACAACACCATATTTTTTTTCAACAATCAACAAAATTGTTTATTCAACAATAACTATTCTAACATAAAAATACTAACCATTTAACCAGAAATTTTCAAACAGGAACATATTTACAAGGTTGACAACGTTGGGAAGGTAAAGTAAATGTGAAACTTTCTACATCTACATCATTTTGATGTACACTACGATTGTGAGCTAAAGACAAGAGATAACCATAACGTTGACAAAACCATTGTTGTACTTTAGCATCATTTCGAACATAGTCACTATCAAAATAAGTCAGTAAATGTTCTAAGGAATATCCAAGACTGCGTTGATGAAGATAATGAACACAATATTGTCCACACACCATAGAATCTGATCCTTGTAGTCTCACATTATTGAATCGAGTCGAGACGGCATTTCTTCTTATAAACTCGATGATGTCTTTTTCCAAAGGAGGTAATCCATAAGAATCAAAATATTCCACACCACCACCATTGTGATCGTTGGGAAAGTACACGGCAATCCAATGGGTTCCTGGTAGATCACTGTCGTCAGTATTGATGACATAAGCATGAACGTTTTTTGGTTTACGATGAGGTAGTTCATCTTTAGCACATACCACAGGATTCCAAGAAGAAGAGTAGGAACTACGAGTCAATAGGTAATAAAGTTCTCTAGTATCCATTTTTTTTCTTCTTTTTTTTTCTTCAATGGAAATAATGGGTCACCAATGCACACCTGACTTTAAACTTGAATTGATCTGTCTTGTAATTCCACGAATATTCACGTCGGATAGGTTCTGCACTCTGTTGAATGAGTCCTTCGATGCGTCTGATCTCCAGAAGAGTAAGTGGAGGAGGAAAAGAAGAATTCACCAAGTCTTTATACCATTGTCTCAACACTTTTTCGTCCGAGTTCTGGGACCAAGCCGTTTCCAAATAGTTGTCCAATTGTTCTTCACCTGTCAACATCATACATTGGTCGTGTTGTATCTGACTAGGATGATCGATTTGACATCCATAACATTGTTCTTGGACTAGACTGTTAATTATTTTACTCAATTCCTGAGCATAACAGGACACTAACTGTTTTTCGTGTTCTGGCCATCGAGAAATAAATCCAGTAAACTCGGTTTTAGGTTCTGAATGAATGACTTCGTCATCATCATCATTTGTGGTAGTTTGTGACTTCTCACAAAATTCCTCATCTATTTCCATAGGTTCTTCTTCTACGTGTTGCATCTTTTTTTTCTTCTTCTAATAGTCTAGAATCACTTCTCTCAAACTGTTGATTTCTAGATTATTATCAAATTCTGCATACAAGACGACGTTCACTGTGTCGGGTAGAGGATCTGCAAACTGAAGTTCCACACGAAGTGGGCCTGATTTTATAGGGTGAAAATGTCCTTCATCGCTGCCTTGGTCCGGAGTGAAATCAAATCCCCACAAAGCATACCCTCCTGCATAATCCTCGTACGAAATGTCGTGGCTGGTGTCGCGCCCTAACTGGCCTGTGGCTTCAAACAGGCTCAGGTAAGATCGCAAGTAATTTTTATGGCCGTCGCTAAAGTTAGGTTCAAAAGGTCTGGTACACAAGGTCTTGCCATCTCGACTGACTTCTATCTTGGAGACGTTGTAGTGTTTAAACTCGAACGGATTCTGATCGTGGACTCCGTTGAGGGCTGCATTACTGACGATGCCAATCAGCAAACGTTTGGGGAGCTGTCCTTGGAAGATGTGATCTTCGACTTTGGATCGGAGTCCAGCGGCTATGGTAAAGGTTTTCACTTCCACTCGTCGCACAGGATACTTAGCAGCGGTTCTGCTCAAGGATTGACTGATGCCATTGGCTACTTTTGGTAAGACTTCTACACGTCGCACGTAAAGTTTGGCTTCTTTGATTTTTGGTTTTCCACTCGTTAGCATGAGCCATCAAATGGAAGGCGGCACTACTGCGATTCAGTCTCAGGCGTACATCTACTCAGGTTTCCAGACCACCGAAGCATCCAGATGAGTGTTCTTGGCTTCTTTTCCGTACGTCAAGAGATTTTCCAAATAAGCACGGTAAGGGTAAGTATCCAAACTGCTGCTGACCAGTTTGTTATTCAAGTACAAATCTACTCCGCTGAACAAGGAATGCATGAAATTATTGACGGGTGCCACTCGGGCAGCTTCCCCAGGAAGGGTGTTGTCATTTTTTTGTACTTGAAGTTTCAGGTACAAGTAACTGTTATTCAGATCGATGTAATCTTCGGTTTTTCCTTTGATTTCAAATTCGATAGGAGCTGATTCCGTCAAAGACGATACAGGATGAAATTCCACCCATTGGGATTCTTGCATCGTCATCATGGTGGGAGGCATAGAAAACATATCCAGTTCTGACTTGGTACATTCGCAAGAATCTCGGTGCATCATTTTTTTTTTCACAGTTAATAATCAAACACGTCTAATTCTCTGACGGTTCTTCTTCTTTTCTTATTCTTTTTGGAACTGCCGTGTGTTTTTTTATGAACTTTGAAAGGATTTAGACGTTGTTGTCGTCTCTTTCTACCTTGTCCTTGCTGCTGTGAAGTAATACCAGGGTCTGAAGCGTGAAGCGTATTTATAGGATTTTCTTGGGCGCCTAAAAGATCTTTACCAGTAGTCATCAACACATTTTTGCCTGCTCTCATAAAGGCTTCTTTTGGATTTTGTTTGTCGATGAGGACATTTTGCAAAAATTCTTTTCCTTGTGTCAAAGCGGCATCTTTTAAGGCATGAAATCCTCGAGTCACCATCGGTTTCAAAATAGGAGCTACCGTCCGAAAAGCCGATTTTAACATATCTCCTAAACCATGTCCTCGTTGTCGAGCCACTCCTTGGTACACTGGATACATTTTTTTTGTTTGGGTCAGTTACAATTCGTTAGAGAACTTGTTTTTTTCGAAAATGTAGTTTCACCGTGACTTTTCCTTTGTCAATGAATGGCACATCTTGTCCCAAATCTCCTTTTATACTAATGTGGACACTGTCAAAATACGATTTACTGACTGGAAGATAATGAGGATGTACAAATTCACGGTGAACGTGAAACGTGTTTCCACCTTCTTCGTACGCACCAGCAGCAGTATCCACTTTGAAAGGAATGACTCTCAGTAAGGGAGCAGCTGTGTGACCCACCACGTTGTACTCCACCACATCGGAGTACACAAACATTAAATTCAGTCCAACGTTCAATTCGATAGGGGTGCGAAAAGCCTCTCCGAAATCTGTGTTGGTGTGGATTGTTCGTTCACCATGATACTTTTTATTTCCACCCAAAATTTCAAACAACCCAGCAGAAAAAGTGATAGTCATGAATTTTCTTTCGTGCGCGGGTAAGTGTTTGTCTTCTTTCTCGTCGAATGGCTTTCCCTCATGCCCTTTCAAAAATTGCAAGAGGAAACGGCGTGCCACAGGATGGTATTTGATCTCTACCCATTTTTGTTTTTTTTCCAAGGCTTTGCCAAATTGGGCTTCGAAGACGGCCGCAATCGTCTCCACCAAATGTTGAGCACTAAAATAATACCCTTCAGGAATTCTCATGCGATAGGTCGAGTAGGGAGTATTGTCAGTTTTTGAACTAATTTTTTTCCCAATTTCAGGATCATGAGCGTCCAACTCTTTTTGCACTTTTTCGTTATAGATTGCTACGTCAAAAATGGTTTGATTTCCAGACACATTCTTGATTTGCGTAGGATGAATGATTTCTACCAAAGCCACTTCCCAATGAGCGTCGTGATCCAATTGGAAGGCCTGAGGTAATTTGGCCGTGAAACAACATAATTTGTTGTTGGGAAACACATCCATGGAACTGTCACTAGGTAACGTTAAATAAAATTGGTCATTCATAGTTCCAAAGTGGTTCTGGTGTCCGAGGTGTCACTCAAGTGGACAGAAGAAGAATGATGTTCAAAAGGTTCCAAAAGAGAATTGGTATTGTGGTGGTGACTGGACGAAGAAGAAGGTGAACTGGCGTTGGTCGAACTAGCGTGGTTGTTGCTATGGCTGCTGTTGTCTGTCGTCGTAAATTTCAAAGAGGGACTGGGTAAAAGATAACCGATGCAACTGCTCAGTAAAATGGTCCACAATTGTTTGTCTCCTTGTTGTAAACTCAAATTGGCAATAGCTGCTCCGATGACACAATACACTACAAAGATTTGGCAGAAAAAGACGATTTGATTTTTAGGCACA
Source organism: Margaritifera margaritifera (assembly GCA_029931535.1). NCBI lineage: Eukaryota > Metazoa > Mollusca > Bivalvia > Unionida > Margaritiferidae > Margaritifera > Margaritifera margaritifera. Next base: position 2,373,691 of record JAQPZY010001522.1, on the reverse strand, counting down.
CGTTCTCCGCACCACACCCAAAGTGGTTGGTTTTTGTAATTCTTGAAGAGAAGAACTCTGTGAAGGAGTCGTTGAAGTCGTCTGGGTGGCTACTGTGTTGAATGGCATGTTGTGAGTTTACTTCTTTTTCTTTTTATAGTCGACGACTTGAGAAGCCGCAATCCAAGAATCAAAACTAGGTGGATATCCTTTCCAACGTACTTTGACTTCTTCTACTCGTCGTTTACCTACTTTACGTGTTCTTTGTTCGAGAATGCTTTCGATGTCGTACAAGGTGTCTTCTTTTTTAGTCACTCGTTGTAACTCAGGCAAGTAAAATGTTCCTTTGAGTACTTCACCGTGCATGTCTTCCAATTTATAGACGGGAGGATCACGTCCACGGACGGGGGTAGTGACACGAAACAATTCGGTGGTCCAGTTAGGTAAATAACCTTTGTCAAAAGTACTTTTGGTTTTTCCGATGCGAACCCAATCTCCCGTCTTTAACTCCAACAAGGGTTTTTCTTCTACTTTTTTTTTTCTTCTGGGGTGAACCAAATAATTTATCAAACACGGTCACTTCGTTTTCAGGGCTGACCTCTTCGGGGGCACATCCGATGCTACGATGGTACGATTGATTGTACGCTTTGACCAAACGAGGTAACACGTCGATGTACTTGAGAGTATGTTGATGTGTAAAATATTTCCACATACGTTCTTTCAAAGTTCTTTGAAAACGTTCCACGATACTGGCTTTGGTTTCAGGATTTTCGGTAGTAAAAAAATGAATGTGTCTTTGTTTCAATTCTTTTGAAAAGCTTGGTTTAGAAATTCGGTGCCTTTCTCAGTTTGCCATCGTAAAGGTTGGCGTCCACTTTGCTTCAAGACCAATTTTAAGGCTCGTACCAATTCGGTACTGCTTTTAGAAGTCAAAGGCACGACCCAAGCAAATTTGGAAAACACATCGATGACACAAAACAAATATTTGTGACCACGATTGTAAGTGGCTAAATGAGAGACGTCAGCTAAATCGGCTTGCCATTGATGATCGATCCCTTCCACTTGAGTGGTACTTCTAGAAAATTTACGTCGAATGGGTTTGTGTAACGTGTACGTCGATTGTTCTTGTAACCATCGTCTTACTTCGGGCAAACGTACACTTTTCAATTGACTTTTAGCAGCTCGATATAATTTTTGAACTCCTCCGTAACCAGCAGCATGGCCAGGATTGTAATAAATGGTGGCTAACAGTTTCTCCATGATGATGATGATTTCCTCAAGAATAAGTTAACCAAGTTCCAATACTCTTTTCTTTGTGAGGTATCTTTTTGGATTGTTGTTTACATGTCCGACGTGCTACTGGGGTAAAGGGAGTTTGAACAGGGGTCATCGGTTCTGTTTTGACTTCTTTCTTCACTTCTTCCTTTTTCTTTTCTGAGGGTAAAGGGGTAGGCATCTTCTTTTTTATCCAATCCGGTGTGGCTAACTTTTTTAATTTTTTAAGAGGTGGAGTTAGTAAAAACTCTTCTTCTTCTTCTTTGACGGTCATCCCTGTACCGGTGTCTGTTTTAGTGGTGACTTTAGGTTCGCTTTTCATGAGAGCCTTAAAATCTCTCAGAGTGGGTGAAGCTGTTTCGTCGACCGCTTTTTGACGAAAGAGTTGTAGACGTTGTAAAAGTTGACCGTACCGTTGGGATTTTTCTGTTTCGGACACATTGTTTCGTTCCATCAGGGATTGTATTTCTTGTTGTAACTGAGACATTTCGTTAAGATTAGGATTGGGTGGTAAATGAGGTATCCGTTGTTCGTTCCAACGGTGAAATTCAATCCATCGTTTGTAAGGTACTAAAGTCAGTTTTCGTCCTTCCATTTCATCCAAAGGTACCAAAAAGGTGTGGTCTTTTCAGAGAAGGGTGGTCCTTTTTATCTTCTTTTTTTGGGGAGGGGTTATCGCATGACCCCTCCTAAAAGTGGTCCAGCAATCGTTCCTAACAAAGGAGCGGCTATTTTTAACAACGGTCCTATCAACATAGGTAGAAATCCTCCTCGTTGCACCAACATTTTTTTCTTTTGTTGAAGAGGTATTTTCTTTTTTACCATTTGACGAAGAACGTTCCGATGTTTCCCTAATTTTTGTTTCTGTATCTTGGACAAAGGTACCGTTCCTTTCAACACGTTCAAACAACATTCACACACGGTATCGATGATTTCTTTAGGAGCTGTTTGAATGAGTTGTTTTCGCATGGGAGGATTGGATTTGGTCAAGACAGACAAGACATCCCAATGTTTGGCCAGACGAGGGGGAAGTCGTCCTTTTTTGGTGGTTTTACTTTTCTTCTTTTTTTGGTGGAGGTAGTTGTGGTGTGCACGTTTGGGAGCCATCTTAGAGGTGAGGAGTAAGTCTGAAGTCTCTGGCAGGGTACCCTTCTATTTTATACTGGAACACGTCTCCACTGATTGTCTGCACGACGTACCAACTTCACGACAGGCATCACTTGACGTTGAGGTGTTTTCAAGGGATTAAATCGTCTCAATTCTTCTTTGGATAAATCCACTAAACTTTGTAAGATGCCAGTTCTTTCTTGGACTTTGGTTTTAGGGGATGGTACTTTGTTGGTGGCTGCTGCCATGGCTAAATCAGCTGAAGTCGACGGTCCCGACGGGGTGACTTTAGAAATAGGTTTCCATTTTTGCATCAAATTAGGAAACTCGGATCTTAAGTCTGGTTTGACAGGCATCATGGTAAAAGAGGGTGAAGAAGAAGACAAAGAGGAAGAGGAGGTGGACTCAAAAGGAGACCTCGTCATCATTGGGGACTGTGATGGTGGTGATGGTAAGGGTGGTGGTGTTTTGCGGGTGTACGTTTGAGTCCTGGCTGCAGTACCTCTTTTACGTCGGGTGTTAGTGGTGGTGGTGGTGGTAGGTGTGGTTTTCTTCTTCTTCTGGGCACGACTTTTCTTTTTCTGAGGGCTGCCTTTCTTCTTTTTCTTGGTGGTGGTGGTTTTCTTCTTTGGACTTTTCTTCTTTTTAGGAGTTGTTTTGGCTTTGGCATCATTAGGATCCCATTTCAAAAGGGAACGAATCATAACCCCTCCTAAAGAACCACTTCCACCAGGAGTTAAAATGATTTGTTTTTTAGTCCGTGAATCGATTCTAGGATCAGCCAGTTGTGACAATGCTCCTTTATGTTTTTGAAAAAAAACGTTGAGTTTGATGAGGGATGTGAATGATGCCTTGTAGTAATTGACGTGCCGTCAAAGTAAACCATCGTAACACTTCTTTAAGACTCGCTTCTAACAAATGAGCACGGACTTGTGCATTTGTTTCACGACTGATGCCATACAAGGCACGAATCAATTTAGCCGAAGGATGAGATTGAAAGGAAGTCATCTTCTCTCAAAAAGAGTGTGAGACAGAAATGACGTAGTAGGTTGTTTTTATAGTTTTTTTTTTAAAAAATGGGCTGAAGGGGACGTGTAAATGACAGGACCTCCTTCTTCACCCCAAGGGTGAAACAATTGGGCACGAAATCTCAAATAGTCAGGAGTGGTCGGTTTTAAGTCGATGAGTAAATACTCGTGAGGGGTTTGAGTGGCATCGTCGTACGCATAATTGAGCCAAGGAGCCCCTAACTGTTTGGCTAACACTTGTACTTGAGATTTGTCTCTGGGGCTTTTAAACAAGACCACGTAATGAGCATTCAAACTAATGGTTCGATGGGCTTTACTTTGTTGAAATAAATTTTGTGTAATGTAGACAATACTAGCATTACGATGGTGTCCTTTTCGTGTAAACCAAAGTTTAATTTCTTCTTCGTCTTCTCCTAACATGTCATCAAAAATAACTAAATGAGTTTGACTCACGTCAGACACAATTCCATCGTCTTCGTGAGGAATACCATCCACAAACGAAATATTTTCTCCTTGACTTTCTTGGAGTAGTGTGTAAGACGGTTGCCACTCTTTGTAACACCACACGATACGTTGAGGTGGACGATCAAACAAATCAGTTTTGTGTTCGATCAATCGTTTGACAAATTCGGTTTTACTTGAACCACTCGGTCCAGCAATCAACATGTTAAATGGATGGCGCAGATACAAAGCGTTCCAACTTTGACGATCTAACTTTTCGTCAATCACTTTAACCACAGAAGAGGTAGACGAGGTAGAAGAGGAGGATGTAGCCATGTCTGAGGTAAGAAGATTTTTGAGAAGAAGACAAAAGACCCAAGACATTTTATACATTTTCATACACGTTTATTTTTTTTTTTTTTTTAAAAAAACAACCAACCAACACAACAAAAAACATATTTTACAACTTTACACGAACACGAAGAAGTGAATTAGTGAGAAAATATGCAATTAAAATGAACACGTAAAGTAACTCTCTTTTGTGTTCTTCACTATAATCGTGATAGTTTTTCTTCAAAATCAGATTTCTGATACGGTGAAAGTCACGGTAGTGTGCAAATCGAGGAATGACTTTGAGTTTGGGTTTCACTTGGATCTGGACAAACTCTTTGTAAATGCGTACTCGCAACTTCGAAGGCAAGTCACGAATGCGATCTTCTAAAACTAGGGACAAAATACTGGTAAATGCGTTCTCGCAGCTCCAAAGGTAAACCACAAATGTATTCTTGTAAAGTATCCTCCGACATGTTTTTTTACTTCTTCTTGGCATCTGGCTCATCGTACCCGTACTCTTCTGAGGCCACTAAAGGTAAGAACTGACAGTGCGGAGACCATCTGGCATGTTCAATGTAAGCTGAGTCGGTAGGCTCCCATTGGTGAAGTCTCACACCGCAACTGAAACATTGAACTTTATCTCCTTCTCCCAAGTAGATAAATCCAGATCTGGCTAAAGCTTTGTCAGTAGTGGATTGTAGTAGAAATTTAGGCCACTTGTCTTTGAACGTCTCGAGTCGATTATCATACTTGGAATAACCAGGCAAAGCCACAGGTATCGTCAATTCTTTATGACATTCACAGGTACGTTTAGCATTCTTCCCAATAAAGAAGAAAGGTCGTCCTGCATCTCTAGATGGACGGTGAGGTACACGTGCTGCATCGACGATGTCCAAGCGTACGACATCCGTCTGATCGTGTGAATCGATGCTGTCAACGCTTACGGAATCCGTCTCGTCGCATGGCACTGCATCGCACTCCAAGTCGTAATGGTACTTGGAGTTCACACCACTAGATTTCTCCCTCAGTGGGTCGGTGGCAAGAGTATTCTTATTCATCTTTGGTGGGAGGATGACAAAATTAATCGTTTTTTTTCTTCTTCTTGCTCGGTCAACGTTGAAAGTCACAATGAATGGTTAGGTTTGGAAGGGGTGCCCTTTTTATACTGCAGATCGGCGTGTCAGTAATGTAAAGTGGTGTGGTCTGGAAGTCTCACTCGCTTCTGGTACACGATTTGGTACACTTTTTGTAAAGGACGAGTGACAATTTGATGATTAGGTAACCGTACGATCTTGTGAGGTTCTAACGTGTGCACTCGAAAGTCTTCCATTTGTCCTTACAGCAAAGCATTTTTCAAAACCTCAAAGTTAACCACTTGGCTGGTTAGGGATGCCTGCTTGTTGCAACAGGAGTTCTGCTTTGTTTCGTTGTTTGGTTCTGTCCGACTGTCGAATGTTATTCCAGGCTCTTTTCCATTCTTTGCTCTCGTTCTTGTTGGCATATGTTCGCCCCACCACAATAGCCCGAGCAAAGCACATCTGGTCTTGAGTATTGTCGATTTGAACGACACTGCGTTTGGTACTTCGAATATCGTCCACCAGTAACGGTTTCCTACTTCGTCCACTTCCTCAAGGAGGGGAAACGTGAGTCAAGTAAAGTGTGGCCTTTCCATCGGTGATGGTAAACTTGTCGTTCGATTGTTGCACATGTTCTATTTTGGACATGACTTTGTCTGGCGTTAATTCTGCCGGGGTGCTGAACTCGATCCAAACAGGACTCTTCAAATTGTCATGATGAATGGCCAGTCTCAATCGATCGTCTTCTTTGGCTCCACATTGTCGTTTCAAGTTCATTAAGACAGAATCCCACAAATCGCTAATGAACCCCGCCGCTTTCTCGGGAGGTACTTTGGACTTGAAGTCTTTAAAGTGAACAGTGTGAGTGTAAGCTGTAGTTTTAAATTTTCGAGAAGTTATTTTTTGAGTCTCTAGAATCCAATAGTAATTTTCAGGAGGAGCCAAAGTACTAGGTTGTATTTCTTGGCCTGGGGTTCTGGTAGTGGATTTTGTTTTGGGTGGATTAGAAGTTTGGGTTTCAGGTTCACTCATCTCCTCTTCGAAGTCACTAGCATGGACTTGAGCTAGTAGTTCATCTAGCGTTGTTTCAGGCGGTACGGAATGTCTTAGTCGTCGTGGCCTCTTTGTTTCTTCTTCTTCTTCTGATTTCTCATGGCTTCGGCGTGATCTTTTCATCTTGAAGTTTACTTTGAAACTGATTCAGTTTCACCCAGGGAACCTATATATATATAGACCTTCTTACCCTCAGAATCACTAGTCGTGATTGAACTTTCAAACTGTGAAGATGGAAAAGTACTGCGCTCGAGATGAAAGTCAAGATACTGGAATTGAACTGAATAAGTATGTTCATAAGGTGTATGATAATTATGCTGCTGACATACTTGGTAATGTCTATCATATGAAGTATGGAAGGAAAGTCAAAGGAAATTTGAATTCATTTGGATTGATAAAGATTAAGGTTACTGGTAAGGAAGGAAAGAGGAAGAAACAAACAAATCGAGGGAGATTTGTCTTTGAAGCGGTTAATGGAGTGGATCTATCAAGACAGAGTGAAGTGGTACATCTCAATGATGTACTTGATGATGATAGAATAGAAAATCTTCAAGTGATGACTGCTAGTGAACGAACATGTTTGCATAAACATGTGAAGAATGATAAAGAAAGAAGGAGAATTAATTTTGGAAGTGATAGAAGTGTGTTGTGCCAGTTTGTTGGTGAGACAGAGGAAAGAAGATTTGAAAGTATGGAAAAGGCTGCTGAATATTTTGATTGTGTTTCATCAAGTGTCTACTATTGCTGTACTGGAATTTGTAAGTCGGTCTTTTCGAAGAAGTTCCAGAAAAGATTTCAAGCTAGATGGGAAGAGCCAGAGAAGAAGAGTCAAGTCATTGGAGGATTTGTGAGACCTGTGAAATTAACTGACTTGAATTCAGGATTATATAGTCAGATGGATTCCATTCGTGATGTGGCAAGGTGTTTTGGATTAGATCATAGTAAAGTTTACAAGATTTGTAAAAAAGAGCGGTGGATTCGAGATGATAATGGACATTTTATTAAGTTGGAGTTTATCAATGAGAGTCCAGAAGAAAGTTATGAGAGAATTGTAGACAAGAATCTTCCTGAAGTGTCAGAACAATAAGAGAATGAAATGGTAAATATGGAAGTGTATTGAACTGTATTGGACTTATATGAAATTGTTTTTATTACCATGAGTAACATAATGTATATACATTGAATAAAATATAATTATTATTATTGATGTATATATCTGAATGGTGTTGTATGGTTTGTTTTTTACCCACCAAACCAAAAAAAACCCCCACTTTCCCTCTCTTTCTATCGATCTAAAATTGGGAGGAAAGAAATAGACTACAGCACCAACAGCAGCAGCAGCAAAGACAACAACAACAACAACAACTTTTGCAGTCCATCAAATAACATTTTTTTTTAAAAAATGGATTGTATATTTGTGGTGTGTGTTTTGATATAAACAAATTTAAAAAGTAAAAAAAATGGTTGTGTTTTGATTTGTTTTTTAAAAAATTTCCCCTTCCCAAAAAAAAAAAAAAAAATGTAGATAGTGTGTTTGTGTGTTTTGATTTGTTTTTTTAAAAATTTCCCCTTCCCAAAAAACAAATGTAGATAGTGTGTTTGTGTGTTTTGATTTGTTTTTTTAAAAAATTTCCCCTTCCCCCAAAAAAAAAAAATGTAGATAGTGTGTTTGTGTGTTTTGATTTGTTTTTTAAAAAATTTCCCCTTCCCCAAAAAAAAAAAATGTAGATAGTGTGTTTGTGTGTTTTGATTTGTTTTTTAAAAAATTTCACCTCCCCCCCCCAAAAAAAAATGTAGATAGTGTTTGTGTGTTTGATTTGTTTTTTAAAAAATTTCCCCTTCACAAAAAAAAAAAACATGTAGATAGTGTGTTTGTGTGTTTTGATTTGTTTTTTAAAAAATTTCCCCTTCCCAAAAAAAAAAAAAAAAATGTAGATAGTGTTTGTGTGTTTTGATTTGTTTTTTAAAAAATTTCCCCTTCCCCAAAAAAAAAAAAAAATGTAGATAGTGTGTTTGTGTGTTTGATTTTTTTTTTTTTAAAATTTCCTATTCCCAAATAAAAAAAAAATGTAGATAGTGTGTTTGTGTGTTTTGATTTGTTTTTTTAAAAATTTCCCCTTCCCAAAAAAAAAAAAAAAAAAAAATGTAGATAGTATGGTGTGTGTTTTGATATAAACAAAATTTAAAAAATCAAAAAAAAAATTTCCATTTTTTTTTCCGGATTATTTTCAGTCTCCGCTAACGTCCGGTACGATTTCGGAATTTTAGTGTTACTTTTAGTCTAGGCCATTATAATCTAATGTTCCGGATTTTTTCTAGTCAACGCTAAAGTCCGTGACGGTTCCCGAAGTTTAATACAACATTTAGTCACGTCCATTTTAGTGTTATTTATAACATAGGTACAATATATGCAAATTTACTGACACCTCCAACATGATCTGAGGTATAGGTAATGCTTTATATATAACTCTAGGCTATATAGATATAGCCACTAGGCGGAAGGTCACTTACACACGGCGTGTTGGATAGTGTAGTGTAGGGTGTTTGGATAGTAGATGACGTATTAGGACCACCCTTTATCAAGAAAGATTAATTCTATTCCCTCCCTCCCCCCATCCCGTAATGTAGTGACGAAGACAACGTCTACTACTATCAAAAACACCCACCCTCCACCCCCGTTTTGATGGTAGTAGACGTTGTCTTCGTCACTACATTACGGTACCACCATGTTAAACTCCCGTATGTAGCCCAAGAGGCCCCCAATGTTAAACTCCCGTACGTAGCTGGAGAGGCCCCCCAATGTTAAACTCCCGTACGTAGCTGGAGAGGCCCCCCAATGTTAAACTCCCGTACGTAGCTGGATAGGCCCCCCAATGTTAAACTCCCGTACGTAGCTGGATAGCCCCCCCCCCCCCCCCCCCCCCCGTAGCTCAATCGCCCCACTCTACTACTCAGATATAATTTTTAAATCTGAAATTTGTTGCAGATTCATTTTGCACATCAGTTTCAATTTTCATTTCTTTGCCTTAAAACTAGTGGGACATCAGTGCGGGACGGTAGAGGGAATCTAGCAATAGCAACAGGTAAGTATTACATCATTAACATTAGTTTTACCACCCACCCACCCACCCAAAAAATAAAAACAAATACATTTTAATATCAGTAATACATAATCTCTTGCTATTGCGCGGCTGAATTTTTCAGTTCGGTGGGAGGCTGATGATCCCACAAACTGGTGAAGGAAAAAGGAAGGAATACTTACCCTTAGTGTATAAGTGTAGACTACTGTTGGATGATATCAGCATGAGCCACCTTTTGTGTTATTACTCTCGGACCCAAAGAAAATATGCATTCGCTTTGGAGAGCAAACGAGCGAAGATAGAAGGAGGAGAAGGTCGCCAAAACGCGGCTCTCATCGCATCCTCTAGAGACAACAAGTTAGACTAGCCCACGAGGTAGCAATGGCTCGAACCTCATGGGCTTTAATCTTCATAAAAGAAAAGTCCCTCTCGGTAAGGGACTGATTAGCTCTCTTGATAGTTAAGGTAATCCATCTCAAAATGGTCGAAGTCGAAATATCAGCCGAGTTCTTAAAGGGAAGGAAAAGACTCTTCCTGCCCTTTGTTCTACCTTTAGAAGATGCCAAATAAAAACGTAAAGCCCTAAGCGGGCATACAAGTCTATCTTGATCATCCCCAGCACAGAAACGACTGAGACTGAGGATCTCAGTCGGGAGTGGAGCAACCGATGGAATCTGCTTTTTTGCTAAAAACCTGGTTGCCAAAGGAGAGAAACCGACTCATAATTCCCATCGTACCGCAGACAGCCTGGTTCTATGGATAGGACATGGAGCTCGCTCCTTCGTCTCGCGGACACTAAGGGGAGCAAGAAAACAGTCTTGACGGTAAGGTTCTCAAAAGAAGCTTCATCCAAGGTTCATAGAGAGATTCCATCAAGGTATTAGCGAGTGAGACACCGGTCTTTGCAGCTCGAAATATATGATCAGGTCAGCTAAGTGAGCCTTTCAAAAATTTGTGTGTGTTGAATAGGGCTGCCCTATACCCTTGATAGTAGAAACCGAGTATTGTCTCTCCACGAAAAGGAAGAGAAGAAATTCAGCCACTGCGCTCAAAGACGGACAGCTAGAATTAACTCGTTTCCTACTGCACCAATCGCAAAAGACTTTCCACTCGGTATCATAGACCTCGGACGCAGATGGTCTCCTGGACTGAACGATGCAATTGGCAACTTTGCTCGAAAACGTGTCCTGGCGAAGAGATTGTTTGAGATGAGTCAAGCGTGAAGGTGGAAAATCTGCGGGCTGTAGTGGAGGAGAGAGCCCCTTTGGTACGACAGATTGTCCTTCTTCTGGGGTAATGTCCTGGGCTGATATACCAGCAGATTGAGAAGATCGTTGAACCACGCTCGTTGAGGCAACAGAGGGGCTATCTAAATGAGCTGAGCTGTGAAGGTCCTCACTTTTTGAAGTACTCATTGAATCATCCAGAAGGGTGCGAAGGCGTAAGCGACGAGACAAGCCCACTTCAGGCTGAAAGTGTTCACTGCTCAGTCTCTCTGGTCTGTGACTGGACAAACATATAAGGGAAGCTTTTGTGTAGACTTGCCAGGAATGTGGCAAATTCGGAGGGTAATCCCTACCGAAATTGCCTAGCGAAGGAGGTTCCAAACTTCCACGCAGAGAGAAGGGGCACGTGTGTCTCCTTGTCGCTTGAGGTACGCTACCACTGACGCTTTGTCTGAGAAGACAATCACGCAGCGATTTCTTATTTTCTCGATGCACCCATGAAGAGTAAGAACACTGGTCGCATTTCCAAATTGTTGATGTGGAGAGCGGGTTCTTCCCGGGACCACGAATCCTGAAGAATTAGCCCCTTATGGCTCCAGATGAGTGCCCAGCCCGGAATCTGACGCGTCTGCAAACAGATAAGAGTAGGGGTCTTGGGCATTCATGGGGACTCCGGCCAGAAACCGGTCCCGATTCGTCCACTAAATCAGATGATGGTGGTAATCCAGACCTAGAGAAATCTGACCAGTCACAGAGGATCCCTGTGCGGTTGCCAGTTTGCTAGAAGAAGAAACCGGACAGGGCGCCCGTGCAATCTCCCTAGGGGAACCAAGTGTGCTGCTGAGTTCAAGGTGCCCAGATGAGATAGAAATAGACGAGCCGACAACGTGGTTTTGGCTCTCAGCGCCTCAAACAGGGTCAGGATCTTGTCTACTTTGTCCCGTGGGACACGGACTGAAGATCTGCTGGTGAGGAAATTCGTTCCCACGCAGACGAAATCTTGAGATGGAGTAAGCTCCGATTTCTCCATAATGGGTAAAAGACCCAGCCTGGTTACTATGGACCAACAGCGAGACAGATCTAGTCTGATGGACTCTATCCGGCCATTGTGGATCAACGAATCGTCGAAATATTGGAAGATTGGGATCCCCGTGACCTTAAGTGGACGGCACCTACTCTTATGACCCTGGTAAAACTTTTGGATGCGGAGGTTAGGCCGAACGGCATAGCGCGAAATTGGAAGACCTCCAAATCAAAGCAAGACCGGATGCTCTTCCTGTGAGGCGGAAAGATAGGCATGTGAAGGTATGCATCCTGAATGTCGATGGAGACTGCTCAGTCGCCGGGTCTTATGGCATTCCTGACTGAGAATGTGCTCTCCATCTTGAAAGGTTCCTCCTGCAAAAACCTTTTTAAGGAAGAAAGATCGATAATTAGTTTAAAGTTTCCCCCTTTCTTGGGTACCAGGAAAATCCGGGAGTAGAGAGCAACCCTCCTTGGGTGTTTGGAGAAAAAGGTCTGCCCCTCTCCCTCCTTTTTGACCCTAATTCGTAATATGACGATGTCGGCCCACGGACCGCACCATCGACCTTTCTACCATAGGGTCAAGACCGTGAAGCCCATGACTGCATGCAGGGGAAGGACCAATCACTTCCCTGCGATTTAACGGGATTATTGGAATGGGGGGGGGATGTCGGTCCGAATCTCTTCTCTAATGGACTGAAAAGGGTGCTGCTCCTCCCTCGCGGGAGAGCGCGACTCGCTCTCAGCCCTACAGGATTGGAAAAGGTGCTGCTCCTCCCTCACGGGAGGGCGCGAATCACTATCCGCCGCCATATATTCTCCCTTAGGAGGGGCCCCATGAGCCTTATACTTCTCCGAAGAGACTTTCCCAATCCTACGCTGAGACCCGAGAGACTCAGCGACGGAAAACCCGTAAATTCTGAGAAAAGATGAGGAATGTCCTTTCTTCCTCCCTTAGTAAGTTCGTCTATTTTCAGCGAGGTCCAAGACCTCGTCTGACCATGGTCTACAAAATGAACAACCATATGTCCTCTTACACTTTGTATAAGCAAGGCAGGTGGGTTTGTATCTAAGGGGACTTTCTTGTGCCCACATCACCCCACACTCTGCCTAGGCATTGCTGCAAGAAAAAAAAATCTGAAAAAAGAAGAATACTAAAAAGTTCTATGTAAGTATTAGGCAGCAAGATCTTACATGTTCTCATGTATCGTATCTAATAAAAAAATTAAACCAATCACAAAGTGATGTTTTAATTATAAGTCAGCAATGCTTTTTATTTTTAAAAATTATTCTTTTACAATCACGTCAGCAACTCTTAATCTGAGTATAGAAGACGAAAATTGGCAAAAAAAAAAAAAAAAAAAAAAAACCTTGGTAAGATGCTAATAACAAGGTAATACTAATAAGAAGGAATTCTATCCTAAACTGAATTTTCAGAGTAATACAAATTGCAAAAGTCAGATTAAAAGGAATAAGGATTTCGATGATTCATTATTGTATTAAAACAATAAAACAGAATCAAGAAGAGTCAGCAGACCAAATCGGCATGGGTAGGAATAACTAATTACCTACCCGAGCTAGAATAAGGAATGAAACACGATAATTGTTACGCTGACACCCCTGTGCGGGAGTAACCTAAATGCAAGGTTATGAAATAAAAAATGTAACTAAAAAATGCCATTAGCTAGCTCGCGAGAGAGATAATTCCAAACAGGAATAAAACTTGATATTTCAAACGGTAAAAACGATGCACGTAATGAAAATGACTCGAAGCGAAGGCAATTTCCTGTTCGACGTATTTAAGCAGTCGTAAAGTTGGCTGCGACCGGAAAAAGAATGAGTACTAGTGCGCGTGGGCCATGGTCATGGGTTGGACTTGAGATCTTTCTCGCAAGTCATCCTATGGGAGGATGAATTGTCATCATACGATCGAGTGTATTATAAGTCCGGAAAATAGCAAGCTACGTAATAGCAACAGATTATGTATTACTGATATTAAATTAAATTTTTCGCTACTTACCATTGCTGTAAGTTCTTACTATTTGTACCTGACAAACATGTATAGATTGAAACGTACTTATGCTGAAAATACAGATGATTACAGTTAGGGATATGCATTGTAGGGAATTGGAAACGGCTTTACGTGGGCCGATAGGGGGTATCAAATCTATTCGATATCGCTGATCTATATTTTCGGCGATATCGTCATCGCTCCGAATCCGACTACGATATATCGCGATTACGATATATGACAACATGACTACTTACTACATACTCTCTACTTACATTATACTTTTGTTTCAATGGTCGAATTGGCATGCTTTTCTCATAATTAATTTATTAGCCTTTGTCAATGCTCATAAAGCCGCCCAGTGCCCCAAATTATAGGGCGCCTCGTTTTTGTTTCACACCATTTTTACCCCTGCAACTGGTTTGGCTTTCATTACGTAGTGGTCAAAGCCGACGTAGGTCGGGTGATCCAGGCTAACATTTCTCTATTGTATTCACTCTTATTCAGCACAGTAAGTAAATTGGAATTCGTCAATTGGAAATGACACATACAAACGTTTGTACATTATATAGCATCCAAGAACGGCATCTTTAATGAAGAATATTGGCCTATAAATGATAAATACTATAGCAATAGGTCATGGTATCTCTTATTACCGTCTAAGCAGCCAGTAGTAGAAACCCATAAACAAGAACGCCAAGACCTTCATGTTGAGTTGAGCACATGATCAAAGCATGCCGTAAAAACATGTGACCTTGATCCCAAAATCAAAATGAGAGAGTGAGCATGTCGTAGAATTAATTGTCTTAGCGTTATAATGATTAATCGAAAGAATGAAGAAAGTCCATCAAAGAGTTCAGGAAATACAAGCATAAGAAAAAAAATTTAACATATGCGTAACCGACATTTTCTATGACTGTGATTGTGACCCCAAAGTCAAAGAGGCAAGCGTGAATGCCACCGAATGAATTATCTTTGTTTCATCTTCATAGTGATTCGTTCCAAGCATGAAGAAAATTCATGAAGGGGTGTAAGAAATATAAGCAAATGAAAAAGAAAAAGAAAATAATCAATACCTTAACCAAATTTTGTGTCTGTGACCTTGACCCCAAGGTCATAGGGGTGACTCAGCGTCTCGTAGAATGGGTTGTCTTATCTTCATCATGATTCATTATAAATATGAAGAAAATGCATCAAGGGGTTTAGGATATATAAGCAAATGAAAATATGGTTAACCAAAACCTTAATGGATAGAGGTGAGTGAGCATGTCGTAGAGCGAATTGTCTTAACTTCATAATTGTTCTTGCCAAGTATGATGAGAATCGATGGAGGGGTTTAGGAAATATATGCAAATGAAAAACGTTTAGCTTTTTACCTTAACAAACTGTGACAACTCCGCCGCCGTCGATACAAAAAGTGCTTTGTCTCGCGTCTCACTAACGTGGGATCAACAAAATTATGAAAAGAAAAATTGAAGAAAAAAAATATTAGTACAGTAGAAATAATGGACACTGAGGGGCTGGTGATTTTTAAAATTTTTTTTTATATACTTAAAACAGAATTCCACATGCTTAAACACAATTTCATACAAAATTGAAAAAATACAAACTTTATCTGCTTTGAAAAAATTGCTATGTCCATTTTTATCCCAATGCTTTTGAAAATAAGGTAGGAATTATGTTATTGTGCTCACATGGAGGTGAGTGCGCGCGTTCATGTGTGCGTATGTAGTGTGACACAACACCTACACTGTTTTAGCCGACTATGACTTTGGGGTATAACTGGGAATGGTCTGGAGATTGTACAACGGATTTAAATTTGATCTTTCGGCCCAGCGTTGCGACTGTCATTCAACTAGCGCACAACAATAATTCCCTTGGCCTGCTGGCCAATTTAATCATCCTGTTTGGCGTGTACACCACGTTTGCTCAACATGCAGGTAGGTCAAGTGATCTGTCAGTAGCCCGATAGGTTACCTATGAGATATGTATGCATGTATGTATATATGTATGTATGTATGTATGTGTGTATGTATGTATGTATGTATGTATGTATGTATGTATGTATGTATGTATGTATGTATGTATGTATGTATGTATGTATGTATGTATGTATGTATGTATGTATGTATGTATGTATGTATGTATGTATGGATGGATGGATGGATGGATGGATGGATGGATAGATAGATAGATAGATAGATAGATAGGGTTTAAAAGCACGTCAACACAATCATGGCTTTATAGTGCTGATTAAAATGTAAGTAGCTAAAGCTCAGTAGCAAAAGTTTTAAAGGTGAACACACTGCCAAAATCCCCAGGGAGATAAACCCTTTTAACCACAAGTAAATACGCACAATGAGACAAAAAACAAAAGGTAAAAATGTTGCAAACATTTCCAAATAAGGCATATAAAGCAAAGATAAGTGCGAACAGGCAGAAATCCATAAAATGGAAGGTCACATTTTTATTGCATAAACCGCACTCTTTTTTTTTAAAAGTACAAATGTGTTTCCTCCATTAGTCGCCTCTTATAACATGCAGGAGGGTGCATCGGGCCTACAATTTCAAGCCCGCAGGGGGTCTTAAAACCCCGAGCCCGCAGGGGTCCTATACGGGTTGCACTATATAACATATACAATTTAAAATCTGCATAACTTCGACATACCTAGTCTAATTTTCATGAATTTTTTACCACATACTTAAAAGCTATATGCCAGTCTACATTTTTTTTTCATGGAGACAAGATTCTGATTTTAATAGCAATAATAATTAGTGGATGGAGCACTAGATGTCTGTTTTGATCCACCTCGTGCTGGCTGAGCTTGAGTGAGTAGGAACAACTTTGCGCATGCATACAGTATAACGGGTGGGTGTGGTTACAGGGATAACTGACAAAATCATGTGGATAATGCTATTTTTCTGAATACCTCTAGTTGTTAGAAATGGATTCTACTGGATTTGCAATTTTTGAGTCAGTATCCAATTACTTGACAGAGAATATGGCTATAATTGGATTAGCGCCAGATCTGCCAATCAACATTAAATGTAACTGACCATTTCTCAAAGCTATGAAAGGTAATATGATTGACAATGATAGGTCCATTGATGAAGCGTAGATTTGCCTGAATAGGTTAAGATAAACGCATAAACGTGAAAATAAAGATGTGTTTCTGTTTTGCTCTGGAATCGATTTTAAATATACCGAGTGATAATGAAAATAGACCATCAAAATACAATTTAGATAGATACAATCATTGATTTAAACGATGGCCAATAAAAACTGAGGATACTACCACTAAAAATGAATTTGATTATATGTGTGAATGAAATATTGGAAGGGAAGACGGTAGAAGTGCAGCTGAGAGAAACTACATTAATCCCGTCAGAATAAGTGATAAATACATGTTCACATGTTAATTATAGTTCAATGCGGTGGTCCTAACGACATATTATGCGGTGGTCCTAACGACATGTTAATTTTTGTTCAATGTGGTGGTGCTCATGCCATGTTAATTATAGTTCGATGTTGTAGTCCTAACGACATGTTAATTATAGTTCAATGTGGTGGTCCTATCGACATGGTAATTATAGTTCAATGTGGTGGTCCTAACGACATGTTAATTATAGTTCACATGCATATTTTGCATGATTTTTGGCATGGATCTCACACTGATGCATGATTTTGACATGGATCTCACACTGATGTATGATTTTGACATGGATCTCACACTGATGCATGATTTTGACATGGATCTCACACTGATGCATTGCCAGTGCTGCATATATTTTTCATATGGGAAAATCTCATTTGAATCATACGTGTTTCTTATGAGAACTGCACATGTTGAAATTTTCAGATATGACGAGTCTCGTATGTGTCACATATGTAAACAGTCACATATGCATCCCATGCGTGACATTTTTCCCATATGGAAATGACTTTTAGTGGAGGGGTGGGGTGAGAACATCATTTTCTTGCAAGGTACATTAGTATTTTATACTAAGATCAATAATAGTCTACCGTGCTCCCCCCCACCCCCCACCCCCCACGGACTGTATCTCTTTGGCAATTTTGTATGCTTTAGGGTATGACAAACAAGAAAATATATGTTAACATTTATTACATTGCAAATTTTGGAATGTACTTGCTCTACTGGCTGAATATTTAAGGGAACCTCAAGCGGCTTATTTAGGGTACCCACTGAGACAGTTGTTGGATGTGTTGCCCTACTGGAATCCTTTCTTGGTGAAGCCAGTGGCTTTTATACATATGGGCAATATATTTGGACATTTCCTCTGTCCATAAAAACAAACAGCATCCAAATATCTCAGCTCATTTGGCTAAAGGAAGGTTTTAAAAATACCTAGTAAATGTGTATAAGACGTGAGTTTACCCCAAAATCAATTTTGTTTTCAAATTCCTACCCTTTATGCATTTTGTTTCCAATATTTCCATTAGAAAGAAAAACTGCCATTGGAGCAATATATTTTGAAAGAATAAGTGACAGGTTATGGCATGTCTGCATCTTTATTAATAAATTTTGCATGTGCTTGCATATAATTAGCATTTAGTATTTAGTAGATTTAGTATTAGCAGTAGTGTTCAGTTTTCGATACTTTGTTCCTTTACAGCTTGTGGACCGGCATTATAAACACACCAATCCATTACTGACCGACATAAGATGTCATAACTCTTCTTATTATTTGATCTTTTAGTAAACTGGAGTGAGTGAATAAATAGAGGAAGAACATGGATTCACAGAAGAGAAAAAGAGAAGACGGTGAAGGTTCAACTTTAATAAAATAATTTTTAAAAAAACAAAGAAGAGAGAGATATGCGTCGTTCACTTTGCATGATCAAACTGTGAATCATACACATTTTTATGCCAAACAAAAGTTCCACATAACAGGCTGAGGAAGTTAAAAGATATATCTAAACAAGGGCTGACTCAAAATGTAGGTTCTGAGCAAAAGATGGAGGATACTTTTTAACAAGTACCTGATGAATACACAGAGGAACACGGATACCATCGTGAATGTTACCAGAAGTTTACAATGATCCTGTCCCGATTTAAATTATCTCATGTCTTGTCATAACCTAAAACATGTGCCCCTCGAACTTCATCCCGATCTTCTGATGAATCAGATAAGATTCTTTTCAAGCCTGACTGCATCTTTTGCAACAGAGAAGGACGAAAGAAAATGAAACAGAATGGAAAATGGACAGCGGAAGAAACTTCGATGTTTGAATATGATGAATGGAAATCAGTCCTTGAAATAGCTGAGAGGAGAGGGGATGAGAAACGTCTCATCAGAATAAGAGGTTATGAATTGTTTGCTTGAGAGGCACAGTTCCACAACCAATGTAATGTCGCAAGAAATATGTTCAAGATCCAGTCTACTGGAGGAGCGAAGATGAGAAAGAAAAGCTCAAGCAGAAAGAGCTTGAGGAGGCACATAGTCTGGCTTTTACCAAAGTTTGCCAAGCAATCGACAGAGAATTCATAAATGTCCAACGAATCCTCAAACTGAGTGACTTATGTAAGCTGCACATCTCTACTGTGCAGAATACAAAACACCCAAACCCAGACCACAGTGGAGAAAACTTGAAGCTTAAGTTGGAGAAAAATGACATCTACAGACAAAATTGGTCATTTTGTAAACTTGGCAACCAAGGCAACTTCCAGACCTATCTTGTGTCGGTAGGATCAATTAAATGTCATTACATCAATAACAGACCCAGAAACTTACAAAATGACTAAAATTAATACCAAGAGACTTCTCTCTAGCAGTCTAATGCAAAACGTTGGAAACAAATGCATAAAGGGTATGAATTTGAAAACAAAATTGATTTGGGGTAAAAACACAAACTCGCGTCTTATACACATTTACTAGGTATATTTTAAACCTTCCTGTGGCCAGATGAGTTGGTATATTTAGATGCTCTTTGTTGTTATGGACAGAGGAAATGTTGAAATATATTGCCCATGTGCATTAAACTCACTGGTTTCAACAAGAAAGGATTCCAGTAGGGGCAATGTCACCACATCCCACAACTGTCTGAGTGTGCACCCCACATAAACCACTTGGGCTTCCTTTAAATATTCAGCCAGCAGAGCAAATGCATCCCCAAATTTGCAATGTTAACATTTTTTTCTTGTTTGGCATATCCTAAAGCATCAAAATTTGCCAACGAAATAGAGTCCTGGGGTGGAGGTTACATATACAAAACAGACACTAAACACAAAATCTAAGATAGATTCTGGACTCCTAACAACAAGAGATATAATAAAGAGTTGTGCCAAAATAATAATAATAATAATAATAATAATAATAATAATAATAATAATAAACGATATATATATATATATATATATATATATATATATATATATATATATATATATATATATATATATATATATATATAAATAAAATGTTGACATGTTGATTTATAACAAAATGAAGACTTACCTTCCTGTATATTTTTAACACGAGGAATCGTTTAAATCCACCAGGAACCATCTGGTATAAATACAGTAATTCAGAATTCTTTATTTATTCAAGCTGTCGTGTTATTTCCTAAAGATCACTTAGAAGATTCTGTTTACTTCACAAAGCGATGTGGAACGGTTTACAAGAAGTGCATAAACTGAGTCCAAAAAGGTACAACATTGTCAATGGCGAAATCAGTCACATTCAGGTTAATTTATGCTAGACATGAATTTTCTAACGATTGTTTTTTCTCACCGATATTTTACGTTCAAAACCTCAAGGTCAATCCTACGGATCATACCTCGAATGGATGTCGATAGCCGCCATTAGCTGCCGTTCGGACCACCTTGGTTATTTACGAAACAAGGATTAACCGGGAAGTTGCGAATGCATTGAACTATTGTTTTAATTCGTAACTTCTCAGTCAATCATATGGACAATCCAATCGTAGAAATAGCCGAGGTGGTCCGAATAGATTGTGGTTTCTTTCTTGTGAAGAAATTTCCAGCGAACAAAATCTATGATTTTTCTGTAAATTACTGCGCCGACATATATCAGAGGCATATTTGTGTCTCGCAGAAAGAGCCATGGTGGTCCGAATGCGATATTTTACATTCCTCGAATATGGTGTGGTTATATTGTGGATACACAAATGATACGGTTGATATTAATCTTCTTGAGAGTTGAGACAAACAATTATACAGTTGGTTAATAATAATAATAATAATAATAATAATAATAATAATAATAATAATAATAATAATAATAATAATATTAACAATAACAATTATAATAAAGTCTTTCTTTTAGAAGGGTAACCCAGTTCACAAACACTAACCTTCCTTGGGGCCCACTATTACGTACAAGGATTTACAGGTAGAAGTTAAAAGTTACTAAGTGCTACAGCGGCGAAAACAGCATACCCCCCCCCCCCCCAACAAGGGGCGCGAAGCAACCTGAATGTTTCCTCCATTAAGTAAGTTTTCTTAACGGCTGGATGGTTAAAATTTATACTCTGGATATACTTAAAATGCATGAGCTTCTGGGGCTTCGCTCCCTGGGCTCCTACTAGGGGTTCCATCTCAAAGACCCCTTGCTTACTTGTTTACGCCCACCTTAACGATATTCATGTATCTGCCCATGTACAAGTATTTAGAAATTATATTATCCCATGCATACAAGCTATTTTATTTGTTGTGCATTTATTATTATATGCTGAACGCTTAATAGCTCAAAAATAGTGACTTTATTTCAATTTAAGGATAGCATGATTAACACTTGATACATGAAGAATAGTGACATTATTTCAATTTAAGGATAGCATGATTAACACGCAATACATCAAGAATAGTGACGTTATTTCAATTTAAGGATAATATGATTAACAAGAAAAACATCTAACCCCTGCATCAGGTCTTGGTCCTGAACACATATGTACGTTAGAGGAGTAGTCCTGTCCCATTGGCTCATTAATGCTACTAAAACGCAACTTTACCCAAACCCGTATTGTCAAGATGACAACCCGTATCTACAAGTTTTCAAGTCAACCAGTGTACCCCCAGTTTTGGTAGTAAATTCGGACTGTGTCATTATAATCTGCTCGAAGTAAAAGCACTATCGCGACAGTTTCATCATTTTAGTTGAAATTATAACCGTAGGTAGATGGCTATATCTGCCTTAAACTGATGGGCATGTATATAACAACTGAATTAATATTACTGACATTGGTCCATTTTGCCGGTGTTTCCGTATTGGGCGTTTCAAAGCGCCTGCGTCGGGAGACGAGGAATTTAAAATTCAATTGAAAAATATTACCCTTTATTTCCTCTTGCCTTGTCTCTGTCTCCGCTTTGATATAGCATCACAACTTTCAAGCATCATCCATTCTAATTGCATAACATGTATTCTTTACCCTTTGAGTTTTGATAGGTAAATGTTGATAAACTATATCCAAGAATAGTTTCATCCAGGTGTAAAGGGCTTCATCATGATTGTCTAATATACTGAATGTGTCCCATAGTACGATTTTCAGATCATAAAAAAAATATTCCAGATTGAAGTGTTTGAATGATCCATACTTATTTCCTCCGTGAGTAAAAACTATATTGCGTAACAAAAGAATGATCTTATAACGATACCATTTGATTTCATCAATATTATTTTCCCCAAAAATCTTGTTGACAATTAGATCATATTTCTGATCTATTCTAAAGCGTAGCAGATGTATTATAACTTGAGCCTGAGCTCAAAGCTTATTAGTTGCAAGTTTGTTTGTAAGCTACAGACTTTAGTACAAGCTTGAATTTAATGTTCAATCCTTTGTACTGAACTGGCCTGGAGATTATAAAACCTTGAGACTGAGACTAAGTTTCCACTATCAGCCAATCAGAAATGACTTTTCAAAAGTAATGTCATTTGTGATTCGTAGAAACAAAATCTTAAGCTCAAGATTTCCAGGTCATTAAGGTGGCGCTCTGGTTTCTCCAGAAATGCCATTGCCAGCATGGGCTGTTTTCTTCAAGAAAAATAATCTAGTAGAAATTCCTTTTCTTGATTTTATTTACTTATTTTCAATGAGTTTGCATAAGTGCTAGAAAGTACTGAGAAGTTACTGCTTAAGTCAGCATATCAACCTGCATTATTGTAAATATTTGTCAACAATTGAAGGCAAAGTGTCACCGACTCAAAGCAAGCCTGATCCAAAATCTGGTCTAACAGTCTGTAAGTTAACAATCTAATTGTTAACAATGCCATATTAGGAGTAGTATGCCTATCGTACCTATGCATCACACCTGTGATTTCTCACAGAGTGAGGACCAATTTCACAGAATTTAGGGCTGTCTGTCAGTATCACTCCCTGAAACTTATATCTTAAAGAAAAATAAATATAAAATGAGAAAAGTTTCTTACTCACTGTACATACGTCCTCCATAAGACGGAGTATCATGTTATAACGTCTGTCCGTTCCCTATTTAATTTCTGCACAATAACGCGAGTTCTTCACTATCTACCGGTACCAAACTTTGTAAGTAGCTTGCATTTGTGGCAAGGAAGAAATCTGTCGATTTTGGATTCAAACGGGCAAAAGTCAAGATCACAGGGTCTGAAAGAAGGAAAACCATTCACACATTAACTTGACTTGCATACCAGATCATTTGACTAAACTTTGTAAATGGCTTAAATCTGAGATAAGAAAGAAACTTATTGACCTTGGGGTCAAAAAGTAAAATGTCGAGGTTACAGTGACTCTAAGAAGAAAAAAATGGTTTCTGCATGATATCCTGATTTCTATATCATATAGTTTTACCAAACTTTGTGGATGGCTTGCATTTGAGACAAGGAAGACACATATTTTGGTGTTAAAAGGTCAAAGCTCTAGGTTATAACGACTGAAGAAAGGCGCACAGATTTCCACAAAACCACATAAATTCTGTACTAAATGCATTGTAGACGGTTTGCATTTGAGACAAGAAAAACACCTATTGACCCGAAGGACTACGAGAGGGAAATTAGTTTACACAAATAACTCAAGTCCTACATGACGAAACTTTGTTGATGGCTTTCATACGAGATAAGAAATGGACCTATTTATTCTGGGGTCAATAGGACAAAGGTCAAGGTAACCGAGACTGAAAGAAGCAAAGTGGTTTCCGCAAAATAACTTGAGTTCTGTCTTTTGCCTCAAACAAATTCTGTGAATGGATTGCATATGAGACAAGACAGACACCTACTGATTTCGGATTCAAAATGCCAAGGTCACACTGCCTTCAAGAAGAGTCACTTCTATGCCATATAAACATACCTAGTCTAAAGTTCATTAGTAGCTTGCATTTTGGTAACCTTTCCGACTGGCTTGCATATGAGGAGAGAAAGAAATCTATTGATTTGGGGGTCAAATGTCAAGGTCATAGTGACTCAGAGTAGAAAATGTTTCCATATAAAATTTTAAGTACTACAGCACATATTTTTAGCATACTTTCTGAATTGCTCTCAGTTGATATAATGAAGAAACCTATTTATTGTATGATCTGTGTTTCCTTTCTGCACTGTTTTCCTTGTAAAGTTCTGAAGATAAGGTAAGTAATGACAAGTAAATGTAAGAATAGTCAAGTAATATTGTGACACTATTCAAGTCATGTACAACAGCTGTATTAATGAGAATGTATGCAAAAGTACAGCCCAAAACAACTGCATGGAAGAGACTGCAATACACAGTCAGCGCAATGCTTTTTGTGCCTGGTCTGAATTCATTATTCAAGTCCACATCGTGGTGCCAGGCAGTATCATGCACACATATTTGTATAGGCTATGTACTTTCAAATTCCATAGCTGCTTTATATTGTTGTGCACAAGACAACACAGTTATCATGCACATTCCATTACCTACCACAGTCATATTACATTGTCGTTATTAACATTTTTCTTACCATGTTCATGCGTATCCATTCCTTGTGTTGCCTATACATTTTTCCTGCTACTTTATTGTATGCCACTAACTTTACTCCTGTTCTAAAAAAAATATTTCTGCTTAAGTGCACAATAACTGAAGTATCATACTAAGGCATCAGAGGGCTGGTGTTCGACTTTCATTTAGATTAACAACCTCTCAACGCCTGTATGTGATTCTGCGGTACCGTTCCATTCTTATCTGTATATAGGCATTTCCAAAAAGGTATTTTATCTCCCCCTTATTGTGAGCTCTTCAAAGTCAAGGCGCATGCGTAGGACAAGAGACCAAACTGCAGTGTAGTACTGACTATAGCGCCTCTAAACTGATTATAACATCATGATTTATGGACGTTTTATCCCTTACTATTTGCTATGTCGTCAAATAAGCGATACTGCTGTTTCTCTATTCTATCAATTACTTAAAGTTTCTTCCAGTGTTTTAACAAAGGATTACAGATGCTTTTCTATCAGACTGAAACAATAAATTACATAAATCGGATAAAGTGGCTCTATCTCAACGTATCAAAACAGCATTGGGCCTCGATGATTATTTCAAATTCTTATGTAACCACGTACATAGATCAGCTTTGACTAAATTTCGAGTGTCTGCTAATAATTTGAGAATTGAAACTGGGAGATATGGAAACAATAGAATCGACAGAAGTGAAAGATATTTTATGCTATGTGCTACGACAGTAGTCTTATAATAATCTAACAGAAAGAAAGTTAAACCAACAATGTATGTAAAATCAACAACCAATTTATTTCTCTGAAATTAAAATATAAATTAAAAAGATACTTACAATTTGTGAATTAAATTCCAAATAATCCTATATGTCCTAAACACAAGTCAGAAATTATATGTTGTTCTGAATTATTGAATGTCCCCAATGAATGAATGAATGTTCCGAATGAATTAATGTTCCGAATGAATGAATAGTCTTGAATGTACTGATATGCCTGAATGATGTAATACAGAATCTTTGAATGAATTCACGTAAATCACAAGGTCAAGTATTAATCCAAAATGAGAATTAGCACTTTTAGTAATTCCAATGAATATTTCAAATAAACAATTCCTCTCTCTGAATTTGCTCTAGTTTTCACAACTGTAACATCTGATTACTAAAATAAATCTCTTAATACTCTGATCTTTATAACATGAAGTTTAGTATAGGAATAGAATCTTGTTTACCACATGCTCTATAAATATAAAGACAAGTCACCTGACAAAATATTCTAGAATATGAGTAACTCTAATGGAAAATTACTGTGCGTACCTGACTTTTCTTACATTAAACATTGAAAGTTCCAATGTAAGTACTAAATGCTATGTAAACAAGACTAACCTTGAACTCAAATTCTAAGTAAACACCTTCTTTACCATAATCTGACTAAATTACAACTTACCTCATGGACACATATTATAAATTCAATATACATAACATATGTGACAACCATGATAGTGAAGATAAATATAATTTTTTAAAGTTTGTCCAGTATATACTAATTTATGTGCAAACTTAATTAAAAAGTACTTATCGAACAATCCATCCGTGTATAAGTGCATTCAATTGCTAACTTCAAGCAATATGAAAACAATAAGTATATTAGCTCAATTTGTTTATGATGTGTTAAAATAAGAGACATTTCCAAGAAATGATGGTGATGAAAATATCCGTAAACTTACAGACTTTGCAACAAAATTATGGCGACCTTTCCTTTCGCCATTTGTTCTCTACACATGTTTAACAGTATTGAACTTACTAGTGTGTCCAAATCCTTAATAATTGTGAGTTGTGTCCTTTCAGGCGAGAAATTTTCTTTGGAATAGAAAAGGCTTTTATCAATGATGAAACAAATGTGTCTGAAATACTGATGTAAAGTTTCAATGAATTGGATAGTTACAGGCTTCACTTTGACATCATTGATTAGAAAAACAAGGAAGAGCAAAATGTCCAACTGTAAAAAATTCAAGAAAATTTGAAGTTTAATTCATTTTATTTAACTTTGGTTTTCTAAACACACTGTTTCAAAATACCAATACCAATCTATAACTTGTTCATTACGTTAACATGAAACGTTCGTGCATCAAACCAATGGTCTTTCTAAGCGATTTCCTGGCGAATATATATCTCTGAGAGAGAGAGAGAGAGAGAGAGAGAGAGAGAGAGAGAGAGAGAGAGAGAGAGAGAGAGAGAGAGAGAGAGAGAGAGAGAGAGTAGTAGTAATTGCCAGTTTAAATATTATTAATAAACTAATCATGATGTCTTTTCACTATTTTATATTGCAGTGTGGACAAAAGGACGCAAGGATAAAATAAAACACCAGATGTTGCTGATTAAATAAAATGACTTTTTTTTCCCTCAAGTCCTCTAATTAAGGGAGATTAGTAGGTTGTCGGCTATGTTCAAATTTTATTGTGTACGGACAAGGGCGACAAGCTAATATAATTGCTTTATTGATCTGTCTAATGAAAATATAAATTAAACTAACAACCGTATTTGACTTCCTCTTGTTTATTCTCATTTGTTTGTGCATACATATATTTCGTAATTAAAGAAAATATAAAAATAAAACCCCAGCACATATAGTGATAATTAAGTTAATACTCTCTCTCTCTCTCCACAATAAACAATATGTTTTCATATCCAACCACATCATTTTTGCCGTTGAGAAAAATTGCTACCTATGTATGTCACCTATGTTTCTTGTAGATTCAACAAGATACGGCTTTAAACGTAGTGCACAATACTTTTGTCAGAGACACTTATACATATATATCATTTCTGAATTTATCTTGTTCATTTTATTATTATTATTATTATTATTATTATTATTATTATTATTATTATTATTATTATTATCATGATGATGATGATGATGATGATGATGATGATGATGATGATGATGATGATGATGATGATGACGATGATGCAAATACAGCAATATCTCTACTATCACCATAAGCGTACGTAACTCAAGATCTGATAGGAAGCGATTGTCTTCTTTCTCAGTGACTGCTATGCTGGACTCTAACTACCCCCGAAACAGTAGGCCTACGCACCACCTATTGGAATTAAATGACGGTAGGCATGTTGTCGGAAAGGCCTATACTTTATGCATTTTTATATATATATATATATATATATATATATATATATATATATATATATCTATATATATATATATATATATATATATACACATACACACAAAATGCTGTTTCAGACTTAATCCTGACGACATTAGACAAGACTGTTTTGTTTTGCAGAAGCTATACCAAAAGACCCTATGCACTCTTCAATGTGACATATCAGTAGCACACTACGGATTTCTTACATTGGCAAGGGCAACTGATGAGAAAGACAGACAAAAGTACATTTATACTTCCATCATGTTATAAATTAAATATTAAAATATTCAGTGCAACAGGGGAGAGAAACGGTACCGGAGGAGAGGGGTACAAATATCTATTTCTATTTAGCTTTAAGACTGCATATGTTCTTGTAAATGTAACTTCTTTTCGATATATCTCACCTGGCTTAATAAGGCATGATTTGACAATTTGTATGTCCTCTAGCCTAAATACCTTATATTGTATTTTTTTCTCTGATGTGTTGCTCTCTTCTAAAACTTTATAATGTTGTCTTGTTATTTCATGATAACCGTGTCATCACTCATAGGAAAAGAGCACTTTCCCAGTTTAGTACAGTTCCTTGTGAAAAGATGTTGGTTTCTACATACTGAAACTGCTTCACCAATTGTTGGATACAGTAGTGACCATTTGGTTACTTGGAGAACTTTACCTAGGAAAAATGTTGGCTTTATTATTGTGGAGTTACTATGAACGTGCATGAACTCGAGCTAACATGCTTTTCCTATCCAATAGCATGTATTTTACTATTGTAGCTATTGAAGATGAATGCTTAAACAAAAATAATGGCTATAACTCTTCATATTACAGGTATCTTTGCTTGTGTCAAGACTGGACATTATAATACAGGTCAAGCCATGGTGGCTATCACTAATTACATAAAGAAGGTATCTGAGGGACTTGTCATTGCCGGTGCAAAGTTCCATATTGCGTTTATGGCAAAGAAAAATTGGGGCTTAACTCGAGAATTGGACCAACTCAAAAAGCAGAAACAGTCACTTGAGAAGAAACTGACAGCCACGCAGTCTCACTCACCATCTTCTCGGGATGCTCTGGCAGCCCTGTTTGGAGACAAGAGTTCTCCTACAGACATAATGCAAAAGGGGGATACTTAGGAAGAGTCATAGTATAGTGTGAACATTGTTGAGTTTGACAACACTCAGAAGAGTCAAGAACTGTTTCAATAAACATTATCTATGAAACAACTTCACAAGCAGTTCACATCAACACTAAACAGTTGTGCAAATTTCGATTTCTCTCAGATATTACTGTTTGTTGATATCATTATGTTCTTACATAGATGACCAGATGGTTCTACATAGTAGACTTTCTTGTGTATTACAGTTTTCAGTTCAGTTGTTTTATTTCACACTTATTTTTCTCATCAGAAAAATTGCTAGTTGCAGATCCATAAGATTCTGTCTTTAGATTTTGTATTTCTTTCTTGCAGCTAGTGATGAACCTCGTCTATTATTTGTTCATGTAAAATGGCCTATCAACTTTCTGCCAATTATAGCATTTACATGTATGTCATTCAATTAAATAATGACGTAGAGTGCTGATAATCAACATCAGCCAAATTCCTATCAGTATCAAGCTGCTTCCAAAAATTTGGTTGAATTCCAATCATAAATAACGGAATTTTGTAGGGCTATGAAAGTCGGTGGCTCTGTCGATCAGGGGCTATAACTCTGCTAAACAACGATGACTTAGAATCTTGACATTCAAATTTATCTGAGGCCTCATCAACATCAAGCTGCAAATAACATTTTCTTGAAATTCAATAATAATTATGGAAGATTTTTTACAGAAATTAAACAGTGTGTCTGAATTTCAAGGGTTCTAACTCTGCTAACGATGCAAAAGTTGACAATCGAACTCAGCTAAGGTCTCAAGAAAATTAAGCTGCATATCCAATTTAGTGAAATCCAATAATAATTTAGTTATTGTGCAGAAATAAAATTGGGTAGGTCTGTCAATCAGGGATTATAACTTCGCTAAATGATAACATATAACGCTGACAATCAAACTCAGATAAGGCATTATCAGTATCCAGCTGTATACCAAATCCAATAATAATTAAAGGAGTTATTGTGCAGAAGCAAAAGAGGGTGGGTCTGACAATCACGGGCCATGACTCTATTAAACGATGACGCAGAATGCTGACAATTGAACACAACCAAAGTCCTATCATTATCAAGCAGAATACCAAATTTGGTTCAAATCCGGAAGAAAAAATTGAGGGATTTATTTTGCAGAAGTGAGTGACTAATAGGGGCTATAAATCTGCTAACGATGACATAGATGGCTTTCAATGGAACTCAATCCAAGGTCTCATCAAAATGAAGCTGCATACCAAATTTGGATGAAATCCAGTAATAATTAAGGGAGTTATTGTGCAGAAAAAAAGTGGGTGGGTATGATGGTTAGTAGATATAACACCACTAAATGATGACACAAAACACTGACAATTGAACTTGTCCAAGGTATAATTAATATCTAGCAGCATACCAAAGTTTTCATTGAAATCTAGTAACAATTAAGGGAGTTATTGAGCAGAAATTAACATGGGTGGGTCCAGGGACTTTAACTCTGTTAACAACGAGGTCGAATGCTGACAACGGAACTCAGGCAAGGTCCCATCAATATCTCATTTTGAAGCTGCTGTAGCTCAGTTAGTTGAGCATAGGATTCTTAAACCAAAGGTTGTGGGTTTGATATCCGCTCATGCCAGCTTGGGTCTGCTGTCTTGGTGTGTTCTTGGGAAATTATTATTTCTCCATAACAAAATGGTTGGTTGGTTGTTTTTTTTTTTTTAACAGCACACCCGATATAGTATTGGCTATCATGCCAAGGAAATGGGGGTTTTAGCTTAGCTCCCATTTCATTGGCATGATATAGCCAGTAATGTGTTGAAAGTACTGTTAAAAACCAACCAACCATTTTGTTGTGAAGGAATTACGATTCAAAATCCACACATTTTATGTTTAAAACAATGTACCGTCGAACCATTCTAAAATGGATATTCAAGGGACCAAAAAATTTTTCTTTATGGGGAGGTGTCCCCAAGCAGGTAAAACTAAGAAATTTTTTTTTGTCCTCAATGAAAAGATATCTTAACATAGAGGTCTTTGCTAAGGCTGGTTTCAGTGTAAATTACATTTAGTGGAGTCACTGGATATATTTGTAGACCCTTCAGTGTCCTGAATTTGTTAAAATCCAGGTTGTTTCTTTGCTCCAAAATCTTAAAAAATTCAAAGTGAAACAACATAGTAGCGTGAAATCTACTACTTCAGGCACACGTCTACATACGCGACAACTGTTTGTTCATTTTTTAAAAATGAATTGTGTCTCAACGGTCTTAGCTCTTTGGATGTAAATAACAATGGCCTTGATTACAAACTAAAAGGTAAGATATATATGCTTCTCTTAAGAAAATTGACACCTTGAATCAGCATTTGTTTCATAACAAAAAAGTTTTATATTATTTGAAATAAGTCCATCTCAGAGAAGTACATTGTCTTCATAGTCTAGTGGACCTCTATTTGAAAGTTCAGGGGTTGGTGTAAAGCACATGTATTTTTTTTTTTGTTTACATTGGCGGAAAATTAGTTAGAACCAAAATTAGAGAACACCAAAGCAACTTAAATATATGTATCATTTATGTTTTAAATCAAACATGTCAAATATAATCTCTGTCTATATTCCATCTACAAAGAAGGACAAATGTTGGCACTATCAAAGGGAAATGACTCTGTTCAGTAGTCAAAGAGAAAATAAAATATACTCAAATATTCATGTATACACGAAGAAGACTTTCAGTACTCTAATGGAAAGTATGCACACAGTGGTCCAAACGTACATGCAGCCCAGGGGCAAGCCCCATAAATTTTAATAAAGAGGTGGGTGGGCTTTAAAACAGGCACATTTGTTTTTAGCAAATATGTTCCAAAATTGTGTAAAATTCTGGGTGGTCTAACAATCAACCATAAGTCCTATCATATGATGAATATGGTACTAAAAACGCCTGTTCGTAGTTAGACCAGCAAGATTTTGGCTGCCACTTTTTTATTATTTTCTGATGATACTGCTAATAGGAGAGAAAAACTGTACAAGAACAAATTCAGTAGTGGACGGTACATCCCATACAAATTATGGATTTTGAGAAGCTCATGATTAATTAATTCGATTAATGTTGATTGACTTTTGTACCAGGGCAGCAAGTCAAGTCCCTTTCCTATTGATCCATTGCAGCAATTTTTTCCAAACACTCACTGTTTAATGGCAATCCCTCTCGGAATCAACCACCAGCGGCAGTTGAACTGCCTAAGGTGTGGATGCAGACCGTCCACCACTGAATTGCAACTTGTATAGTTGTTCTCTACTATGGCCAATATTGTAACAAAATAAAAAAATGGCAGAGAACAACTTGCTGGTCTAGTAGTACATTTGACATGACCCCTTATTGTACATGTTTTAATGTCATTTATTTTGAATCCAAAATCATTGACGTTATTATGAGATAACAGTCTTTTACATGAGGACTCACTGATGGTAATGGTGGTTGTACTGTAACAAACTGAGTTTTACTGATAACATGTCAACATAAATGGTAAGACATAGTTGTGACAGATAAATCCACCAGTCACGTTCTTTAATACTCAAATGCAAAACTGATGTCCTTGTTCTACTAACATATGCAAAACAATTTGTGTCGAAATTTAGAAAAACAGTCACTGTGTGTAGCATTATATCACTGTGTGTAACATTATATCACTGTGTGTAGCATTATATCACTGTGTTTTTTTTTTCCAGCAGTATCTCAAAGATTTTACTGCCCCAAATCTAGAAGTTCGACCAGCAGGATTCGCATATGTGTTAGAATCGAGATTCACACGCACGGAGAGCAATGTAGTTTTGTTATTTGTGACTTTGAAGTTGAAGCTTTGACTGTCAGACATACATACCTAGCAATTTTTCAGCACATGATGGGCTATACGTGGCGGCCAGTATATATTGGTGGAAGAAGAACCCGGGATAAACCACTGATCCACAAAAAGCTATTGGCCAGCTTTCTCAGCTGAGACTCGAACTCACGCGGACAGAGGTGAGTTGTGTAAGAGATCTGTAAAGGCGAGCCCCTTAGACCACTCAGCAAACCTGGGCCCCACAGACATACATACAGTATATACACACACATACATACATACATACATACATATAGTAAATACATACACATACATACATACATATATACAGTATATACACACACACACATACATACGTATAGTATATGCACACATACATACATACAGTATATACACACACATACATACATACATATAGTAAATACATACACATACATACATACATATATACAGTATATACACACACACATACATACGTATAGTATATGCACACATACATACATACAGTATATACACACACAGACATACATATAGTATATACACACACATACATACGTATAGTATATACACACATACATACATACAGTATATACACACACAGACATACATATAGTATATACACACACATACATACATATATACAGTATATACACACATACATATAGTATATACACACAGACATACATATAGTATATACACATACATACATACACAAACATGTATACGTCTATATAAAGTATAACGAACAAGAGTATTGTAAACAGCACATTATATACACACTCTATGTTTAATAGTCCCCTATGTAGGCACTTATAACACTAAATTTAATGTGCAGAAACCATTATTTTCTTATCAGACATACCATTACTGTAACCTCTGACCTTTTCACCCTAGAATCCAAGGTTTCTATATTACCCTAAATGATAGCTATCCAAAATGTTGTCAAGGAACTTACTCTAGAACAAAAGTTATTCTGCGAAATATTTTGTTTTAACCCCAATGACCTTGCCCTTTGACCCCCAAAACGAACAGGCCTCTTCCATACAAGCCCTCCACCAACTTTGGTCAAAGTTCGTGATTTAGAACTAAAGTTATTGTGCAAAAACATTTTCTTCTTTGAGTCTAAGTGATCTTGACCTTTGACTTTTTACCCTAAAATGGATAGATTTTTTCTTTATTCTGTGTGCAATCCATCCACAAAGTTTGGTCCATGTATGTGATGTAAACTAATGTTATTGTGCAGAAAACATTTTTATTCTTTTAATCACAGTGACCTTAACCTTGGGCTTTTTGACCCACAAATTGAGAGGGTTTTTCCTTACCCCAAGTGCAAGCTACCTACAAAGTTTAGTGACTGCATATGACAGAGAACTCGAATTATTGTGCGTAAACCATATATTATTTTTCAGTCACAGTGACCTTGAACTTTGAGTTTTGACCCCGAAATGGGTAGAGTTTTTCCTTACCCCAAGTGCAAGCCTTCCACAAAAATTGGCAACTGTAGATAGTGGACAATTTAAATTATTATACATAAATCATCTTTTTTTGTTCTGTAAGTCACTGGGACCATGACCTTCGAGCCTGAAATCGATAGAGTTTTCCTTACAACAAGTGCAATCCATCCACAAAGTTTGGTAAATGCAGAATGAGGACAACTCAAATTATTGTGCGGAAACGAAATTAGTAACAGACAAAAGGATGGAAAACAGTAAAACATTATTCGCTCTGCTTTATGGTAGGCATATAAAAACTTATATAAGAAATATGTAAAGAGTCTTGTTTTAAGAAATCATATAACAAATGAATTCCAATATTTACATGTAAGATACATGCACCTCTGAAAACATCAATATTGAATAGTCATAGGATTCTCACTTGCAGTTAAAACACAAATTGCTGAAGTATATTAGACTTATATCCTAACTACATATATATTGTCTTTAAATTTTTGTACACTTTTTATTAATATATGGAGGTCCACATATAATTTTAAGAAAAAAAAACATTAATTACGATTTTTATCTCATTCTTAAGAACACAAGTTTGCAAAGTTTAAAAAAAGAAAAGATTTATGTGAAACAAAAAGTAAAATTAAATTAAAAAGATATATGTAATAATTATTTTGATAGATTAATGGTTTACTAAAATATTAGAGGGTGTAAAATAGTATGGATAATACAGTAATGTTCATCTACAAAAGAGTAGAAGTGTGTGTTGAAATCCACACAGAATGATAACTTTTTCAAAATTGATTCATTTGTCTTCTTTTTTTGAAAAATATTTTAACTCGTACTGGAATTCCAAAGAGTTCTAACAGTTATAAACCAATCTACCACTCATAAGAAATTAAAAAGTTATGAAATCATTTTTCATTAAAAATAATAAAAGTATGCATTTATTCTGACACGTCTTTGAATGCAGCATGTTTTCTGATCGGCCAAGTGTCCAATTTCGTTGCAGTAAATCTACAATCAGAAATATTTAGTCCATTGTGACATTATGACAAGCCTCTATGGAAAACTGCATTTTGTCCATTGTGACATTATGACAAGTCTCTGTGGAACAGTACATTAAATCCATTGTGATATTATGACAAGCCTCTATGGAACAGTACTTTTAATCCATTGTGACATTATGACAAGCCTCTATGGAACAGTACATTAAATCTATTGTGACATTATGACAAGCCTCTATGGAACACTACATTTAGTCCATTGTGGCATTATGACAAGCATCTATGGAACACTACATTTAGTCCATTGTAACATTATGACAAGTTTCTACGGAAAGCTACATTGTCAACAAAAGTTTTAATGTGTGCTCGAACAGAAACAACAGTATTACATGATACAGTATTCCCTCATTATATTGCCGTCCATGGGAGCCATAGAGTATACTGCCTTATATTGAGACTACCTTATAACGAAGTACATGCTACGTATAATTTAATCACCACCAATCAAATGGGATCCATGACCATATCTACCTTATAAGAGGCAACGTGTTATAATGAAGGGTCGTATAGCTGGGAAGTGTTGTATCACTGAATTTGCCTATTTCTAAACATTTTCAGCAAAACTTTTAATATGTTCTAGAACAGAAATAACAGTTTTGTATTTGAGGTTTACAGGATGCAAATGGTAGTTTTACTAGTACTGTCCCAAACATCTGTTTTATAGGCACCACCGCGACACCATAGTAAAACTCAATATTTATCACCATTTACAGCCTCAACCCGCAGTGTTGCACCTTAAGCACGGAATCGTGGGTTCCAGAATATTTGTGTCCTATGTCCTCCAAATCTTTACTCCTTAGTCAGGGAAAAATCGAAAAATCTTTCTATTTTTCTCCAGTGCACATCTGTCCAAATCTTTGTTGGTGCTAGTAATGGTCAAAGTCACCAAAGACAATAAAAATTTTCAGATGCAAATTATTGGTTTGGCAATGGAAACATTTAAAGTTTCTAGTAGTGTACAGAGTTGCGGTAAAGAGTCACTAACAGAGATTAGTGTAACGTATTTTTAATACACCGTCAGAATATATTGCTGCGATAAGCTAGTTTTGATCTATGGGTCGTCTAAACCTAAGTCCATCGTCTCCGCGCATTAGTACACAAGCACATTGACTGGATCACACCTTCCTTCTCTAGCCACAGATTGAAATAAAAAACATGTCGGCTTGGATGCACTTCATTGTGGCATTACTGGCATATTGTGATAAAGTGAGGTAACCCACTGTGAGATGCATGACAAATGGGTCTAAATTTCTGGAATAAAAAAATTAAAAAAACTTTCAGAATTAAAAAGTTTTGCATTTAATCAAAGAATCATTAATTTTGAAAAGAAAAATGCTTAAGAAAAAATGGGAATTAATTAAATTAAACACTGGTAGATAATGAGTGAACACTTAAATTAAATAAGAGCAAGATCCGGACTGGAAATTTCATAGTGCAGCTATTTTCAGGTGACATGTATTTTTTAAAAAAAATGTAATTTTTAAATGGATTACTTAAGCACTTGATAAAACATGTATCACGATAATGTAAATGATCAAGGAAATGATGATAGTGAGTGCAGACGGCAAAGTTAAGGTGTCAAAACTGTCAAAGCAAATAAGATGAACACCTTTTTTATGTTACCACTACTAGTGCATTAAGTATTATCCAGTATTTTTATGTATCTCTTTGAAATTGTGTGTCCCTCAAATTTGGAGGAAGGGGGGAGGGACACGGTGTCACCTGCCCTTAGGATCCTTGGCACAACACAACCAACCCTCAAATATAATACATACACTCTACAGCAAATGGATGTCAAAAGTAACATTAGCTCGGCAACAATTCAAATACTTACACGACTGATTTTTTTAAGGATTATTGTCTCCTCCCCCCCCCCCCTCCACTGTTTGTAAGAGTGGCCAATCATTTCTTGTTCTAAGGAAGGGGAAATAACTCTTGTATATCTAAATATTGGTCAGAATGGGTATACATAAGTTTTTGGTTTATCTTTTCTTCTCGTGCGAGTTGAAAAGACCCATATCATAATTAAAATAAATGTTTTGCAAGTATACATACATAGTCTATTTTGTATTGATTGTCCTATTCTGATATGTTATCACCTACAACCTTATGCAATTGATTTAATGTAAGTAAAGATGTATTAAAATAGAGTACCTGAATTTTTGGTGATCTAGAATTCTAGATTTTGCCCAGTTTTGACATAAAACAAAGTAATTTGTCAACTATTTTACGTCTGATTCTCAGGATATTTTCACGAAAACTAGAAACGTGTTCATGGAGCAGGGATGCCTCACCACAGTGCCTAAAACGACATCAACGCAAACCTTAACAAGTCATATATTGGACAGATGGATAGATGTAAGGAGCGACAAGGGTAACAAAATGTGCGCTGTGGTGGGGTATACAAAAATCACAACTATCTCCATATCCTTAAAAATTAGTGATACTCTGTATACGTAAAACATTTATTAAAGTAGGTTTATTTATCTACATTTATCATAAAATTGTACATTTCTTTTTGATATGGAAAAACATTGCTGCAAAATTAATTGAACACTCCAGATTAAACTGTATCCCTATATAATAGACTTAAAATGAAATATGATGTAAATTAAACAATGCGAGTGGATTTATTGTATTATATGCAAAGTAAAGTCTGTACAAGGGTATAGCAGTTGTACAAAGTCATTTTGATTGCATTATTTAGTTAAATAAATATTTAAAAAAATTGGCTTTGATGGTGATGTTTATATTTGCTTTGTTTATATTCCACCTGAACAATCACCGATACATAATCTTCTTAATTTAGATTTATTTGGTAAACTACAGATGGAAGTCAATCATTACACGCATAAAGGAACCGTTATGGTAGGACCAGTCAAAAGGCGGATTGCATAGAAAATGACTCTACCTTCATAACGCATGATGAGGTAAATACAACTGACCTTCCAATTCCACGTGCTATTTATGACCAAAACATTAACAACTTTGGAAATAAGCTACTAGACTTACACAAGATCACTGGTATACACGCTGTAAATGGAAGATTAGGTAATGATGCAGATAAGGGCCAGTACACATGTTTCACAACAAATGGAGAAAGTACAATTGATTATGTCTTGACTACTGAGAATAATTTCTCCTTCGTTAAAGATTTCAGAGTTTATGGACAGAAATCATAGTCCATTGTCCTTCTCGTAAAAAACACCGCAAATAATCTGCAGAATTACATGAAATTTACAACGCTACAACATAAATGGAATCCTGATTTTAAAACTGCGTTCCTTGCTGATATAATCCGAGACATTAGGGAATTGGAAGAATACTTTAATGTTAATACTATTGGACTAATTGGCCAAAACTCAATCGATGAAAAAGGCCAAGCATTGACGCTCTTTATTACAAGAAATGCAAATCGATATTTTGAAGAAAAAGAAAAAAAAAAAGAAAAAAAAAAAGAAATAGGAAAAAACCTGCATTTTCATAATGGGAAATGTATAGCAATTCTTTAAAATCCGATGTAAATAGAAGGAATTGCATACATGAAAAAAACAAAACAAAAAAAACAAGAATACAAAAAGTTTTGCCAAAGATGTAAATTACTCTACAGCAGACTCAGAGGGCAAAAACTACACGATTTACGAAAAGGAACTCCACGTGAGTTTTGGAATCTTTTTGAATGTAAAAAGCGTTCAGTAATTATTCAAATGATTGTTGTGATTTTAACGAACATTTTAAGAAACTCGCAACAGCCTTGCCAACAAATAATACTGGTCAGTTAGAGTATAGTATAAATATACAAGACGAAGATATAACTGTGTACTTAAGCGAACCGATATTTTGCAGAGCTAGATGCTCCAAATACAACTGAAGAACTTAGCTCAGCTGTAAAAAATTTAAACAATAATAAAGCACCAGGTCTTGATACAGTTTTTAATGGATACATTAGTGAGTCTTTTCCACTTGTAGAATTTTACACGCTGAAACTTTTTAATATGATATTGTGCAGAGGTATTTATCCTTCAAATTGGAGCAAGGGTCTTATTATACCATTTTTTGTAAAAAGGTGATCCATCTGATGCAAATAACTATAGAAAGGATAACATTGCTTAGCTGTATAGGAAAAGTTTTCACTAGCATATTAGATCGAAGACTCTCCTCTTGGGTCATTAAATATGATATTATTACTGATGCACAATTTGGTTTTAAGGAGAATAATATTACAGTAGACGCCATTTTTATATTAAAATTTTGTATTCAAAAACTTCTCGATGAAAAGAAAAATTTTCTTTTGTGCCTTGATTGATTTTTAAAAAGCATTTGATTATGTAGAAGGACAAGTCTATGGCAAAAAGTAGTAAAATATGGAGTGACTGGCAAAATGTTAATGATAACAATATCTATTTACAGCTCAGTGCAGCCATGTGTAAAGTACTTAAATTCATATTCAGACTATTTCGATTGTTCTTCAAGGCAAAAACCTCTCTCTATTTCTATTTTCTCTTTTAATGATCTGGACATTACATTACAATCAAATATAGAAGAGGGTATCATTTTAGAAGAAATCTTTTCATTTCTTTTATTGTTTGCTGATGATACAGTGATATTTTCAGAGACAGCAGATGGTCTACAAGCATCCTTAGATAAGTTACATGCATACTGTATAAGATGGAATATATTTGTAAATATTGATACAACAATGGTTATGATTTTCAATGACAGAGTTAGAAGACTAGACGTTTTTATTTAAATACGGCGATGTGTTTCTAGACACTGTGGATAATTTTAATTACTTAGGACTTGTTTTTACCAACAGAGGCTCGTTTCGATGTGGTACAGATACTATTGCTGGCAAAGGTGTCAAAGCAATGAATATACTTTTGAATAATACTAATAATATACAATATCCAGTGAATATAATTTTTGATTTATTTTATTCCTGTGTAAGCTCAATTCTGTCTTATTGCTGCGAAATTTTGGGAGTTTCGAAAGCTGAAAATATAGAACAGATACATAGAAAATATTGCAAGTGGTTATTAAATGTTAAACTATCAACCAACAGTATGTTTGTATTGGGAGAGTTGGGATGATATCGATTTTACGTAAATAGATATGTGCGCATCATTACGTACTGGTTCAAACTGGTATACACTGAAATTTGAAACCTTCGCAAAATATACCAGTTAATGTTTGCCGAATGCGAAATAAAGACTTATAAAAACTGGATTTCCAATGTGAGAAAGATATTACTGACCTCAGGCTTTGGAGAAGTCTGGTATTATCGTAATTCAGTCCAGATATCTTCCTTTCTATCGCTTTTTAACCAAAGACTAAAAGACGTATTTCATTCTGATTGGAGTTCTGCAGTTGCTTCGAAAACTTCATATATGTATAAAGATTAAAAAAGATATATTCGAAACCTCTTCTCATCTTAGAATAATTGCTAATGCTAGCCACAGAAAGGCTTTAAGTAAATTAAGGGTTTCATCACGCAGTATCGAGAATGGTAGACATGTAGAGAACGAACGGCATGAAAGGAAATGTGAACTTTATGTAAGTAATGATGTCGAAGATTACTATTTTGTTTTAATCTGTCCTCTATAATTCTCACTTAGAAAATCTTATATTGATCCTTATTATTAGAAGAAACCAAGTTTGTATAAACAATTACAATTATTTAAAAGTGAAGATTCAACAACTACGAAAAAACCTGGGTAAATATGTGTATAATGCATTCAAACTTAACTCTCTCTCTCTCTCTCAATTTTCAATGTCCATCATTTCATTGTATTCTCTGAATCGATTTCTAAAATCTAGTCTCTCTCTCTCTCTCTCTCTCTTCCCCTTCCCCTCCGACGATTTATGTGTGCACAGATGTTCTGTCGCCATTATTCATTCATTTATTCCTTTATTTATGCAGTAATGTATTGCAAATGCATTATGTATTGTAAATGCAGTAATGTATTGTAATTGGATTATGTATTATGCATTATGTATTGTATTGACTATGTGATTTTTGAAGACGTCAAATCAATAAAGTTGTGTTCTGGTAAGGAACAATCATTTCATTTACACAAACGTGAAAATGTCATTTTTCATTCTTAATTGGACCAGGTAATGATATGTGTAATTAGTTGCAGTTTCTTCAAGTTAATATCCTTTAATAAGTGTTTGTACAATAAATTGATGCTCGTTACCAATCGCGAGTAATATATTTGAAGTACCGAAAACAACTGTGGCTATTTAGACTGAGGGAAATAAATATTTTTGTATCTATTGTGATTTCTTGTTGGGAATATTTGTATTTATCTTAACTTACATTAATTTAAATAATTCATATACTTCAAATTTGTTATTAAAGTTTGTAGAAATTGTTTTCACTATGAATAAAATGTGTATCGCGTGTAATTCGGCTGTTCGACCAAAACAGCACGGGATCACGTGCGACTCGTGTTCTCGATGACAGCATCGCACCTTTGGCACAGATAAGTTACCTTTACTACTACTACTACTACTAATAATAACAATAGTAATAATATAATGTATTATTATTATTATTATTATTATTAACAATTTATTGTTGTCTTGTTCTTCGTTTCAGTTGTAGCATTCAATTTCTGCATAGTGTGTGCTGGGCCAGTATGTGTTTACTTTAAGTACCATCTGCTTTATGAAGTTGGACTGGACAGGCTTTATGAAGTTGGACTGGACAGGTATTCATTTAAATGTCACCTATTTGATTACACTGATGCTTGATCCAGTACCAACTAACATTAGAATAGAATAACTTTCAATTTAAGTTTTTTTCTGCTTCATCCAGATACATAATCAGCTGATCAGTCACTATGATCACTGGCACTTTATTGCTCAACGTTATACTTTATGTGACAGGGGCATGTCCATGAATATCGCGCGCGCGTGTGTGTGTGTGTGTGTGTGTGTGTGTGTGTGTGTGTTTGGGGGTGGGTGGGGTGTGGTCGTAAACAAGTAGGCAAGGGGTCTATGGGATGGAACCCCTCGTGGAAGCCCAGGGGCCGAAGTCCCTGCATTTTAAGCGTTTCCT
The DNA here is from genome assembly GCA_029931535.1 of Margaritifera margaritifera. NCBI lineage: Eukaryota > Metazoa > Mollusca > Bivalvia > Unionida > Margaritiferidae > Margaritifera > Margaritifera margaritifera. The sequence continues at coordinate 2,331,449 of JAQPZY010001522.1, read as the reverse complement.
GGGCATAATTTTAACCATCTAACTCTAAAGACAATTTGCACTAGGAAATGTTCCACTTCTTTCGCGTTAATTTTGGAGGGTGGGGGAGTGTGGGGCACGCAGGTTTCGCCCGCCCACCTACCCCACCACCCTACCCCCGCCCCCGGTCCTGATTCGCCAATGTAACTGTTATACTGTGTATCTAGTATTTTTATTGTTGTTATTCATGAAAGCATGCTTTATATTAAATAATGAAATATTGAAAAATTGTGTTGTGAATTTTACTTGTCACGAATCACAACAACTCGATTAATAACAACAGCATTTGCACATGTTTGTACCCATTATCGATTTTGAAAACGAAAAGCGTCAAGGATATATATATATATATATATATATATATATATATATATATATATATATATATATATATATATATATATATATATATATAAATTTTAAATTCACAAAACTTAGTCATTTCATTCCTCAATTTATAATTTCTAACCTGATTGTCGCCAGGTGGCCCATAACATTGTCATATTGTTCGCGTTTCAAACCAAACGGATGCTATCGTTGTAAACAACCAGACAGACTGCTCACTGTCATTTTACGGTTTCTATATCAGTCCATTTTCAGGAAAAACTGTCGTCTGCACCAATATTTGCTATGGCTAGTCTTAATATTTCTAAAAAGAATTTAACAAAAAAAAAAAAAAGTGTAACTCTTACACACGTATGTTCTAAGGGATGTAACTCCCAAAGTTACTGAAATTAAAGGAATTATTCAGAGTTTACGAAAGACTGCGACATCTGTTGTCTGAAAAAAAAAATAGACTAGTCCTGGCATTTGGTCTGAATTAGCCCGTAATTTGGTCTGAATCAGTCCGTAATTTAGTCCGAATCAACCGCGGTCCGAATAAGCCAGAATTCTCCACATGTGCAAAACAAAACACCCTCATAAAGTACACGTATTTAGCGAAATTAGGGAGGGTACCATTGGTATTTTGATCTTCAACGGGATTATAAATGCAGATTTTTTGTTCACGAGATTCTGGAGAGATCACTGCTACCTTTCATACGTCAGAAGTTATGCCATCAAAACAGATTTTACAAGCGAGTGGATTAAACAATGTATTGAATGCATACCGTACTTATTAAGTAACTTCAATGATTTGCATTTATCCACCAACAGATGAAAACGTTCAAATACTCCGACTGAAACTAATAAGGCCTTGTATGCTAATAGTACACTATCAATATTTATATCACGCTATTCATTTTGTGTTCAACGCATATATCCATAAACAATTTGCCATTAATACGACCACGCTTACCATTAGTTCACATATACGGATTTAAAAAAAAAATACTGTTTTATACATATCCTTGGTATTACTTGACTGATTATGGTTTTAAACTTGCACACAGTTCTAACATAAAGGTTTTTACTATTATAGAAAGTCTGATAATTAAGTTCAAGTTGAAAGTTCAATCATGTGTATTTTATTTGGCCCGTATTTGGATTGAATTTAGGAGCCGACCATTTAATTGCTTTTTTCGGGTGGGCTCGGATAACTGGAGGTTTCCAACCAGCATATTTTCTTTTATATCTATCTATCTATCTATCTATCTATAGTATTGAAATACCGGTTTAACTCCACCCTGAGTCACAAAAAGTGACAAGCAACGGAGGGAACGTCCCAATTCCCCATCGTCCCTCCCTTTTGTTGCACGTCACCTAGAAACCAGCCAGCCAAAGTAACCCTTCTGCGCGTCCCCGGCCTTTTCGGACGCATAGACGGCGGTGCCTGGCGACTAATTATTTCAGCCGTATGGATTAATTATAGTCACATGATTTTAAACCTGCCATCTCAGACATGCCGCGACAAGTTCAACTCAAATGTTAATAGATGCTATTGGGCACGGTGGAACCCTGTGGACACGCCTGCAACGGCACCTATTGCGCCGTTCATGCATATCGAGACAGGAAGTGTATAAGGGTGCTTCCATGCTGGAAATGCGGCGCTGACGCCACAGACAATGCGGAGGAGGTCATCAAGCCGATAAGCTGAAAAGTATAGAGCAGAAGGCAAAAAATAGATTTAAAAATGTCCTCGCCGAGCTTTGAGACATGTTGTAGCTTTCTGTGGCAGAAAATACCCTGAAAGCATCAATGAGAGAGCATTTAGAGGCATCACGTGCTTGCTTTATTGACCTTACGACATGCAGCGAGTGACAACCGGCAATTCATTATTTATAAAACAATGTTTGCGTGCCATGCCATACTACACTTGGGCACGCACGTGAGGTCATCAGACTGCTAGAGAAATCTCATTAAGACAATTTTTTGTTAACCAAGTCATACTGTGATATTTGTATCACATATGTGATTTATCAAAATGTCAAGCATCGAGCGAGTGAACACGCTGCTCCGATATGGGCACATGACTGAGGCCGAATTCGACGACAGAGTCCAGAAACCATCCCCACCCCCGCCGTCTCCGCCAAGGCCACGCCCTCAGTCCCCCGTCAAGGCCCCACCCCCAGCCCCCACCAAGACAACGCCATCCCTCAGGCAACCGCCCCCCCCCAACCAACCCCAACCAAGACAACGCTAGTCGCCAGGCGGTTGAAGCCCCCGCCAAACCACCCCTTCCACCAAATCCAACCGGGCCAAAGCTGCTGGCCCCAACCCGTCGCCATTCGCCGACACCAATCCGGGCCCAACCCGCCGCCCTTCACCAGCCCCAACCCGTCGTTCTTCGCCACCAAGCTGGGCCCCAACCCGCCGTCATTCGCCGGCACCAATCCGGTCTCCTTCTCAACCAAGACGGTCCCCACCCACGTCCAAGCAGCCCCCCCCCCCCAAGCCAGGCCTCAACCACTCTTCCAAAATAGAAGCTAAGTCACCAGCACTAGCGGAGATAGAACCCGCCAAGCGATCAAAGTTCGCCAGACGTCGAGCCAGGTGAAAAACCGAACGCCTCGCGGCCAAAGAGCCAAAATCCGGGAGGAAAAAGACTCATCAAAGGAAGACTCAACCATAATGAACGTCGTGCACCTATCGAGCAACAAAGCCGTAGTAGCACTGGCATCCGACGAACTTAACGCCCTCCCAACGGCCGTCCACTCAGAAATCGTGGATAAACTGGAAATGTTTACTGGTGAGGGATCAGGTTGTCGTTTAGTGAGGTGTGAATCGCAAGTTCAGCACATTTCACAATATCGGTCTTTCAGAGGCGAGGGCTACATCCCCATGCCTTCCTTCATCCCCCAAAAGGCAATCATAAACGTTGCCAACAACGACAACCGCTGCTTCGAATGGGCCATTCTTTCCGCCTTTCACCTCACATTATATCCACGACGAGGTAGTCTTCAAATACAATAAGTATCACCAAATGCTCAAATTCGGAAACATCAAATTTCAAATGAAGGTTTCGGACATAATGAAATTCGAAAAACTGAATCCAATTTTATCCATTAACGTCTTTGGCTGGGACAGAGCTCTCTACCCACTTCGTATTTCCAACAACGAGGGAAAAACCATTAACCTTCTGCTTATCTTCGATTATGAAAAGCAGTTCTATGTGTGGATCAAAGACCTTTCCTGCATGGCATACAGCGTCAGCAAGAGCAAGGTCCGAAAGCAAGTCTGCTTTAGATGCTTCCACGTTCTCTCCATATTTGACCTTCTCAAGAGCCACGTGAAAGACTGCCGCGGTGTGAGAGATAAGCTGCAGAGGACGCTCCTGCCGGCGCCCAGCCAGAACAAGTTATATTTTAAACACCTATTCACACAGATGCCGGTTCCATACGTAATCTTTGCAGACCTCGAGGCCTTCAACGTGCCGATCGAGGCGGACCCCGACGACTCCTAGGAAATCTACATCAGAAAGTATCCAGCCAATTCTCCTGTGGTTTCAGCTACATAGTCGTCCGCTGCAACGGCAAAATAAACCACCCAGTCACGTACAGAAGAAAGGACGTGATAACAAAATTAAGCAATAGCCTTAAAGGTGAGCTAGAAAGAATACGCGATGTGTTCTTCAATCCTCGTCCAAAAGTATAGTAGATAACAGGAACTCCAGAAATGCGAACGTTGAGATGAAGTTTTGGTAGAATCAAGTGAACTTTGCCATTTGGTGCGCGACCACTGGTTGTGGCGTTAGGGTTCACAACCATCTGCTGCCAGGGGCTTTGCTTAAGAGTGTGCGCGGCTTTCACCGGTTTCACATTTACTACCAGGTGAGAAGGATTCTCACTCAGTTGCGGTGCCCCCTTTCGGGCCAGACTGCGTGGGATGCTCTTGACAACAGCATTTATATGGTTTTTTACGAGTGCTTTTGCAACGAGTTTGATGTGAATACAAACATGGATTGGAGGCATAAGCGCTGCCTAAACAATGGCCTTGGTACAATATTTATTTATTATACAAATACTGGCTACCATCAAGAACCCGTGCTTAAATGTGACCCAGCTCATACCTCATTTGTATAACAGACAACCAACGACGTATTTCACATTGAATACATCAAACAAGACAATGTGGCTGAAAACAGTTTGTGTATTTTATGTTTCGGCAATCCTAGGCGCACAAACCTAAATGTGCTCCTCGACCATGCAGCTGGGAAAGGTCTATGGTGTGCAGTGGGAGTTTCCTGCAAATGTGGAGATAATAACCGGTCGTGAGGGAAATGCCCTCACGTTGTTAGCTAAATACCAGTCACTGATAGGCAACACCAGAAGTAAGCTAGATTATGTTGTTGGGGAAGGCATTTACATGATGCCAAGCAAAATGGTGGTAAAAACTGGCACCCAAGAAGGGTACAATAGCGATCTTTTTGTAGCAAGGAAGGACATGGTGGTAAGCACCAATCCCGATATTAATTTGGAAATAATACCTGCCAAACCGCCCGCGGTTGTTGCAGATATTTCGTATCCCCTCAACAGCCGCAGCCAACGAAGAATCAAGAGGTGGGCTACGACCCTTATCGCTTCGCGATAAGTAGCAGGCTGGCTTGAGCTTTGTCTGAAGTGCTTATTGCGTCGGTTATTGCTAGCAGCGATAGTGCGGGTGGAACCGTTAGTGCTACAGAAAGCCACCCCAAATAAATTGAGAAAACTGTAAATCATGAAGCCAATAAAACAGCGCTTGTCGTGGGACTCATGGCGGTGGGATTTTAGTCCTTGCTTTCACGCACTAGGTGCTCCATTTGTTGACTGAGAACGGCAAAGAACACGACATCTATCGTGTTGATAAGCACCACGAGGCTTCCGGCCAGCCAGTTGATGCCATTGCCAGTGGTCCTAAGCAAGAACGACATGACTGACCCGATAATTCGAGGCAGAGCTGCCGCCACTGTGACTGCGAGTACAGTCGTACTTATGATGAACTCCAGCACAGTGAGAACCGAGGCTATAACAATACCCTGTTTGCGAAAGAATGTTCTCAGTCACTGGGCTAGGGTTGTATCCTCATGGAGAATTCTGTTAATGGTCTCTCTTATCCGGTTAAACTGGTTTTCGAAGCGCTTCTCGGTTAGTGCTGGCAGCCTTTAGCCGCCTCGCTCGTTTGTCTTCCAAATTTGAATGCGATCTCATATCTTTTGGTTCATCCTTTCTCTTTCCTCTTTGGTCAGGCTAACGTCGTTTTCCACCTGGACCAGCTTTTTATTTTCTATGGCGATGTGGTTATCGAGCTCAGCGAGCTTCGGGAAGTTATTTAAAAGCTCGCCACACATTCTTTGAAATGCCGCGCTGAGACCAAGGATCTCTCGCATTGGGAGGCTGTTAGGTTCATGTTCTGCCGCTTCCTTGAGTGCTGTGTCCTCCGATCCGACACTGTGATGAGATCGGTATCTGTCATTGTGCTGACTGATATGACTTCTCGAGCTGTAGTGACTTTTTTTTTGTGTTTCAGCTAACAGGCCCCTCCTCTTTGAGGTGCAAAGCTCAGGCGAAAATAATATCAACTTGCTCTTGTAGCGTGAATGGGGTCAATAATTTACAGGGGTCATTTTTGTATGTTAACGTAATCCTCTTGTTACGCCTACTTGACCGTGAGAAAGGCTTCTTTTTTAGTTGTAAACTTTAGATTGATTTAGCGCTTTCCAAACCCCAGTCCTTTGCGATACGCATCGAACTTAGCTAGGCGTTGTTCTAGTTCCCTTGTGGATACAACATCTTCTTGCTTTACTGCTTCTGACACCTCTCTGCTGCCGGTCCAAGAAGGAATTTCCATCTGTAGCTCTTCTGTCTCATTTACTTTGGTAGTAAATGTTGTTTTAACATAATCGGGCTGAAAGTCCTCACAAGGGCCACACTCCTCCATCTCAAAGCCACCTACAGCCATGGTGATGTAGCAGTGCACACTTACTGAAGAAAGGGCACGTGGACAGCAAGCTTGCTAAAGCATGTCTCAATACAACAAACTCAACCCATTCCTCTCCCTCCGCTACGTACTTGCTGTAACGGGAGCCCGGAGCAACAGTGTTGTGACCAACAATCCAAACAATATAGACCGAAACCAGATGCTTACTGTCTGATTTTCACATATTGACAGCAATGATGAAAATATGCCAATTTACAGCAATAATGATTTTGTGCCAGGCACCGCCAGACTGACATTCACGATTGCACTGAGCGGTAGCATAGCAGCTCAGACTGATGCCAACGTTTACAATCGTGAAAAATTTGTTAAGAAGATAAGTGTCAAGCTCGTAGGCATTGAGCTGGCCAGCATAAATGACGCCGACATTTGGGGTGCTTAAAAAAATCTTTTGTTGACTGAAAAAGAGAGCATCAACATGGTCTACCAGGGCATACATAATGCGAACACTGCTGCTATACATGTTGGTGCTGGCAATGCTGTTTCTGCCACCCAGCCTGATGTGTCTATAGCTGCCACGTTTGGAAACCACTTCTTTGTGCCGCTCGACATCGAGCTGCTAAATGACCACATGCCATTCTACCAGTCAGGCCTTTCAGACAGTCTCACATTTGAACTGACGTTTAACAACTATGGCTGGGTGATCCAGAGCGCTAATAATGGGCTGGGCTACACCATCAGCAGTATCTCATTGGAGTCCGACGTTGTGCCCCATGCAGATCTCGCACACATGATCGGAAATCAGTATATGGGAAAAGTGGCTATATTGTACACCAGAGTGCTGCGCCACTGCAGGGCAGGACTAAACAAGAGCGATAGTGTGTGGAATATCAACCTCAACACTCCCGCGAAAAGTATGAAGGCGATAATCATACCCCTTGAGGACACAATGCACGGTGCTGATTTCGCACGTGATACTGAGCACTTTTAGAATCCCCTTATTTAGAAAGTGTCGATGACAATCGAGGGTATCCAAAACCAGATATATGTCCATGGGCTGGCACTATACCAGCAGTGGAAACAGGCCATACAAATAATGGCAAGGGAATCTATCAAGGACACAGAGCTACTGTCGAGAGACATTGGTGAATTTTGCCAAAACAAATTTGCTTTTGTCATCAACATGAGGTCGAAGGAAGACCACATGCTCCATGGATCAGGAAGACGGATCAAAAACATGAGCGAAGGAGTTCAGCTGCAAATTGAAGAAAACAAAAAACAGTCCAGGCGACTGGAGTGTTGAATGCGTACATATACATCATGATGGACTCGCAGCTCAACATACAATACCATGTATTAACATCGTTTGCGCGGGTTCTCTTGGTAACTTAACTCCACATTGGGCCAAGATCATTGGCCGCGGTGGCGTTAAAAAGAGCGTGTTTGTATGTGAACTTCTCGAATTGGCATTTACGGGATACTTCGATTACATTATCATTATTTGCCCTACTATACGCCTCAATAAGGCGTACGATATGCCGAGGGCCTGCAACCAAACAGACGTGGGAGTATTTTTGGTTAACCTTGAGGGCTTTAATGTGGATGCCTTGCCTTGTGCTCTCGCTAAAAAGTTCGAAGAAACAACAATGCTTTTATTACTTTACAATTGTGCCCCTCTTTCTGGCATTCGGCATAAGGTAACAGCCCTTACAAAGCTTGCCTATATTAGCCAGCATCAATGTGTCGGTCATAACACAAAAACACAATTCTGTTGTCAGCAATTTCCGCGAGCAGTTCTTCAGTCATTCCGACTGAATTTGAGTGACTTGCCCGAGAGTGAGCGGTGGTGCATGATGTGGTGGCTTCATACTGCACTTTGTGCATGAGTTGCTAGCCGCCATGCCATAACACTTGAGGCCTTAGGCTATGTACTACTCAGAGACAGGCGATCAGTGAACCATATCCAAAACTTCATAAGAGCCATGACAGAAGCTATTAGTGACCATGATATTGAGAAGGTACTAACTGGGCTGGCGGACAAACTAGCTGGAACAACTATGATGGCCAGCACTGCTGGAACAGTGGGAACGACGGGAACAGCGGAATGTTTGAACATCAGTGTGACTGCCTGTCTGAGCTAGTGGCTTCTGGTGCAGCGAAAGAATACATAAGCCGGCATCTAAACTTTGAGGGCCTTATGGTGATGAGTGATAAAGAGGTTTCAAAAACCTATGCAATATACAAAGCTAAACTTGCGGCTAAGATGACTGCTTTGCTCGGGTCTAATCTGCTTGGCCTGTACACAGCTGTTGTGAGCCACTTTTTCCCATAGACAGTTGCGAGCACCTTACGAAGGATTTAAAAGGTGATCCGAATTATCCAGGCGTCTTTAACAAGCACCAGAAGCCATCTTTACTTTAAGTATGTCCCAGTACTAGCACCAATTCCAGCTGGCATGATAACATACATGCTTTTGAAAAAAAAGCAGAGTTAAAACATCTTTTCCAAATGACAATGATTGCGACTTCGGAACGAGCAATAAAGTTGCAGGGAACCAGCAATGGTGATGCAGGTCACTAAAGTTTAAACCCCAGGTAAAGTTGTCGCTGGTAAAAAATACTTCCTGCTATGATGCCAGGCGGAGAAAAACTCTGACACTCACACTACTCAGTCTGAACCTTCAGAATGACAGGAATAGCACAGAACCGCTCAAACCCTGGAATAGCTGGGACAACAGGAACTGGCAGAATGCCTGCATGAGAGCAAGATGCATGATGCGATCTTATGTTCCCTGGGTCTGCCTAGCTTAGCAGCTGGCCTCGCATACGACTTATTCCATGGCTCACTGCCTGAAGGGCTGGAATGACAGCAAAAAGCAGCAGACCCAGAAGAACGACAATGCAGCAGAAAATGCGGGCACCAGTAGCCACTATTAGACACATACCTAATCCTTTTTATATGGAATAGTATTGCATTCTGCAAGTGTGTGCGGAACAGCTTGAAACAAGTGTCACAATACCTTATGCCAAAGACCTCGGAAACCTCCTATACCATGGAGGAGTATTCAGCAGCCTTGAAGTCGGGTATACAATGATAGTCAAATGCTTGTTGAGAATGAAACCAGCCGACCTTGGCTGCCTCGACTTCGAAGATGCAGCAAAGATTGATAAACATCAGCAGTCTCAATCTGCAGCAGTATATCCGTGTATAACCTTGTCTCCATACCTGGCCTTGATGCTGTTGTAGTAAAAGTCGTACATCAACAGCTTACTCAGGTGAAGGATTGCCTGCCCTTGTAGATTGGGCGGTTCAACTTCAGGTTGACTTTTTTGGAATGCACTGCAAAGATTTTCCTCTACTGAAATGCTCGGTTGGCAACCAGGCAATGCAGCTTGTCTTCCTCACCCTGAAGCCTCACAAGATCCACCCTGATCCACTTCCGCAGGTTCTCCATGGTCTTCCCAAATACTGAGTTGTTCATAAGCTTGAAGGAATCTTTTTCAAACTCTGATGTAGCCTAGTGTTACGACTCTATGGTCTAAGAAAAATGTAACAGAAAGAAAGTGAAACCAACAAATCAAGTAAAAATCAACAAGCAATTTATTACTAGATAATTAAAATGAAAAATCAAAAAAATCACTTACAGTAATGTGTTTTGAAATCCTAATAATCCAATAAGAATGATTGTTCTAATCACAAGTCCTAAATATAGAATGTTCCGAATTCACGGCTGTGTCCTTGAATGTTATGATGTGCTAATGGTCTCCAAAGTCCTGATGTACTAGTAATCTTTGATGTGCTGATGTCAAAATGAAGTATTCCAAAATATCTGAATAAGTTCACTTAAATTCCAAAATCATCAATTAAAAATCCAAAATCCAAAAGTTTATGAGCACTGTTATAATCCAATGAATATTTAAAATAATTCCTCTCTTAGAATTTGGAATGAATTTTCACAACTGTAATAGCTCTTTACAAGACTGATGGTAATGTCAAAACTGAATAAATGTCCACCAAACATGGCATATATAAAGATTGGTCACATGACAGAATGTTCTAGAACATGTGTCATCTTAATGGAATTTTACTTGTAAACAAAATTCAACCTTGACCTTCAAATTGAGAAAACATATTGATCAAAACAACCTAATTCAAGGACACTAGTTAAACATGTTTTTCCTGATAAACATAAAGATTTAAGCAAATATTAAAGTGAAGAAACATTTATAATTTCCTAAAATATTTATAATATTATATAAACATCATACATAACACCTCCCCTCATAAAGAAAAAGAAAGATTTATATAATAAAGCTTTCTTTTGAATATACATCTAAACTACAATAACCAAAATTACATAAGAACATGTTTTATGATACTGGACTTAATTACATCAAGCAATATTACATTTCTAGGCACGTGAGAGTGCATCTGCAATCACATTGTCTTTTCCCCTGATGTGTCTGATGTCAATGTTATATTCCTGCAATATCAAACTCCATCTCAACAATCTCCGATTTTTATCTTTCATTTTGTTGATGAAAGTAAGGGGATTGTGATCACTGTACACAATAATTGGAGAAAGAGCTGAGGTAACATACACTTCAAAATGCTGTAAAGCCAATATCAAAGCCAAACATTCCTTCTCAATTGTGGAATAATTTTTCTGGTGCTTGTTTAGTTTTTTAGAAAAATAACACACAGGGTGATCCACACCACTTTTGTCTTCCTGAATCAATACTCCACCAACCCCTACATCACTTGCATCAACAGATAATTTAAATGATTGGCTAAAATTTGGTGCAGAAAGAACTGGTGCATTCTTAAGCATGGCGTTTAACTTGTCAAAAGATTCCTGACACTTGTCAGACCAATGAAATTTGGTTTTCTTACTCAATAAACTTGTCAAAGGTTCAGCAATTTTGGAAAAATTGGAACAAAATTTCCGATAATATCAAGCCATACCTAGAAATCGCATCAGTTGCTTTTTACAAATTGGAACTTGAAATTCAGAGATAGCTTTGACCTTAGCTTCTATAGGTTTAACTTGACCTTGTCCCACAATGTCCTAAAAATGTGACACAAGCATGGCAAAACTCACTTTTGCTCAAATTAATTGTCAGATTCGCATCACTGAGTCGATCGAAGAATTTTCGAATGGTTTCCAAATGATCTTCCCAGGTGTTGTTGTAGATAATGACGTCATCGATATAAGCGTCACAATTATCAAGACCAAATGTTATCATGTTCATCAGACGTTGAAACGTTGCAGGCGAATTTTTCATTCCAAACGGCATGACTTTATATTGATAAAGTCCATCTGGAGTTACAAATGTTGAAATTTCTTTTGCCCTTTCCGTCAGTGGAATTTGCCAGAATCCTTTTAAAATGTCAAACTTGGTGACATATTCCGCATTTCCAATTTTATCAATGCAATCGTCCATTCTTGGGATTGGAAATGAATCAGTTTTGGTGACACTGTTGACTTTTCTATAGTCAGTACACATACGGAATGTATTATCTGGCTTGGGAACAAGAATACATGGTGAACTCCAGTTACTTTTCTACAATTCCTAAACCTTTGTCTATTTGCCTCTGGTACCAACTCATAAGCTTTCAAGATGTACTCCTTAACCACATCATAATCAATGCTTTGTTGTACTGACAGTGAAATGTAGACTTCACAAGCTTTGCCAGTTAGTACACTTTGTAATAACAAAGTCCAATGCTCTCTGGGCCATTTCAAGTTTTCAGCTATTTTCTCGAAATGAAGAAAGTATTTATCTACTTATTTTTCCTGAAAAGGGGGTACTAACCTAATATATCTAGTAACATCAAAACCTGAACTTGTTTTTAAAGGAGTGGAGTGTGCTCTGTTTGCCAGTTCTAATTCTCTTAACTTAAATTGCATTTCCCTTTCTTCTCTTTGCATTTGTATCTGCCTCTCTTCTTTCTCTCTCTCCATCTGTATCCGCATTTGTCTCTCTTCTTTCTCTCTCTCCAACTGCCTCTCTTCTTTTTCTCTCTCCATCTGCCAGTCTTCTTTCTGCATTTGGATCTGCCTCTCTTCTTTCTGCATTTGGATCTGCCTCTCTTCTTTCTCTCTCTCCATCTGTATCTGCCTCTCTTCTTTCTCTCTCTCTCTGAATCTGAAGCTTTGCCAATTCTAAATCCATCTGGTTCTTTAACTCTAATTCCCTTAATTTCCTGTCAGAACCAGATACAGGCTTTCTCTTCAAACTTAAAGCACTATTTTCAAAAATTCCCTTTCCTACTAAATACTGAATCAAAATAATCGTTATCTCCTGTTTTGTCAATGATACTTTTGCCTCAGATAGACTGTATTTTCTGGCAAGCTCGAGCAACTCATCCTTTCTCATGCACTCTAACCCCTCCTGGGTAGGTTTTGAAATGAAATTCTGAACATTAGATGCCATAGTAAATGCTTGTTGGTTTCACACAAAAAAAATTTCTCTATATAAAATCTTTGCCAAAGACAAAAAAAATTCAGAGACAAAATCAATATGAATTTCAAAGATAAATTTAATATCTCTAATATGCTTTAATGAAATTCAGATCCCGGACGAGCCCCCAATTTCTGTTACGACTCTATGGTCTAAGAAAAATGTAACAGAAAGAAAGTGAAACCAACAAATCAAGTAAAAATCAACAAGCAATTTATTACTAGATAATTAAAATGAAAAATCAAAAAAATCACTTACAGTAATGTGTTTTGAAATCCTAATAATCCAATAAGAATGATTGTTCTAATCACAAGTCCTAAATATAGAATGTTCCGAATTCACGGCTGTGTCCTTGACTGTTATGATGTGCTAATGGTCTCCAAAGTCCTGATGTACTAGTAATCTTTGATGTGCTGATGTCAAAATGAAGTATTCCAAAATATCTGAATAAGTTCACTTAAATTCCAAAATCATCAATTAAAAATCCAAAATCCAAAAGTTTATGAGCACTGTTATAATCCAATGAATATTTAAAATAATTCCTCTCTTAGAATTTGGAATGAATTTTCACAACTGTAATAGCTCTTTACAAGACTGATGGTAATGTCAAAACTGAATAAATGTCCACCAAACATGGCATATATAAAGATCGGTCACATGACAGAATGTTCTAGAACATGTGTCATCTTAATGGAATTTTTACTTGTAAACAAAATTCAACCTTGACCTTCAAATTGAGAAAACATATTGATCAAAACAACCTAATTCAAGGACACTAGTTAAACATGTTTTTCCTGATAAACATAAAGATTTAAGCAAATATTAAAGTGAAGAAACATTTATAATTTCCTAAAATATTTATAATATTATATAAACATCATACATAACACTAGGTCCAGAGATTAGTGTTAAGCTGTATGCCATCCATGGCCTTTGGTCGAACTCCAATGTCCTGTGAACATTGGTTACATGCATTCCAAGCTTTGTGTACAGCTGGTGGTTTCAGTATGAACCACATATCATTTCTTGCTACGCAGGCTTGGAACAAGTTTGGCGCTTTCAGTGAAGGTACTCCCCCCCCCCCCCGGCACTCCATGCCGGTACTTGATCAGCAAATCCTCTTGAACAATCGCTTGTTGTTCCTGATATTCAAAGTCTACTTCAAGAATGTATCCCTTTGGTGAATCAGCTGAAATGGCGATAATCAGAGCAAGATTGGGCGGATCAACCCACTGAAAGCCACCAGTTGGTAGACTCTGCATCATAGCCTATATATAAAAGTTGTTGGTAAATAGGTGCGTTATCCAGCTGTTTGTCATTTTGCTGTCATAGCTGCATCCATGCGCTGAACACACTGTGTTGTTAGTTTTTGCATGATGGCGTCTCACCATAGAAATGCTGTCATGGATTCCCTTCTCAATAAACAGGTGCATGTCAATGTCTGTCCAGTGCTCAAAGAAATATTTTCAGACACAGGCCCAGGGCTGGTTAGCTTTAAAAAATCACAAGCCCTGACTCAAATTCCATGTGGCCAAAAGGGCCCTATTTTTTTTACTATTATGTGTCACACAATGTTGCATTTGCTGTACTTTAAATATGAAAAGAAATAAATAAAATCATATTAAATTAACTTGTGTGTTTATTCAGATCTCAAAATATCTCATGTAAAGCAATGTTTTCCTCCAGGTCCTGATGTCAACCATTGTCCAGTTGCTATATCAATGCCCTCCTTGGTCACTGGATCAGCAGTGTTGATGTTTTTATTAGCATCTGAAGCGTGTCTTGCTTTATACAGTTTCTCTTTACACTTTTGATATTGTTCATAGGTGCCACTTAATATATTTAACCAGTGTTCCATTAATTACTCAAGTGTTTCTGCTAAAATCATTTTTTTGTTGGTCTTTCCTTTTTATCTCACCTCCACCAATAAGACGGACAATTTTTAAGCAAAGACTCAAAAGCCATCATGGACCACCTTTGATCCTTTTATTACTTATAACACCTCAAGAAACATCCTGCATTTGGCCTAAACTCTCCAAATTACAACAATAAGGTAATCAATTAACAGCTTGTTGTGAACACATGTTAGCCTTAATCCGATTACTCAACCACACATCATTGCACCGGTCGCAACAACTGCTGGAACAGTTCCGGTTCCAAGTAAACTGGTTCTGGCTGGTTTCTGTAATGCGTGGATAGAATGCATAAAAATACCGTTCTTTCTTTTTTAATTTTTTTTTTCAAATCCGTTTATTTTCAAAAGCAGTAGATTTCAACCTTACAACGGTTTGTGCAGTAGATGGCCTTAAAAACGGTATTTTTGTTCTACCGCCAGTAGGATCACATGTATGTTAAAGACAAGTGAGCACTAATTATAGGTAACCCAGGCATTCTGTTCCCCATTCATAGGTTACATGCTTGTACTCAAGCTTTTGAAGGAAGTACGGTAAGTGGATGGTCTTCATAGGGGTAAGGGGAATACATGGGGATACATATTAAAAATTGACTAGTCTTTCAACAACTTGAAAATAAAATCCCGCCTTTTGTCAGCGCGATCAAAGTTTTCTCAGGCAAATTATTATTTATTTTTTTTTTACAAGCCCGATGGGCACTTCACTTAGAATACAGGAGGGACCAGATCTGAAATTAGAAGGGCCCCAGGCATCAGGCTATCAGCAATTTTGAGCACGGCTGTCAGCAGCTCAAGCTTGACACGAGTCATCTTTAGAAGGGCATCCCAGCTCATACTCGGCAAACTACAGTAGTGAGCTGGGTCAAGGCCATAGTGTTGGAATGAGGTGTTGCAAAATGCTTCAAACATGTCCACTAGCAGAAGCACATTGGTCTTGAGGTAGAGGTTGTGATAGTCATCCATGATTTGTATTGCATATGCAAATATTAATAATATGGGGACATCATACACGATCGATTTCGTAAGTAAACATTGACCTAATTATCACATTCCAATCTTACGTCACGTGGCCTTTATTTCAGGGGCACGAACCATAGATATAATTCCGGCAATAGACAAATTTAGACACGCTCGGAAAAACGGTAGCTCGCAAAGAATTTGGAGACTTTATAACGATGAATAAATGAAGCAGATATAGTTGAACACTTTCTATGGCGATTTCAATAGTTTCTCCCAATATTATAATATAAACGTTAAAATTAACGTTGAGGGCACGAACCATAGTACTTCGAGGATTCTAATCTCGTCACCCTATTGTCAATAACTGACAACAGTGCATCTTGATTTTACTCACCAACATGATAATTCCATGATTTTAAATTATCTCCTGGTTTCTATGGTCAGTTGCTGCACATGTATTGGGCTTGCAATGAAATTTCCGAAGTAACGAGCTAAATCGTGACAGTTCCAGCTTCAATTCTTTTTAAAATTAAACGGCGCCTATTTGAAAGCGAGGCTACCATTGTAGTTGTGTGTTGTAGTACTTTCAAAAAGTTATGTGTATATTTTGCGGTCAGTAAACCAGTCTCCTGACTGTAAACAAGGGAAATAACCCGCGTCATTGTATCGATAACGGATTACCTAGCTCTCAGTCGCGAAAAACCACATTTAATCTGATGTGATTTTATTTTATTATTTGATTTGGTTTTTGAAAGCAAAATTCTTTATAGAATGCTGGCAGAATGGGATGGGTCTCTAACTCACATGAGAAAAACCAACTTAGAACAAATCTAAAATGTGTCTGATCAGAATCGAAGTCCAAATTTCTCACGTGAGAATTTAGAACTCCGCCTTATTTTCAAACATAGTCAGATGTAAGGGGAAATAATATTTTCTAAGTTATACTTTCTCATGAGAACATTCAAATTCTCACGTGAGCAAAATCTGCACATGAGAAAATTGGTTAGTTTTTCAATGGCTCACAAGATCTAACAAACTGCACACATGAGCTTGCAAAATCTACCCAATTTGCATACGTTTCTAACAAGGTTCTCATGTGCAGCTTATGAGAAACTCGTGTGAATTGGTGAGATTTTTCTGTACGGGATTCAAACATGTTTGTGTTTTCACGAGTTACTTGATCACATCATAAAACGTTTATTGCAATCATGTAAATGTCCAAGGAATATATGAAAGAAGTTTAGGTGGCAAAACTGTTGAAGCAAATAAGATTATCTCTTTTTTTTTTTTTTTTTTTTTTTTAGCATTTCTAGTGCATTATGTACTACATTTTTCCTTTGTTCCTTTAAAATGTTGTGTGTCCCCCAAATCTGGAGGGTGAGAGACACAGGGTCCCCTGACCTTTGGATTTTAGGTGCAACACTGCATTAGAGATTTAATGGTGCTGTTGTTCAGTCTACTGAAATAATCATATTGTTTTGAATTTTATATATGGAGTACAAATCCGACTTCAAAGAAACGTCGTCGCTGATCATAAACTTTAATAAGGATGGCTTCGACATTCTCATTCAATGCAGTCAGTGATGTGTAATAACATTTGTTTTTCAACACGCATCTGTTTGATATACTTCAGAAAAATTGGGTTGTTCCACTTAGTGGACTTTACCTATGCAACATTGGTTGTAGAAAATTGTTCATACTGGTACTTTTTTCATAGTAACATCCCGTTAATGTATTTTTTTTTTACTTCTTTAGTGAGTCTGATATTTATAGACCAATCGATTTATCGCATGTTGGTTTTATATTTGTTGTTTTTGTTGCTACTGTTTTTTCTTCTGGTATTGTTGCTTGGTCTGTCTATATTGTTCTGGTATCAGTATTATTTTTTCTTGTTTGTCCTGGTTTTGGTTTTGTGCTTCTTTGTTCTGTTGGAGTTGTGGTCTTGGAGTGCAGTGTTGGTTACTATCCTTACCTAGGTTTGTCAGCCATGCTGGCAATGATATTTTTCCGCTTTTTTGAAGAATGTTTGGGCGACAAGAAACATCCTAACGTCATGTAACATGACTGTGTTTCTGTTTCTTCGTCTATGCTTGCTGCAGCAGAAGGCTGCTTCTCCTTGGCTGGGGCCAGGGTTTCACCATCATCCAAGTTTGGCCCTTTGATTGTGTAGCCCTCTCTGATTATTTTCAATCTGGTTTTTATTTTTGTTTGTTTCTATTTTGCTTGGTTTCCTTCAATTTCATTTGGTGGGGTAGTGAATTCACCTAATGTCTTCGCCCATGTTCCCTTCTCTAGAGTTTTCTTTTTCACCGTTGTTTTCACTTTTTTCATTGTTCTTCTCTGTGAAGTTTTCTTGTACAGTTTTCATCCAATTGTATGTCTGGTACAAGTTCCATATCATACGAATTTGGGAATTTTTTTTCTACGGCTGCAGCATAAATTTTCATTCATTGTTTGGTGGCGGCTGGATTTAGGCAATTGTTTGCCACCTGTCCAGTTTGGCCACATCTGGAACATGGTCGGTGTATATACAGCCTACCGGTATATACCATGTTTTTAGAAAAAAGCCCATCAAAAAGAAGAATTTGGGCAGTTTCTTTGCCTCATATATCTACAATGACAATTCTTACCCCTGTCAGTACTGTAGGGTATTCCTTAGATGTAGCCATTGTATGCTCCCTTAAAATGACTTTAAGTTTATTTTCTAATTTGAATTTGAGTTCTTCTGAAGGTATCTTTAACGGCAAGTCCATTATTTGGACGTTGACCATCATTCTTTCTATTACTTTCTCTATTGGGGGAGCAACCAACACTTCTATCTGATTTCCTTTAATTTTTGTAATTACATTTTTGGAGTAAAGCTGCATCTCCCTTAGCATACAGTCTATACTTTCCCCTCCCCCCCCCCACCCGACCCCCATTTTGCAAGCCTAAGACACTTTCTGCAGAGATCCCTCAAGCTGCAAGTGCACTAAACACTTCCACCAGTCTGGGGCACTTACAATTCTACATGCTCAAAATTTAAGAGTTAACTCCTTGATTTAATTTGGGCACATACATACACACCGATTTTAACTTCAGTATTGAAAAAGTACTAAGCTTTTTCCCTGCCATGTTGCAGTCTTTGAACTGAAGACAGTTTGAAAAAATTCTGGAAAAAAGAGGAGAGAAAAAATACAAGTCTGAGAAGAAAAAGATGATAAAGTCAGGAAAATATGAAAAAGAAAGGAAATTTGAAACTAACCTTATTCCCTGGCACTGGATATCCATGTAGTGAAGACAAAAACAAAAATGCAATGCAAAAAGATTACGTAGATAAATCTACATGCATAGATTTTACATCAAAATTTGTTGCATGCACTGTGTAAGCAAAGTTTTCTATCCAAAATTGTAAGCAAAGTTTTCTATCCAAAATTGTGAACAGTTTTCTTAAGTAACTTTCCTTCTGGATTGTAACTGTCACAGACCACGATGATAAACACCTTGAATGAAACACACTGAATAGAAAAACAGTGACAAACCTCCTACAACTACTGTTATAGTCGTGTATACGCTGATACCAACTGCAAACTGCATAGACCCAGATATGCCGTCGCATAATGCACCTGCAAATCTGTGTCTATGCAGTTTGTAAGGACTAATCAGTAGAACAAAAAACATAGACCCTGATATGCTGGCACAATATGCGATGGCAGATCAGGGTCTATGTTGTTTCCATTTGGATCCGGATTATACGCGAGTATATACGGTATTCTACTTTATAAACGTTAGAGTGCCACCAGTTTTACTGCAGTCAGAACAATCAGGCAGATATTGGGTCATGAAAATTGCCAAGAAAACAAAAACAGCTGGTCCTAATTTGGCACCTGTGTGGCACATGTTTTAACAATTAATTAACATTGTACACAATAATTCTTTTCAATGAACTTTTCTTGTATTTATTTCAGAAGATTGAAAAGAAAAAAACTTAAAAAGAAACACAAGAAGGAACAATATTGCCTTTATTTTATCTCTACATGGCTGGGGAAAAAAGATTTTAAATCTATGTCCCTTTCCATGTATAAATTTTTATGGTTTGGTTTCAACAGCATTTATTTTAAACATTATCAGAGAAAGTACATAAAATATCACATCAAGAGAGACAGGATTCAGCAACAAGATTCATTTGTGTGTGTGTCCAAACAATATTTATTCAAGAAAAAACCCCAACATCTTCACATGTAATTAAAAACAATGCAATATCTGGCGATTCAGTAGAATGCTGGAAGCTTATTAAAAATAGTATCCTCCTATCACAATGACATTCTAACAATCAATATTTGTCAACTGACATTAAGTAGATAGATCATATACAAATATAAATATATATATGATTAATTTTTACAGAGATCATATAATCAAGAAAAGATGGAATAGATACATGTAGGTACGGTTGTGATCTATGTAATAATCTGAAAAATGTTTTGATAATTTTATGAAGGTTTGCACTGCCATAAATATATGCATTTTAATTTCATCACAGTAAATGGATTCGCCAAATAATAATGTCTTAATTATAAGTCGATCTGGTAATGTGAAAAGAACATAATGTATATTTTTGACGTTCTAATAGTCAATTTGACATTCAATAAGTCTGCATGTACAGTATTTATTGTTGGAAACATTATTTAAACTACTGTCTATACTCGCATATAATCCGGGCCAAATAGACCCTGATCTGCTGGTGCATTATGTGATGGCAGATCTGGGTCTATGCAGTTTGCAGTTGGTATAAGCTTATACGCGAGTATATACGGTACTACATTTGGTTCCCAATGGTATATGGTGGACTTGGACTACCAGATCACCAATGTCAGAATACAAAGGAGCAGTATGTTTATCCTGATTTAGGCAAGTTTTTTAATTTTGAATAGATGGGTTATTTCAGTCAGTTACATGTTTCACAGTTGAATTGTAGAAAGCAGGAATGAATTTTGTTTAACTTAGGTAGTTGTACTCAAAGGGAGCTGAAGAGTATTTGATAATTGAGTGGTATATGTCTCAGTAGAAACAACAAAAGGTCTAATTACATCTTGTAAGTAGTTTGGAGCAAGACCATGGGTCATTTTAAACAACTAATCTTATTTTGAGCTCTCGTGTCATTAACAATAATCTTGACTTAGGTGATCTGACTGACACAAGGAATGAAAGACAAGAGAAACATGCCAAAATCTGATACTAGCTGTATTGATTACAAGTTCTTCTTTCTATCATTGAGTTTTCTTTTACACCAATCAAACAATGGAGTAGCATATGGTTACATTATATGATTCAACAAAATGCTCATTCAAAAAAATAAACACTGTTCACATATCCCCAAGTTCACTGTTTTTTGTTACCATAATGGCCAGTGGGCCGTATGTTGAACAACCGTGACCTACATGCATCTAGGGTGACTTTTTGTGACCATATGTGATAAAAAGCAACAACTGCTACTGTGATAATTACCATATATACTTGTGTATAAACGAATACCAACTGCAAACTGCATAGACCCAGATCTGCTGTTGCATAATGTGCTGGCAGATCTGGATCTATGCAGTTTGTAAGGATTAATCAGAAGAACAAACAACATAGACCCTGATCTGCTGGCGCATTATGCGATGGCAGATCAGGGTCTATGTTGTTTGCATTTGGACCCGGCTTATACGTGAGTATATACGGCAATACAAAATAGTACAGTTTAAACAAACTAAAGATAATTAAATCTTTATATAATAATACTTTCTCTCTCTCTCTCTCTCTCTCATATCTGAGACCTACATACATTTATGTAGCACTCCTGACCATTCACACAGGTCTGTTATTAAGTGCATTCTTTTGTTCACGACACATACAAATTCAATAAGATAGTGAACTTAACTTTGTTATTATCTTCATATTTTCCAAACAGTACATTTTCAGTTTGCTTCTAGGAATAATTTGTGTTTTTGTATGTTCATGCACCAACTGCCAGAACTATGCTTTCTCAAGTTTTAATTAACCCTCTATAATGCTGTGATTGGACATTGAAAGAAATTGTAAATTATGTTAATGAGAACTCATGCATGTGGTAACTATCGTAACCTGTGTGATTTTGTTTCACTTCATTCAGGTGTGAATGCATTTTTTTTATTATTCTGTTCAACTTTTATCGTTCTTTTCACAGCAGGGAGTACAATATCACTGACTTTCATAAGTAAATTGGCGAACTTCAACAGAAATAAGGACATGAATGCATCTGTAGATTCTGATAATGTAGTATTTTTAAAAAAATTAAATTTAGATTTGTTACACAAAAATAGTATTAATAAAGTTCTTAAGGTATTGGCATTATGTTAATATTATTTAAAATTTGATGTGGCATTATGTATCATACAGTATCTTTGTTAGAACTAGCCAATTTTTATAATTACATGAATGATAACATTGTTTCAATATCAGAAAGTAAGAAAACTGCTCCCAAAAGAGAATGCATTCAATAACAGAACAAGTGTGATTTTGTTTCACTTTCGTTCAAATGTGAATGCGATTTTTTAAAAAAAAATGGTTAGACGTCTTTAAAATTACACCAACTTCAATGGAAATAAGTGCATCATGAATGCACATGTAAGTTCTGATAATGTAGGACTGAAGGAAAAAAAAGACCTGAAATGTAGACTCTTCATGCAATATCTACTAATAATAAAGTTTACATGTCATTGCCATTATGTAAATGTTACCTAAAATTTATTTAAAAAAATAAAAATGTATCCAATAATTTATAAGGTCAATTACACTGATAAATCAATGCCTTGCCATGTACTCTCTCTCTCTCTCTCTCTGAAACTATTTAGGTCATAATCAGTAAACCACACCAACAGTACCAACACCACATCCACTCTGCGGTGATTGTCGGATGCAACTCTTCAAGAAAGCGTGGTGTGCAGAGCTTTTCTCCACAAGAAGCCATGGCAACTCCATCAGGATGTGCAGAGAGAAGGAGTTTTTTTCTTAATTCTCTCCATGCCCACCGCATTGCATGAAGAAATGAAAAATCGCATGAGTTGTACTGTAAATCAATTGACCAAGGAGACAGCTCCTTACACATATTGGGTGTTCAAATAGGACAACTTCCATGATGTCCATATTCCATAACTCAGAAGATAAACTTCCTGTGGACTGTTTTAATTGGAGAAACTAACATGCAACATCTGTCTTTGTCTGTAGAGGCTGCAATGATTATTCAGTATCTTTATATATAAATAGAACGAGTAATCTGATTGGATCAGTTTTTTTTCAGCTGCATCCAATCATATAGCAGAGTGGTAGATACTGTTTTGGCTAGCTACATATACTAAGGGTTGATGTAGAATGAAGTGGATCAATGACCCTTGGTTAGGAAAGATCAATCACATCATGAAGATGACACAGCACTACGGTCTTTACTCGCTTATAAGTTGAGTCCAACTGTAAACTGCATAGACCCAGATCTACCATCACATAATGTGCTAGCAGATCTGTGTCTATGCAGTTTGTTAGGGGTAATTTGTAGAATGAACAACACAGACCCTGATCTTCCAGTACATTATGCAATGGCAGATCAGGGTCTATGTTGTTTGCAGCTGGACTCGACATGAGTATATATGGTATTTTAATGGCAAAAAAAAAGCATCTCCGTCTTTTACTACCATGACAGAGTTTTATGAATAACATTTCCAAAGATAAATTCATTGTATAAATATAACTAGTCTTTTGCAGACAAAAAGCTCTTCAATCACTGTAACTTGAGAGCAACATCATACAGTTCTATGTCATACAAAGCCTGAGCAAGATCACATAATCGAGCTCCACGCCCTGTTTTCCTGATCCAATGCTGCAATGATTGCCATGCCAGCTCATAAGCACTGTCTGCCACGTGGTCAATTTCTATATTCTCGATTTCAGGATTTCTTAGTCCAAGTCTTGTTGCCAATTTCTTCCAGCTTTTACCAAGACAAGAGCAAACATAATCTAATTGTTCCTTTGATGGAGGTTCCACAGATGCTGAAATATTTTAGAATGAGCACTGTATTACTGAACTAAAGTCCAGAATGAATCACACTGGCCCATACCTGGGTCTACTGCCCTTGAGGACACACTTCAGGTCAATAGAGCCAAATTATATGAGGGCTATATGATACTACTGTTTCTGAATCTATAACTGTCACAACAAAACATATATAAATTATATTTTTATGAAATTTATTTTATGTAAAATACAAGGTGTTTCTCAAAACAAGAATGCCTTGCTAACCACACTTTTCTTTGTAAATTCCAGCTAGGCAAGCATGCATGTTAATATGTGGTTATTGTAGATTGCAATATGGATTAGTAATGTGGGATTGTGAGTGAAAAAGTAACTAATTCATGAAAAGTAAGTCACAGTCACCTTGCTTGGTGATGTGCAAGTTTCACACATGCATTCACTTGTGAAGTGTTATAAGTATCAACTTTATACTATTAGTGATATAGGTTACAGTAATGTGTTGTAATGATTTCTGGTCTTATAAATATCATTTTAGGTTAAGTTTCACAACTCAGTCTAGTCCATCTTTAACTGATTGTCAGAAAGGGATTGAACATGTTCTTTACTTTAAACCAATCATTTTACTGGGGTTCTCTCTGATCATTTTACACTACTGGTCCTGCATCAACCAATCAAAAGCTGAGCTTATTCAGCCAGAAGAATTCAAGCAGCTGGGTATATAAGTCAGCAATCTAGGCATTGTAGTCATTCGACGTAAATGGCCGAATGGCCGAACACGTCGTTAATTCAACGAACGAACATTGTAGTCATTCCAATGTTGGCTGTATAGGAAGAAACATTATGAAAGAAGCTAAGCCAGGGGTGGTTAGGTATAAAATACTAGAGGGTTGTATGAAGAAGGCTATCTCTAGTGGACAATGAATATTGTCATTCCATGACAGTGATCACTGGTTTCTTTTTGGAGTTGTGATTGCATTAATTTAGCATGAATCACAGTAGCTTGTTGATGATCTGTGGTTATTTTCACAGGTTTCTCTTAAATAGTTGTACTTGCCTGGATAGGGCAAGAGATTATAACACAAGCTCCAGGGATAAAACCCCATTAGGCTTAGGTGTGTGGATGCTTGTGAATTGCAGCTTAAATAGGAATTGGACTAAATTATCCTCCAGATTGGTGCAGGTCCAACCAACTTCATACAGGAATAGGAGCTTTACAAATACTGTGTAAGTTGCATGGTAGCTTCAGAGATCTGATGCTCCAAGTAGGGGAGCTTTCAATCAACTTGTAAATATTATTGTGATTGGGCATATTTGTATATATAATTGTACTCAACTCTCTTGAATCCCAAAGAAACTGGGTATGAATGTAAAGACAGATAGTCTTACCACGCTGACACATTACAGTGTGTTCAGAGTAACAATAATCACTAATACATAAAAAGTAGGTCATAGTGAACTAAATTTGCATAATGGTTTATGACTCATGACCATGTTACACTGGTTATGAAAATGTAGTATCAAATGATAATTCAAATTTAATGTGTCTGGATAAGTTTGTGAATCAATAAACCAAATCCTAAGGCTGCTTTTAAGCTGCAGTGATTCAGTGGTTAGAGTGCTGGACTCACTATCCCTATAATTCCTTTTTGATTGTGAGATTGCTAGTTCCTACATTAAAAGTGGTCATCTTTACATGTGGACTGGCTCACAGCATATAAATACAATGTTAGTTACACTGACATGCACTAATCACTGAGAACAGTCTAATAATTAACATGTATAATTAACCTCACAGATCTGGAAAAATGCAGGCATAGAAACAAATACAGAACAATAACAGACATCAGTACAGTTACTGTCAGTTGAGGTACCATAAATGTAGATGTGGCTTAGGCTTTAATAATACAAACTATTATCACAACAAAATGAAGCTTATTCCTTTTATCAGTGAAACATGAAGCCAGTCAATATGTAGAAAGATGGTTTAGACAACCCCAAATAGCAATGTCAATGGCTCTGAGTGGCCTCTGGTAGAAGTAGCTGACTGTTGATAGTTCTGTCAGACAGATCTCTGTGTACTATTAAAATTGACCTATGCTTGTTTTATAATTACTCTTTAATTTGCCTTAACTAAAAATGTAGATTTTTGGGGGTAAAACCAAGTTTAATTATGTCATACTTACCTGTTGTTACTGCATAGCTAGTACTTTTCCGGGAGGAAAATACCCCGACCGAATGACGAAAATGACATCCTCCCATTAGTTAATGCACCTAGAAATAGTAAAAGCTGAAATATCAGCTGAGACTTTAATGTGGAGGAAATGATGCTTCCCTTTCTCTCTCTTTAGAGGCTGCCAAGTAAAAATGTAGAGCCTTAACTGGACATACAAGTCTATCTTGGTCATCCCAGCACAGATATGGCTGAGGATCTCAATAGGGAGTGGAGCAACCAATGGTAGCTGGTTTTTGCTAAAAAAACCTGGTGGCAAAGGAGAGAAACTGACTCTTAATTCCCACTGAACCTGATACAGCGAGCAAGAAAACCGTCTTGAGGGTAAGGTTCTCAAAGGAAGCTTCACCCAAAGGTTCATAGGGGGGTTTATTGAGACCACAAGACACAAGAGAGATTCCATTTAGGCATTAGAGAGCGAGACACTGGTCTTTGTGATTCAAAATATCTGATCAGGTCTGCTAAGTGTGAATCCATCCCAATGGCAGGGCCTTTTGAAAATTTGTGAGTGTTGGAAAGGGGTGCTCGATAGTCTTTAATAGCAGAAACCGAGCATTGTTCTCTTCAAAAAGGAAGAGAGAAAAAAAATTGGCCACTGCGTTCACAGATGGACAGCTAGGATTTACACATTTTTATACTACATCAATCACAAAAGATTCTCCATTTGGCATCATACACCACAGACAAAATGATGCACTTGGCAACTTTCATCAAAAACTTTTCTTTGTGGAGAGATTGTTTGAGATGAGCCAAGCATGAAGGTGGAGAATCTGTGGGCTGCTGTGTAGGAGAGAGCCCCTGTGTGCGACAGGAGGTCCCTCCTCTTAGGTAAGGTCCTGGGATGGTCCACCAGCAGATCGAGAAGATCATTGAACCATGATCACTGGGGCAATCAGAATGAGCTGAGTGGTGGAGTGCCTGATTTTGTGTAAGACCTGTGGGGTCATCCTAAAAGGTGGGAAGGTGTAAGCGAACAGACAATCCCACTTCAGGCTGAAAGCGTCCATTATAAAGGTCCTCTGGTCATGGACTGGGGAAACGTAAAAGCGGGACTTGTTGTTCAACTTGGTGGCAAACAAGTCCACCAAGGGAGTTCCCCAAAGTTGGAACAGGGAGTCTGTTACGGATTGGTTGAGTATCCATTTCCTTGACAGACTGTCCGCCAAAATGTTATTCCTTCTGAAGCTGTCCAGTGAAGGAGGTTCCAAACCTCCATGCAGAGAGAAGGTGCATGTTTGCCTCCTTGTCTCAAGAGGTACATTACCTATGACATGTTGTCGGAGGAAACCATCATGCAGCGACCTCTTAGTTGGTGGATGCACCCCTGAAGGCCTAAGAACAGTCCTCATTTCCAAATTATTGATGTGGAGGGTAGATTCTTCCTGGGACCAAGAACCCTGAGGAACACAGTCCCTCCGGCTCTAGATGAGTGCCCCACCCTGAATCAGTCTTTACTCTCAGCATCTCCAATGGAGGCAGGATCTTGTCTACTCTGTGAAGAGCAACATGGACTAACCCTCTGCTCGACCCAATCCCTATCTCCATACCCATGCCCATTGACCAGTAGTCAGTGACCTGGCAAAGGCTCGATAGGCGACTGAAATCTGTTGGAAGATCCATTCCCAGATTCTATAGACCTAGATCTGAGCACTCCCCATGTCAGGTGGCTCTATTGCGTCTACGACAATGGACACCTGGGACTGAAAGGGGGTGTGACTCACAATCAACCCATACTGAGCCATGGGTTAGTAGAGGGTGCTGCTCCCCCCTCATAGGGGGGCATGACTAGTTCTTTGTCCTGTAGGATGCAAGAGGGTGCTGCTCCTCCCTGAGGGAAGCGTGCAACTCACTCTGTCCTAGTGGTAAAGAGAGGATGCTGCTCCTCCCTCTTGGGAGGGTGCAACTCGCCCTCTGCCATCATGGAATGGGGACGGTGTTGCTCCTCCATCTCGGGAGGGCGCGACTCACTCTCCACCCATTTATAACCTCCCTTGGGAGGGGGCCCACTAACCTTAAGAGTCTCCAGGGAGACTAGGGGAATCCTTCTCTGAGACCCAAGGGACTCCGATAAGGAGAACCAGGAAAACTCTGATGAAGACGAGAATATCTTTTTCCTTGCTTGGTAGGTTCAACAACTCTCCACGAGATCCAATATCTCGTCGGACCAAAGGCTACAAAAGGGACAGCCATCTGTCTTCTTACAGTGAGTGCAGTATAAACAAGTGGGGTGAGTGTCCCAGGGGGATTTCCTGTGGCCACACTTAACCACACCTTGCTCAGAAATTGTTCCTGAAATACAGATGCTGAAAATCAGGTTTGTCATACAAAAACTTGTAAGATAGTATACACAAGGTAAAGCATGGACTAAGTCTATGCTAGTACAATTTATTCAGCAAAGAAACACCTTACATAGGTGTTTCACTAAGTAACAGATGTTAAAAGGAAGCAACGCTAAGCTACAGGACAGAAAAAGCAATAAAACAAGTCAACCCGGCTTAAATACAGCAATTGACTACCAAATTAGCAAAAAACCAGTAGGTTATGATTGCTAATAATAAGGAAAAATTTTAAGGAAGACGATGTGAAACTCTCTCTGTTGTAAAATTGAAAAAGAACCCATGTTTGATAACTGAGCATGATAGATGAAGTGAAGAAGCGGTATGCGACCTGCTTACCACATATAAAATTATCACAATTCACGATATAGGTAAGGTGAATTAAATGATTGGCAGGCAAGTCCGTAGGCTGCAAAAAGCAAGGATAGGGAAGCTTCTGGTTCACCCTAATGGAAGGAGAAAAGTTTCATCGTTCGGTCGGGGTATTTTCCTCCTGGAAAAGTACTAGCTATGCAATAACAAGAAGTGTGGTATTACTGATATGAAAACTTAACATTTTTGGTTATCTTCTTCCAATAATTCACAATTATTAGGGATTGGCAAACTAAAGTTTGAAATGGCCACCTTAGCTTTTAAGTAGACATCCTGTTTTAATTGAAGTTTGAAAGGTACTTTGAGTACTGAATTTTTTTTATCTAACCACAACTTAATGGAAGCCTTGTTGCCTTATTTACCATGAACATTCAAAGTGAAACATGATGAAACTTACTTGTGAGACTTGATTCAGGTGGAGCTGTCTTATTTCTTGGTCCAGAATGCATGTTGCCAATAACAACATGGTTGCCACTTCCTATCTGAATACCCCTCATGTGGTTAATATTGACTGTCTCACCAGTCACAACATCTGCAAGTACAGAGTGATATCCTAGCAACACATGATGCTAAAAATCTGTCCACATTCACAGGAATTTCATTTTATGAGTAGGGATGGATAATGGAGTTAAATGTAAATAAGCAGTGCAAAATCCTCTTAGGGAAAGTTGTTTCTAGGGGAAATTAGTATATTTTTCATTATAAGCTTACTTTTTATCCTTTTATTTTTTCTCTTTTATTCATTTTACTTGTGTTAAATGGTAACAATTAGCCATAATTACCAATTTTAGGATAAAATTATGTGAAGTCCAAGGCAAATCAGCAAAAACTTAAGACATTTACCTTACAATTATTTATTACCCATTAAAATCCTGGATATAGCTAGATCACTGATGAGGGGATGGAGAGTGCAAGTGATTAGTAAACTATCATCAATTCAAAATACATGTATAATGTTTCAATTTGAGGATATATAATGCCATGAACTGCCTGTCAGAGTTGTTTCCCTTTGGTGATGCTGCCCAATAACCTTTCAGAGGTTGTGATTAGCTATCACCTACAAAACAGGTAAGTGCACATGTAAAAAGAACTAAGGCATCATACTTGTTGTACATTCCATTATCTCTCCATTTTCATCTCTGATGATAGTTGTAGATGTTTGTGTATGAGGATGTCTCTGACTCCTATATGCTGCAGCATGGGCATAAAACTCATCGTCATCACTGCTGCTGCTGCTGACCCTTTGTGCATCTGTCTGTACATCTCTCCATGCCATTTTATTTCAGCTGTATTAGGTTGACATCAGATAAGATCTTCACGGTCTTCAGCCCTGTAGAAAATTAGAATCATCATGCACAAGGCAGCCTTAATTATCAGAACCCTGCCTTAACCAAACCAGTTCTCCACAATGTATTGGTCCATATTTGGTCTACAATCAACAGAACCTTTGCCAACATACAGGTCCTTATGTGATAATTCCATTTGTAAAATGCAGTCAAAACTTACATTTTCAGTCTAGCCTATTATCAAATCAAATTGCAGCTTACATACTGGTTTGTATTCTACTGAGAGGTTAAACTGACAGGTCACTCTCATCAGCCTATAGTAACAGCAATCACTGGTCTATTTTTAATAATGATAAATGACAAAGGTACGTATCCAAAATAGTTATCAGATAGGTCGGCACCGGTTTTCGAATGGGTGAAGATATTACAAATGTACCAAAGAAATACCATATACTTTTACTATATGTATGTATTACTATAAAGGTTCATATAGGCCCAACCGCCCAGACTCTCATCTGCTATCACATAATAATACCAGCAGATCAGGGTCTATACTGTCAGTATGACTTATAATTTTAGGCAAATAGGATACCTGGGTGTGAAAAGAAATGGATGAAATAACTTGAAGAAATGTTTGTCATGCAAATATTTTATTTAGTTTCTCCGTTGATGATTGCATTGTAATGTATTGCAGTCAGTGGATTTTTCATTTGACATGGTGCATGCACCTTGCCTGAAACAGTATAGAGCTACCTACACATCGTAATCAAAGTACTGGAATCAATGTACGAAGGATATTTAAAAATTATGAATATTATTACACTGTACAACAAAGTTCTTTCTTAGTGAACAGTACATCAATGCATCCCCTCAAAGTACTCCCCATGCACCTCTACACACTTTCTTAGTCAATTATCCAATTATTAAATGACATTTTGTATTCCCTTTTTTGAATATTGTTCATACACTGGAAAATTGCACTCCCAACCGAATTGGCATCTTTCAAATCATCTGCCCCTCAGCAAATCTTTGATAACGGGATTCAGACAAAAATTGCTTGGAGCTAAATATGGGCTGTATGGAGGATGTGGCAAAGTTTGGATGCTGTGATCCTTTATGAAGTCTGTCAAGATGGTGGATTTATGCACCGGAGCATTCTCATGGAGGAGATGGATACCTCAGGTACCAGTGCACAGAAAGATGGTTCGGAAGTGTTCCACAACTTTTGGCAACACTTTGGAGGCATATAACACTAGCAGAGTCAGGCAAAGGTACCTGGATGACTGGACCTTTTGCAAATAAAACTCTCTTGACAGTTCAACTATGCCAAGTGATTTGTGGTTTCTGCTCATTTTCTCAGATCCAAATTTTATTATTTTCTCTTGAGTCAGATGCAGAAAAGTAAATCCATGTTTCACCACCTGTGACAATTTCATTCAAATGTCTCTCTTTTCATATTTGGCGAGAAGCTGTTTGGCAATCCTGAGTCTGTTTTTTGATTGTCCATCAACAAATGTGGGACCCATCTTCCACAAACCTTTCTGAGCTTCAAATGATTCTTTAGCATATATCAAACAACAGCTTATGAATTAATGCCTGTGATAATAGAAATATCATCCACTGTGTATTAAGCATCTTCATCAATCGCCCCTTCGCAGCAGCCTCTTTCTGCTCACCTGCAGATCATTTATAGAATGTTATTTTCTCTATCGATCACCATTACATTTTTATTGACAGGTTCAAAGAAACAAAAAGGTTATAACAAAATATTCAGAACTTTTCAAATACCCCTCACGAGGCTTTAGCCTTCGAAACATGATGGGACATGGTTTATTGCTATTTTTACTCTAGGATATGTATGCAATGTTTTATCTCATCTTTAAAATAATTTTCTTTGAAAAAGCTTATACACAGTATTGGTCAAACCTGCTCAACTTTCTTGCATGACGTATTTATAAAACCAAATACTGAAATGGAAAGATTAAACAAAATCATCCAGAAAAAGTTGACCATGTCTGATTGTTCTAGGCACAACTTAGGAAAGACCTATCTTTCATCCATTTAGGTGTCATTGGGGACCAGCATGTGCTACTGGGATATGTACATTGCATCATCATTACAACTTGTCTTGTGTTGCTCAAAAAGCAATACATGAATACTATGCTGCCATTTAAACATGCCAATGTTTATTGCAGTACTATTATTTTTGGATTGAGTATAGCAGCATCCCCTTTGTCTAATATGAAACCTACACATTTTTGAAACTCTAACCATGCATCTGTTCTGAGTGTAGTCCATTTCAGAGATAGCAGGATTCTCAAAGCCTACAATTTATAACTAATGATATATACTTATGTTTGAAACAACTGTATATATGTACTGTATATACTCGTGTATAAGCCCATACCAACTGCAAACTGCATAGACCCAGATCTGATGTCACATAATGTGCCGGCAGATATGGGTCTATGCAGTTTGTTAGAACTAATCAGTAGAATAAACAACATAGACCCTGATCTGCCGGCGCATTCTGGGATGGCAGATCAGGGTCTATGTTGTTTGCATTTAGAGCTGTATTATACACGAGTAAAGATGGTAGGCTGTGTCTACTAAGTGACCCCAACATGGGAAGATACTGTCTACTTCTTTAATGCAACTTTGATGACTTTGACTAAACTAAGCAGGAATAATACACAGGTCATTCCTGAAAAAGGAAGCATCCATCAATGCAACTTAATTATTGTATTTACTTTGGAAATAGACTCTAATTGTACTGTCAGTGCTTCTGAAATATGCTGTTTTTTGTCTTGATACAACAAATAAAAATGGTCAATTTAGATTGGTAACATATACAATACTCTCCATTATGTGGTAATAAAAAGGTGTATAAAATTAATTTTGAGCATCTAATACCATTACAAAACCAAGTTTTAATGTTTTCATTTGATCGTTTCCTAAATTTTTAAAAACTTTTTTGTGTTTGTATAGTTTTATGACTCTTATTCCTTGTTTCTTTAGATGTTTTTCAATATCAGAGCTGGGTGGAAACACTTTCAAACAACATCGGTTGTAAACTAATGAATACAGGTACTGTAAGTTTTATTTGAATCTGATATTTAATAAAGGTAAAACAGAAAGATATTCAGGTGACTAGGAATATGAGCAACATTTTAGTAATGAAAATAATATTTATGTATATACAAAATTGAAATCACACTAATTATTCAGTGTTTTTGAAAAATTACTGTTTTTGGAAATCTTGAAAAGTTAACATTACATATTTAGAACTATTTTTAAAGATGAATAGCCACTGGATGACTTACAGTTATGTTCCCATCATAATCCTTGGTAGGGAAAACAGTGGTAATATTCGTATCAATGTTTGGATGAATCCACTAAGCAAGGTACATTCCAGTTGTTTCCACCATGTTTCAAGGCAATTTTGTCTTTTCAAGGCATTGTTTGGGCATAAGCGCAAGATGTCTTATTGCAATGTACCAAACCTGTAAACTCTTGATCTTGTGAATTTTCAGTGAAAATGTATATACATGTACTTCAAATGCACCAATTTCATGACATAATTTCAGAGTGTCTTGACAGAAATATTTGGAGAATCACCCATAGTCCTTTTTTCCCTTGAGTAACCTCAAATGCTGAAGCTGGGGGGCTAGCCTCACAGGAATTTATTATTGTCTATTTCTAAATAAACTTTAACTGTTAGTATTCACTAGAAGCTCTTTAAAGTCACTGTCATTATTAGATGATTTTAGCCATGGACCCATAATGATCATTACCTTATCTGTGTGGAAGACCAGCTCCTAATCAATTAGAGCAAATTTTGCTTTTTTGTTTCACCGAGGCATTGCAAGATAAGATCAGCATGATGATATTGACACCAAATGAAAACCAACTTCCACTCTTTTTATTGAAAAGTATTTTATAATACTGTCTTAAGATTCAAATATCTTATTTGAAGTATCAAAAACCATATATATATATATATAATTAGACAGGGCCGTCATAAGGGGTGGGTGATACGGGTGACTGACCGGAGCACCAAGTCCGGGAGATGCCATTTCACTGAGTTTGCGGTATTTTTTTTCAGAATGGGGGAGCAAAAAGGCAACTCTCGCTCGGGGCACTGTTTCATCATGCGGAAACTTTTGACGGCCATGTAATTAGATTCCTCCAGTATGGCTGCAAAAATGACATCTGAAAAGGGATAATTTGATTTTTTTACACTTCCTTCATACAGTGCCATATTTCAGGTCTTTCAGGTCTTTGATTCTTGGAATTGGATACTTCCTTAGAATCAAATACTTTTTTCAATGTAAGAACTAATTATTATGTTGTTTACCATCATTATCAATTATTTCCCAAGGAGGCTATAGTACCAATCATGTCAGTTTATCACTTACATGTTTGCCGATGCATATATTGAACATTATCGAGTGTAATCGCACCAAACTTGGAAATATATTTCCCTATGTTATAATTTAGTACTATCGGAAAATCATTTGGCGCTCCACACCTTGGGGTTTCAAAAGAAGGGTCAAAAGTGCGAAAAGCTAGGTAACAAATATGGTACAGATAAAATCCTTAGGTTAGCAAAGCCCTTAAATCAAAAGTTCATATGCAGTATGAGAAAAAAGATAAAAGGTAAAAAGATGTTGCAAAAATCGCCAAGAAGAAGACCAAAACTCCTGTAGAGAAATCACACTCATATAATATGTCCAAGACCTTCTGCCTCCATTAGTCACCAATTACAACATGCAGTAGGGTGTGCTTGGTCTGTTCTCCATTACCATTCCAGCAAGAATGATGCACCATCAAAAGTTTTTTACCTCTTCAAAATTAGACATGGATCCTTCAGTATTAGAAAAATATTCAGTCTTAAAATAAATCAGAAACTACTTTACTTTAAAAAATAAGAAAAAAATCTTGTTATTAAGTAAATATACTAAAGAGAAAATATACTAATATGCAGAGAAAAATGCAAAATACTATAATATAAAAAAAATGATGATGATCATACTGTACAAATTATAGTCTCTTTTTGTACAGTCAACACTGACTTACAAATGATTATGGTCATACTGTACAAATTATAGTCTTTTTTTTGTACAGTCAACACTGACTTACAAATGATTATGGTCATACTGTACAAATTATAGTCTCTTTTTTGTACAGTCAACACTGACTTACAAATGATTATGATCATACTGTACAAATTATAGCCTCTTTTTTGTACAGTCAACACTGACTTACAAATGATTATGGTCATACTGTACAAATTATAGTCTCTTTTTGTACAGTCAACACTGACTTACAAATGATTATGATCATACTGTACAAATTATAGTCTCTTTTTTGTACAGTCAACACTGACTTACAAATGATTATGGTCATACTGTACAAATTATAGTCTCTTTTTTGTACAGTCAACACTGACTTACAAATGATTATGATCATACTGTACATATTATAGCCTCTTTTTTGTACAGTCAACACTGACTTACAAATGATTATGATCATACTGTACAAATTATAGTCTCTTTTTGTACAGTCAACACTGACTTACAAATGATTATGGTCATACTGTACAAATTATAGTCTCTTTTTTGTACAGTCAACACTGACTTACAAATGATTATGATCATACTGTACAAATTATAGTCTCTTTTTTGTACAGTCAACACTGACTTACAAATGATTATGATCATACTGTACAAATTATAGTCTCTTTTTTGTACAGTCAACACTGACTTACAAATGATTATGATCATACTGTACAAATTATAGTCTCTTTTTGTACAGTCAACACTGACTTACAAATGATTATGGTCATACTGTACAAATTATAGTCTTTTTTTTGTACAGTCAACACTGACTTACAAATGATTATGGTCATACTGTACAAATTATAGTCTCTTTTTTGTACAGTCAACACTGACTTACAAATGATTATGATCATACTGTACAAATTATAGCCTCTTTTTTGTACAGTCAACACTGACTTACAAATGATTATGGTCATACTGTACAAATTATAGTCTCTTTTTGTACAGTCAACACTGACTTACAAATGATTATGATCATACTGTACAAATTATAGTCTCTTTTTTGTACAGTCAACACTGACTTACAAATGATTATGGTCATACTGTACAAATTATAGTCTCTTTTTTGTACAGTCAACACTGACTTACAAATGATTATGATCATACTGTACATATTATAGCCTCTTTTTTGTACAGTCAACACTGACTTACAAATGATTATGATCATACTGTACAAATTATAGTCTCTTTTTGTACAGTCAACACTGACTTACAAATGATTATGGTCATACTGTACAAATTATAGTCTCTTTTTTGTACAGTCAACACTGACTTACAAATGATTATGATCATACTGTACAAATTAATCTCTTTTTTGTACAGTCAACACTGAGTTACAAATGATTATGATCATACTATACAAATTATAGTCTCTTTTTTGTACAGTCAACACTGACTTACAAATGATAATGATCATACTGTACAAATTAGTCTCTTTTTTGTACAGTCAACACTGAGTTACAAATGATTATGATCATACTGTACAAATTATAGTCTCTTTTTTGTACAGTCAACACTGACTTACAAATGATTATGATCATACTGTACAAATTATAGCCTCTTTTTGTACTGTCTATACTGAGTTACAAATGATTATGATCATACTGTACAAATTATAGTCTCTTTTTTGTACAGTCAACACTGACTTACAAATGATTATGGTCATACTGTACAAATTATAGTCTCTTTTTTGTACAGTCTATACTGACTTACAAATGATTATGATCATACTGTACAAATTATAGTCTCTTTTTGTACAGTCTATACTGACTTACAAATGATTATGATCATACTGTACAAATTATAGCCTCTTTTTGTACAGTCTATACTGACTTACAAATGATTATGATCATACTGTACAAATTATACCCTCTTTTTGTACAGTCTATACTGACTTACAAATGATTATGATCATACTGTACAAATTATAGTCTCTTTTTGTACAGTCTATACTGACTTACAAATAATTTTTATCATACTGTACAAATTATAGTCTCTTTTGTACAGTCAACACTGACTTACAAATGATTATGATCATACTGTACAAATTATAGTCTCTTTTTTGTACAGTCAACACTGACTTACAAATGATTATGATCATACTGTACAAATTATAGTCTCTTTTTTGTACAGTCACGACTGACTTACAAATGATTATGATCATACTGTACAAATTATAGCCTCTTTTTTGTACAGTCAACACTGACTTACAAATGATTATGATCATACTGTACAAATTATAGTCTCTTTTTTGTACAGTCATCACTGACTTACAAATGATTATGATCATACTGTACAAATTATAGTCTCTTTTTTGTACAGTCAACACTGACTTACAAATGATTATGATCATACTGTACAAATTATAGTCTCTTTTTTGTAGAGTCAACACTGACTTACAAATGATTATGATCATACTGTACAAATTATAGTCTCTTTTTTGTACAGTCAACACTGACTTACAAATGATTATGATCATACTGTACAAATTATAGTCTCTTTTTGTACAGTCAACACTGACTTACAAATGATTATGATCATACTGTACAAATTATAGTCTCTTTTTGTACAGTCTATACTGACTTACAAATGATTATGATCATACTGTACAAATTATAGTCTCTTTTTTGTACAGTCAACACTGACTTACAAATGATTATGATCATACTGTACAAATTATAGTCTTTTTTGTACAGTCAACACTGACTTACAAATGATTATGATCATACTGTACAAATTATAGTCTCTTTTTGTACAGTCTATACTGACTTACAAATGATTATGATCATACTGTACAAATTATAGTCTCTTTTTGTACAGTCTATACTGACTTACAAATGATTATGATCATACTGTACAAATTATAGTCTCTTTTTGTACAGTCTATACTGACTTACAAATGATTATGATCATACTGTACAAATTATAGTCTCTTTTTGTACAGTCTATACTGACATACAAATGATTATGATCATACTGTACAAATTATAGTCTCTTTTTGTACAGTCTACACTGACTTACAAATGATTATGGTCATACTGTACAAATTATAGCCTCTTTTTGTACAGTCTATACTGAGTTACAATTGATTATGATCATACTGTACAAATTATAGTCTCTTTTTGTACAGTCTATACTGAGTTACAAATGATTATGATCATACTGTACAAATTAGTCTCTTTTTGTACAGTCTATACTGAGTTACAAATGATTATCATACTGTACAAATTATAGTCTCTTTTTGTAGTCTATACTGAGTTACAAATGATTATGATCATACTGTACAAATTATAGTCTCTTTTTGTAAAGTCAACACTGACTTACAAATGATTATTATGATCATACTGTACAAATTATAGTCTCTTTTTGTACAGTCAACACTGACTTACAAATGATTATTATGATCATACTGTACAAATTAGAGTCTCTTTTTGTACAATTTATACCGACTTACTATATGATTCATGAGATGCAGCAAAATAATATTAGTTTATTGCTTTGTTCTCTAATAGCTGCAGACTTTTCAAATACATGCCTGATTTTTTTGCTTTAAGTACAAAAATGTATGTAATATTTTATATATCACAAATGTTCTTAAATATCTAATGTATTGTTGTAGGGTATTTTTGCTTTGTTTTTTAGACCTTTGTAGAAAAATATTAATCTGTTTTTCAGTCTATGTTTTTTTAATGGTTTCCAGGGCAACTTATTCAATATTGAGGTCATACTTCCTGGTGTATACTGTAGTCATAACTGAATGTAACAAACCTGGCTGCTCCTTTTGAATTTTTTCAATTTCATCTTCTAAAACCTGCGAATGGGGGTCCCAAACTGGATGAGCATATTCTAAAATAATTCTAACGAAACCCATGAAAGCTAATTCTTTTGCACTTTGTGGGCAAGATGACAAGTTATGTCTTAATAGGGCTAAAGTACGATTTGCTTTGGTGCATAATTCTTGAATTTCAAGGTTCCATTTCAGATTTTTTTTTGTTGACCCCCCAAATATTTTATTTGATTGAGGCTTTCTAAAGTAGTACCTTCCAATGAATATGACATACTGGTTTTTATGGCATTTTTTTCTTGTCATCTGCATTATGTTGCAATTTTAGGTTGGAATCGCATGCCCCATTTTTGTGCCCACTTTCCCAGTTTATTAATGTCATTTTGTAATATCTTAGTATCCTGCTTGGTTTTAATTGATCTGTAAGTCATCTGCAAAGAGGCAAATTTCCAAGTCAATTTCAATCATGATGTCATTGATGCGCGAGGAAAAGAGTACTGGTCCAAGTACTGTGCCTTGAGGTACTCCAGAAGCTACATCGGACCAACCAGATTTTGGAACCATTTACCATGACACATTGTTCTCAGGAACATAAAAAAGAGTCTATCCAGTGTAGAGTTTTGCCTGCAATTCCATAATGAAATAGCTTACTCTTTTGGGATATTGTTAAAAGCTTTTTCAAAGTTTAATACAGAAATGTCTACTTGGTCACCTTTATCTAAATATTTAGCCCATTATCACAAATAACACAACAGCTTAGTAATTTCTGGAAGGCATGTTGTTTATTAGATATGATCCAAGTGCTTCATGATGTTAGAAAACAGACAATATGCTCAAGCACTTTGCAAAGAACACTGGTGAGTGACATTGGGTGGTAATTACTGGCCATTGTGTGATCATCTTTTTTGAACAGTGGGCATATATTTGCTAGAGACCAATCCTTTGGGATGTTGCACATGCCCAAAATATTGTTGAAAGAGGTGTGTAAACACTGGTGCCAACTCAGAAGATAGTTCCTTAAGTATTTTTGGATGTATATTATCCAGACCACAAGTTTTTGATCGGTTTAAAGCATGTAGCAACTTTTGAACTCCTAAACATATTACTACTATATTATTCATTGCTGGTACTTTTGGGAATATAATTGGTGAAGCCATGTCACTGTAACATTTACTTTAATTTCAGCTCCTTACTGTTTTGATTTTGTTCTTAATTTTTCGCTGCCAGTATGCTTTGCTTTAGCAGGAGTTTTGTTTCTTCCATGAACTTGTTTTCTAATGTTGTCTGTAATCCAGGGCATTGACACAAATGATCTACTCAATTTTGTAGGAACTTTTTTTCAACTGTATAAGTTGGAAAAGATTTTATAATTTTCCAGTTTACTTCAGTATCCCTCTTATTTTCCAGATTGTTTAAATACAGGAACTTTGCAACGGCACTAGCTTCAGATCTCACTGCATCAAAATTTCCTTTGCTAAACAAATAGAATTTTGGATGGTTTTGGTTTTGGGGTGATACATGTACTTGTACAGATAGGGTACAAGCTATATCATCATGGTCACTAAATCGGTCAGGTGAATGAATGTATGAGAATTTACCTGGTAATGAGGTCAGGACGACGTCTAATATATTTCTATCATGAGTTGGAAAGTCAACCATTTTGTTCTAAGCATTGGTCATTCATAATATAAATCAGTAGCTTGCCCTCTGAGTTACTAAGCATATTCCCAGTTTGCATGTTCTATTTGTCCAATTAATGTTATTATAATTAAAATCCTCTATAACATGTATATGGGCTTTACTTCCATTCTTATCAGATTTTATTTTCTCAAGCTGCTCTCTCAACAAGAGAATATCGTCACAGTGACTGCTTGGTCCTCTGTACCAATTACCTATGTAGTGGGATTGTCCATTCACAATGATTTTGGCGCAGTTTCTGATCTATTGTTCAATTCGGCCAGTGGCATCTGCGTAAGATCTTTATGTACCAGTAATAATACCCCATGTAAGTTTCTATCATTCCTATGTACATTTTAATTACATTCCTCTGGAAATAACTCACAGGTGGTGACTGAGTTATCAATTTAAGTTTCAACCATTAGAGCTATATATAAAAAAAATCAGATCCCAGTAAAGAGCAGCTTCCTCAAAGGCAGTAAGGCTCAAACTGACTCTTGTTGAAATTTGCCTCCATTTATACTGAGGTCTCACTCTTTACAAAAAATGTTTCTTCTGTCAGAGACATCCTTAAAGAAGACTGCAGCCTTGCTCAGAGACCAGTGCATCTAATATTACACATAGCTAGACTTGAATAAACAGAGGCCCTTGTTTTAATGCATTTAAGCATGAGTTTGGTAGCATTACAACCAGTCTTATATAACATAAAAAATGGTTCGTAACTATCATGAAACAATATTTAAAAAAAAATAAAAAATTAAAGGTTTGTTCCTGCCAAATCACTGATTTGAAAACCTGAGACGGACAAATTTAACGGACGGACAGACTGGCCCCAGGAGAAATACACCGTTCCACAGGCTGAATAATCGTGAATGTGTTATGATATATCATTCAGAAAACATAATAGAGGGGTCCTAACATTTTCTCGAATTTTAAAACGACTATGACTGTAAGCTACAGTCCGAGAGATGTAAACAAAATATAAAAAATACTTGTATATCCAACTCTTTCTCTAAGTTACTCACTCAAGCTGTCTGCACTTCAGTCACTAACACTAGTCACAATCTGATTCCTCTATATAATATGCTTCAATCGCTGAATATTATCTTTTTAATCTGAAGTCCCTTGACATTACAATGCAGAAATTATTTTAGAAACGAAAGTACCGTCAACGGGGAAAACAAAAAGTCCATTTAGTCTGGTACCCAGATATTTCACTAGATCACTATTGAGGAGGATAGAATGAGTCTAATGTAAGTTTGGGCACCAGACAAGGAAAATAATGCTCAGAAGTTAGCATTAAGCGAAGAAAGCTGAAGGAAATCCGGTTGTTTCACACTCTGGGAGATGAGCTATTCAATATTTGTAGGCTACTCTATTAAATTTATCGAGTGTGTTATTTATTATATCTTTT
Organism: Margaritifera margaritifera; assembly: GCA_029931535.1. Classification (NCBI taxonomy): domain Eukaryota; kingdom Metazoa; phylum Mollusca; class Bivalvia; order Unionida; family Margaritiferidae; genus Margaritifera; species Margaritifera margaritifera. Next base: position 2,289,559 of record JAQPZY010001522.1, on the reverse strand, counting down.
TGTGTAAGTATGAGAAAAACGGTCCAAGAAAGGAAGTAATCTTCAACGTAAAGAATAAAAACAGCCTAAAAACACACATCCGCCCCCCCAAAAAAAAAAATCCGAAAAAAATCACTAATGACATTCGGAACGCTTCGGTTGTGTAACCTTAAGTCTCGTGTAGGTCTTTCTCGCACTCAAATAGCTCGAAAAACATATTCTTGTTCTGATTTATCAAAAACAAGAACATAATATAACCATTACATTAGTTGAACAACAAAATTTGAGGTTAAAGAAAAAGGAATATATTGCAGAAAAGAAAATCCAGCAACCCTCCCCCCCCCCCCCCCGAAAATTGAATTGTGGGTCCCTTAACAGAAATATCGTGGTACCAATGATTAAAAAAGTGTCCGAGAAAAAGAAAACGGAGATGAAACAAATTTCACTAAACTGTTTGCTGTTTTATTCGCGGATAAAAGAGAGGTAATGAGAGTAGTCATGAACATGAGAATTCTGGCACACTGATAGATAGATAGATAGATAGATAGATAGATAGATAGATAGATAGATAGATAGATATAGATATATAGATAGATAGATATATAGATAGATAGATAGATATAGAAAGATAGATAGAGATAGACAGACAGACAGACATATCGATCGATCGATACATACATACATACATACATACATACATACATACATACATACATACATACATACATACATACATACATACATACATACATACATATAAAGAGCACAAATCATATGGCAATAACAGTCCTTTCAAGTGCACTGGATCCAGCAAGGGACCGCGTGTGTCAGTGATTGATTAAGATAAATGCAATAAACTGACAAGCTGTAATTCCCGTAGAGATAGTTTTGTCAACTTTTGTAATATCAACGCTTTTTTTATTTATCGTCTTGTCTCTGTTTTGTGTTTGCCTTTGAAAAAGACTCAATGAGAGTCGAAAGCGCATTAGGCTAGTTAAAAACTAGTTTTGTACTGTTCGTTGTCAGTTTATTGCATATATATATATATATATATATATATATATATATATATATATATATATATATATATATATATATACAAACACAAATTTATAACGGCACAAATTCAAAACGGTTTCCCAACGTTTCGAGCTAAACAAGCTCTTCGTCAGGGGAATAAACATCGTACATACACAAAAAACCACTAAACACAAAATCTGAGAAAAATTCTGGACTCCTACATGTTAGAATCGCTAGGTGGAATTTACACCAAGAAATATAAAAATAAAAAGTTGTGGAACGATAATAAACGAGCGGGTTATTGTGTCTATCACATAGAGAACCAACATGTATTGATCTAATTCCAGGTTGTGAACAAACGATGGAAACACAGCGTGACGAAAAATCAACGCCACCTACAAGATTTGATAAAGAAATTGTATTCCGGTGGAATTATGCATGAAGGTTCTAATGGAAATGTCAAGAGAATGGTGGAGCGGGATAATGGACAATAATAATAATAATAATAATAATAATAATAATAATAATAATAATAATAATAATAATAATAAATGTAATTACTTGGGTAAATATTATCCCAAAAATAGGGTTCGGGTGAAAGACTGATGACTGGCTGTAATTTTGATAAGACTGCAACGGGAAGGTTAGATTTTTTCATTTAGGCCGAACTCCCCATGAGTTTTCAATTGTAGTATCCAGTATCGTTCCTTATGTGTGCGTTCTATGTCGTCCCGCCCCAGGTTTGATTCAATCGGTAGCATCTCGAAGAACTCGACTGAATGTCCAGTCGAGTTGTAATGGTTGGCGACTTTCGCGTTGATTTTATTGCGAATATAGCTTTTGTGATTATTTATTCGCTTTTTGAAATCAACGATTTCGCCAACATATTGAGTGGCACAGATTTTGCATGTCAGAAGATAGATTCCATTTTTGGCTCGACATCCTAACTTCTGATTGATCGTGTAGCTATCTCCTGTTTGTCGAACTTCTATAAAACTATTGACTGATATATTTTTAAAAAAAAAAACTTCCATTAAACTGTTTTCGGACTACATATCTACGTATCTCACAGCTACTCTTCTTCCTGCTACGCTCAAATCCATATCACTGTTATTACAAAAGTTCAGTAAATATAATGAAGGGGAAAAATGACTTGTTATATCAATGTGCGCTTGTCATATTATAAAAAAATATATTGATTTATTCATTACTATTATGATATTTAGTTAGATACAGGATTGGTTTGAAAATAAAATTCAAACTGTTTTTCCGTTCTTTTGCTTGATTTTCCACATGAAATTACATTACATTGTTTCAACATTTAGAAAATGTACACTCATTTAAAAAATTAATAAAAATTGGCAGTATGGAAAATATACCACCAACAATTTCTCTAACATAGATGAAAAAGTGTTCTTTTACAGGCTAGATTCAATCTCCATACTTAGTTTGTTTTCCGTAATTTCTCTAACTAGTAGTAAAGTTTGCTAAGTGAAAATTAATAAAAGCCCAATATAAAATAGTAATTCCACGAAACTCACGAAAATCGCACGATTTATGGAGCATAGCACAATATTTTCAAATTTTATATAACCTGACCCCTTCCCATTGACTAAGAAACCTTTAGATTGATTTGTTAATTTTTTTCTTATTAAAGATTTATGTTAAGTTTACTAATATGACATTCACATATTGCAATTGGTAAGTAAACGAGACCTGACAATCGACTGTGTGCATATTGTAAACTTGTCCAAAGCTATTCTAATTTATAACCGAGACCGCGGAGAAGTTGTTTTTTAAATTATGTCGATGCTCTCACGATTTCCGCGATTAGGGAAAAAAGGAAACCATTCAGCGCACTGATTAGCGAAACAGTTAAGCGACTGCACGGCGTCTGCTTTTGTTAAATGCACGAGTTGAGATACCTTGTTTCACTATTGTGTCGCAAGAGTGAAGCCGTCGTCTATTTTGGGTGCGTCGTCGTGAGATATTCAGTTCTGTCGAATATCGATTTAGTTCTATCATTTATATTTTGTTCATATTGCGTACAATGTATGGAGTATAAATTTCAGCTCAAGTTTGTTTACAATTTTGTTTACCTTAGCTTTATTAAAAGAAAATATAAAAAATCTTTGCTTCTTTTCGCTGTATACCTGTATTTGCCTCTTCTAATGAAGACAATTGTTTTAGTCTGAATTTGTATTAGTTGAATAAATAATGAATAAAATGTTTTGAATTTCCTAACGATTGTTTTCTTTATATGTGGTTCGATATGGCCATTGAATGCATATAGATCTATATCATTTCCACCAGCAAAATTTGTATTCGTTAACTAAATTCATAAATGATGTTATCCTTTCAATGTTAATTTCTTGTTGTCTGCGTTGTAATCTACAATGTTGGCTTCGAGGTCTTTTACGTTCGAGTTTTTCCCAGTCTTTAAAGTTGAACTTATTCTTGCCTTCACTGTCTTTGCTGCTGTACACTGCTTTTCCGTTGCTCACCTTCATCTATCGGTCTTCGATGTTCGACCCTGCTTCGCTGCAGGGATCTTTTTTAAAGACGTTCTATTCTTAGACATTCAGCATCGTCCATAATCTGTTGTTCTACTATTTGATATTTGTGTTTCTCTTATTTTTCTTTTATTTTTTATCAGTTCATCGATGGAATTTACCATCGTGTCCTGCTTCTTGGACGTTTTTCATTTACATGAATTCATCAAATTTTCAACCTTATTATCATTGATCGAAAATCCTCTGATGTGCATGGCGAAAATTTGTTCCATTTATTCGCGTTTGAATTCACAGAAATTTTATTTATTTTGGCTTTAGAACTCTCAAACATTCAACCTTATTGTCCATCAGTGAAAAACCTCTGATTTATACAACATAAATTTCTTTTTTAATTTATTTGCGTTTGAACTCATCAATACTATCAACCTTATTATCTATCGGTGAAAAAAGTCCTCTGATTTATATACCAAAAATGTCATCAATTTATTGCGCTTAAACTCATAGAAATATGATTTATATTCATGTTAAACCTCATCAAACTTTCAACCGTACTGTTAAACCTCATCAAACTTTCAACCGTACTGTTAAACCTCATCAAACTTTCAACCGTACTGTTAAACCTCATCAAACTTTCAACCGTACTGTTAAACCTCATCAAACTTTCAACCGTATTACCCGTGAACTGTTTCATAAACTGTGTTAGGAAATGTTTCAGAAATGTATTCTGGATTTTTTGTATTATTTAAAGTGAAGTATCATCAAAAGTTTGTTTACTTTTCTTCCAAGTATACACTGAAAGGTGTTCTCTAAGTTTCCTATTCCATTCAGCCTTTTGCTTATATTGCACATTTTGTACATCTCAACCATCCACATTGTCTTTTTATACGCAATTTTTTTTCATGGAACTTTGTCCAAACTTTTTTAGGATTTCACGCAATGGTTTATGTACGATATATATATAGATAACTCACGATTGGCATTTATTTATAAAAAGTTTTCTTAAATATTTCACAAATCAGGAGCTTGCTAATTCTAAATAAGGCAACATAATGTGACTATCCAATTGTCACTAAAGCAACTGAAAGTTACGACCTAATTCTTACTAAAGTAAATAAATAAAACCATTAGCGACTATTAGTTACTTTAAGTGACATTTAGTATGTTTTAGTGACGATTATTTAGTGTCTTTAGTGACTATAATTTACTTGCTTTTCTTCCCTACCTAAACAGCAAATTTGTATTCCCTAAACAGTTCCAACTTCCCCCATTTTCATCACTCAGCAATGGACATATGGAATCTAATGCAGTATGTTAAAAATAAACATCATAAGGAGACAGATGAAATTTAACAAACAGAGTATCGACTGCAAGGACTTGACAAAGAGCAAAATCTTGAACTGAAAAATATTGTCCAAGAAAGCTTTGATAATGCAAAAAGAAGTATAACAACAGAGGAACAGAGGAAGACTTTCTTCTACTGTCACACGAATTGAACCTTCAGAGACAAACATTAAGCACTTTTTTTTAGCAACCTAGAAAAATAATGGAATGAAGTTTGAACAAATTATCTCCGTTACGATCGAGCATACAGAGATTAAAGAAATAGACGCTCTTCTTTCATCAGACCTCGAGTCCATCGACGAGAACTCTGAAGAAATGGAGATCGACATGGATCAAATAAAGGGTATGGAAAAGGAAAGGAGTTATTTGGAAAATTGTCTTTATACAATTTTCTGTTGATTGCTGATTTGGACCAGCACATTTAAAAATTAGAGACATGGCCAAAACAGCCAGCTGTGCAACATGCTGACCTTCGGTGCACTTTGTCTGCGGTGGTAACGATAAACACAAAACTATAATACTTTACAGCATGCAAACTGTACATCATAGAAACAACTAATACCTGAAATGTTGTAATTACTTTACATCTATTCTCGTGCTTTTTAAGTGATTTTGTGTTTCTAAAACCTTGTTCGTCACAAGTACAACTTTTAATGTCTTGAAGAAAGCCTGTAATGTCTTGTAATTCATGTTGAATACTATTGAAATAAGAACTTAATTCTTTCGTTGATTGTGCAGGATGCGGATATTATAGCAACCGATACAAGTACATTTTTGTCTAAATTACAGCCGATTAAATATATTGCTTTGAACAATATATTAATTCTGTTCTTTGGATACTATGCTTTTGTGCTTTTTGAACTATTTAAGAGTATCCTAAATTAACACTTTTTGTCCGGTTTTGGACTACTTTTCTTCTTGTTCAAAAGGAAACGCTTCATTTAGTACAATGACAAATAAAAAAAATAAAAAAAAAAAAAAAAAAAACCATGGGATATTACCAAAGGAAATAAGATACATCAAACAATACATAGAGCAAAATAAATCGCTATTGAGCATATAAGCAGTTTATATCTGTTTAATATTATTTCTTTCTTAATATAAATGTTCAATAAATTATTTTTAAAATGCATGTGTTGATCATTAATTTCATGGCTGATAGAGTTTTGTTTATTTATTGTAGTAAAGAGTGTGAGAGTTACTGTCGCATTTGATATAGCAAGTCATTTTTTCTTTTTCTTCTTTTGTTTCATTTTGGTTTACTAAAATTGCGTAATAACAACAATGAAATTGGAGTAGAGCGTAGCAACTGAGCAGCGAAGCGGCAGGACAACGAGTAACCAAACAGCAACCCAATAGCTGCGTAGATCGATAACATTTTAATGTAAGTAATTTCATATAAGAAACAACAAAAACAAAAATGAAATATCAGTTAATAGTTACATCAAATGCTCCAGAATTATAATCTTCAATGCTACTCTGATAAATTACAAACAGCGAATGCCTGTTTGAAACTTATTTCATGAGACGTCCAGCAGTTAGTTTTTTGACAGCATAGTATTCGTACGAATACTTGGCTTCATCGATAATATAAAGATTACTATTTAAAATTGTTAACTAATATAGTCTCATGGGCAATAAAACAAAGGAACGCTTTTTTTGTTGTTTGTTTTGTTTTTCATTAAAAAAAAAACTTTTAAACAACTAGAGTAGTTTCAACAGCGCTGTATTTAATATCTAAATTATTTTCATCCATATTTCGGATGGTGGGGAAAGGTATCTAATTTTGTATATTGCTTTGAATTATAACGACCACCTTAAGAATCCACCCCACTCGCTAACCCCTTTCAAAGGTTTTCTGTTTGTTGTATTTGTCCTAGTACATGGAATTATTTAAACAATTGCACTGGAGGAATCATGTTATTCGTAAGCATAATTTGTCAGTTCGGTTGTGTTAGAACATTTTACATATGTGTGTGTGTGTGTGTGTGTGTGTGTGTTTTATTTTAGGATCTACTATGTTGTACGTGTATGAAATATGGAATTTAATAAAAGTTAAAATATTAAAAGTTTTCGCCCTAAGTTTTGTAAAAGATTAAAGTACAATAATTTACACGTAATACACCTATAAAGAGTCGAGTAGTATTTTTGTGTCATGAATATAATCACTTAATTTTTGTCATCTCTAGGAACTTATTGATCGATAAATAATTGTCAAATTTAAAAACAAGTATATCCTTAATTCGTATAATAAAAGCAAAATGGTTTATTTTTATGTCACTGACCCTTGGTCAACTCATTAGCTGGGTAACGGGAGATAGAAAATGATGGCGAATTCGAGTCCGCGCATTCGCTTTTAGATCATATAAACAACAGTGATTCGAATATATTTATTTCGTTAAGTTCTATTGTTGATAGTAGCTTGTGCCGTCGCTTTCCACATCTGAGAATTCCGTTTGGAAAAAAAATATAAATAAAAAAAACTAAAATTAAAAATTAGATGCAATAATTGTATTAAAGGAACGCATTTATGAGTAAGCGACTTTAGCAAATATGAGATTTAAACCATGAAAACGGTTTTAAAACGCGCTTTGCAATAATTTATTCCCGCATGTCACAAATGAGAGATCAGTATATGGATAGTGGGGTTTTGCGAATACGAAAACTCAATAGACATACACTGTTTTCGAATTTACGACACCTCGCCTTTCTCATCAAATAAATAGGATAAAATTCAGTAACATTTATCTTATACCCTAATTCCATTTTTCAGACACGTTTGAAATAAATGGCGCCACGAGATCGCCTAATTTCTGTTCAGTAGCGTAGTGACGTATAAAGTAGTGTGTTGAGCCTCAATCCGTGCGTCTACATTTTGGATCACACAATGATGCATATCCACAGTAAGCTGCCAGGATTTAAAGCATTTTGGATCACACAGTGATGCATATCCACAGTTAACTGCCAGGATTTACAGCATTTTGGATCACACAGTGATGCATATCCACAGTAAACTGCCAGGATTTACAGCATTTTGGATCACACAATGATGCATATCCACAGTTAACTACCAGGATTTAAAGCATTTTAGATCACACAATGATGCATATCCACAGTTAACTGCCAGGATTGAAAGCATTTTAGATCACACAATGATTCATATCCACAGTAAACTGCCAGGATTTAAAGTATTTTAGATCACACAATGATACATATCGACAGTAAACTGACAGGATTTACAGCAATCTTGACAAATTATTTATGCTTGAAGTAGACGCTAACAACAAAAATTACATTTGCACCAAGATCGTTGGTGAACTTAAGAAGTAAGGAATATGAGATTCAGGAGCAGTAAACGGATACGTGCAAATAAAAAAAATTAAAATTAAAACTTTATTACGCCAAGTCACAAAATTACAGGTAAATAAATGTTGCATAGCGTATACGGGCCGCGTGATGTAGAAGTGAATGGTCTGGTTTGGTGTTTTACGGTACAGCAATACACGTTGAAGTAATTGGAGTAAAATGTCTTGCACAAGAACACACCACGGTAGCCCACCAGGGCTGATCTGATGATATGATTCATATCCGCACCCTTTCAGTCGCGAGTCCGGCACACTAACCACTGTGCGAATGCGATTCTTGCCGCCATTATTCGTCTCGTGCAATATTCAGTAGAGCGTATCAGGCCTATTTTACATCCCAGAATCCGGTGTAGCATAATAGCATAAGAATTCAGAGCGAAAATTATGTGGTTCCAAACTCGGCTGAGGGAAAAAATATTTTACTAAATAATAAAGCAGAATAAAGAGATGTATCAGATAAAGTCCGGAAATACGTCAGGAAGCCTAAATCATAAAACGTGTTAGATACATATGGAAGCGTAGGACCATTAAAACTTGAACTCCTAAAACGATGACGTATACAATAAACGATGACCCATAAGAGGCATGTGCAACCTGCGACCCGACCTGGTTTGATCCGCTTATTTACATCATAGGGGATGACTTTAAAAATCGCTTATTTTTGCCCTCACCCTGGAGGAAGTTGCACATGCCTGACGTATATTAGTGTTGTTGTTTTTTAAATAATGTTGCTGTTGTTTTTTTTTTTTTTTTTTATCAAGAGATAATACCTACGTATTTACAGGCTTGCAATGGATAAAAGTGTGCTAAAAACTAGTTGTATGAAGAATAACATTCAAGAGAATAAAAGTGTTAATTTGAAAATTTCAAACATAAAACCATATACATGTACTCCAATGTTTTACAAAAGATACAGATTTACAGATGATACCATGGAAATAAACAGCAGCAACACTGATAGTAAAATCAGTTAATTACGAATTTCACGTGGCTAAATGCATACATTTGTATTCGACTAAATTTACAGTCCAGCTCTGTGATCTCACAAACTTTACAAAGCCAGTCTATAACTATTCAACAAAAAAGAGATGGAATGTATGGAAAACAAAGATTAAAAACGACACATGGCGATTCAACATATGAAGTAGTTTATTTCGAATCAACAATAGGAATGGCAAAATGTGACAATAATCTGAAATCATTGACAGGCTTGAAGATATGTTGCAAATGACTGAAAATAAAAGTACATGTACTAGACAGTCGTTATGTTGCCTTGTTGATAACACCGAAAAATAATTATTCATTATTCATTATTCTGTGGATGTTTTTATACTGTTTAAATGACCGTCAAAATAACAGTATTAAAGACATCTTTTACTACGATCCTGCAAGTCCATTCGCTTACACAAATATTAGTCAATTGTGCGAACAAATTAAACGGTGCAAAAAGAAAAAAGGGCCCTGAACTGAAAGAATGGTTCACTGAACAAAAAAGCTACGGATTACAGAAGCAAGCATGAAAAAGATTTCCCTAAAAAGAAAAAGCATATGAATAAAAACCAACAAACAATGGATAGAAATACATTTTCAAAATACATTTGGACTGAGAAAGTGAAAACATTAAAGGGAGATGATAAACACGATGCTTTTTAGAAATCGCCAAAGCTAGAAAACCTGAAAAGATACACTTTGATGATGGAAATGAGCTTATAACAGAAAACTTTACGAATTGCTGGTGAAAGAAAACATTGAATATTTTTCATCTTTCTCAGACAAATAACATCTGTAATGGATTGGTTTAACAGAACCTTAAAGGCTAGAACGTAGAAGTACTTAAAATTAAAAATTAAATCAGAAGATATGTTGACGTTTATCAAAGTCATAGATATAAAGCCACGACTCCAGTTAAAGTAAAACTTCTCAAAGTATAAATCAAGCAATTGGTTATGTAACAACTGATACATTTGGAACGCCTAAATTCAAAGTCTGCAAAACAGTCAACAGTTTGAAATACCAAACAATATTTTGAAAGGACTACCTTCCATACTTTACCGAGGAAATATTTAGATTCAGGCAAGTAATTTTGGGTGATCCAATCGTTTACACAATTGAAGAACTGAAGTGAGAGGATACAAAGGGCATGTTTTACGAACAATAGTTATCTCTGTATGAGAAACAAGATGACATATACAAAGTTGAAAAGATTGTAAAAACATAAAGGGTGAATGGTAAAAACCATCGACTAGTGAAATGGAATGAATATGATATATAGTTTAATAGATGGGAACCAGCTGAAAATAGTATGGCATTGAAAGAAATGGATGATGCACACTTCATAAATAGAACTTTTAAGGAAAATAAAAACTTCGAGTTTAAGATAACAAGTTTATAGACTCTTACAGCTGTGGAACAAACAAAAGCGCATTATGGCATGAAGTGGTTAAAACTTGTACTGCACGTGAATTTGTTTTCAATATAAAAATTGAGGGAAAAAAGAAAAAGAAACTACATTCAAAAACATTGCAGGTAAACAACAAAAGGGTATATATGATAAACGTGATAAGGCGGCATTAATGCAAACAATGTCCTAGAAGGGTAATAAATGACATCACAGAAGAAATTAAAAGATATATCATTCATAAATATGATATTGATTACAACTATGTCTTAGACAAAAGCTGAAAATGAATACAATTTAAAAGACTACATACATGCCTATGACATTTTGAACAAACAAAAGGTAATGAAAATTACATCAATGTTGAATCAATCATGAAGACATTTAAATTTCTTTCAAATTCAAATTGGACATAATGTATAGCAGCACTCGCACAAGTAAATAATTAACTATGCACTTTTCTTGGACCAAATTGATATAATCTACAATTTTAATGTATTCATAAAACCTTCAACGAAATTAAACTTCTATTACAGCGGAGGAAACGAAAAGATGAGAGAGAGAGAGAGAGAGAGAAAGAGAGAAAGAGAGAGATTACTTGACAGTACTTGAAGAAATGAAGATGCGAACAGTAGACAGTAAAATGAGACTTTTCATAAACAGGTAAGAGAAGACCTAAAAGTAATAGATGATTTCCATGATAGAATTTGAAGTGAAAAGATTATTGACTACACAATAGGAAAGACATCTAAGGGGTGTTGTAAATGCTGTAAGAATTGTACATTCGAAAGTTTCATCTCTGAAATCTGACGTTGAAATGTATGAAAAACAGATTGAGGACATAAACAAAGACATCAGGAAAGGAAACATGCAACCAAGACGGCTGAATTTGCAACAACTGTTGGAAAGTACTGAAAGTAAAAGAGCACAGTTAGTTGGATATTTAACAAAATGTGAAAGAAATGTCAGAGAAAATATTGATCAAAAATGAATTCAAAAGTTTGAGAAAGATTACCATTAGTGAAAAACTGAAACAACGGTTTAAAGAAAAGACCGTAGCAATTTCTACTATTGCTACAGCGATAGCAACTATTTTATAAACACTTGCTCTGACTACAGGAAATCTTGTCAGAGGTTTAGTTGGGATGCAAAAGAATAAGTGGCAGCAGTGCTCCACCAGGAGGCAAAGGGCCTCATTCATTGCCAGATTTAAAAAGGCTTAATAAATATTGGTAATTATTTGTTTGATTTAGCTATAAAAAAAAAGCCTCAGCAACATTACCTTGAATTGTTGGTAGCGAGATGCTAGTATCAATGTATACAGTATCACTAGAAAGAGTATGTGTTCATTGCGTGAAAAATATTGTCGTTTTGACATTTCTAAAACGTCATGTGTCATCGTGTCAGAGACATTACGTGTCGGAGGAGCATCATTGGCATCATCCTTCTTTTCAATATGATTTTTACTCACTTTGTCTTCTTTTTTGTCCTCGATAATTTATTGTCATATTGCCACATAGTACTTATCAGTCTGCGGAGTACCACCGACAATTTATGTATCGAAATTCATAGTATGATTTAAACCTAGTTTCAATGAATTTTTGGAATTCTTGAAATAGCTGTTATATCTAACAACCCTGTCGCTCGGTAACAAAAATATACCATTGCCACCAGTTGCTAAGTTTGATTTTACTCTTGAATCTGTTTTGTAATTTTGAAAATGTTTTCATCTTAGAAATCTCGTGCTCTTAAAATATGTAGCCCAAAAAACTTTTAATTGAATCTTGTGCAGTGGAGACACATTGTATAATAGCTGTCTTGTTGATAACTTGTCTGCACAAATGAATATATTAAATATATGTTCTAACGCTTTGGTTTAATCTCGCTATTCCCTCATCTGCAAGACCGTAACTTTCCTGTACAGAAACGTATGTCCAGTCTGATGGCTCATCTTTATCGGCTGTAGTAATAATCCTATTATTTGAAAGCACCACCATGTGTCGACGTCTTTCTTGTTTGCCAGCAGTATATGACATCATCAATCACTTTTACATTTCCTATATGTATCTGTAATAGCTTTTCGGTGAAATTTTAAAAGTGTCACAGATAATATTAATTTTTTCTTCTTCATATATATGCCATTATTTACAGAATTAAAAACATCTTGACCTGGTAAAGGTATTCCACACTTACTCACTAAGTCCTAAATTGGAAGAAAAACTGACTTGACCAACTCTTGAACTCTTTCGTTTGTTAAATACATGTACGATATACCACAACCAAATGTTGCCATCCACACCGCCCCATTTAGCTGATGAGCCGAAATTTAATCTTACTCTGTGCTCTGTATATGTTGATATATTTATCACTGTCAAATTTCAAAGTGAAGGTATCAAAAACGGTTAATGGTTTGTATGTGAAATAATCTTTGTCGGTCTAGTAAATTTGTATCTCCTTTAATATTTTGATATATCTTAAAGTATGTATGGTAAGCCTGCGTACGGTATGTCAACCTGAATTGCAGGACAACGATAAGTAGCGCTGCTTGCTCGTTTTTGAAACTTGCCATCCATTAATTCATCCTTGTTATCCAACTTTTATATATCGTCTAAAATATGACCTTAATCCTATAGTCCATTATTTAGACCATGGGAAAGAAGCACGTGTGCCTCTGGCACAATAAAAAAAATGAACGTGTTGAACAATTCTCATCTATACTTCGTATTTTAAATTGACTTTCTTGTGCAAATACATTGAACCTATGTTTACTGTGAGTTTATTTTTTCACATTCACGTGTATAGCTTTTATTATCATCTCTCTCTCTCTCTCTCTCTCTCTCTCTCTCTCTCTCTCTCTCAGCGCCGGTTTAACTACTAGGCAAATTAGGCGGTCACCTAGAGTGGCCAAAAATGGGGGGGGGGGGGGGGGGGGGGGGGGGGAGAGGGCGGCAAAAAACTGAATGAGTAAGTGCACAATGCAAGTATTCATTTTCGAAAGTTAATTGTGTGGGGAGGGAGCGTAAGGCTGAAGGTTCGCCTAGGGCGCCAAATAACCTTGTGCCCGCCATGCTCTCTCTCTCTCTCTACATATATATATATATATATATATATATATATATATATATATATATATATATATATATATATATATATATATATATATATATATATATATATATTATCGCAAGTGTGTATGTGTGTTGTGTGTGTGAAATGTTTAATATTCAATCCTGTCAAACACCCATCTTGTACAACTGCGTATTCCCATTTCTTTTTTGATATGTAAAATGTCGAACAAACATTCAATGGTATTATTGATTTATCCTCTATTTCATATATTTGTAGATTTTTGTGTGTGCTCTATCCTAAATATTTCTGTACTTCTCTTTTTGTCCCTTCTGGTTGGGTCTCTTCATAAGTGTAATTTTGAAGTCTAATTGTAGTGTCACTGAAAAAGTTGTCGAATTTTTCTACTGATCATCTACTCATATGGTTCAAAGTCACTGAAAATGAATATCTGAGTCTTTTCGTGCTGATTCTATTTAAATGTATGTCTTTAAGTGCTTTTCTAGTTTAAACACGTGTTAAAGTTGCTTGCAAGTTTGTTCTCAATTGCTTTAGTATGGCATATCAAGTCATTTTGAGTTATCTGATGTCACGGAATTGTGTGTACTTAATGTCAATACATTATATATGAACGAAAATGTACTCGGGTTTCGTTTCCGCGTACAGCGTTAGCCGAGGGTGGTTTATTTTTTGGCTTTAGGTATTTCAACATACTAAGTTCGATTCATCCAACGCTGCACGAGCAAATTGCCTGCAGTAAGAAACCCGATTCGTTTGAGTTCTCTGGCTGCGCATTTTCACCACATCCAGGGTACTTACACAGGGGCTCGTTACAAACAAAATTAGGAGTATCGGTCAATGGATACTGGGCTGGGGGGATCCAACCTGTAACAATATAACACAAGGGAAGACACGACTACTCACACCTCGCTATTTCCAACCCTGCAAGCTTGTCCTATTTTCGTCTCCTAATGTAAAAATGATGCCAGCTGTAATCAAAAATGGATCAATTATCTTAACATATCAACCGACCTCGTTCAATTCATGACATATTGGAGAAAATTCCATATTTGTTCGCCGATTTTGCAGAAGGGAGAAGTACGATGACGGAAGTTGCTGTTAGCATTTGGCTAGTCTTGGATTTCACCCTTGACGGAGAGGTAAGTTCCGAACCACATTCCCAAACATAGGTAAAATATTGAATAAATGTTTCATTTGGATAATTATCTGTATTTACGCTAGTATGCTTATTTTACCATGACACAATAAAATTATTCATTTCTTCGCTCGATATCGTCTGCTTGTATTTCGTGCTGAATTTTTGAATAGCGGTGGTTCGGAACTTACCTCTCCGTCAAGGGAGAAATCCAAGACTAGCCAAATGCTAACAGCAACTTCCGTCATCGTACTTCTCCCTTCTGCAAAATCGGCGAACAAATATGGAATTTTCTCCAATATGTCATGAATTGAACGAGGTCGGTTGAGATGTTAAGATAATTGATCCATTTTTGATTACAGCTGGCATCATTTTTACGTTAGGAGACGAAAATAGGACAAGCTAGCAGGGTTGGAAATAGCGAGGTGTGAGTAGTCGTGTCTTCCCTTGTGATATATTGTTATAGGTTGGATCCCCCCCAGCCCACTATTCATTGACCGATACTCCTAATTTTGTTTGTAACGAGCCCCTGTGGGTACTTATAGAGTGAATTCTCGATGTATAATCACAAAACAGACGAGTTTCGTCAGGAATCCGTCCACTTTACGGATGGCTTCCTGATGGATGATTCTCGTCTGGAAGCCACTCAGAGTTCTTGATATCTTAGTCCATCTCAGTGAGTAGGTGGACTCGTGTATTAGGGATTCTGGGGAAAAAAAAACCCTTCAGAACTTACATCGGGCTCTGCCCAACCAAAACAAGGTTTTTTGACCGTGAATCTGAAAAGATGCACACAAGCAACCACTTGACGGGAACAATCTTCAGCTGTAGAGGTATGTAAAATATAAAATTGTATTCTTTTTGCTATCCGTTTTATGTGATAGAATTGTTTTATAGATTTATTGTTTGGGAATTTATTTTAAATTTTACAGAGTCAGATATATGTCATATAACACCATGCTATCAGATAGACTATAGTCTGTTTCAAGTTAACCATTTTTATAACTGAACAGACAAATTGAATTCAATATACATTGCATGCATTGAAGTACGAGTAATGTTAGAGTTCTTATAATTCAGTGAGATTATTCTTGTCGGACATATATTCATGTAAAAACGTGGTTATTATAATAATCTCGTACAGTAATTCTGATGAAATGATTTAATGTGTAACGAAGCCAATTCATGTGCGCATGGTAATGTATATTATTGCATTCGTACTTCACCGTGTCTCATGTACTACATAGCTCAGTCATTATAGTTTTAGCTGTTTTTGTGACGGGGAGTCGTAGAACTCTATGGGGTTTCGTGCAACCCGTATGCTGTTGTCGATGGTGACGTTGGCTCAAAAGACCGTACTGGTTTACTCGCAGTGAGGGACCAAAGCTTCGTGACCAACGGGTCTGTATGAAATAAGGAGGCTCTTGAGGGATCCATCATCAGACTGGGAGGGGGGGCATTCGTGGTCGCTCCTTGACCATTTGACGAGAGCTGTGGAACTGGAAATACATCATGATCGTCAACTGGACGCCACGAGATACATATGTTCCATTTTTGAATCAATGTTATTCAATATCACTATATGAGTGAAATCAATAATTCAATATCACTATATGAGCGTAAATCAATCATTCAATATCGCTATATGAGCAAAAATCCATAATCCATACATCCTACTTGGTGTTGAATCATACATTGTTTGTATTTGCGTGTAAATCCTATACTTTGATCACCCTTGGTGATAGAATCATACATTGTTCATTTTTGTGTTTGAATTCTATACATTGATCATTCACGGTGATAGATCCATATATCAATCATATTTGTTTATAAGTTTCATACGTTGATTCTTGTTTGATTACTCGTGGAAGTTACATGTTCTGATTAGTTCCATTTAGGAACTATATCATTTCCTTATATCAGTTGTTGAACTCGGTGCGCATCATTCTGTTAAATCCATTGTTGGACTTTATGCGTACGAGTATGGTGTCAGATTCATGCAACGTTCAATTACATTATAAATAAACATCTGTCACAAAGTTGCTTTTGGTGTCTTCGCTAAATCAAATCCCAAACTGGCTTCATCCTGTTACATTTAATATAAACTAGTTTATGTCTTATGTAGCTAGAGATATTTCAACATAGATTTAACTATTTTGCGTAATTTTTACATTATTGTTTTATGAGTACAAGTCTTAACGGCCATACACTTCTGGGTCCATCGGACACCTCTTTTCATTCAGACCTAATGACGTATTTCAGGATTTATGTGACAAATTTTACAATTCAGATTTACCGATGTATCTTTGGATTTATCTGGCAAGCTTTCTTATGATGTAAGGGACTTTTTTCTATCTCTGCCGAGTTTTGAACCATAAATCTTTCGCTCTGAATTACTATTCTCTATGCCCACAGCACTTGACCCATGTAGAACTACGCTATGTACCATTTATTTACATAAAACATGATATCATACGACATTTTTTTTATACTTGTACTTCAGTCTTCCCATTGAGAAGCAAAGCAGTCAGTTAGGACCTCTGTTATCGATGGATTTATATCAAATGCACTGGATACATATCAAACGCTGAAGACGACAAATTTGTCTCCGACCACTAAGAATTTTTCTATTACTGTAATGAATGTTCAGCTAGATTTCTACCGTTCTCGACGACCAACGATCTACAATATTCCTATGTTGATACACCAACCCCCATTCCAACCAGACCGTCCTTGTCAGCTTCAGAAATTATACTGTGGTTCAAGCAGAAAGGTTTACATTTTTTTAATACATGTCAATGCTACATCACTTCTACCCAAAATATCTGAATGTAGAACTCCTGCTGTTAAATCTAATACTGCAATTCCAACCATAACAGATACGGATTGGTGACTTTGTGACTGATAATGAGACTAGAAGTGAAAACTACTGTGTCATTAGAAAAGATAGGAACATATGTGCTGGTTATGTTTATACATACGTAAGGAACGACATAGCTTTTTCTACAAGACCATATTTGCATTCTGATGATTTGGAAGCTCTTTAGTTTGATTTAATGTCACTCAAATGTAAACCTATAATGGTATTCGCTATAGACCTCTAAGGCAGAATGATTTCCTGGACTAGTCTGACGGAACCGTAGTAAAAGTTCAGATCAGATTATGAACTCCAAATCTTTGGTGACTTTTCTTTTTAATACAATGTCAGCAATATGGAGAAGAAAAAAAATGTCAGTATCCTAAGAATATTTGTATTAAGTCAAATAACTAAGGACTTTACAAGAGTTACCATATCAATTTCAACAATATTATTAGATCACATTTTATGTTGTAGCCCAGAAGAAAAAAAAAACAATCTATAAATCTGGGACAATCCCTATAGGCATTCGTGGTCATTGTTTTACCTTCTATACTAGGACAATTTTTAAAGGGCAGATCAGGAAACATGACAAAGTAAATATCAAAACTATAAAGAGATACAGTAAAACAAGGATTTGTTACAAAATTGTTAGAGATTAATTGGCAAGAGTTCTTTAGCTTTGAGGGTGTTAATACTGCATGGATCATATTTAGAGATGTACTTACAACAGTTCTCGATGAAATTGCTCCAATTAAAGAAATTACATTAAAACAAAGAACAGAAACGTGGATAAACTACTTACATTTTTTTTGGAACAAAATTATAAATATAGATCAGTTATTAACATCTATAAGAAAGACAAAAGTAATGCTAATGTGCAAAGAAATATTTGCGAAGTTAGAAATCGAACGCAGGAAGATGTTCGGGAGGCAAAATCTCTTCATTTTATAGAACAGAATAAAAACAATCCCAAAATAACCCTAAAAGAGTTAGGAAACAGTTAAAGTCCATCGGTTACAGTTCTAAACCAAAAGATAATTCTAATCTTATACTGACTATTGATGGTAGTAACTACCATGATACATTTGGTATTGCAAACTATGTTTACATCTTCACTAATGTAGTATGTTATCTCATGGAGAAATTACCTAATCTTCAAATACATTTACAACAGGATCAACATTTTTTAAAACGTAATGTGTAAGAAATATTCATAATAACACACTCCAACTTAGGTACAGTGTAAGAAGTATTCATAATAACACACTCCAACTTACGTACAGTGTAAGAAATATTCATAATAAAAAAGATCCAACTTCAACCTGCAAGTGAGGATTTTGTTATCAAAGAACTGAATAACCTTAATCCATGTAAAACTACAAGCCCTCACAATATTCCAGTAAGGTTTATAAAAGATGGTGCCAGTTTTTTCGACAATTCAAATTACTTTTATTGTTAAGTTGTCTATATAAAGTTGTATTGTGCCTGATTAATTGAAATTAGATAGGGTTCGACCTCTTTACAAAAATAATAGTAGGGCTGATGCAAACAATTACAGATCTGTTGGTATACTCAGTATTGTGCCCAAGATTCTAGAAAGAGTAGTTTAACTTCGACTTGAAAACCTTTTAACAAAGAATAACTTACTTTATTAACTACATTCGGGGTTTAAAGGAATGTACTCAACTGATACATGTTTGATACATCTTTTTGATCATATTAAGGTTCAGATGTCCAAAGGTTTATACACTGGAATGATCATGCTCGTCTTATAAAAAGCTTTGAACGCAGTGAACCATGGTATAGTGTGTATCAAAGAAATTAGGAATTACGTCCGTTAAATGCTTTGAATCATATCCATTAAATAGACAACAAATTGTCAATGTTTACAATGCAGAATCAGGACATTTGACAATATATCATGTGGCGTACCTCAGGATTTTAGGACCTCTTCTTTTTGTGTTATGTGAATGATATGGTAATTTACATATACTCTGATTGTAAGCTTTTACTCTATGCAGATGACAGTGCTTTCATGTTTTACATCAGCATCCTGGTTACATTTAAAAAAACATAGGAAAACAAAACTATAATCCTGCAATCTTTGGCTCACAGACATAAAACTGTCATTACATTTGGGTTCAACAGAATGCGCCCTATTGGCTCAGAGCAAAAAGTAAAGCAAAATTAGAGCATTTAACATGTAATGGTCAGACAATAAATTCTCAAAAATAAATTAAATATTTAGGTCTTCATATAAATTACTTATTCTAGGTTGAATACATAATGAACAGTGTATAACAGGATGAAACCGAGTGGGACTGGATCTAGCGAAGACACATAATAGAAGCACGTGAATTAGATCTTTATTTGTAATTCAAATTGATCATAATTGAATCCCTGAAACCTTAACTCCCCCCCTTATTTCCATCTCTCACAAACTAAACTAAAACAAATGAAAATCCTACCCTTTAGATGAACACAAAGTTTAACAACGGATATATGCAAATGGTATCGTTCCTCAACGGATACTATCAAAGCATAATTCATCAACAAATAGTCACAAATGGCATCATTTGTCAATGGATATGATAAATGCTTGGATTTATGTCAACAGATATGACTGATGCATGGATTTCTAAACAGATATGATCAATGTATGGAGTTATCAACATATATGATTAATGTATGGATTTATAAACAGATATGATTAATGTATAGATTTATCAACAGATATGATTAATGTATAGATTTATCAACATATATGATTAATGTATGGAGTTATCAACAGATATGATTAATGTATAGATTTATCAACAGATATGATTAATGTATAGATTTATCAACATACATGATTAATGTATGGAGTTATCAACTGATATGATTAATTTATAGATTTATCAACAGATATGATTAATGTATGGAGTTATCAACAGATATGATTAATGTATGGATTTATCAACTGATATGATTAATGTATGGAGTTATCAACATATATGATTAATGTATGGATTTATCAACTGATATGATTAATGTATAGATTTATCAACATATATGATTAATGTATGGAGTTATCAACATATATGATTAATGTATGGATTTATCAACTGATATGATTAATGTATAGATTTATCAACATATATGATTAATGTATGGATTTATCAACAGATATGATCAGTGTATGGAATTATCAACATATATTATTGATGTATAGATTTATCAATAGATATGATTGATGTATGGATTTATCAACTGATATGATTGATGTATGGATTTATCAACAGATATGATTGATGTATGGATTTATCAACAGATATGATTGATGTATGGATTTATCAACAGATATGATCAATGTATAGATTTATCAACTGATATGATTGATGTATGGATTTATCAACAGATATGATTAATGTATAGATTTACCAACAAATGCAATCAATGTATGGATTTATCAACAGATATGATTAATGTATAGATTTATCAACAAATGCAATCAATGTGTGGATTTATCAACAAATGCAATCAATGTGTGGATTTATCAACAAATGTGATCAATGTGTGGATTTATCAACAAATGTGATCAATGTATGGATTTATCAACAAATGCAATCAATGTGTGGATTTATCAACAAATGCAATCAATGTATGGATTTATCAACAAATGTGATCAATGTAAGGATTTATCAACAAATGCAATCAATGTATGGATTTATCAACAAATGTGATCAATGTAAGGATTTATCAACAGATACGATCAATGTATTTATTTATCAACAAATGCAATCAATGTATGGATTTATCAACAAATGTGATCAATGTATGGATATATCAACAAATGTGATCAATGTATGGATTTATCAACAAATGTGATCAATGTATGGATTTATCAACAAATGTGATCAATGTATGGATTTATCAACAAATGTGATCAATGTATGGATTTATCAACATATATGATCAATGTATGGATTTATCAACAGATATGATCAATGTATGGATTTATCAACAGATATGATCAATGTATGGATTTATCAACAGATATGATCAATATATGGATTTATCAACAGATATGATCAATGTATAGATTTATCAACAAATGCAATCAATGCATGGATTTATCAACAAATGTGATCAATGTATGGATTTATCAACAAATGTGATCAATGTATGGATTTATCAACAAATGTGATCAATGTAAGGATTTATCAACAAATGCAATCAATGTAAGGATTTATCAACAAATGCAATCAATGTATGGATTTATCAACAAATGCAATCAATGTATTGATTTATCAACAAATGTGATCAATGTATGGATTTATCAACAGATATGATCAATGTATAGATTTATCAACAAATGCAATCAATGTAAGGATTTATCAACAAATGCAATCAATGTATGGATTTATCAACAAATGCAATCAATGTATGGATTTATCAACAAATGTGATCAATGTATAGATTTATCAACAAATGTGATCAATGTATGGATTTATCAACAAATCTGATAAATGTATGGATTTATCAACAAATGTGATCAATGTATGGATTTATCAACATATATGATCAATGTATGGATTTATCAACAGATATGATCAATGTATGGATTTATCAACAGATATGATCAACGTATGGATTTATCATCAAATGCGATCAATGTACGAGTTTAGCAACATATATGATTAGAGCATTGTTCATCAACACGTATGATGTTGCATTAGATTGTCGTACGTGTAATGACACTGCATTTTAGGTAGAAAGCTTAATATATTGTCCATCAGTAGATATGATGCTGTCTTCTCATTACATTATGAATACTCCCAATCAACCGCTTACACTGAGTAGACCAGGGTCGTCCGTCAGATTAACGTTACAGAAGTCACCAATAACTACAGTATCCGGGTTGAAAAGCGCAACGGACTTCAACGACACCCCGGAACAGTTAAAAAAAAAGAGAAAAGAACAATAACAGTCGTTAATACATAAGACACGTTTAACTGCGAATACAGTGATATACATTACAAATGTGCGCGCATAAACTGACTTCTTTACACATTAAATTCTTCTTTCGTAAAAACGGCTACACGAAATTATTATTTTAATAACCACGTGCGTACATGAATCTGTCTACGACAAGAATAACAGCACTGCATTACAAAAACTCAAACTTTTCTCGTCGTTTAATGCGTACAACATATAATTAAATTCAACGTGTCTTTTCAGCTATAAAATGTCTAACCTGAAACACACTATATTCTATCCGATAGCATAGCATTATGTGAAACATTAAATATATCAAACAATTTCATCATACAAAACGAATAGCAAGAAAGAATAAAGTTTTACATTTTCCTTTACAGCTGAAGATTGCTTACATAAAATGGACAGCTCCATGAAAAGGATCATATTCATTGCGACGATATATAGAGCACGGGGTAAATGTCCCCCCACCCACCCACCCACTGCCTGCAGTAAGGAAACATAAAGCAGTATTACTACAATGCCAAGGCTAAAAAATACACCATGGGTAACGCTGTACGAGGCAACGAAACCCATCTACATTCATGTTCATATATGATACAAAAGGTATTTTCGTGCACACAATTCCGTGACACAGTGTAGAAAAACAAACGAAATATACCAGGTTAACGTTTCTCTATAGACAAGTTCAATGTTTATCACTGAAAACTAGAAAAAAACATTATGTTCTGCTTCAATACAATGTCATTTTTGCTATTTATGTCCTTTCTGGTATGTCTGAATTGGTAAATATCATAAAAACAAACTCCAAACAGCACATAATAGAACTGTAAGATTTATGAGTAACCTTGAACCGAGTTCAAGCATCAGACAGTATGAACTTGAAAAGGTGGCAATGCTAAACGCAGATAGCACTCCAACGTTGTCATATAATCGCATGGTCGGCGTTGGGTATGTGACGTTGGGCTAACTTTGGATCATTCTTCAATTGCTGTCGTTGGAAAAGCACTAGTTGGCCAACGTTGTTCAGCGGTTGTAATTCAGACGTTGGAAAAACGCTAGTTGGGACAACATTGTTTTGTTGCTGTAATGCCGACGTTGGGATTTATACGTCGGCCCAATGTCGGGCCAAGTGTTTCCAAGTTTAATATGTTCTACCTATTATATTTTTATAAATTATTATATAAATCACATGTGTTTGTGTGTGTGTTTTGTTGAAATTTTACTCTACAGTTATTAGAATCTTTGTCATATTGTATCATGTAAGTAGATTTGCTTGCATGAATATAGGATTTGTATGTTTACATATATTTGAAAATCATATTCGGCACAGAAATAAACAAAAATGTTCGTGGAAACCACACGGCATTGTTTTATTTAGGCATGGCTGGTCAGGATGGTGAAGTTTGACCAGTTATATAATAGTTTTGTACTTAGATCTAGCTATAATTATTTTGAAAAAAACTATATTCCTGTTTCTTTTAAGGATTAAATCAGCCTGGATGTAATCTTTATTTAGAATATTAAAATACTTCCATTAATGTAAAATGTCACGTGCGTGGTATCACACTTAACTGTAAAACATCATTTTGCTCATTAGCCCTCTGTTGGGCCAATGTTGGCCCAGTGGATACCAACTTGTCTCCAACATCCGCCCAACTTGGCTAAATGACGTAGATTCAACGTCATTTTGCACATTGCCCCTCTGTTAGGTCAACGTTGGCCCGATGGATCGTCATAACGTTATGACGTTGGTCCGACGTTGGTTCAACAATACTCACCGTTGGGCCAATGTTGGTCCTACGTGCTGACTCAAAAGAGGACCAATGAGCAAAATGACGTTGGACCAGCGTCATGTGGCCACGTTGTTCCGACATTGGAGACGACGTTGGTCCAACGTTGATGTGCTATCTCTTAGAGTGGAGGATCAATTCAGACTAAATCATGCTCATAACATTTTTTGATGAGAAATATCCATCTTACCTGAGCCTAAGATTTGTGAAACCTACTGATCATCACTATTTTGTCAGTAGTAGTAGTAAATTGAACTTTGTTACACCATGTGTTTGTGGCGTGGCTTCAGCGATTTTCTTGTCATAAGACCATCAAAACTGAAAACTAGTATACAGTTTTATAAGGAACATTTCAAATATAGGTAATTTTACATCGGCTGTTAAGTAATACCTTTAAAATCAAAGCAGATCAAGAGAACAGAGTTTAATGATATTTTAATGGTTTGAATTGGTATTTAGTTGGGGGTTGGGGTTTAATTCTAAGTTTGAATACCTAATAGTAGTTTCTTAGTTTAGTCTAAAATAGAACTTTTTTATTAGCAAAATGTACCCCTGTCCCAAAATCTTGATCCCTCAAGACCCCAATGGAAATAGGTTTTTATAAACTTTTATGGGTCATTCTTGGTGGATAATGTTTGGTTTGTTTTATATTGTTTTTTTTAATAAATATCTTTTTGTATTATAACTGTACGTACTGTGTCAATGTTAGGTGACTTATTTAGATTTGTTATATGTATTACTATGTGTGTTATTGTTTGATCCTACCTAAAATAATAATAATAATAATAATAATAATAATAATAATAATAATAATAATAATAATAGTTTTTGTTTAGGTAGGATCAAACAATAACACAATTGAGTAAATTTGTAATTTTAATTTTTAATGTTCTCGTATACGAGATGGCTATACACACAAATATGATCGGCTCAGTTCTGTTATATTCCTTATTACGAACTGACTAAATTGGCGAGCCGATATCATAAGCACCAGAATGATGCGGTTGTCAGAAAAAGTACCTACTTGGCTGCTTGGTGACGGAAGTACAGAAATGCTGTTGAGTCCGAGTCCACATTTTAGCCCCAGACTGCGCCCGTATTTCGAGTCCGCGTCCACATTACCCCCCCCCCCCCCCCACAACAACCGATTTCTAACAAGTTACAAGCAGTGTGAAGGTTATTATATCAGGTTATGAATCTTCAAGTGACAGCCAAGGTAATATCTTGTGTAAATTCTAAGGCTGTATAGAGAATCGCCATAGATTCCAGGTAAAAAAAAAAAAAATAAATAATTCTTTATGTACGTGGCGGATTCAGAATACAATCTTACATTTCCCGATTTGCAAAGAATATTGACAATAGTAAAGTGATCGACTTTGATGTGATGTTTATATTTCCTGATTGACTGATTGCAATTAAATAAATAAACTGCGATATTTTACTCAAATATTTGTATGCACGCAGGAGATACAATTATGCACAAGTTTGATTTACACGTGCCATCATACATCATTCTACAATACTACACTTTAAAGAGAATGAAAACTGAGATTAAAGTACAATATTTCTGTTAATTACCTTTTTAGCTTGTTTTGTTGAGTAATTACCTCTCAGATCAAATCTGCATTGAAAATGTTCAACGATCTATATTTATTTTATCATTTATTAAAGGGTTCTTAGGCATCTAAAGTAGCATTCGTCACTAAAAATAAAAGTTAGAAAGTTGGAACGAATGGACAAAAGAAACGAAAGGGGAAAAACACAAGAAAGTCAAAAACAATTATCGCTATGCTGTTGTTGTTGACTGTAATTCCCTCCGGTATTTTTATCGGAGCACCCCAGATTTCATGTTCTGGGTAATGAACACACACACACACACACACACACACACACACACACACACACACACACACACACACACACATATATATATATATATATATATATATATATATATATATATATATATATATATATATATATACATACAGAGATTAATAAAATAATATGGTGGTGGTGGGTTATTGTGGTGCTACATGTGTGCTTTCTTTTTCCATCTAAGAATTAATATAAACGACTTCATAGTATAATAGAATAATCTACTGAATTTAAATAAATATATACATAAAGTAGATCCATTTGTATTCATAATGAGAACTGGTTGCAGTGCTGAAGAAGTGAATGTGATCATACTTTGAACTTGAAATATGTACATTGTTGATGGGAATGTAGCAGGAATATTATACTGAGATGCTGAAAATACATTTTTATTAAGTACAGGCGGGAGTAGTTGAAGTTCAAATTCGTGCTCTCAGGCGATGCAGGTTGTAAATGAAGCTTCTACTGAGACATTCAATTTCCTGGATTTGATCAGTACTTAAGTTAAAGTCGGTCTTAATGATTGAAGAACTGCAATCCATCACGCACTGCAACATAAGTTCGACGTCTTTGCTCAGAATATCAGCTGCACCTGTCATGCAAGACTGGATGACTCCTATGATTTTTTTGGAGATGTTTAGCACGTTTGCAGTGTAGGGATGGTCATGTGAGAATGAAATGTTATCTATCTTCTGATCATCCTTTACGGAGAAGGCTAACAGGAGAGACAGAGTGTTGATTGAACTTGTGTCTGTTGGACTGTAGTGTGTACCTGTTATAACCTTTGCTTTGATGGATGCTTCTGCTACTGCTCTTAGGTTGGTTGAGGCGGATGTCCATAGAGGATGTACCTGCAGCAGAGGGTTGTCTTGGATGTGGAGGAATCTGAGTGACGGTTTGTTTAGTTTAGCCTCTATCCGTGAATGAATGAAATGCCCCCTTAATCATGTATTTTCATTGTTGTTTACCAGGTGGGTTATCGATCAAGTCGAAGGCTGATTGGAGGGAGTATTTCTGTAGGGTTTTCCTGATGTAAGTAAACCAGCTGTCGTTACCATCATCTTTTAATGCCATCTGCCTGCTTGCAATCTCAAACTCCAGATTCCGGCTGCCTAGAGATGTTCCCAAAGAGTGCCAGGGCTTTCATTTCAATGTCGGCGTCAATGGGGTTAGCGCCTACAAGTATATAGACTGCGGCTGTAGTACATATCTCTGGGAGATACTTAATTGGTGAAGAATCTTTAGTTCAGATTTTTTCAGTGTTCCCAGCTGTGCTGTGGGGATCCGTGTCACTTCTAGGCCATAGATAGCTCGTGGGCGCGAGAAGATGCGATACATGTCGTAAAAAAGAATAGGGTTCACCCCATTCTTTTTGTGTAGGCCTGCTTTCACGGTGGAATACAGTGCTCTTCTCCCTTTTTGCATCCTATCCTCTATATCTGTCTTCATGTCGGTGGTTGTTGAATCTGTTTCGTTAATTATTGTTTTTTCTCATGATCCAGGATTGTGATGGTCTTCTTTTAGGGCCGTTGAAGATTACGATGTCGCTCTTTAGTGGGTTGATTGAGAAGTGGTCAGCGCTGGCGAAGTTGTAGATTGTTTGTAGTGAGATTTGCAGGTCTACTGGGTTGTTAGCAAGGATTGCCACATAGTCGGCTACTGTCGGTGATCCTATGAAGGTGGTCCCAATTGATGCCCCCAGATTATTCCCTTGGATTGGGTGTAACAGGTCGTTGTTAAAGCACTTGTAGAGGGTAGGAGAGAGTTTGGCGTTTGCTTAATTTCCTGTCCAACCTGGAAGTGGTTGCTGAGTTTGTCTAACCATTTTACTTTACAAACTGATGCTATCTGTAAGTTTTTTTTTAGGAGTAGCCAGAGATTGCTTGTGATACCGTGTGTATATACCTTTCTTAGGAGACCTTCATTCCATACGACATCAAAGGCTTTTTCAGCATCGAGGGCGGCTAGGGCGAGTATGTTGTTTGTGTCTTTTGCCGTGTTGATTGCTTTGGATACCAGCAGTGCTGCATGGTTAGGGGAGGTGTATTTTGTAAAATCCCTTTGGAGTTTATTTTGGGTAGGGGCCAACTAACTGTCTAGGTGGGGTTGAAGCAATGTTTCAGTTAGTTTGCTAAGGCCGGTTGTTACTGTGATGCCCCTATAGTTATTGGTTAAAGTATGGTCCTTCCCCTTTTTTTTTTTTGGCACTGGTGTGATGATCCCTACTTTTAACACCTCTGGGATACTTGTACTCTGGATGATGCTGTTCAGAAGTCTGGTGAGGTACATAGCCATGGGCAGGTCGCCATACTTAAGATGCTCTGCGGTTATGCCAAGGTCATCTGGAGCCTTGTTATTCGACAACTTCTTGGTAGCATGCTCCACTTTTGATACTTTCAGTATAGGGAGGGGTTCAGACATACACAACTCACATTTTCAAGCAGGAGATGATCGACTCGTCGTAGTTCCATTTATTGTGCGGGTTGCCAGGCACTCGAAATGGCGTCTCTATCCCTGTAATATTTCCTCTGGCTGTACTAATGTGTTATCATCCATGCGGAAGAGCTCTGTCTGTACATAAAGTAATTTCCTCTGTTTATTGACCAGTCTGTAGAAAAGTTGTTGATCAAATTCATCTGCTAATATGATTTCGGTATATAGCTGGTCTCTGTTCCGTGCAGACAGCTTACGTAATTCCTGTGCATTAGTTTTATCTTTGCCCTTCTGCGGCTAATAGTCAGCGGGTCATCCCTGTTCTGTGGAGCACCTTTCATTGACCATTCTTGTGTGCTTGTTTTGATCTATGACAGGCAGCTGATATCTTTTCATTCCAGGGGCTTCTGCCTTTTGGTTTTTTCTTGGGTCCATGACATGGGACGGCAGCTGATGTGGCTTGCTCCAGGACGCTTTACAGATGAAGTACATCTAGTGTGTTCTGCAATGGGCTGTCGTTGCCTTGGCAGTGTTGTTTCAGGTCAAGATGTTTAATGAGGATATCTCTGTATATGTCTAGGTCGCTATTGTTCCATCTGGGTTTGTCTGGCCTACTTCCCCGACCTTTGCTTACTTCTCGGTGGTTTTTGAGGTTACAACTAATAAGTGCTATTACCATTGTGTGGTGTGATGTGTTGAGTGGGTCGTGTGACGCTAGATTTACAGCGCAAAGGTTGCCGTTGTAGTTAGTTAGGATGTAGTCTATCTGGAACAGTGATAATCCATTATGATGGTAAAAGGTAGGTTTGGTAGGGTAGCTGGCTGTTGGTGTGAGATTGTTGGCTTCTACAAACTGCTGGAGAAGCTCGTCAGATTCGTTAGGGGGCTTCATGTGCATGGAACTGTTTAGATCACCTGCAATTATGGTTGTGTGGGTTCCACTGTACTTGTCAAAGATCTATTGCAGCTCTGCTATGGAATTCAGGAAGTCTGATAAGGAAGATGTTTTACCCCTGCTGGGCATGTACACCGAGATGAGATAGAATATACCATATACCTTTTGTATGCTATTGCTAATATTCTCCCGCTTCCGTCTGGGAGTCACTTGATTGCACAGTCAATCGATTGTTTCCAGATAACTGATATCCGGCAATAGCCTCTATTCCTCTCTTTGGGAAAAATTGGGTCTTCATCGTCTATACTTTTCGAAAAGTTGTTGTGTCGGGGAAAAAGTTCTGCAAGGATGATGGTTTCAAAATAAAAGAGCCAGTGCTCCTGAATACACAGGATGTCAAGTTTTGATAGTTCTTTTTCTAGGTGTACAATGTTGCTTCTCACATTCTGGCAATTGAGGGTGCCCAGAGCCCATGATGGCTCAATGGGCAAGTGGTTTGTTGTAATCGACGTGTCCTGTGTCGGGCCGGAATTGGGTGTCGTTCAAGGATGTATGTAGGAATATGTTGCATAAGTGGTCCATTTGTGATTCTTGTTGGTGAGGTGATTTTCTGGTGATGTATTTGAGGTATTACTGATAGGTCTGTTTTCCTTTGGACATAAGTCTGGGAGCTGTTGTGGTGGGGAGGCAAGTATAGGGTTTGCTGCGGTTTAATTTCCCTGGGTATGTGTTGGTGGCGCAATGGATTCGGCCTCGCAGGGTAACCATTGTTGGTGGTAGTTATAGATGGATGGTGAAGTTCGTCCATTTCTGTGTTGCACTCCTGGCGCTGAGTTGAGTTTCTCCACCAGCTGGTTGGCACCTGCTGGTTGAAAGCGGTGGGTTTGGCCTGATTGGTTTAAATGTTGGTTGTATTCGCCTAAGTAGGAGTTTGTGACTCCTTTTCGGACATAGAAAAAAAAAAAAAAAAAAAAAAAAAAAAATTAAAAAAAAATAAAAAATCCTGCTTTTTGTTAGTTTCTGAATTGTTGTTTGAGTCTTGGATATCTGGACCGTTGCTCTGCATATTATGCCTGTATGAGGATTCAGTGGTGCGGTTGTTTGGGTAGCAGGTTTGTGAACGCCAGTTTCCTCGGTTATTAGTGAGTTGATTGTCAACTTTATTAGACAGAATAGACTGCTCCAGTTTCATTTCCAGCAGCTTTAGTCACAGCTAGAGGGTGTCGAATTCGGGGGGTGTCATCCAGGTATGTGCGAGTTCTTGAGGCTGCATGTGACATTGGGTGGAATGTGAGCATGCTGCGTAACTATGGTGTTGTGGTGTAGAAAGTGTGTTGGCTGATGGTGGGGTGAGAGAATTCAACTGAAGCTTGAGGTTACGAATAGTGCCTTCCAACTGTTTGTTCTTCTCTTCAAGCTTGATGGTTTCTGCTTTGCAGGCTGCTAGTTGTTTGACCTGATCGTTGAGGAGAAAGTCTCTCTTAGCCTTTCTTGGTCTAGAGGGACGTGGTCTCGCGCTAGCAACATGCTCATCGCCGCTGCAATATTTGTATGGATTAGCTTCTATTGAAATGGGTAAGTTAGTTGCGGAGTATTCCTGGCTGGTTTGTTGGGTGGTACCTAAATTCAGGTTGGAAGTCGCGGGTGTTTCGTTAAAGATGGGTGTGTGATCCGACTTCAGGATGCCTCTGTGATTGGACAGTTGAAAGCTGGGATGTGTCTTCTGTGGACCGGTCTAGTGACAGTGGTGTGCTTCCCCTGCTAATGTGCTGCCTTGTCCCACCAAATGTCTGTTTTTGCTTTGTGTCATTAGGTTGCTTAGTGGAGCTGGGTCGGGGTCCTGAAATGGGTGAAGCCATTTGCTTCATTGCTCTAAGGCTGTTATCTATTTGCCTGTTTGGGGACGAGGAGGGTTCTTTGACTTTCTCTTTTGCACCCTCGTTAGTGTTGCAGTATTCCAGTTCAGTTTTGTCAGAATCCAGAATTTGGCAGCTGGAACATATGTGATATCTTTGTCAGCTAGATGACTATCAAATTCAGTTTTTGTGATCCCCTCGCAGTAGAAATGCATCCATAGTTGGCACTTGGAGCATTCAATCGTGTCGCTTTCCACATCTTGCTGGCAGAAGGGGCACAGATCTACGCTGTTGGTTGCTGGGTCAAAGTCCAGCGTGGTGGGATGAATTCTGGCGGGGGCAGGGACAGAGATGTGTTGCCCGGTTTTGTCTGGCCAAGTGCCCTCGTCGTGATTGCTGATCTCGTCTATCTGTTCTAGGTTTGATAGTTGTTATAATATTGCGTGGCGAAGTATGGAGTGCACGGAGTTGAAAATGTGGTGATCAACAAAGGACATAGTATGTTGGTGTAGTCAGCATATAATAGCTGTTTGAATTTCCCATTCATCATCATACCGGAGCTTGTGTAGCAGAGCATTACGCAGAATCTAAGCATTCATGTTCTCTTGGCGGTTTTGTTGTGGGCCTGGATTTTACACTCAACTATTGCTCCATTTTGTCAAGGCCTATCGGTAATACTAAGGCTGTGACGGCATTGACGATTTTTCTTCGCAGTACTTGAGCGCAGCTGATTTGTATGCTGAGACCTTCAAGAATGTATATAGTTTTCTGTCCAAGTCTTGCGAAATTTAGCGAAACTCTATTAACATTTGATATCGAACTAAAATCATGGATATGCCAGCCACAAGTGTCTGGCTTCCTGTTCAGCACAAGCACATTGTGGACGGTGCATTTTAACGTTGGAGAAACTCTTAGAACGCAACAACAAGATGCATGATGGTAGTCTGGTTCCAAAATGCAGGACTGCTGATGATTTATGTAAACTATAACTTATTTTTTGACAGTTGTTGCCAGTAATTTAGCAAACTAAGGATATTTGAATGTTTTACTCATGTCAGATTAACATGTGTGCTGCAATTAATGAGGAAGATGGTTTCACACACACGATGCCAGACAGTAGACTGACAAGTTATTTTCCGCCACTTTTTATTATGGATATTAGGTCACACTGGAGAGTTTTGTATTTTGACACCCCCCCCCCCCTCTTAAGATAGATGTTATGAACCTTGTTTTTATTTTACACAGAGAACAAATCGGTAATTTGGTTTAGATTTCTATCTATCTATATCTACGTTGATGGAGTACACTTGACTATTAAACAACGGGTGGTGTTCGGTCAAGAATATAGGAAATGAGGTAGCCGTGGGACAGACGGAAGATTAATAATAGGAAAGGTAGAAACAAGTGAAAGGGTGTCAATCTACGTTTTCGTCCCTTCATACTCGTACCAATCCGGCTACCGTGGCGGCGAAGAGATAAATGAACCTCAACCGGCAGAGCCCGGAGTTGGGCTAAAATATGAATTGGTTTGTTTGGTGACGAAACCTTTGTCGACAAGACTAGCAAAGGAGACCAAAAGCTTAACTTGGGCTTCAAATGAATGGCCAAATGATTTATGTTTTTGTACGTCTGCTACAGATGTAAAAATCTCAGAATCGAGTTGGCTGAGGGGTAATTAGAAGCCTGCCAATTTATTATAATAACAGTGAACTTTAATCATGCATAAGGCCCATTGGGCCGTCGTGTTCAAGGAAAATATTCAGAATAGCCCATGTCTGTCAGAAATTAACACTATTAAAGAGGGATGGGGGTATTCAGTGTAAAAAAAATCTTACAAGCATGCTTTCTGCAAAAATCATTGGTTGGTTTTTATTTGTGTCTTCAATGTAGGATCATTTTTGTTTTTCTGCAATCTTTCATTGATGAAAATTCCCCCCCCCCCCCAAAAAAAAAAAAAAATAATTGTGAGACCTTGGAGTGTTACCAGTCTGATATTGGCAGTAATGGGGAAAATTATAAAAAGTGGCAGAGGACAATTTGTTGGTCTCATTGAAACCATATGGCAGTAGTCCTTGAATATATATTGCCCCGAGTTTATACCTTGTTTAATATAAAATCCAATGCTAGAGTTTTCTTTCACTAATTTTTTCCTATTTCTAAGGGACTGACCATTGTGTTTTCAAGGTAGGGGGGCCTGTGATTTGTTTTAGAAAAATAACATTCTGGACCCAAAGTAGTTGTAAAATAATATTCTTGCTATGATTTTTAGGAAAAAGAACTAATTATATCTATTATATTATTTGACAAAAATAAACTATTTTGAGGTAAAAGAAAAATATATCCTGGTTTGAAAAAAATCCCAAGTCCCCACCCCTGAAAATTAAATGGTCAGTCCCTAACATGTAACTAAAGTCTTTCTTTTGTATACATGTGATACTTTGTTGATCAACTGCAGGGAGACACAATGAGACACTAAAATTTGCCCCCCCTCCCCCCCCCCAGAAAGAGAAATCAAACCTGGAAATCTCACAGAAGCTACTCGAGAATTCCCTTATTTCTTGATGTTCCAGAAATGAAGAAAAATCTTCCTGATTTAGGCTTTATCAGAAGCCTCACATGTTTTATCATATTGTATCATGCAATAAGCCTCACATGTATGGTTTTATCATATTGTATCATGCAATAAGCCTCACATGTATGGTTTTAAAATATTGTATCATGCAATAAGCCTCACATGTGTGGTTTTATCATATTGTATCATGCAATAAGCCTCACATGTATGGTTTTATCATATTGTATCGTGCAATAAGCCTCACATGTATGGTTTTATCATATTGTATCATGCAATAAGCCTCACATGTATGGTTTTATCATATTGTATCATGCAATAAGCCTCACATGTATGGTTTTATCATATTGTATCATGCAATAAGCCTCACATGTATGGTTTTATCATATTGTATCATGCAATAAGCCTCACATGTATGGTTTTATCATATTGTATCATGCAATAAGCCTCACATGTATGGTTTTATCATATTGTATCAAACAATAAGCCTCACATGTATGGTTTTATCATATTGTATCATGCAATAAGCCTCACATGTATGGTTTTATCATATTGTATCATGCAATAAGCCTCACATGTATGGTTTTATCATATTGTATCATGCAATAAGCCTCACATGTATGGTTTTATCATATTGTATCATGCAAAAATTTGCTTATTTATGGCTCCTTCCACAGCTGAAGTATCTAGAAAAAGCAACCCATTTCCTGTTTACACGTTGAAAACTCATTTAGCCTATATGTGATATTCACTTGAACATCCTGTCTGTTTAGAGTGTCAGTCTTTAAATTGTCAGTGCCCTTCTTTATTTGTATTTTATTTATTGTAAGATTTAAAAATTGTACATTTAACAGCATAATTTCAGAATTGTAGGCAAACCATGATACTTGCTTGATCTTTTCACTCTTCCACTCAGTTTTTTTTTTTTTTTGAGTTCATTCATTCCCGTTTTGGATGATTAATCAAGTGAAAGAAGGGTAACTTTTTATTTTATAATTTTTGTGATTTGTGGCAAATAAATAATATTTACAAAACACTCTCGACATTTCAGGTGATGTGGCCATGATTAGTTATTGATCAGCTGTAAAAAAAAAATGTGTTCATTACAAATTTCCAGGTCTATTGCAGTCAAGCTTAAGTGTTTATCATTATTTTAGATACAAGTTTGTGACTTGTCCAGAAAATCCTATGGGGTGAACAAATTTTAAACAGCAATGAACTTATTGCCTGGGACTATTTATCTGGTTGTCTATTACCTATGGAAGAGGTTTCCAAAGGTGAAATTTGGTCTTGTGATACAGGGAATATATATCTGTTTCTCATTCTTATTCCAAAATAAAACTTTTAAGTCACTGTAAATTATATCAGTAGAAAGTTAAGACCATTCTGTACAATATGTGTTTGAAAATAAGTCTACAATATGAAATAAAATGGCATCAAAATTATTCCCAAATCTTATATATTACTTCAATATAAAATGAGAAAGAAATGGATAAATGAAAAGTATTTAAAATAAATGTAATATCATTACATTTTAATGCCTGTAGATTATAACAGAACAAATTTCATTCTTCTATTACTGATGCAAAAGGAGCAGTGTTTTACAAAAAAACTGTATACAACTGATAGCAAATTTGTCAGCCATCTCAAATATTTCACTTTCAACACAGTTTTTATTTATAACTAACACACAAAGTCAGCATAAATTATTTCAGTACCTTTTCATGTATTTTATAAATGTAATGATATTTGTATAATCTTTGTAAAGAAATAAATCTAGATGTATTGTAGTATATAAGTCAGATACTGTAATGTGTCAAGTGCATGGAAGCCCAGGTGGCACTGACAAGAGATATTTAGTTAAGCAGGGAAGACGTATCTCCCTGTGTAATTCAAGTCCCAGTTGTAAATGCAAGGGGTGTACAGATATAATAGTCATTCTTTTCAGAAATGGTGGTCAGAGTGGTGCAATACTGAATCAAAGAGAGTATGAGAAGAAAATAAAGAAATCAGCAACATTTCTGAAGCTGGAGTGGAGATTCTGGTATTAGTTTGCAATGATGAACTTTATTGTCCATCACTTTTTTTATACATCCACAATAAGGTGAGCAAATTATGTTATGATGTGTCCACCTGTCTGTTCATCTATTACCAATTCTTCCACCTAAAACTACCAATGCACTCCTAAATGTAACAAATTCCCATATATTGACCATAATATAGGGACAGAGGTACATAAAAAGCCCCCTTGACAGCTCAGTCAAGATGCACCAAACTTTGCGGATGGCCTGTACTTCAGGTTAGGAAGAAGCCTATTGATTTTGAGGTCAAAGGCCAAGGTCACTGTGACTGATGGAAGAAAAATGGTTTCTGCACAATAACATTAGTTCTGTCACAGTTTCATCATGCATTAAAGAAATGATCTTGACTTTTGTATGTGTCACTTTGTCATAGAAACATAAGAACAAAAATTCTCTGTATCTCAAACAAATTTTGAATTATAGAGCAGAAACACTGAAAAAAATCCTTTAAATATGGACCTGTAACCATGATCTTGAAGCAAGGACCCAAAATGTGTTACATGATTTATTGTCTAAGGACATGCTAGTATACAAAGTTTCATCCATTTATCTCATTTACTGTTTATAAGATGGACAATCTGATGGACAGAAGCGTGAATTCTATGTCCATTTCTTATCATAACAAGAGTACCATTAATGGCACATTATACAGCTGCCCCATGTTTAATAGTTCATTGTGTAGGTACTAGCAGGGCAAATGACCTTGACCTTTGGTCAATGGTGCAGTCTTAACTAAATTTACTGTGCAGAAACCATTATTTCATTATTTTCTTATTAGACTTACCATGACCATGACCTCTGACTTTTAGACCCCAGAATCTATAGGTTTCTTTATGACCCTAAGTGAAAGACATCAACAAAGTTAGTTCAGTTACAGTGACTGTGACCTTTAACCATTTGACTTCAAACATTTTTTGGTTTCCTTCTTACCTAACGTGAAAGTCATTTAAAAAAATGGGTGAAGATACATGGAACTAAAATTTATGTGCAGAAACCATTTTTCTTCTTTCAGTGACAGTGATATTGACCTTTGACTTTTTTACCCCCAAATCAATAGGCTTCTTACTTTAAATGAAAGTCATCCACAGAGTTTGGTCCAGGTACGCACTTATGTATAACTAGAGAGTTAAGTTGGTCAACATATTTTCCATCCTGCCTTTAAGGCCAAGGTCACAGATCAGCATTTCTTTCTTGGTTCCCACTTTGTAACTCTTGAGCCATTTGGGATAGAGGAATTCCCACTTTGTAACTCTTGAGCCATTTGGGATAGAGGAATTCCCACTTTGTAACTCTTGAGCCATTTGGGATAGAGGAATGGAGCTTTGTAACTCTTGAGCCATTTGGGATAGAGGAATGGAGCTTTGTATTTGGGATAGAGGAATGGAGCTTTGTAACTCTTGAGCCATTTGGGATAGAGGAATGGAGCTTTGTATTTGGGATAGAGGAATGGAGCTTTGTAACTCTTGAGCCATTTGGGATAGAGGAATGGAGCTTTGTAACTCTTGAGCCATTTGGGATAGAGGAATGGAGCTTTGTATTTGGGATAGACGAATGGAGCTTTGTATTTGGGATAGAGGAATGGAGCTTTGTATTTGGGATAGAGGAATGGAGCTTTGTATTTGGGATAGAGGAATGGAGCTTTGTATTTGGGATAGAGGAATGGAGCTTTGTATTTGGGATAGAGGAATGGAGCTTTGTATTTGGGATAGAGGAATGGAGCTTTGTATTTGGGATAGAGGAATGGAGCTTTGTATTTGGGATAGAGGAATGGAGCTTTGTATTTGGGATAGAGGAATGGAGCTTTGTATTTGGGATAGAGGAATGGAGCTTTGTATTTGGGATAGAGGAATGGAGCTTTGTATGCTTATATCAATGCCACAAAGAGTGTTGTGCACCATTTTTAGGGTCACATCTTCTAGATCAAGGTCATGGTAAGAATTACTTTTCCCATCTGCATGATATACTACAGCTTTGTCACAAGGCCAGAGGGTACTATTTCACGACCTCACCTAGGTAGCCAGGGGACTAAGTTAAGGTTTATGTGCCCTTCTTGGTCATTACACCACATATTTTCGCCATATGACTTCATATGAGCACAGCAGAAACTATACATTGTAATTTATTCTAACTAATTGGAGTACCTTGATTACATTGTTATAATTACAAATAGGTATAAATGGTTAATCAGCTGCAACTAGAACAAGCAATTTAATTTGTTTTAGTTTTCAAAATTCACATTTTATTTTGAATTAAGCCCTTATACATGTAGTTGTAAAGTTGAGGTTATTCATCCATAACATCAGTGAGCACTATGGTGTGAATACATGAACACTTTGATGTGAAGACACCTGTGCATGTCCTCTCATGTACATTTATAAGGGTTGTGGCAAAATAGCTTTGAAATGTTTTCGACTTTGTCATTTTCTTGTGAAGTTTTAGAAGCTAAAAATGTAAATTGCTTATTTAAGTGGCAGCTGATTAAATATTTGTACCTATTTGTAATTACAATACTGTAATCTTGGTACTCATTTCAGTTAAAATTAATTACAATGTATAGTTTCTGCTGTGCTCATTTGAAGTTATACATGTATGGCCAAAATACATGATGTATTTGAATGGGCTCGTAATTAAATAAGACGCTGAGATACAGTATTAAGCTTTTGTACACTTGTTGTAAATTATCATCTTGGGCTTTATATTAAGAAGATGTAGGTCAAATTTGATTTTCACCTTTTTTCTTACAAATTTGACTGAGTTATGGCCCCTGTTGACTTAGAACTTTTTCATTTGTCTTTGTAACTTCGCTTTTTGAATTTTGCACCATATTGGTGGGAATGTCTGTGCTATATTGACACATTTCTTGTTTATGCTATATAGTGTACATAATTATATTCTAAACAAATATTTGGTTTCATAACCTAAAGCTTATTTGTGTGAATCTTTTCAGACACAATCAACACATGGGTTAGATTCGCATTTAAATATATTCAGTTAATGGTTTATTTTTAGATGACAAAGAATTTCCCATTTTTATGGGAAATTGTAATTTCTTTGAAGCTTTTCCGACCGATTCTGATTCTTTTAAAAATGAAGAATACCATACTGTTTGTTAAAGAGCCATATAATTTGCATTGTGCACAGGGCAAGGGAGGCAACATGAACAGATCATTTAATGTGGCATATGATAGTATCCTCCCCTGTTTTGTATTTCCAGCATCTTTCAAGGGGACTTTTGAAAATATGTACATTAAAGACAATGCTACTTTCTTTATTGCTCTGAATAAGATTTTTTTTCTTCACAATCATTCCTGTCATATTCATGTTTATATTTTGAATATCATTTTAGGTTGCAATTCTGACACTGTTTCATCTTTGGTTTCCAAAAATAAAAATAAAGAGATTTCTCCAGCTATCTGTTTTAAGAAGGTATCATCTTAGTAAATTTTTTGAGGGTCTTCAGTGGCCAATAGCTTATATCTTAATGTGAAATATTTCAAAATCATGCAGAATTTAAAATTTTGTTCCCAAAGGGTATTATTTATCTATTTTTTCTAAAATGATTGGCCTAGGTCCTATTCCTAATAACCTTAGCAAAATTAATAATGAAAACATAAGCATACAAATTTTAAAAAAGTAAAAGTTTTGTTAGTCGGAAAGAACATTGTAAGATCAATTTATTTGTATATTAGTGTAATGTCATTTTGTGTGTCATTATGACATCATAAAGTTGACGATTTCAACAGTTTCTCGAGGGATAAAGTCAAAAGATGTCTGCTTGATGTAAACAATCTGAAAGGAGGTGCAGTTTTGCCTGTAATTTCCTCAGATTGTAATTCTCTATGCAGATACAGTCTGGGCAGGCTGCGACTAATAAATATTTTGATGACTGATACTATCCAACTTGATTTGACTAAAGAGGCTTTCCTTCATCCAGTCCACTGCCGAAACTGAATAAATAAAATGTTTGGAAGGAAATTAGAATGGCAATAAAATCAACAGTAGACAGGCTTGCTTATGGCTATGATAAGAACATAGTCAAGTCTCAGACTCTTTCATGATCAAGACAATGCCACAAGGAAGGGGCAGTTTTAAAGTTATCACAATAAATAATAGAGTGATTCTCAATAAATGTCACAGTATGTTCGCTTTGTAAAACAGATTCAATTTATTATTCACAACACTTTGTCGAAGATTAAGTAAAGAGAGCACTTCAGCAGTGAGTTATTGCATCATACTGGCTGGCACAAGAATAAAGCACCTCAGATATATTTAATTTAGTATAAAAGTGTCAGAAACATTTGACCTCTCTACATTAGACCTGACAATTGTTCACAGTAAATGCATCATTAACATCTAATATTCTGTGTATGAAATGGTGGATAGTTACTTTCATTTAATGTGGAAAGACTGCAGATCCCACAAAAACTTAACTCAAGTGAAGAAAGATATTTTTAATGTCAGTTTATTTACATTCCATATTATAAATTGCATAATATGAAATTACTAAGCAGGTTGGCCCAAATAGATATCATCAGTTCTCAGTTTAGGTCAAGTAACTACTTTTGTTGGTTTTAGAGTCTTCAGTATTTTGATATTAATTAGATTTTTTTCACTTAAAAAGGAGTTAAGAAAGCTGTTAGGTCTTGTCTTGTATATGGTTTGTCAACAACTGTTACCAGTATTTTCAGATTCTCAAGAACACTAGACCAGTTTCAAACAAACTTGGCAGTGTTACGACTCTATGGTCTAAGAAAAATGTAACAGAAAGAAAGTGAAACCAACAAATCAAGTAAAAAATCAACAAGCAATTTATTACTAGATAATTAAAATGAAAAATCAAAAAGTCACTTACAGTAATGTGTTTTGAAATCCTAATAATCCAATAAGAATGATTGTTCTAATCACAAGTCCTAAATATAGAATGTTCCGAATTCACGGCTCTGTCCTTGAATGTTATTATGTACCAGTGGTCTCCAAAGTCCTGATGTACTAGAAATCTTGATGTGCTGATGTCAAAATGAAGTACAAAATATCCATAACTGTAAACAAAATTCAACCTTGACCTTCAAATTGAGAAAACATATTGATCAAAACAACCTAATTCAAGGACACTAGTTAAACATGTTTTTCCTGATAACATTAAGATTTAAGCAAATATTAAAGTGAAGAAACATTTATAATTTCCTAAAATATTTATAATATTATATAAACATCATACATAACACCTCCCCTCATAAAGAAAAAGAAAGATTTATATAATAAAGCTTTCTTTTGAATATACATCTAATACTACAATAACCAAATTTACATAAGAACATGTTTTATGATACTGGACTTAATTACATCAAGCAATATTACATTTCTAGGCACGTGAGAGTGCATCTGCAATCACATTGTCTTTTCCCCTGATGTGTTTGATGTCAATGTTATATTCCTGCAATATCAAACTCCATCTCAACAATCTCCGATTTTTATCTTTCATTTTGTTGATGAAAGTAAGGGGATTGTGATCACTGTACACAATAATTGGAGAAAGAGCTGAGGTGACATACACTTCAAAATGCTGTAAAGCCAATATCAAAGCCAAACATTCCTTCTCAATTGTGGAATAATTTTTCTGGTGCTTGTTTAGTTTTTTAGAAAAATAACACACAGGGTGATCCACACCACTTTTGTCTTCCTGAATCAATACTCCACCAACCCCTACATCACTTGCATCAACAGATAATTTAAATGATTGGCTAAAATTTGGTGCAGAAAGAACTGGTGCATTCTTAAGCATCGCCTTTAACTTGTCAAAAGATTCCTGACACTTGTCAGACCAATAAAATGTGGCTTTCTTACTCAATAAACTTGTCAAAGGTTCAGCAATTTTGGAAAAATTGGAACAAAATTTCCGATAATATCCAGCCATACCTAGAAATCGCATCAGTTGCTTTTTACAAATTGGAACTTGAAATTCAGAGATAGCTTTGACCTTAGCTTCTATAGGTTTAACTTGACCTTGTCCCACAATATGTCCTAAAAATGTGACACAAGCATGGCAAAATTCACTTTTGCTCAAATTAATTGTCAGATTCGCATCGCTGAGTCGATCAAAGAATTTTCGAATGGTTTCCAAATGATATTCCCAGGTGTTGTTGTAGATAATGACGTCATCGATATAAGCGTCACAATTATGAAGACCAAATGTTATTATGTTCATCAGACGTTGAAACGTTGCAGGCGAATTTTTCATTCCAGACGGCATGACTTTATATTGATAAAGTCCATCTGGAGTTACAAATGCTGAAATTTCTTTTGCCCTTTCCGTCAGTGGAAGTTGCCAGAATCCTTTTAAAAGGTCAAACTTGGTGACATATTCCGCATTTCCAATTTTATCAATGCAATCGTCCATTCTTGGGATTGGAAATGAATCAGTTTTGGTGACACTGTTGACTTTTCTATAGTCAGTACACATACGGAATGTATTATCTGGCTTGGGAACAAGAATACATGGTGAACTCCAGTTACTTTTACTTGGTTCTATGAAATCATTCTCCAGTAGATACTGAATTTCTTTCTTCAGATAGTTCTGTTTGAGAGGATTCATCCTATAAGGATGCTGTTTCACAGGCGCAGAATCTACAATGTCAACGTCATGATAAATTTTACTTGTTCGTGTTGGAACATCAGGAAACAAGTGCTCATATTCATGTAATAGCTGTTTTAGTTCATTTCTTTCCTGTTGTTGTAGATGTGAAAGTTTCTGGTCTAGGTTGTTCAATATTTCTGAATTCCGAAGATTGGTTATACCAGAGTCACTATAGTCTGATCGTATTCCATCGTTGATATCTTCACTGTGTGGGACAGGTACAACTAAATTAACAGAATAATTAGCTGAGCTATCTCTGTCAAAATATTCCTTTAACATATTTATATGACAAAGTTGTTTCTGTTTCCGTCTACCAGGAGTGTTAATGATATAATTTAAGTCATTTACTTTCTTTTCAACAGTATAAGGACCAAAAAATTTAGCCTGAAGAGGATTCTGAGGTATGGGAAAGAGAGCCAGAACTTTGTCACCAGGTTTAAAACTCCTTTCCTGTGAATTTCTGTCATACCTTAATTTCATTTTTGACTGGGTAGTGTGAAGATTAGTTCTTGCTACTTCACAGGCCTTTGACAACTTGTATTTGAAATCAGAAACATAATCAAGAAGATTAATCTTTGAATCTTCATTTGAAAAAAGTTTCTCTTTCAATAATTTCAGTGGTC
The DNA here is from genome assembly GCA_029931535.1 of Margaritifera margaritifera. Classification (NCBI taxonomy): domain Eukaryota; kingdom Metazoa; phylum Mollusca; class Bivalvia; order Unionida; family Margaritiferidae; genus Margaritifera; species Margaritifera margaritifera. Next base: position 2,246,119 of record JAQPZY010001522.1, on the reverse strand, counting down.
CACGGACAGTATGACCAAAAACTAGTTCAAAGGGACTAAAACCCAACGACTCTTGAACTGATTCCCTAACAGCAAACAACAACAAATGAACACCCTCATCCCAATCCTTTTCTGTATCAAAGCAATATGATCGAATCATATTCTTCAAAGTTTGATGAAATCTTTCCAAAGCACCTTGACTTTCAGGGTGATAGGCAGAAGATTTAAACTGTTGGATGCCTAATTCATGCATAACTTGTTGGAAAATTCCAGACATAAAATTTGACCCTTGATCTGACTGGACAGATTTGGGAAGGCCAACAAGTGTAAAAACTTCACCAAAGCTTTCACAATAGTTTTAGTTTTTATATTTCTCAGAGGAATTGCCTCTGGAAATCTTGTAGATGCACACATGATGGTCAACAAGTATTGGTTGCCTGACTTGGTTTTAGGTAAAGGACCAACACAGTCTACAATTATTCTACTAAATGGTTCATCAAATGCAGGAATAGGTTGCAGATGAGCCTTAGGTATCTTCTGATTGGGTTTTCCTACCATTTGACAAGTGTGACAAGATCTGCAGTATTTAGAAACATCACTTTTGAGTTTCGGCCAATAAAAATGATTTAAGATCTTGTGATAAGTCTTACGGACTCCTAAATGACCAGCCAAAGGAGTTTCATGGGCTAAATTAAGAATTTCCTGTCGATATGACTTAGGAACAACAATCTGATAGCTCACTGACCACTCGTCACCAGCGGGTACATCAGGTGGTCTCCATTTCCTCATAAGGACCCCATTTTTCACAAAGTAACACACTGGAACTTGTGTGGCTTCAGTTTCACTAATAGCCCTCTGAAACAAACAAGATATCTCGGGATCTTGCTCCTGTTCAACGACAAGGGATTGTCGTTTGTCACCCTGAGTAGGACAAAGAGAATGAGTTGCCAAAAGAGGATCACTGTGATCAATACCATTTGATTGATCAATACCTGAGGAAAAAGTGACCTCATCAAAAGACTGACCAATACATGTGTCAGCTAAAGGAATAATATCCTGATCAACATCACTCTCAAGAGCTCTTTTTGCCATAGCTCTAGTAACTGCACAAGCAGGGTACAAATCAGGGATTTCAGTTTCGACAGGATCAACTTTCTGATCCAAACAAGGCTTGTCAGTTACAAGTGGATTAACCACAACCTTATCTCCAGCTAGGTCATTGCCTAGTAATAAATGAACACCCTCTATGGGTAAAGAAGTCACTGCCCCAACAGTCACAGGTCCAGAAACTAAGTCTGATGCCAAATTTACACAATGGAGAGGAACATTTACAAAGCCGCACTCTACTCCCTGAACAAGAACACTTTCACTTGAAGAAGACTCCTCAGACAAAGGTAAAGTACCTGACAATAAAAGACTCTGAGAAGCTCCAGTGTCCCTTAATATTTTAATTGGGATAGGTTTGGCAGAATCACCAATAAGTGATATAGAACCTTCTGACATGAATGGTTCATAAGCCTCCAAAATAGAATCAGACTGGGATTTGTTTGACCCAACAAATGTATTGCTTTCAATACAAGACCGTGACCTTGACCTCGTAGAAATAAGAGCATTTGGAAAAGCTCTGTCTTTTCTCTGTTGCTTATTTTTCAACTTGAAGCAATCAGAAATGACGTGCCCTTTCTTTTTACAATAAGTGCACGTAGGAAGAGATAAGGATTTCTGATCAGTCTTATCAGATGTTTGATTCCTAACAGTTGTGCTGTTGTGAAATTTGGAAGTACTCGAATGAGATTGAAATGGTTTTTTACCAGAAAACTGCTGAGAGGACGACTTATTGCCAAATGAAATTTTGTGAGTCAAGGAATAATCATCAGCCATACGAGCAGCATTTTCCAAAGTTTCCACATTCTGCTCGTCAAGATAGGTTTTAACATCACTATGGATGCACCTCTTGAACTCTTCAATTAATACGAGCTGTCTGAGGTTATCATAAGCTTGATCAACTTTCTTGGCTGAGCACCACCTATCAAATAGTTGTTCTTTATCCCTTGCAAATTCGACATGAGTTTGTCCAGTTTCTTTTCTACAATTCCTAAAACTTTGTCGATATGCCTCTGGTACCAACTCATAAGCTTTCAAGATGTACTCCTTAACCACATCATAATCAATGCTTTGTTGTACTGACAGTGAAATGTAGACTTCACGAGCTTTGCCAATTAGTACACTTTGTAATAACAAAGTCCAATGCTCTCTGGGCCATTTCAAGTTTTCAGCTATTTTCTCGAAATGAAGAAAGTATTTATCTACTTCTTTTTCCTGAAAAGGGGGTACTAACTTAATATATCTAGTAACATCAAAACCTGAATTGTATTTAAAGGAGTGGAGTGTGCTCTGTTTGCCAGTTCTAATTCTCTTAACTTAAATTGCATTTCCCTTTCTTCTCTTTGCATCTGCGTCTGCATTTGTATTTGTCTATCTTCTTTCTCTCTCTCTCTCTCTCTCCATCTGCCTCTCTTCTTTCTCTCTCTCCATCTGCCTCTCTTCTTTCTCTCTCTCCATCTGCCTCTCTTCTTTCTCTCTCTCCATCTGTATCCGCCTATCTTCTTTCTCTCTCTCCATCTGTATCTGCCTCTCTTCTTTCTCTCTCTCTGAATCTGAAGCTTTGCCAATTCTAAATCCATCTGGTTCTTTAACTCTAATTCCCTTAATTTCCTGTCAGAACCAGATACAGGCTTTCTCTTCAAACTTAAAGCACTATTTTCAAAAATTCCCTTACCTACTAAATACTGAATTAAAATAATCTTTATTTCCTGTTTTGTCAATGATACTTTTGCCTCAGATAGACTGTATTTTCTGGCAAGCTCGAGCAACTCATCCTTTCTCATACACTCTAACCCCTCCTGGGTAGGTTTTGAAATGAAATTCTGAACATTAGATGCCATAGTAAATGCTTGTTGGTTTCACACAAAAAATTTCTCTATATAAAATCTTTGCCAAAGATAAAAAAAAAAAAAAATTCCAAGACAAAATCAATATGAATTTCAAAAATAACTTTAATATCTCTAATATGCTTTAAAGAAATTCAGATCCCGGAAGACGAGCCCCCAATTTCTGTTACGACTCTATGGTCTAAGAAAAATGTAACAGAAAGAAAGTGAAACCAACAAATCAAGTAAAAAATCAACAAGCAATTTATTACTAGATAATTAAAATGAAAAATCAAAAAGTCACTTACAGTAATGTGTTTTGAAATCCTAATAATCCAAAAAGAATGATTGTTCTAATCACAAGTCCTAAATATAGAATGTTCCGAATTCACGGCTGTGTCCTTGAATGTTATTATGTGCCAGTGGTCTCCAATGTCCTGATGTACTAGTAATCTTGATGTGCTGATGTCAAAATGAAGTACTCCAAAATATCTCTGAATATAAGTTCACATAAATTCCAAAATCATTAATTAAAAATCCAAAATCCAAAAGTTTATGAGCACTGTTATAATCCAATGAATATTTAAAATAATTCCTCTCTTAGAATTTGGAATGAATTTTCACAACTGTAATAGCTCTTTACAAGACTGATGGTAATGTCAAAACTGAAAAAATGTCCACCAAACATGGTATATATAAAGATTGGTCACATGACAGAATGTTCTAGAATATGAGTCATCTTAATGGAATTCTAACTGTAAACAAAATTCAACCTTGATCTTCAAATTGAGAAAACATATTGATCAAAACAACCTAATTCAAGGACACTAGTTAAACATGTTTTTCCTGATAACATTAAGATTTAAGCAAATATTAAAGTGAAGAAACATTTATAATTTCCTAAAATATTTATAATATTATATAAACATCATACATAACAGCAGGAAGCATTCTAGCTGAAGGCCTTTCAGTTTTCTACAAATGATGCTGATCCACCATCAAATATGGCTACTGTTATTAATAATAAAAAACTTTAAATGACATCTAAAAACCACAGAACAGAATTTGATTAAATTTGTCCAAAAGCATCCTAGCATGAAATTCTTTCAATTTTGTATAAATGTTGTCGAGCTCTCATCCAAATATGGCCACCATTACTAAAAACAGCTAATTTTTTTAAACAACTTCTTTTAAAATAAACAAAAAAAACCAACATATTTTGACCAAACTTGACAGAAAGCATCTTGGCATGAAGGCCTTCCAAGTTTGTTCAAGTGATGCCAATCTGCCATCAAATATTTCCACCATTACTAAAAATTAGATAAACCTTCAAATGACTTATTCTACACAAATTTCTCTGCAGAATTTGACCAGATTTGACAAAAAGAATTCTGGCATGAAGACCTTTTGAATTTTGTACAAATAATGCCGATCTGACCTCAAATATGGATGACACTACTAAAAATAGAAAAAAAACTTTGAACAACTCATAAATTGTTGAACATAATTTGACTAAATTTGATGAAGATTTGTGTAATGAAGTCATTTCATGTTTGTACAAATGATGTAGATTTTCAATCAGATATGGTCCCATTGCTAAAACTAGAAAACTTTAAACACCTTCTCCAAAACTGCTAAACAGAGTTTGACCAAATTAACAAAAGGCATCTTGGCATAAATGGCATTTAAAGTTTGTACAAAACTATTCTCATCAAATATGAATGCTTTATATAAGAGTAGAAAACCTTTTGAATGAATTTTAAAAAAAACAACTATTGAACTGAATTTTTGACAGAAGGCATTTTGGCATGAAGGTCTTTAAAGTTTGTACAAATGATGCTAATCTGCCTTCAAATATGGCTGCCTTTCAGATTAATACAAATGATGCCAATGTCATCAAATATAGATGCTGTTAAAATTGATAAATATTAAAATATCAGAAAGCATAATCTAAAACCCAGATTTCTTTACCCCCAGCAGGTTTGGGGATGTACCATATATACTCGCGTATAAGCTGGGTCCAAATGCAAACAACATCGACCCTGATCTGCCGTTGCATAATGCGCCGGCGGATCAGGGTCTATGTTGTTTGTTCTACTGATTATTCCTTACAAACTGCATAGACCCAGATCTGCCGGCGCATTATGTGACAGCAGATATGGGTCTACGTTGTTTGCAGTTTGTAATGGATTATACGCGAGTATATACGGTATAATAGGCTGTTGCACCCTCTGCATATCATAAGAGGCAACCAATGGAGGTAGCCACAGTGGCTAAATGGTTAGAATGTCGGACTTGCAATCAGAAGTGCATGAGGATTCAAATCCTACCAATGGATCTGTCCAGGTCGATTACTGTAGCGTATCCTTGAGCAAGATACTTTACTCCAATTGTCTTAGCATTAAATAACACATTTATGTTGCTGTGCCATAAAACACCAATCACCAGATTTCTTCCCCAACAGCCATTGGATTCAGCTTTTATGTAGATGTCAGAAGGAAAGTGATCTATGGCGTTCTTCGGCCTCTTGTTTTTTTTTAATCCCATACTTTCCTTTTGATGCATACAACTGTTACCCTGGGTAGGTCTAGTTGGTCAAAAAGTAGGACATTTTTTTGTAATTTTATTTGCCTATCTGGCCATAAGGCCAAGTGAGCTTATGGTATGGCTCTGCCTCTGGCATGTGTCATCCATTGTTGGTCATATCATACATGTGACAGAACAGAGAGGTCAGCTTAGGACAGATTAGGAGATTTGTAAACTTTGGTCAGGAGTTTTGACTTCATATCAGGAGGATTTTCATCAACCCGATTTGTAGCATGCAAATGGACTAAAATGACAACTACTGAACAAATTTATTTTTCCTATATTAAAATATGCACATCATCTCATCACATCAGTCCTTAAACGGTAACTTGTTGCCTTTCATACTGTCCTTATATGTAACTCAAGCATTTTTAGCCTTTCTTAGTAGATCATTGCCTGGATTATATTTGCGGCAGTCCTCATCATTGTTGATCTCAAAAATTACAAGATGATGTGTAATTATTAGATCCATGTTTCTTCAGGAGTCGGTCTGAATTTTTGTCAGAATAGAAAATGCCCTTTTAGTGTCGGCGTTGGAATGTGGCAATGTTAATATAACTCTACTGAATTCCATCAAGAAGTTTAAATTGTTTCCTGCCTGTGTGGTAGATTCAGGTCGCTGACTGACTGCCAGAACTGCTCAAGATTGGTGCAATCTGGGTCGAATTGGGAAAGTTCTTCTTAAAATCGAGTTTACTGGAATGGCAGAATGCATATTCATGTCCCTTTGAACTTGATTCCAGTCAATGAAATTCCTGTTTCCATCCATTTTTGAATTTGTTGTGATATTTCAGTTGTTTAGATATTGGCATTTTAGCATGGGGAGATAACACATGCCTAGATATTGACAAACTTTACATACCAATAAAAAAACTGACCTGTTTTATGTCACCTGAGCTCTTTAGTATTGATTAAAGCAACCATAATAGATTAATGTCTTTAATTTTATTCCAAATTACTTCTGATCACATATAGTATAATCGATCTCAACAAACTTTAATTTAAAGTTTCACACCAAACGTCTGAAACCAAACTGACCCTGCCGAAAGAATCCAAGTAAAGTTAATTGTTTTATGCTGCTTGAGCTGTTTAGTAATCCAATCATAATCCAATCATAATCCAATAACATTTCCAAATTTGTAATGATCACACATAGTATAATCCAACAATTCATTTTAGGTTATTGTCTGTCGAATTAGCAATTAAAGTTTAATGCTCGAAGGGTAAGCCCATTCACAGTCAAGTGATCACAGGAAGTTTTTATGGGAAATATAATACATAGGAAGGAAAGTGCTAAAAAAGAACGGAAAATTTCTGTTCTGTAATTTTTTCAATAATAATTTTGAGTATATGGGAGATTTCAGTGAATGACAGGAGGGATGGGAGACTCCCCTTATCTCGGAAGGAAAATCCTTCTGTTGGGAGGTTGACATAGATGTTGTATGCCATTGAACACCATCTGCTATTTTAAACATCTTTAAAAAGCCACTGGACCAGTTTCAGCCAAATTTGACAGCATACTGGCATAAAGAGTTCCCAAGTTGGTACAAATGATGATGAATCACCATCAAATATGGTCACCATTACTAAAATAGAAATATCTTTAAATGATTTTTTTAAAAACCCAATGCATAACAGAATTTATACTGGGTTGAAGAGTTGTTAAATTTTAACAAATGTAGACTCATTCAACAAGTTCTCTTGGATTGCTCCATGTGGTCTTTGCTCTGATCAAGGTCTATACAAATGATTATAATGCTCAAAATGAGGCTTACTGGAAATCTGGTAAAGTCACTAATTTGGTTGACCAGTAGTCAGCAAAAAAAAAATCTTAGATCATATAAATAAAATCTTAGATCATGTAAACACACAATTTTCATATTTTTGTTTGGATTTTGGACCAAACACATAAAATATGTATAGGTAATACAAGTATTCTCTTCAGCATGAAAATGTTACAAATAGTCCGACTGTAACACTAACTCTCCGAATCCATTTGAGGGATATGCCTTGCATGTTTTTACGCCAATGGATTCTACCACCTCAAAAGTATATTGTATTTTTTGCTTATGCACACATATTGCTAATGGACTTTACAGTATAGATGGTATTTTTTAGGACAGAAGAAAAAAGACAAAAGAAATGAGTGACACTTGTTGATATTACAATCAATTGTTCAGACTTTTACCAGACTTTCGCTTGGCATAGATTTATCAGAGTCACATTTGAGTCTGGCTGAATGAGACTAGTACAGATGATGCTGACTGCCATCAAATATGGCTGCCATTACTAAAAATCGGAAAACCTGTATGCGACTTCTTTTCAGAAACCGCCCTACAGAATTTGCTCAAATTTAAAAGAAAGCATAAATGGTTTTCAGTTTTGTACAAATGTTGATCCACTATTAAAAATGTATAAAAATCTTTAAAGTACTTCTTCACAAAAACTACTTAAGAAAATGTTACCAAATTTGACAGAAAGAATCCTGGCATGAAGGTCTTTAAATTTTGTAAAATGTTGCTGATCCACTGTGAAATATAGCCACCATTACTAAAAAAAGAAAGAAGGACATTTAAATAATTTTGTTACAAGAGCTAATCAGAATTTGAATATATCTTACAGAAATCACTGGAATAAAGGGCTTTAAAATTTCTGCAAATGATGCCTATCCACCATTAAATATGGCTGCCATTACTAAAAATAGAAAAATCTTAAAATTACATCTCAATAACTTCTCAATAGAATTCGACCAAATACGACAGAAAACATTGTGACATAAAGGGGTTTCAAGTTTGTACAGATGATGCCGATCTGCCATAAAATATGGCCACTTACTAAAAAATAGATAAACTTTTGAAATTTTTTTTTTTTAAAGCTGCTGAACAGAATTTGATTAAAATCTTACAGAAAGCACTCTGGCATACAGTGCTTTCAAATTGTACCAAGAGGCAGATTCACTATCAAGCTGATGTTACTAAAAATAGACAAAGGAACAACTTATGCAAATAGTAATCAAATGAGTTTGTGAATATGATGAATATACAATGAAAAAAGCATATTTTGACAGGTTAATTACAAACATAAACATAACATACAATAATCTTTTTTGGTGCTTTATGCGTTATCACTGGAGTGCTAATTAAATTTCAGCATTTTAAATTGTTAATTATAAAAGTTAATAGGGCATAAATAATATAAGTAAACTAAACTAAGCAGGAGGCATGTTGATCTATTATGCAGATGAAATATATGTCAAAAATATTAATAATAGATGGCAGTTATTGCTTAGATAGATTAATGGAAATTAATAGATTTTTAAATAAAAATTCACCATGCTTCACTTTCTAAAATGAAGAGTACTTTGACCTTGAATATGATTTTTGGTTTGTTTGTTTTCTAGTTTTATTTATATGCCTACTACTGGAATTCTATCTCCCGTAATTCTTCTGTTTAAACATTTTAAGATCTTTTTCTTGCCTGGTATTTCAGAGGATCCTTCACAATATGTAACTCTTTATCGCCATATTTATAATTTATGTTGTATGGGTATATTTGTAAGAATTGTACTATTCTTTTTAATTTTATTTGAAAATAGTTAGTATTTTGTCTTTAAATACAAGGAAACTAGGAAATTTGCAAAAACAAAAGATATGTTTCAATTTGTAAGGAAAAAAATGTTCCATATATTGTTTACAAGATACTCATTTCACAGAAGCAATCGAATCATATATTGAAACAGAGTGGGGATATAAATGTTATTTTAGTTTTGGTACAAGCAGATCTCATAGCGTGGCAATACTCTTCACAAATAATATAGATTTTAAAGTTTCAAGAAGCTTTAAGGATAGCAAAGGAAATATAATTGCTCTTGATATGGAAGTTGAGAATCAACAAATGATGCTTATTAATAATATAAATATGTATTGCCCAAATGAAGATTCTCCAACATTTTTTGATGCAGTTGAGTCAGTTATCAAAGAGTATAAAAATCCTACCACTGTCACCTGTGCAAACTGGAACTTAGTTAAAGATTGTGACATAGATGTATATAACTATAGAACAATAAATAACCTGAAAGCAATTGACAGGGTACTGGGTCTGAAAAAAGAATTGCATCTCTGCGATCCATGGAGAATTTATAATCCTGAGATTAAAGAGTATACTTGGATTCAGAAAAATCCTTTTAAAATGGCATGTTTAGATTTTTTTTAGATGAATGAAGAAAGTTTTATTGATAGTAAGAATATACAGATATGTCCCAGCTATAGGTCTGACCATTCCCTGATGATACTCGCCTTTCAATTTACACAATTTAAAAAGGCACCAGGTTTCTGTAAATTCAATAATACATCACTAATAGACTAGGTAAATGTAGAAAAGGTAAATAAAAAATTAGAAGAAATAAATTTACTGTATACTACTACTATTACTACTAATAATAATACCGTATATACTCGCATATAAGCTACTACCAACTGCAAACTGCATAGACCCAGATCTGCCGTCACATCATGCACCGGCAGATCTGGGTCATTGCAGTTTGTAAGGACTAATCAGTAGAACAAACAACATAGACCCTGATCTGCCGGCACATTATGCAATGGCAGATCAGGGTCTATTTTGCTTGCATTTGGACCCCACTTAGACATGAGTATAAACAGTAGTAATAATATGGATGATCAATTATTCTTCTAAATCCTTTTATTAGAACTCTGCACCCTCACATTAGAACATTCTTCTTATAGAAAAAAGAAAAGGAAAAAGAAGAAAAGGAATTGTTGAAGGAAATTGAACATTTGGAAAATGTATTAAAACAAATTTCAGTATATTGAGTTTGGATGTACTTGAAAATTTGAAAATTCGGCTGAAAGAAATAAGAAAAGAGAAAGTAGAAGGGATGATTGTACAATCAAAAAGTTAGTGGATAGAAGAAGGAGAAAAAATGACCAAATATTTTTGTAACTTGGAAAAAAGACATTATACCAACAAAACAATAACAAAAGCGAAAGATGAATCGGGGCAAATAATCACTGACTACTTCAAAATTTTGAATGAGTTGAAAAAGTTCAATGATACATTATTTAGTAGACAGGATAATAATATAAGTAAAATAACTAGATGATATTCTTGAAAGATTTAAGGTTCCTAAATTGACACAAGATGAATAAAAAAAATTAGATGGGTGAAATAACTTATGTGGAAGCTTCAGAATGTCTGAAAAACATGAGTAAAGGTAAAATTTCATGCAGTGATGGATTCACTATTGAATTTTATACATTCTTTTGGAAGGATTAAGGACAGTTTTATGATAAATTCAATAAGTCAAGGATTCAAAAAAGGGATTTTATCTGTAATTCAGAGGGAGGGAATTATCACATTATTTCCAAAGGTAAATAAATCTAGGTGTAATTTTTGAAAATATGGAAACCTGTAACTTTGTTAAATATTTCCTATAAAATAGCCTCATCAGTTATAGCTAGCAGAGTGAACAAATATTTGCCAAAATTAATACATGACAGTCAAAATGGCATTATGAAAGGTAGATATATGGGGGAGGTAGTCAGACTGAAGAAAATAATAAGAATGGTATTATTTAACAATTTGATTTTGAAAAGCTTTTGACTCTGCCTCTTAGAGATTTATACAAGAAGTGCTTTTTTTTTATAATTTTGGTGAACATATGAAATATTGGATATATTCTATAAAAATGCAAAAATGTGTGATTCAAAATGCTTGTTTGTTTTTATTAGTAGCAGAAATATTAGGAAGTATGGTTCAAAACAATAATGATATTAAAGGCATATGCGTAAATGGATATGAAATTAAACTGCCACAGTATGCAGATTACACATCATTTCTATTAGATGAATCGGAGAAATCTTTGTATGCCTCGGTAGAAACATTAGACTTATTTGCATCAATGTCGTGATTAAAGGTGAATATCAACAAAACAAAAGTGACTAAAAATCGGGGCATTAAAGATTCTCAAACACAGATGTGTACAAATTTAGGATTTAATATAGGATTGAATTGGGTTTCTAATTTCTCTTTAATAGGAGTTGAGTTATCTCTGAATACAGAAGAGATTGTGGAAATTAAATTTGAAAACAAAATGCAAGGTATACAAAAACTTTTACGGGAATGGAATCGAAGAAAATTAGCAATATATGGGAAAATTATTGTTCTAAAATCAATGGCTTTATCTAAACTGACATATTTATTCTTATTGTTGCCAAATCCAACAGCAAGTGTTCTAAAAAGACTTGAAAAAATGTTTTATGAATTGATGTGGAATAACGGTCCTGATTAAATAAGTAGAACAATACTTATTAATAAGTTAGAAGAAGGTGGATTGCGCATGAAACATCTAGCATCATTTATAAAATCTTTAAAAATATCTTGGGTAAAGCATTTGCTGATTAATTATTTTGAATGGCAAACTGTAGTTGATTACTTTTTCAATAAATACGAGTTGTATTAACACTTTTTTTCAATTAAATCAGGGGTCTCCAAACTATGGCCTGCAGGCCGGATCCGGCCACCAAACCCCCTTCAAAAAGCTAACATGGCCTTCGTCTTATAAAGTTTGGAGACCCCTGAATTAAATGATTTGCAAATATCGCATTTATCCAAAAATATAATAAATTTGTTTTGGAAGGATGTATTTTTAGCATGAGCATAATTGAAGACAATCGAAAAAGATACAGCCTTCTTTGAAATTTCACATGAGGGTGTCTGGAAAAATAAAAATATAACGTTAACAACTGGCCAATTTTGTATCAATCTTGGATGTCAAAGGGGATAAAATTTATATACCATTTCTTTGATAAACAAGGTTTATGTTTATCTTATGAAAGGTTTTGTGAGTTATATGATTTTTCAGCGGAGATAACAAAGTTATATGATTTTTCAGCGGAGATAACAAAGTTTTATGATTTTTCACCTCAGATAACAAAGTTATATGATTTTTCACCTCAGATAACAAAGTTTTATGATTTTTCACCTCGGATAACAAAGTTATATGATTTTTCACCTCAGATAACAAAGTTTTATGATTTTTCACCTCAGATAACAAAGTTTAATGATTTTTCACCTCAGATAACAAAGTTATATGATTTTTCACCTCAGATAACAAAGTTTTATGATTTTTCACCTCAGATAACAAAGTTTTATGGTATTATAAGTGCAATCAGGCTATATTTGAAAAGATAAAATTTGCAACATGAGAAGAAATATCTGCATAATTTTTTCCCAAAGAATAATTTTTACTCAGGAATTGACAAGGATGCACAGAGATATATAATATTTTAGTAAAGTCATTTTTTCAGTGTCCCAAAGCTCAAGGAACCTTTTTTTTTTTTTTATGAAATTCAACATTTCAAAAGTGGTGATGGAATAAGGTATATTAGATTCTGTATAAAATTACTTTAGATACAAAATTACAGTGGCTCCAGTTAAATTAACCACAGCATACTGACTACAAATAGTTTCTTATTCAAAATTGATTTGTAGCTGGTAAAGGGTGTTCGATCGATCTTTCTGTAATATTGAGGAAGAAGAGATGAAACATTTATTTTGCAACTTCATGTATGTTGTTGTGAAACAATTTTGGTGTTGGATTAAAAAAAATTGTAGAACCGAAAATGGAGTAGATTTCGAGATTTCTGAAATTTTTAATTTTATTTGGAGATTTCCATAAATTTTGCCAGTCAGGTTTTGTAAATCTGGTATTTTTACTAGTAAAATCTGTTATATTTAGATCAAAATTGTTCAAAACAAAACCAAGTCTGCAAGAGGTCTACTTTGATTTGATATTTGAAGCTAATAAGTCTAATTTGGGACAAAAGTTATTTATGGAATCAAGTGAAAACATGTTTATAGGGAAATAGAGCAGTAACTATGAAAGTGGAGTAGTTGATATATGTGAATAACGTCATGTTTTGTTGTTGCTGTGATCACTGAATAAAGTTTTGACTTTGAGAAAATAACTCTTTCTCTGTCTCTTTCTTGCATGTGTATGAATGTGTGTGTATGTGTATATGTATATATATATATATGTGTGTGTGTGTGTGTGTATATATATGTGTGTGTGTATATATATATATATATATATATATATATATATATATATATATATGTGTGTGTGTGTGTATATATGTGTGTGTGTATATATATGTTTGTGTGTGTGTGTGTGTATGTATGCATATATGTGTGTGTAGATGATGCATATGTCTATATGTATGTGTGTGTATATATATATATATGCATGAACTGTTTGACAAAATGTATCATTATAATAAGTAAATATGCTTAAAAACATGTTTTGAAATATAATATTTTGCAAGTTTTGTGCAAAAGGTGATGTATAACAATTGTTTGAGGATTATATGTTTCTTAGTATTTTTACAAATATATAGATGCATAGATGTATACATACAACCAGGGGTGTACTGGGTAAGCAACTCGGCCCTGGACTTAGGGATTTTTTGACGGCCCTCCGATGCGGAAGTCTGCTGGGACAGGCCCGGGGTTTTGCTCACACCAGTAAAACTGATTTTTTTTTGCGGCGGCCCACCGGGATTTGTCCCGGTATGCCCAATGGCCAGTACACCACTGCATACAACATTTCACAAATTTAGTATGAGTAACTAAGTTTGTATTTTATATTTTCCAATAATTTAGGAGATTAACAATATAGAAATGTTAATACAATGCGATTTTATTCTCCTCCTCCTCTTCTCTCTCTCACTCTCTCCTGAAATCTTCAGACATATGGAGTTGAAATAGATATATCCAATACATGCTTACTTGCTAATTCTACGGATTTTATACTGTGTATACTGTGTGAATTACATACGTCTTTGTTATACATAGATTTTGATCACTTCATTTTTGTAAACGGTGATTACAAGGCACCCCAACCTTGCCACCGTAATATGTCTGGGATAATGAAATTTAAAAAAAAATATAGACGAACATCTTATCAAAAACTGTTCAAAAGAATTTGGCCAAAATTGACAGAAAGCACCCTGACATAAAGAGCTTTCAACTTTATGTGAGTGATGCCTATCTACTATCAAATATACTCACCATTACTAAAAACAGAAAAACCTTTAACGACTTCTTCCCTAGAACCAATCAACAGAAATTTACCAAATTTGACTGTAAGCATCCTGTTTTGAAGAAATTTCAAAAATATTATGCAACTGATGCTGATCTGCCATCAGATATCACTAAGTTGCTAAAAACAGAAAAGCATTTAAACAATTTTATATAAAAAAAATGCTCAACTGAGTTTGACAACTTTGACAGAAATCATCCTGGTATAAATGCCCATCAGTATTGGGCAAACGATGCTGACATGCCATCAGATGTAGAGAAAGGTACAAAATAAATAGAGAAACCTTCCAACAGTTGTTTTCATAACATATAAATTCAAAAGTATTGGAAGAAATTTCTACAGAAAGCATCCTGCTAACCCAGATTTCTTGGCCTGCTGCCATTGCATTTGGCTATATGACAGATGTCAGCCAGGCTAAGTTTGGCTTCATTTTTATTAATAATAATATTAATGATAATAATGACTTTATTTTCAAAGGGTGACTCATTTAGTTACAAATAAGAACTAATCGACCTCTATTATATTCATAAAGGCTAATAATAACGTTTACACACACACACGCACGTACATAAGGAAATACACAATACATTAATAACTATTCACATAAATGCTACATTGCTACAGAAGTGAAAAATAGGAGGTGGGTGGTGTGTCATATACTTTAATAAGTACCCCACATTATTTAGGATTTCATCCATCTAATACACCTATTGTGGAAGGGAGAGATACTTGGTGCATTCTTAATATCACGAGGAACAATATACCAAATGAGCATGTGAATATTGAACACTGTTTTTGAATAGCTCCTATTCTGGCTTGGTTACTTTAAAATTTGTAACCTGGTAATGATCTTAGATTTGGGATACCCATAGACTCCCTTTGATGGAAAATGTTGTTCCGGTAAATCTTAGCAGATTTTGTAGACACCTAATACATCATTTTCATCTTTATCAAGTATATTCTTTCACACATTGGTAACACACTGATTGTAAGCATTGCATTCTGAAAATTATGTATTGGATGATAAAGAATTATTTTACATGCCCTTTCCTGGAGTCAGGAAATTTTCTCATATTTGTATCAGAAGTATTTTATTACAGTAGTCAAGATGGGGTTAAATGTAACTTTGTAAAAAATAATTCTGTACTGTAATGAAATGGAGGCCTTGATTTATTTTAGGAGCCAGAGATAAGAGTTTATTTTCATTGAAATATAATTTATTTGAGACCATTGCAAGTTATTATCTGTAAACATGCCAAGAATTTTATGAAAACTAGTGATTTTCAAAATGGATCGTAGAGAACATGCAGCATATCAGTTGGCAGACAAGGCAGTATCATCAGCATATGAATCAGTTGATGAGATTGCAGCTTCTGTTTTCAGGGGTAGGTAATTTATGAACTCAGAATACACAAATAAGAATAGCTGTAAGATAGAACCTTGTGGTACTCCACCACATAAATGATTTTATTTTCCAATAGGTGTCCATTTAATAATACCTACATATAGATCTGTTGCTCAAGTACGATGTGAACCACTGACAAGTATCTTCACTACATTGATAGATTTTGAAATTTTTAAATAGAATTGCATGATCTACTAGGTTGAAAGCCTTTAAAAAAATGCAATGATTACAGTGCCTACAAACTTTTCTTCATCTATGGCTTCCAGCCATTTGTCAATCACATTGAAAATACAGTTTCGCAGGAATTATCTTTTTGAGAACTGGATTGATTTCCATGAAGTAGATTGTTAAGATAGTTTATAAAAGAATTGTGTGCATGTTTTTCTGGTAATTTGGAAAGAGAGGAAAGGATTGCAGAGTGTTATCCAGAACAAGCAGTTGCACGAATCCCCACTAAAGTTACTGACCCCCCCCCCCTTAAAAACTAGCGATCTGACATTTACTGCATGTAGGATAGAGGAACCTGTTATGAAATATTGTTGTTTGGTGCTTTAAGTCCCACATTGCCTGTAGATAGATGACATAGATTGTGGTGGATAGTTTGGGCACGCTCTGTGTGTTGCCTCCACTGGCATGGGGAACATCTTGTGTACTGGCTACATTATGGATTTGTGTAATGGGCTTGGTACTGAGTACAGTCTATGTTGCCTGGAACTTGTCACTGCAGCAGTATAATCAGACTATATCAAATTATGTCTGGACCTTGTTTCAGCTCTTTCCTTTTGAGCTGTGGACTTTTTCTCCCCAACCAATATCTCAATTTGCCTCCGAAGGCTGTCCACGTGTCTTTGAAGTCCACTGATAATACTCATTAAGAGATATTAGTGTCATAGCAGACTGATCCTGTTAGACCGAAAACAGTATTTACTGGGCGTGTGGAAGGTGTCCTGCAGTTTGGCACATGGCCTCCTCAGTCCCAGTATAGGCAATGGATCCAGTTGCTTGTCATGGTCACTATCAGAAATACCCATCTCATACCTTGTATGGCAATGGATCCCAGCTGGTTTTCATGTGTACTGTCAGAAGATTTCGGAGATCAAAGTACTATTTACAGAGCTATGATCTCAAAACAGATTGGATGCCATCTTAAAGAAGATTTTGGTTTTCCAAAGTTTAGCACCATTCCCCTTAACTTCTGTTGAGTTCTCATTATAAGTAAAGCACAAAGTGCATCTTGAGACCATTAATATGTGTTGTTACAATAAATTTGCCTGGGTGTTTGTCCTTTGTTTTGAATTCGTACAGTTACTTCCAAAATTTGTTTGTCGAAGCATAAAGATGTAAAATATTATGAAAATATGTGAGGAGACTTTTCTTTGTTCGTCTAATGGGATGATTTGGAGTCGAGTCTAAATCCCTGAGAGAGTTTTCCTTCTTCTAGAGCCAAACCAATGAATTCCATTCTACCATATAATAAGGTCAGCTGACTCATCCAAGGGTTGTAAGAGGCATTTTAGCCAGCATCTGCAGAAATAATCATTTGTGTGATCTTGTGTAATTCGTTACTACCTGTACTCTACTTGAAACAACTTACTTTCATGTATTCACCTGTAATGTCTTAATATAAAGTGAGGTGTTCCACAAGGATCAGTTCTTGGTATTTGGTTAAAGTAAACAACTGGTGTGAGTACAATGGTATGAAGTTAAATTCAGCCAAGTCAAAAACCATGATCATAGGTAGTCAAGCCAAAGTAAAAGCTGAGAAAGATGACTTCAAAGTAATGCTAAAAGGAATAGATATAGAACAGTCTAAAAATGAAAAACTACTTGGCATTATGATAGACAATATCTTGTGTTGGAAAATGCAAATTAATAAAGTCATTAAAAAAGTAAACTCACTGCTTTATCTCTTGTACAGAATAAAATCGTATCTCTCTGAAGAACAGAGAAAGATATTCTACAATGCCTATATCATGCCACATCTAGAATATTGCTGTTCTATCTTGGGTAAGTGATACAGAAAATCAAGAAAGACTACTGAAATTTCAAAAAAGAGCAGCTAGAGTTATTTTTGATGCTGCTTTAGATACACCATCAACAAATATTTGTAAAACCCTTACTAGTCTACAACTCCTTACATGGGTTGGCTCCTAATTATCTTAAATGTAATTTTTACTTTGTGAAAAATGTACATATGTATAAACTTAGATCCATCTCAAACAACAATTTATATTTACCTAAACTAAATTCAGAGTTTTGTAAAAATAGTTTTGCTATTTCTGGAGGCTAACTATGGAATTCCGTTCCACCCTATATAAGGTCAGCTGACATATTCACAGGTTGTAAAAAGCTTCTTAATCAACATCTACAGAAACAATTGGTTGCATGATTTTGTGTAATTCAGTACTATTCTTCTTTAAAACAATGTTCTTTCATGTATTCGTCTGTAATATTTTACACAGGTTCACTACTAATCGTTGTATGAATCCTTTATGAACTCGTCTTTAATGCCTTGTACATATTTTATAATAGCAGTGGATCAATTACGTAGTTTTTAATAGCATTGTTGTCTAAAGACACCAGAACTTGTAAAAATTGTACATCATATACATTTAATTGTAGAAGGCCTCATGAAGATTGGTCACTTGACCAAATGAGCTTCTTCTATAAAGTCATTATTATTATTATTATTATTAATAATCAAAATATATTAGATATATCGCAACATAAATTTTTGATAAAAAAAAGAAAATTTAACTAACTTACAGTTATATACAGTCAAATTGTGTATTAGACCAGCAGTCAGTCATTTTCGTTTCCATTCAGATTTCCAGCAAGTGAATGAAGTGAATAAATTACTGACAATTTTTCACTAGGCAAAGTTAAACTCGTGCTTAACACATAAACAAGTAAACTTTGGCAGTCCTAACAAACTGTTTACATTTTGGCTTCTGAAGATAAAGTCATTCTTAAAAGGGTAGGATTTTAAAAATTACAGTTTGACCATACTGTATTATTTTACAGGCTAGTTTTTGTAACTAAACAATTTTCATAATATTAAGACAGATGTATTTTGCCATATTATATTACAATATATTATTAAGACAGATGTATTTTGCCATATTATATTACAATATATTATTAACACAGATGTATTTTGCCATATTATATTACAATATATTATTAACACAGATGTATTTTGCCATATTATATTACAATATATTATTAACACAGATGTATTTTGCCATATTATATTACAATATATTATTAACACAGATGTATTTTGCCATATTATATTACAATATATTATTAACACATGTATTTTGCCATATTATATTACAATATTGCCATATTATATTAGAATATTGCCATATTTATATTACAATAGTCCAAATCAGGCTGTATAAAGCTCACTTAAAAAGTGACTATTGTTTTGGAATTAAAAACTTAATTTTTTTAAATAGCTAAAGATAGGAATCTATTTTCTTTGTCATGAAACTTATATGAACAGACCAAAATAAATTACTGTCAAATGGTGCCATTTAGATCCAATATGGTCACCACAGCAGCCAATTTGAAAATCTTGTAATGGCTCAAGACAATAAGCGATGGTTTCAACACTCAACAGTTACAGTTAAAAAAGTCTTATCTTGAATTTCTTGAAGCTCTTTTCAGCCAGTAGAGTGCCATTCCCTCCAAGGGTTCTTGTATTACAAGGAATGCTCTGCACGAACATTGTACCATACAAAAGACCCAGGAATTAGTAGCTGTTTATTTATATCAGTTAGAATTCCTGTCTCAGAGATGCACTAATTTCTTCAAACACTTTGACTGCTTGTTGTGATTTGCTGACACATAAAGCCACTGTTAAAAGCTAGAAGTATAACATGTGCTTATCATGTATGATGTAGGATGGTGATATTGTTTTTTCCACTGGATTTCTTTTGCTGAGTATATCTGTTTTAATGAATACATTGATTTCTATATTGGACAGGTGTCCTCAGCGAATAGGATGACTGTGAGGTTCTCATTAGGTATTAAAAAATTTGTTCCATATGGACACATTTTCTTTATTAATAAATTGCATTTACTTTTAACATAACATTTAACTGTACCATGA
This sequence comes from Margaritifera margaritifera, assembly GCA_029931535.1. Classification (NCBI taxonomy): domain Eukaryota; kingdom Metazoa; phylum Mollusca; class Bivalvia; order Unionida; family Margaritiferidae; genus Margaritifera; species Margaritifera margaritifera. The sequence continues at coordinate 2,225,978 of JAQPZY010001522.1, read as the reverse complement.
GGTAGATCATATAGGTCATTTAAGAATGTCCTTTTTAGCATCAAAAAAGTTGGGCAGCGCATATTCAAAGATTCCATTAACAAAAATCTTCACGAAGAAAACTTGAGAATGCTGCTGCCTCCATTGATCTTAGTTAAAAAAAATTCTGTGAATATTAAGCAATTGAGAAGTTGGGCAGTATATATCAGAACATTCCATTCACCAATGGGGAAAGCAGGTGGATGATATTGGCCTGGTTTATTTGGTATCAAGGAAGTTTGGTTGTGCATATCAGAACATTCCATATACCATGAAGTAGATCATATACTGGTAGGTCATTTTAGAATCATCTTGTTTTAGCATCAGGTAAGATGGGCATTGGATATTAAAACATACCATTTACTATGAGGGTTATGTTGGACTATCTTGTTTAACCTTGGGGGAAGTTTGACAGTGAATATCAGAAAATTGTGTTTATTGAGGGAAAGCAGGTATTTTTGTTGGACTTTCATCGGGGTTGTTTTGATAGTGGATATCAGAACATTTTATTTATAATGAGAGAAAGCAAGTGTGCTGGATTGTCTCATTTAATGTTAGGGGTTTGACAGTGTACATCAGAACATCCCATTTACCATGATGGAAGACAGATAGTAATGTTTTATTTAACATAAGGGGTGTTTAACAATATCTTGGAACGTTCCATTTACATTGGGGGGGGGCAGCTAGTCATGCTGGACTATCTCATTTAACATAAAGGGTGATTGACCATGCATATCCGAACATTCCATTTATCATAATGGAAAACATGTAGTCATGCTAGACTGCCTCATTTAACATCAGGGAAATTTGGCAGTGCATATAAGAACATTACATTTAGAATGAGGGAAAGCAGATCAGAGCTTGTTGTACCATCCCATATGGCCTCAGGAAACTTAATGATAGGCAGTGCATATCAGAGTATTTCATTCACTTTACATCTCAAGTATTTTTCATTGCAGTGTTTTCTAATTTGGAAATCTCACTCTGAACAAAAGGATTATTTTCATCATGAATGTGTTTTGTTAATGTCACCGGAAAATTGTTTCCCCTTCAGTTTGTTTTTCTGGTGTGTTTGCAACCTTGATATGATGAAAAGAAACAGATTTATGTTTCTCATTCCTATGTTACAGTGTCACTGAAAACATCTGATTACAAGATCGAAATCACTATTAGATGTAATGCTACTTTTTTGGAAACCCCTGCTTTTACATCCTGGTGAGTGAGCACTTGATGTTGCAGTTGAATGAGTGTGAGCACATGAAATCCACTAGGTTGGGTGAAATTGGTGCCAGTTCATAAAGGACAGACTATTAGATGGACTGGCTGAAGAGGTTACATAATTCATGGTTTTTACTTGAGATAAAATAATTGCATAAATAAAGGAAGTGAATACAATATGGAATGCTTTTAATTGCAGTCTTTGTTGCTGTCAAGCACTTGGAAAAGTACTGAAAGCTGCATTACTGTAGTGTTAGCTCTATTGCTAGGAATTCAACTCCAGATACAAAATTCATGACCTCTACGGAATAGTATGAAAACTGAAAACGTAAGGTGATAAAAGAAAGTAGTTCTTTGGCTGACCGTTTTCTTCAATATTGATCAATATGCAAAGATCTGATGCTACATGAAGTATCAGTAATGTTTGTCGATGCAGGCTAACTCTGAAAACATTAGTACTGTCCGATGAAAGTTAACATGTCAGCATTATCATTGTTAAAAGTGGTACTGATGTATAAAATAGAAACAATATCATAAAAACATTCAGAAACCACACCTTTTGTCCACAGGGATAATTTGTAGACAGGTGTTAAGCTCAATATCTTCACTATTTAATTAAGTTTAGAAACAGTCAGTTGTTTATCCCAGTGGTTGAAAGTCAAGATTTCTGAAAGACAATCTTGGGGAAAAAGGAGAGGGGGCTTTTGTTTGAATAAGCTGTTATGTATGATGTTTATATAATATTATAAATATTTTAGGAAATTATAAATGTTTCTTCACTTTAATATTTGCTTAAATCTTCATGTTTATTAGGAAAAACATGTATAACTAGTGTCCTTGAATTAGGTTGTTTTGATCAATATGTTTTCTCAATTTGAAGGTCAAGGTTGATTGTTGTTTACAAGTAAAATTACATTAAGATGACTCATATTCTAGAACATTCTGTCATGTGACCAATCTTTATATATGCCATGTTTGGTGGACATTTATTCAGTTTTGACATTACCATCAGTCTTGTAAAGAGCTATTACAGTTGTGAAAATTCATTCCAAATTCTAAGAGAGGAATTATTTTAAATATTCATTGGATTATAACAGTGTTCATAAACTTTTGGATTTTGGATTTTTAATTGATAATTTTGGAATTTATGTGAACTTATTCAGAGATTTTGTAATACTTCATTTTGACATCAGCACATCAAGATTACTAGTACATCAGGACTTTGGAGACCATTAGCACATCATAACATTCAAGGACACAGCCGTGAATTCGGAACATTCTATATTTAGGACTTGTGATTAGAACAATCATTCTTATTGGATTATTAGGATTTCAAAACACATTACTGTAAGTGACTTTTTGATTTTTCATTTTAATTATCTAGTAATAAATTGCTTGTTGATTTTTACTTGATTTGTTGGTTTCACTTTCTTTCTGTTACATTTTTTGTAGACCATAGAGTCGTAACAGAAATTGGGGGCTCGTCCGGGATCTGAATTTCATTAAAGCATATTAGAGATATTAAATTTATCTTTGAAATTCATATTGATTTTGTCTTGGAATTTTTTTTGTCTTTGGCAGAGATTTTTAAATTGAGAAATTTTTTTGTGTGAAACCAACAAGCATTTACAATGGCATCTAATGTTCAGAATTTCATTTCAAAACCTACCCAGGAGGGGATAGAGTGCATGAGAAAGGATGAGTTGCTCGAGCTTGCCAGAAAATACAGTCTATCTGAGGCAAAAGTATCATTGACAAAACAGGAGATAAAGATTATTTTGATTCAGTATTTAGTAGGAAAGGGAATTTGTGATAGCAGTGCTTTAAGTTTGAAGAGAAAGCCTGTATCTGGTTCTGACAGGAAATTAAGGGAATTAGAGTTAAAGAACCAGATTGATTTAGAATTGGCAAAGCTTCAGATTCAGAGAGAGAGAGAGAAAGAAGAGAGGCAGATACAGATGGAGAGAGAGAAGGAAGAGAGGCAGATCCAAATGCAGAAAGAAGAGAGGCAGATCCAAATGCAGAAAGAAGAGAGGCAGATGGAGAGAGAAAAAGAAGAGAGGCAGTTGGAGAGAGAGAAAGAAGAGAGAAAATTGCAGATACAGATGGAGAGAGAGAAAGAAGAGAGGCAAATGCAGATGGAGAGAGAGAGAGAGAGAGAGAGAGAAAGAAGATAGACAAATACAAATGCAGATGCAGATGCAAAGAGAAGAAAGGGAAATGCAATTTAAGTTAAGAGAATTAGAACTGGCAAACAGAGCACACTCCACTCCTTTAAATACAAGTTCAGGTTTTGATGTTACTAGATATATTAGGTTAGTACCCCCTTTTCAGGAAAAAGAAGTAGATAAATACTTTCTTCATTTCGAGAAAATAGCTGAAAACTTGAAATGGCCCAGAGAGCATTGGACTTTGTTATTACAAAGTGTACTTATTGGCAAAGCTCGTGAAGTCTACACTTCACTGTCAGTACAACAAAGCACTGATTATGATGTGGTTAAGGAGTACATCTTGAAAGCTTATGAGTTGGTACCAGAGGCATATCGACAAAGGTTTAGGAATTGTAGAAAAGAAACTGGACAAACTCATGTCGAATTTGCAAGGGATAAAGAACAACTATTTGATAGGTGGTGCTCAGCCAAGAAAGTTGATCAAGGTTATGATAACCTCAGACAGCTCGTATTAATTGAAGAGTTCAAGAGGTGCATCCATAGTGATGTTAAAACCTATCTTGACGAGCAGAATGTGGAAACTTTGGAAAATGCTGCTCGTATGGCTGATGATTATTCCTTGACTCACAAAATTTCATTTGGTAATAAATCGTCCTCTCAGCAGTTTTCTGGTAAAAAACCATTTCAATCTCATTCGAGTACTTCCAAATTTCACAACAGCACAACTGTTAGGAATCAAACATCTGATAAGACTGATCAGAAATCCTTATCTCTTCCTACGTGCACTTATTGTAAAACGAAAGGGCACGTTATTTCTGATTGCTTCAAGTTGAAAAATAAGCAACAGAGTAAAGACAGAGCTTTTCCAAATGCTCTTATTTCTACGAGGTCAAGGTCACGGTCTTGTATTGAAAGCAATACATTTGTTGGGTCAAACAAACCCCAGTCTGATTCTATTTTAGAGGCTTATGAACCATTCATGTCAGAAGGTTCTATATCACTTATTGGTGATTCTGCCAAACCTATCCGAATTAAAATATTAAGGGACACTGGAGCTTCTCAGAGTCTTTTATTATCAGGTACTTTGCCTTTATCTGAGGAGTCTTCTTCAAGTGAAAGTGTTCTTGTTCAGGGAGTTGAGTGCGGCTTTGTAAATGTTCCTCATCATTGTGTAAATTTGGCATCAGACTTAGTTTCTGGACCTGTGACTGTTGGGGCAGTGACTTCTTTACACATAGAGGGTGTTCATTTATTACTAGGCAATGACCTAGCTGGAGATAAGGTTGTGGTTAATCCACTTGTAACTGACAAGCCTTGTTTGGATCAGAAAGTTGATCCTGTCGAAACTGAAATCCCTGATTTGTACCCTGCCTGTGCAGTTACTAGAGCTATGGCAAAAAGAGCTCTTGAGAGTGATGTTGATCAGGATATTATTCCTTTAGCTGACACATGTATTGGTCAGTCTTTTGATGAGGTCACTTTTTCCTCAGGTATTGATCAATCAAATGGTATTGATCACAGTGATCCTCTTTTGGCAACTCATTCTCTTTGTTCTAATCAGGATGACAAACGACAATCCCTTGTCGTTGAACAGGAGCAAGATCCCGAGATATCTTGTTTGTTTCAGAGGGCTATTAGTGAAACTGAAGCCACACAAGTTCCAGTGTGTTACTTTGTGAAAAATGGGGTCCTTATGAGGAAATGGAGACCACCTGATGTACCCGCTGGTGACGAGTGGTCAGTGAGCTATCAAATTGTTGTTCCTAAGTCATATCGACAGGAAAGTCTTAATTTAGCCCATGAGACTCCTTTGGCTGGTCATTTAGGAGTCCGTAAGACTTATCACAAGATCTTGAATCATTTTTATTGGCCGAAACTCAAAAGTGATGTTTCTAAATACTGCAGATCTTGTCACACTTGTCAAATGGTAGGAAAACCCAATCAGAAGATACCTAAGGCTCATCTGCAACCTATTCCTGCATTTGATGAACCATTTAGTAGAATAATTGTAGACTGTGTTGGTCCTTTACCTAAAACCAAGTCAGGCAACCAATACTTGTTGACCATCATGTGTGCATCTACAAGATTTCCAGAGGCAATTCCTCTGAGAAATATGAAAACTAAAACTATTGTGAAAGCTTTGGTGAAGTTTTTTACACTTGTTGGCCTTCCCAAATCTGTCCAGTCAGATCAAAGGTCAAATTTTATGTCTGGAATTTTCCAACAAGTTATGCATGAATTAGGCATCCAACAGTTTAAATCTTCTGCCTATCACCCTGAAAGTCAAGGTGCTTTGGAAAGATTTCATCAAACTTTGAAGAATATGATTCGATCATATTGCTTTGATACAGAAAAGGATTGGGATGAGGGTGTTCATTTGTTGTTGTTTGCTGTTAGGGAATCAGTTCAAGAGTCGTTGGGTTTTAGTCCCTTTGAACTAGTTTTTGGTCATACTGTCCGTGGACAGTTCAAGAGTCGTTGGGTTTTAGTCCCTTTGAACTAGTTTTTGGTCATACTGTCCGTGGACCATTGAAATTATTGAAAGAGAAACTTCTTTCAAATGAAGATTCAAAGATTAATCTTCTTGATTATGTTTCTGATTTCAAATACAAGTTGTCAAAGGCCTGTGAAGTAGCAAGAACTAATCTTCACACTACTCAGTGAAAACTGAAATTAAGGTATGACAGAAATACACAGGAAAGGAGTTTTAAACCTGGTGACAAAGTTCTGGCTCTCTTTCCCATACCTCAGAATCCTCTTCAGGCTAAATTTTATGGTCCTTATACCATTGAAAAGAAAGTAAATGACTTAAATTATATCATTAACACTCCTGGGAGACGGAAACAGAAACAACTTTGTCATATAAATATGTTAAAGGAATATTTTAACAGAGATAGCCCAGCTAATTATTCAGTTAATTTAGTTGTACCTGTCCCACACAGTGAAGATATCAACGATGGAATACAATCAGACTATAGTGACTCTGGTATAACCAATCTTCGGAATTCAGAAATATTGAACAACCTAGACCAGAAACTTTCACATCTACAACAACAGGAAAGAAATGAACTAAAACAGCTATTACATGACTATGAGCACTTGTTTCCTGATGTTCCAACACGAACAAGTAAAATTTATCATGACGTTGACATTGTAGATTCTGCGCCTGTGAAACAGCATCCTTATAGGATGAATCCTCTCAAACAGAACTATCTGAAGAAAGAAATTCAGTATCTACTGGAGAATGATTTCATAGAACCAAGTAAAAGTAACTGGAGTTCACCATGTATTCTTGTTCCCAAGCCAGATAATACATTCCGTATGTGTACTGACTATAGAAAAGTCAACAGTGTCACCAAAACTGATTCATTTCCAATCCCAAGAATGGACGATTGCATTGATAAAATTGGAAATGCTAAATATGTCACCAAGTTTGACCTTTTAAAAGGATTCTGGCAAATTCCACTGACGGAAAGGGCAAAAGAAATTTCAGCATTTGTAACTCCAGATGGACTTTATCAATATAAAGTCATGCCGTTTGGAATGAAAAATTCGCCTGCAACGTTTCAACGTCTGATGAACATGATAACATTTGGTCTTGATAATTGTGACGCTGATATCGATGACGTCATTATCTACAACAACACCTGGGAAGATCATTTGGAAACCATTCGAAAATTCTTCGATCGACTCATTGATGCGAATCTGACAATTAATTTGAGCAAAAGTGAGTTTTGCCATGCTTGTGTCACATTTTTAGGACATATTGTGGGACAAGGTCAAGTTAAACCTATAGAAGCTAAGGTCAAAGCTATCTCTGAATTTCAAGTTCCAATTTGTAAAAAGCAACTGATGCGATTTCTAGGTATGGCTGGATATTATCGGAAATTTTGTTTCAATTTTTCCAAAATTGCTGAACCTTTGACAAGTTTATTGAGTAAGAAAACCAAATTTCATTGGTCTGACAAGTGTCAGGAATCTTTTGACAAGTTAAACGCCATGCTTAAGAATGCACCAGTTCTTTCTGCACCAAATTTTAGCCAATCATTTAAATTATCTGTTGATGCAAGTGATGTAGGGGTTGGTGGAGTATTGATTCAGGAAGACAAAAGTGGTGTGGATCACCCTGTGTGTTATTTTTCTAAAAAACTAAACAAGCACCAGAAAAATTATTCCACAATTGAGAAGGAATGTTTGGCTTTGATATTGGCTTTACAGCATTTTGAAGTGTATGTCACCTCAGCTCTTTCTCCAATTATTGTGTACAGTGATCACAATCCCCTTACTTTCATCAACAAAATGAAAGATAAAAATCGGAGATTGTTCAGATGGAGTTTGATATTGCAAGAATATAACATTGACATCAAACACATCAGGGGAAAAGACAATGTGATTGCAGATGCACTCTCACGTGCCTAGAAATGTAATATTGCTTGATGTAATTAAGTCCAGTATCATAAAACATGTTCTTATGTAATTTTGGTTATTGTACTATTAGATGTATATTCAAAAGAAAGCTTTATTATATAAATCTTTCTTTTTCTTTATGAGGGGAGGTGTTATGTATGATGTTTATATAATATTATAAATATTTTAGGAAATTATAAATGTTTCTTCACTTTAATATTTGCTTAAATCTTTATGTTTATTAGGAAAAACATGTATAACTAGTGTCCTTGAATTAGGTTGTTTTGATCAATATGTTTTCTCAATTTGAAGGTCAAGGTTGATTGTTGTTTACAAGTAAAATTCCATTAAGATGACTCATATTCTAGAACATTCTGTCATGTGACCAATCTTTATATATACCATGTTTGGTGGACATTTATTCAGTTTTGACATTACCATCAGTCTTGTAAAGAGCTATTACAGTTGTGAAAATTCATTCCAAATTCTAAGAGAGGAATTATTTTAAATATTCATTGGATTATAACAGTGCTCATAAACTTTTGGATTTTGGATTTTTAATTGATAATTTTGGAATTTATGTGAACTTATTCAGAGATTTTGGAATACTTCATTTTGACATCAGCACATCAAGATTACTAGTACATCAGGACTTTGGAGACCATTAGCACATCATAACATTCAAGGACACAGCCGTGAATTCGGAACATTCTATATTTAGGACTTGTGATTAGAACAATCATTCTTATTGGATTATTAGGATTTCAAAACACATTACTGTAAGTGACTTTTTGATTTTTCATTTTAATTATCTGGTAATAAATTGCTTGTTGATTTTTACTTGATTTGTTGGTTTCACTTTCTTTCTGTTACATTTTTTTTAGACCATAGAGTCGTAACAAAGCATATCTCTTTAAGAATGGTTGGTCATCTGGGACAACTGGCAATAAAGCCAAGTGAGTTTATGGTATGGAAATTCATGCATCATTCATCATGATGCATATGTTGAGAGTCCATCAACAATTGCTATTTTCAACGTCTAAAAACTTAAGCCAAACTTGGCACACAGTGTCTTGGTATAAAAACGTTTCAATTTTGTACTAATGATGCTGATGTACGATTAAATATGGCCACCATCACCAAGAATAGAAAAACGTGTATTTTGTCTGTCAACGATTGCTATTGTTACGACTCTAGATCTTAAAATAATGTAACAGAAAGAAAGTGAAACCAACAATGTAAGTAAAATCAACAAGCAATTTATTTGTAGACAATTAAGGTGAAAATTCAAAAGACACTTACAGTAACGTGTTCTAATCACAATTCCTAAATATAGAATGTTCCGAATGAATTCCAGTAGCCTTGAATGTGCCAATGTGTCAGTAGTCTTGAATGTCCTGATGTGCCAGTAGTCTGGAATGTCCTGACATGCCTAAATGATGTAATCCAGAATATCTTTGAATGACTTCACATAAATCCCAAAGTGAAGTATTAATCCAAATGAGAATGAGTGATTTTAGTAATTCCAGTGAATATTTCAAAGAATAATTCCTCTCTCTGATTTTTCTCAGAATTTTACAACTGTAGCATCTGATTACTAAAATAGATTCCTTAATAGACTGATCTTTATGACATGAAGTTTAGCATAGGAATGGAATCTTGTTTACCAAATGCACCATAAATATGGACAAGTCACCTGATAGAATATTCGAGAATTTGAGTAACTCTAATGGAAATTTCCTGTGCATACCTGGCTTTTCTCACATCAAGACACGGAAAGTTCCAATCTAAGTACTAAATGCTATGTCAACAAGACTGACCTTGAACTCAAATGCAGTAAATGCTGTTTACAAAATGATCACTTAAGTACAACTTACCTCATGGACACATTATAAATTCAATATACATAACACCTCCCCTCATAAAGAAAAAGATTTATGCTATAAAGTTTCTTTTTTTAAAAAAAAAAAATGCTTAGTCAAAATTACATAGGAAGATGTCTTAGAAAATGCCACTCAGCTCAATTACACAAAACAAAGAAATATAGTATATGCACATGAAAGTGCATCTGTGATCACATTGTCTTTTCCCCTGATGTGTCGAATGTCAGTGGTATATTCCTGCAGAATTAAACTCCATCTCAACAATCTCCCATTTTTATCTTTCATTTTGTTGATGAAAGTAAGGGGATTGTGATCACTGTATTCAATAATCGGAGAAAGATCAGAGGTAACATATATTTCAAAATGTTGTAAAGCCAATATCAAAGCCAAACATTCCTTCTCAATTGTGGAATAATTGTTCTGGTGCTTGTTTAGTTTTTTGTTTTTTTAGAAATATAGCACACAGGGTGATCTACACCATTTTTGTCTCCCGGAATCAACACTCTACCAACTCCAACATCACTTGCATCAAAAATCATTGTAAATGATTGGCTGAAATTTTGTGCAGAAAGAACTTGTGCATTCTTAAGCATGGCCTTTAATTTATCAAAGGATTCCTGGCATTGATCAGACCAATGAGACTTGGATTTCTTCCTCAACAAATTTGTCAAAGGTTCAGCAGTTATGGAAAAATTTGAACAAAATTTCTGATAATATCCAGCCATACCTAAAATTCGCATCAATTGCTTTTTGCAAACAGGCACAGGGAATTCAGAGATAGATTTTACCTTAGCTTCTGTAGGTTTAGCTTTAACTCACCCCACAATATGCCCTAAAAATGTGAGACAAGCATAGCAAAACTCACTTTTGCTCAAATTAATCATCAGATTTGTATCACTGAGTTAATCGAAGATTTTCCGAACAGTTTCCAAGTAATCTTCCCAGGTGTCGTTGTAGATAATGACGTCATCGATGTACGTGTCGCAATTATCTAGACCAGATATTATTATGTTCATCAGACATTGAAACGTTGCGGGAGAATTTGAATATCAGTAGTAGCCTACCTGTAGTTATTGCATAGCTGTACATTTCTGGGGGGAAAATACCCCGACCGAGTGACGAGAAAATTTGTCCTCCCAATTAGTGAGAACCAGAAAGTTCCAGAACACTGGACCATATAGTGTGCACGCTCTGACATGCGCTGTAGGCTTCATTCTTTTCTCGGTCGTAATGTTGGATTTTTCATGTCGCTTCACGTGAAGAAATAGCCGCCGCCTCGTGGGTTCAACAAGCGAGTTACTACATTATTTCTTGTGCTATATTCTTCCAAGACGTAGGATCAAGTTTTTTTTAACTGTGTAGTTAAGCTCGCTTTGGAGTTTTTAGATTTTTGTTTCGTACACATGCTGTACACCTGAAAAAATAGTTTGTCCTTTTTACCCTTCACAAGTGTGTTATTTATTCAATTGGTGTTTTTGTTTTCTAGTAAGTTGTGGGTTATTTTTACGAAAATTTTCCCTGCCCTTGCATTATCGCAGTCTTGGGCTTGCCCGTTTATTTTATTCTTTTTTGTTTTTTCTTCAAATTATTGCCTCGCGTATAATTAATTCACCGTATTTATATAGTGAATTGTGCTTTTTCATATCTTGGTAGCAGGTCGCACACCACTTCGTTCTATTATTTTACACGACCAGTTACCGAACATAGGCTGAGTTTTGCTGTTTTTATTTCGGATTGCCTTCTCCATAATTTAGCAGTCGTAACCCCTGGTTCTTTGCTAATTTCAGTAGGTCCCTTGCTCGCTTTAGCCTCATTGACCAGTTACCTTGTTTCTTGTTGCTACCCAGGGAACTGAATAATTTCTCCATATACTTTTATTTTGTTAGTAAGGTCCATGAAGAGCGAATCAATAATTAAAGCACATTATATTATATTGTTTGGAGCAATATAATATTGTATTTATACCCCGTTATAAAGAGGAGAACAAATAAAAATGTCCTAGTCCGGTTCTATTTGCTGAACCATTATTTTAGCGTTGGTTAATTAGTGTATGCTTTCCATGTATTTAAACAAATAATTTTCTCTTTGCATCGTATTCCTTTCAGGAACAATGTCTCGACAACCTGTTGGGAGGTGTGGTCACTGCAAAACCCCTTGGGACACCCCGCCACCTGTTTGTCCTGCACTCGTTGTGAAAGGACAGATGGCTGTCCTTTTTGCAGCCTTTATTCAGATGAGACTTGGGATCTGGTGGAAAATCGCAGGACTTACAAGGGGAGAAAGAAGGTTTCTTCTTCTTCTTCTGAGTTTTCTGGGTTCTCTTTATCTGAGTCCCTCGGGTCTCAGACAAAGGTTACTCAGATCTCTCCGAAGACTTCCAATGTAAGTGAAAAACCTCCCTCTGTCGGCTAAGGGGGCAGAGGAGGATGAGACCTGGTCATTTGGTAAAGCGGTTAGTGAGGTTTACCGCCTCTTACCCAGTAATTTGTGCCCCAAACCTTCGGGTCCTGATAACTCCCAATTTTTCCAGTTTTGAGAGATTTTCCTGGGCAAATTCTCGACCAGATCTCCTGTTACTTCCCCATTCGTTCACAATCAAGGAGATCTCTCATAGGTTTAGCACGTGCCAAGCCTTTGCCAGACAACATCAGGGTGGTCTGTTCCCCCTTCTACGTTGCGGCCCTCAATGGCTTCTTCTAGCTACAAGGTTCATTCCCCGTACTGGCCCACTAAGCCACCCACCTTGGATGCGGAAGCATCTCAAGTTGGTATTTCGTCGGGGACTTGGGCTCACCTGCCAGTGAAAACATTGGAATCCCTAGAGCAAAAGGCTAAGTCGCTCGTAAATGAAGCCTCACATGCCGACTTTTTTCAGCAGGCTCATTCAGCCTGTTTAGAGAGGATTCTGTGTCCCCATTAGATCTCCACCGTCTGTTGAAGCGGTGGCTAAACCATCGAGACATGCTTTGTCCTTGTCCATGGCTTTGTCAGCAGAGCTTCTTCACCTCCGTAGGGATATTGCTCTAGACACCTCAGAAGTTTTACTGGAGAACAGTAAGAACCTTCAGAAGGTTGCTCCTCTGGAGGCAGAGACTCTGTTTGGAGGTCTCATTCCCTCCGTTGTGACGGAGGATTTGAGGGACCATCAACACCGGTCTTTCACTTCCGCTCCTGGCTCTTCGAAAACAGTCAAGAAGCGAAATCACCCTAATCACCCACAGGGCCCATCAGCTAATTCTTTAAAGCTACACGTCCTCAGGCGAAGCAACAGCCCCAATTCAGAGCTCCCCATCGGCAGTCTGGCCCTAGGAGGCGGCGCCGCAAAGACCCAGGGAAGAAGTTTACGGGCCTTCCCCCTTTCCTAAGGACAAGGGGGGACGGCCCAGGGACTCGCACCCTCTCCTTCTAAGCATACCTCTTTCGTCTGTTCCCGTGGGCACCAGACTAAGTATATTTTTAGAGGCCTGGTTAGACATAACGATTGATGGCTGGGTCCTTTCCATCTTAAGGGCCGGCTACCGGCTTCGGTTCCGAGATCCCCCTCCCCTCGTAAGGTCCCCCATTTGCTTCCACCAGTCAAATCTGGGGCTCTTAAAGGAAGAGGTTCATTCCCTTCTGCGGAAGGGTGCAGTAGAGAGGGTGTTAAAAGACCAATCGCCGGCCTTCTACTCCCGGATTTACATGGTCTCAAAAAAGGGGAAAGTTTTGTCTAATTATCGACCTTTCCTCCCTAAACAGATTTCTACAGGAGGAACCATTCAAGATGGAGACCACAACCTCGGTCAGGAACGCCATAAGACCTGGCGATTGGGCAGCCTCAGTCGATCTTCAGGATGCGTACCTTCACATCCATATCTTTCCTCCACACAGGAAATACCTCCGGTTTTGTCTGGATGGGGAGGTCTTCCAATTTTGAGCTCTGCCATTTGGCATAGCCTCCGATCCCAGAGTCTTTTACCAGGGTCATAGTAGTGGCAGCCCATATGCGATCACTAGGTAGCCCAATCCTCCAGTATTTCGACAATTGGTTGATACACAACGGCAGTCAAGAGTCCCTAAGACTAGACCTATCTCGATGTTGGTCCATAGTGACCAAGCTGGGTTTTCTACCAATCTTAGAGAAATCGGATCTCACTCCTTCACAAGATTTTGTCTACGTGGGGATGAATTTCCTCATAAACGGAGGTTTAGTTCGTATCCCTCTGGAGAGAGTAGACAAGATCACGTCCTTGTTGGAGACGCTGAGAGCAAACACTACATTAACAGCTCGTCTTTTTCTCTCTCTACGGAGGACCTTGAATGCTGCAGCAGATTTGGTTCCCCTAGGCAGGCTGCACATATGTCCTCTCCAGTTTCTCCTTTTAGCTGCGTGGAAACCGCACAGGGACCCTCTGAATACTCCAGTTTCTCTGAGTCGGGACTTTCACCTTCATCTCAATTGGTGGACAAATTGGGACCGGTTATTGGCCAGAGTTCCCATGGCCCTCCCCCCCGAACCCCACTCTTATCTGTTCGCAGATACGTCAGATTCAGGGTGGGGCGCTCACCTAGAGCACGAGGGACTGATTCTTCAGGGTTATTGGTCCCGGGAAGAATCGACTCTCCACACAAACAATTTAGAAATGAGAGCAGTGTTCTTGGACCTTCAGGGGCGTGTCCATCAAATAAAAGGTCGCTGTGTGATGGTCTCCTCCGACAACACATCGGTAGTTGTGTATCTCAGGAGACAAGGAGAAACACATGCACCTACTCTCTGCGTGGAGGTTTGGAATCTCCTTCGCTGGGCAACTTCGAAATGAATTTTCCTCTGAGTTCGCCACATTCCGGGCAGGAAGAGCATTTTGGCGGACTGTCTGTCCAGGAAAGGGAAGGTAGTCCTTACGGAATGGTCACTCCACCAATTCATAGCAGACTCCCTGTTCCAACTTTGGGGAACTCCTTTGGTGGATTTGTTTGCAACCAGGTTGAACAACAAGCTCCCTTTTTACGTTTCCCCAGTTCCCAACCAGAGGGCCTGGGCGGTGGACGGTCTCAGCCTGAACTGGGATCGTGTGTTCGCGTACGTCTTCCTACCATTCAGATTGATTCCACAGGTCCTTCACAAAGTCAGAAACTCCATGGTCCAGCTCATCTTGATAGCCCCTCTGTGGCCTCAGCGATTGTGGTTCAACGATCTTCTCGATCTGCTGGTGGATCATCCACGGACCTTGACTCAGAGGAGGACATCCTGTTGCAACACAGGGACTCTCTCCTGCACAGCAGTCCACAGATTCTCCACCTTCACGCTTAACTCATCTCAAACGATCTCTCCACAAGGAAAATGTTTGGTTCAAAGTTGCCAAGTGTATCATTCAGTCCAGGAGAAGCTCGACCTCCAAGATGTATGATGCCAAATGGAGAATCTTTTGTGATTTATGTAGTAGAAAACGTGTCAATCCCAGTTGTCCCATTGAGTGCTGTAGCTGATTTTCTTCTCTTTCTTTTCGAAGAGAAACTATGCTCGGTCGCTACTATTACGGTCTATCGAGCAACTCTTTCCAACACTCTTAAATTCTCAAAGGTCCCGGCCATCGGAACAGACTCTCATTTTGGAGACCTGATAAGATATTTTGAATTGCAGACCAGTGTCTCCTCTCTAATGCCTAAATGGAATCTCTCTTGTGTCTTGTGGTCTAATACAAAAATCCCCTATGAGCCTTTGGATGAAGCTTCCTTTGAGAACCTCACCCTTAAGACGCCCTTTTGCTTGCCTTAGCGTCTGCAAGACGAAGGAGTGAACTTCATGCCCTATCCATAGAACAGGCTGTATCAGATTCAATGGGAATTATGAGTCCGCTTCACTTCTCTGTCAACCTGGTTTATTTTAGTAAAAGCCCAGCTTCCATCGGTTGCACCACACCCAATTGAGATCCCCAGTCTCAACCGTATCTGTTCTGGGGATGATCAAGCTCGACTTTTCTGTCCGGTTAGGGTTTAATTTTTTTTTATTAGGCAGCCTCTAAAGGGAGAAGAAAGAGTAGGAAGCGTCTTTTCATACCCATTAAAGGTTCAGCTGATATTTCAGCTTCCACCATTTCTAGTTGGATTACATTAACTATCAAGAGAGCTTATCAGTCCCTTTCTGATAGGGACCTGTTTTTCAAGAAAAATAAAGCCCATGAGGTTCGTGCCATTGCTACCTCATGGGCCTGTCTAACACATTCATCTTTGGAGGATGTGATGAATGCTGCCTTTTGGCACTCTCACACTACTTTTTCCTCTTGTTAACTGCGCTCGTTGGCCTATCAAAGCGAAGGCCTTTTCTCAATAGGCCCGATTGTCGTCGCTCAGAAAATGGCCCAGGCAGATTACATTCTACAGTAGTCGTCTGCTCTTCTGTGAGGGCGAGTATTCCTTGTATTGTTTGTTATTCGTCAGTGGTGAGTTCATCATCCGCCCACTAACCTGACAAATTCAGCTATGCAGTAACAGGTAGGCTATTAATGATATTAAATTTAGTTTTTTGCGCGGGTAAAACTTATTTAAAAGATGTAATACCTACCTGTTGTTATGATTCCTCCTCCCACCCCACTCTGATGTTCCGCTACATAAGATTGGCCATCGAAAAGAATGAAGCCTACAGCTCATGTCGGAGCGTGCGCAGTATACGGTCGTGTTCTGGAACTTTCTGGTTCTCACTAATTGATAGGACGAATTTTCGTCACTTGGTCGGGGTATTACCCCCCCCCCCCCCCCGGAAAAGTACAGCTATGCAATAACAACAGGTAGGTATTACATCATTAAAATTAGTTTTACCCCCCACCCACCCCAAAAAATAATAAACAAAAACAAAACAACAACAACAAAAAACTACATTTTTCATTCCAAATGGCATGATAAAGTCCATCTGGAGTTACAAATGCTGAAATTTCTTTTGCTCTTTCCTTGAGTAGAATTTGACAGAATCCTTTTAAAAGGTAACACTTTCGCATTTCAAATTTTACCATTGCAATCATCCATTCTTGGCCTTTAAAATGAATCCGTTTTGGTGACACTGTTGACTTTTCTATAATCAGTTCACATGCATGATGTATTATCTGGCTTAGGCACACGAATAGATGGTGAACTCCAGTTACTTTTACTTGGTTCTATAAAATCATTCTCCAGTATATACTGAATTTCTTTCTTCAAATATTCCTGTTTGAGAGGATTCATCCTGTAAGGATGCTGTTTCACAGGCGTAGAATCTACAATGTCAGCGTCATGATACATGTTATTTGTTCGTGTAGGAACATCAGGAAACAAGTGCTCATACTCATGTAATAGCTGTTTTAGTTCATTTATTTCCTGTTGTTGTAGATTTGAAAGTTTCTGGTCCAGATTGTTCAATATTTCTGAATTCCGAAGGTTGGTTAAACCAGAATCACTACAGTCAGATTGTATTCCATCATTTACATCCTCACTGTGTGAGACAGGTACAACTAAATTAATTGATTAATTAACTGGGCTATCTTTGTGAAAATACTCCTTGAACATATTTATGTGACAAAGTTGTTTCTATTTCCGCCTCCTAGGAGTGTTTATGATATTAATTGAAGTCATTTACTTTCTTTTCAACGGTATAAGGACCATAAAATTTAGCCCGAAGGGGATTTTGAGGAATGGGTAAGAGAGTCAGAACTTTCTCACCAGGTTTAAAACTCCTTTCTTGTGTATTTCTGTCTAACTTTAATTTCATTTTTGACTGGGTAGTGTGAAGATTAGTTCTTGCTAGTTCACAAACCTTTGACAACTTGTATTTGAAATCAGAGACACAGTCAAGAAGGTGAATCTTTGAATCTTCATTTGAAAGAAGTTTCTCTTTCAATAATTTCATTGGTCCACGGACAGTATGTACAAAAACCAGTTCAAAGGGACTAAAACCCAATGACTCTTGAACTAATTCCCTAAGAGCAAACAACAACAAATGAACACCCTCGTCCCAATCCTTTCCTGTATCAAAGCAATATGACCGAATCGTATTCTTCAAAGTTTGATGAAATCTTTCCAAAGCTCCTTGATTTTCAGGGTGATAGGCAGAAGATTTAAACTGTTGGATGCCTAATTCATGCCTAACTTGTTGGAAATTCCAGACATAAAATTTGACCCTTGATCAGACTGGACAGATTTGGGAAGGTTAACAAGTGTAAAAAACTTCACCAAAGCTTTCACAATGGTTGTAGTTTTATATTTCTCAGAGGAATTACCTCTGAAAATTTTGTAGACGCACACATGATGGTCAACAAGTATTGGTTGCCTGACTTGGTCTTAGGTAAAGGACCGACACAGTCTACCATTATTCTACTAATTGGTTCGTCCAATACAGGAATGGGTTGCAGATGAGCCGTGGGTATCTTCTGATTACCGTATTTGCCGATAAGTCTATGTGGAGATCAACACATTGGCTTCGTCTTTTTCACTAGTAGCTTCCGGTTTCATGAATATTAATGGTGTTGCTATGATATTCCAGATTAATTGGGGAAATGATTAAGATGGTCTGTAGATGTAGTATTTATAGGTATTATGTATTGGTACATTGTACGCAACGATATGAACCCCTGTTGTCAAAAAGTTACAGCAACAGTAACCTCATTATCAAATTATATGTACAATACAAAATAAAATAACTTCATCAAGACTTGTTTTTAGTGAATGCGTGTACGTGTGTGTGTGTGTGTGAGAGAGAGAGACGAAACAACGCTGTGTCAGTGAGAGAGAGAGAGACGAAACAACGCTGTGTCAGTGTAAAAGAACGTATGCATTCAGAGCAGTGTTTACTTGTAGCTTTTGGAGAGAGAGAGAGAGAGAGAGAGAGAGAGAGAGAGAGATGTTACAGGACGATTGTAATATGTATTGTTGCGTTACATGATGATTGTGATCTTACTCATGTACAGGGGCATTACTATATTCCATTATCAATTACTGCCTCTGAATAAACAGTTCATTATTGTTTTAAATTACAGTATCCATCGCCAGAAGAATCACATGGCTTGGCAGTGTTAATTACATGCTCATTAAATATGTCTACAGCTTTGGCCTGGTGATTCCAGTTGACACCAGCGGTAGATGTGATCAGATTAGTGAGGCTACCAATAGGGAAATGAGGCTACCCATTGGTATTGTAATCGATCCTGTAAAGCATGCTAATGTATGCAGTACTGTGTAATAACCTGTAATGCCAGGTGCTTGCTCATGTAAGTTTCTGAACCAATGACATCTTTTGTTCATGCCGACAGAAGTGTCAGAGCTTTGAATTCATGAGCAAAGATCAAACCAAAATTCCGCCTAACTACAGGAAGTGTACATGCACTTACTGATAAAGGGTAATTCTATTTCGTGGGGATATAGAAGTTGTTGTATTTGCAAAGAAAACAACACAGCATGCTAAATGGTCATCTTGGGATTTAAACCAAATGGATTCTATATGGATATAAATATTGTGAATATTTAAATATAAATTATATATCTTTGAAACTGAAGGAGTATGATATGTTTTTATTTAAAAATTTCCATTGACTATTTTATTATTGTTTTCTCTCTTTGACGAAGCTTCGGCTATATAGGGTCAGTAAAATACACAAAGCAAACAAAATAGCACGAAGAAGGGCTGAAGTCTCTCTCTCTCTCTCTCTCTCTCTCTCTCTCTCTCTCTCTCTCTCTCTCTCTCTCTCTCTCTCTCTCTCACACTCTCATATCGGGGCAATTTTATTTCGCTCACGAGGTTAAAGAAGAAAAATGTGCGATGGAATACCCATGTCCATGTCATGGTTTTTCGTTTTCGAACTTGTCTATTCTAATATACACATGTGTAAGCAAATTTAAACAACATATATTACTGGTGCATGCTGCTTTAGCGCAATCACGTCTGATGCACGTGAATTTAATACTGACGATCATGTAAATATTTTGGAATCCTTCTCAATGTAGGGCCCTATATTTTTCTCACACTATCTCTTCCCCAAAATTATAATTATTATTTTACACATTATTTTTCGTATTTTGAAAAAAACATTCATTTTTTCACGTACGAAAAATTACATTAAATACAGTAAAGCAATTTCAATGACATAATCTATATATAAGTCGATTGAGAGTGTCACTGAATTGTATAAATCCCTGTATTTATTTAATACATGTACTCGGGTTTCGTTTTTCGTGTACAACGATACCCGAGGGTGATTTATGTATATTGTACAATATTTCGAAACAGTGAGTTCGGTTCACCTTATGCCGCACGTGCGAAGTGCTTTCGATTGGAGAAACCGAATACATCAAGCGTACGGACGATGTAGGGCTGCATCGTCTGTGCATAAATGCCTCACCTTAAGACTAAATCTTTACATTACGGAACGTCTTGTCAGTGAGCAGTCTACTTAAAGATTTCCACATCTTCAGCTGTAGAGCTGGTCAGAGTCGACGAGGCCCCAGCTGTAGAGCTGACCATATAAGTTGACCAATAGCAGCTGTAAAGCTGACCATAGCAGCCGTAGAGCTGAATTAACAGTGTGATGCTGGTTGAGTAGCAGGTGATCGGGCGTTGCTGACCGATTGGTGGGCGCTGATTGCTTGATTGACTAAGGAATTGAATGGTGGTCGGTGACTACCGTTAATGCTGACTGCTTGATTGACCAGTGTGACTGGTAGCCAAGTGTGCCAGTGACGGAGTGTTTTGTGTTACTCCATACATGTAATCTTTCTGCCGTGGGCTAATTTTTGGGTTTGTGATACGCAGTGGTTTGGGATTGTAAAGATATTTTGTGAGATATCTATCCCATTGTTTTTATCATTTTATTATTTGAATAAAAGTACCTCATTTTTCATTATTTGAGCGGATACATTTTTACTATATGAGTAAAGTACATCATTTTTACTATTTGAGTAAAACCCATCATTCTTTTCGTCGTATGAAATTACTGTGAATCATTAACCTTTGCCCTTGTACTTAGTAAGGTTGTTTATTTGTATTCACATTTGGGTTACATTATTAGGTTCGTGCGGATTGTGTTAATTTGTCCAATATTTGGATCTTATACACGCACGTATAAATCATAACCCTTTTCCCATTCAAGTCATTCATCAATAAACATTGCATTTGTATCACCATCAAAAGTGTCCTGTTATAAATCCTAAATCCAACCCGGTTATCTTGTTACAGAAAGTATAAGATTAAGCCGCAACTTCCCGGGTAAAAAGTATCGACTTATAGGCCAGTATATACGGTAGGTTTTCTGACCATTTGACAAGTGTGACAAGATCTACAGTATTTAGAAACATCACGTTTATGTTTCGGCCAATAAAAATTAGTCAAGATCTTGTGATAAGTTTTATTGACTCCTAAATGACCAGTCAAGCGAGTTTCATGAGCAAGACTAAGAATTTCCTGTCTGTATGACTTAGGAATGACAATTTGATAGCTCACTGACAACTCGTCGCCAGTGGGTACCTCAGGTGATCTCCATTTTCTCATAAGATCTCCATTGTTCGCAAAGTAACACACTGAAACTTGTGTGGCTTCAGTTCACTAATAGCCGTCTGAAACAAACGGGAGATCTCCGGATCTTGTTCCTGTTCGACAACGATTGATTGTATTTTGTCACCCTGATTATAATAGAGAGAATGAGTTTAAAAAGAGGATCACTGTGATCAATACCTTTTGATTCATCAATATCGGGAGAGAACGTGATCTAATCAAAAGACTGACCAATAAATGTGTCAGCTAAAGGAATAACTTCCTGATCAACATCATTCTCAAGAGCTCTTTTTGTCATAGCTCTGGTAACTGCATAAGCAGGATACAAGTCGGGGACTACAATCTTAATAGGATCAACTTTTTGAGCCAAACAAGGCTTGTCAGTTACAAGTGGATTGACCATGACCTTATCTCCAGCTAGGTCATTGCCTAGTAACTAATGGATACCTTCTATAGGTAAAGAAGTCACTACCCCAACAGTCACAGGTCCAGAAACTAAGTCTGATGCCAAATTAACACAATGGAGATCAACATTTACAAAGCCGCACTCTACAATCTGAATAAGAACACTTTCACTAGAAGAAGACTTCTCATACAACGGTAAAGTACCTGATAACAAAAGACTCTGATAAGCTCCCGTGTCCCTTAATATTTGAATAGGGATAGGTTTGGCAGAATCACCAATAAGTGATATAGAACCTTCTGACATGAATGATTCATAAGTCTCCAAAATAGAACCAGACTGGGATTTGTTTGAGCCAACAAATGTATTGCTTTCAAAACAAGACCGTGACCTTAACCTCCTCGAAAAAAGAGCATCTGGAATAGCTCTGTCTTTATTCAGTTGCTTATTTTTCAACCTGAAGCAATCAGAAATGACGTGCCCTTTTTTTTACAATAAGTGCACGTAGGAAGAGAGAAGGATTTCTGATCAGTCTTATTAGATCAGATGTTTGATTCCGAACAGTTGTGCTGTTTTTAAATTTGGAAGTACTTGTTTGACACTGAAATGGATTTTACCAGAAAAGTGCTGAGAGGAAGACTTGTTGCCAAATGAAATATTGTGAGTCGAGGAATAATC
The DNA here is from genome assembly GCA_029931535.1 of Margaritifera margaritifera. Classification (NCBI taxonomy): domain Eukaryota; kingdom Metazoa; phylum Mollusca; class Bivalvia; order Unionida; family Margaritiferidae; genus Margaritifera; species Margaritifera margaritifera. The sequence continues at coordinate 2,203,712 of JAQPZY010001522.1, read as the reverse complement.
ATCAGCCATATGAGCAGCATTTTCCAAAGTTTCCACTTTCTGCTCATCAAGATAGGTCTTAACATCACTATGGATGCACCTCTTGAGCTCTTCAATTAATACGAGCTGTCTGAGGCTATTGCAATCTTGATCAACCTTCTTGGCTGAGCACCACCTATCAAATAGTTGTTATTTTTTCCTTGCCAATTCAACACCAGTTTTTCCAGTTTCTTTTCTACAATTTCTTAACTTTTGTCGATATGCCTCGGGTACCAACTCACAAGACTTAAAGATGTACTCCTGAACCACATCATAATCAGTACTGTGTGGTACCGACAGTGAAATATATTCATTACGAGCTTTGCCAATAAGTACAGTTTGTATTAGCAGAGTCCAATGCTCTCTTGGCCATTTAAAGTTTTCAGCAATTTTCTCAAAGTGAAGAAAGTATTTATCTACTTCTTTTGCCTGAAAAGGGGGTACCAACCTAATATAGCTGATAACATCAAAAGCTGAATTTGTGTGTAAAGGGGGGAAGAGTGCTCCGCTTGCCAGTTCTAATAATTTAAATTTATATTGCAAGTTCTTATCTTTATCTCTTTCTCTCTCTCTATTTCTCTATCTCTGCAACTGTCTCTCCTTCTCCTCTCTCTGCATTTCCTTCTTCTCTCTCTGCATTTGCATTTCCCTTTCCTTCATTTCCTTCTCTCTCTCTCTCTCTGCATAAGTATTTCCCTCTCCTCTTCTTTCTGAATTTTGTAGTTTCATCATTTCTTTCTGAAGCTGAAGCTTTCCTAATTCTAATTACATCTGGGTTTTTTTTTTAGCTCTAATTCCCTTAATTTCCGATCAAAACCAGATACAGAGTTATCAATTAAATCCAAAGCACTATTATCCAAAATGTCCTTTCCCACCAAATATGGAATTAAAATATTCTTTATCTCTTGCTTTGTCAAAGACGCTTTCGCTTCAGAAAGATCATAATATCCGGCAAGCTCAAGCAACTCGTCCTTTTTCATAGACTCTAACCCTACATGGGTAGGACTTTAAACATAGTTCTCAACTTTAGATGACCAATGCTTGCTAGTTTCACTAAAGATTTCTCAAAAGGGGGTAAAATAAAAACCGTTACCAGGGAAAACGAAAATTCCGAAGCAAAGTCAATGCAAATAGTAATTTTAAAAAATTCAGATAACAGACGAGCCCCCAATTTCTGTTACAACTCTATTTCTTAAAATAATGTAACAGAAAAAAGTGAAACCAACAATGTAAGTAAAATCAACAAGCAGTTTATTTCTAGACAATTAAGGTGAAAATTTAAAAGACACTTTCCGTAACGTGAATTAAAGTCCAAATAATCTAATAATCATAGGTGTCCTAATCACAAGTCCTAAATATAGAATGTTCTGAATGAATTCCAGTCTTGAATGTCCCGCTGTGTCAATAGCATTGAATGTCCTGATTTGACAGTAGTCTGGAATGTCCTGATATGCCTGAATTATGTAATCCAGAATATCTTTGAATGACTTCACATAAATCCCAGAGCGAAGTATTAATCCAAAGTGAGATTTAGCACTTTTAGTAATTCCAATGAATATTTTAAATAAATAATTCCTCTCTATGAATTTGCTCTGATTTTCACAACTGTAACATCTGATTCCTAAATAAATTCCTTAATAGACTGATCTTTATGACATAAAGTTTAGCATAGGAATGGAATCTTGTTTACCAAATGCTCCATAAATATAGAGACAAGTCACCTGACAGAATATTCGAGAATTTGAGTAGCTCAAATGGAAATTTCCTGTACGTACCTGACTTTTCTCACATCAAGACATGTAAAGTTCCAATATAAGTACTAAATGCTATGTAAACACTACTAACCTTGAACTCAAATACAGTGAATATGTTGTTTACAAAATGACCACTAAAGTACAACTTACCTCATGGATACGTATTATAAATTCAATATACATAACCCTATTTTCAACTTATTAAAACCCTCCTGACCAATTTCAACCAAGCATGGCATAGAGCATCTTGGCATAAAAGCCTTGTGAATTTGTGCAAATAATGTCGATTCCTATGAAATGTGGCTGTCATTTCTAGAAAATGTTTTAAATGACTCCTTCTCCAAAACCACTGAACAGAATTTGATCAATTTTTAAGGAAGGCATCATGGCATGAAGATCTTTAAAGTTTGTAAAAGCAAAATGCCAATCCCCCACCAAATATAGCCATGGTTATTAAATATAGAGAAACCTTTAAACGATTTCTCTGAAACCACAAAATAAACTTTGACCAAATTGACAAAAGGCATCCTGGCATGAAAACCTTTTAAATTTGGATAAATGCTACCTATCAACCTTTAAATATGGCTGTCATTACTAAAAATAGAAAAAAACTTCAAACGACTTCTTCTAAACAAAATGCTTAACAGAATTTGATCAAATTTGACAGAAAGGATATTTGGATGAAGATTGTTTAATTAGCATCAGTAATATTTGTCTGTGCAGGCTAACTTAGAACACATCATTACTGTCTGATAAAATATAACATGCCAGCATTATCGATATGGAAGCTGAATCTGTTTGAAAGTGGTGCTGATGTCAAAGTAAATATGTTTAAAATTAAATGAAGTTTAGCAACAGTCTGTTGTTGATCCCTATGGCTTGTCATCTGGGACAACTGGCCGTAAAGCCAAGTGAACTTATGGTATATTCCTTTGTGTCATTCATTGTCTGGCATCCGTCAAGAGCCGGTCAACAAATGCTATTTAACAACTTCTCAAAAACAACTGGACTAGTTTCAAGCAAACTTAGCACAGAGCATCCTGCATAAATATCTTTCTGTTTTGTACAAATGATGCTGAACCACCATCAAATACGACCACCATCACCAAAAATAGAAAAACCTGTCTGTCGCCTGTCAACAATTGCTATTTGCAGCATTTTTTCAAACACCTACTGACCAGTTTTAACCCCAATGGCATAGAGCATCCTGGCATAAAGGCCTTTCAAGTTTGTACAGATGATGCCAATTCCCGTGGAATATGGTTACCGTTGCTAAAATTAGAAAAACCTTTAAATGACTTCTTCTCCAAATCCACTGAACAGAATTTGATCAGATTTCAGAGAAGCATGAAGATGAAGCATGAAGATCTTACAAGTTTTATAAAAAAACAAACAAAAAAAAAAAAAACACCTATCCATATCTTCAAATATGGCCATGGTTACTACATACAAAAAAGCCTTTACGACTTTTTCTCAGAAGCTGCTGAATAAATTTTGACCAAACAAGACAAAAGGCATCCTCGCATAAAGACCTGTGAAGTTGTACAGATGATGCCAATCCACCGTCAAATATGGCTGCTTTTACTAAAAATTTAAAACTTTTACTTCTTCCCAGAACTGCTCAACATAATTTGATCAAATCTGACAGAAATCATCTTGGTATGAAGACTTTAAAATGTTGTACAAATAATATCGATCCGCCATCAAATATAGCTGGCTTTGCTAACTATAAATAAAGCCTTGTAACGAGTTCGGATGACAAACTGCCAAGTAGAATTTGACCAAACTTGACAGAAAGTTTTTTTTTGCATGAAGACCTTTCTAACAAAAATAATTAATGTTGGAACATAAACTAACGTATGTTTTACCCATACAGGAATCATCTGGTTGAATAGATGACAGTCAAACCTTGAAACCGCTTTGATTACTCTAATTATAGCCTGAGTTTCTCTGGCACTCTAAGCTTTTCTTTTTATATTTCTGCTGGCTGAGAATTAATATTTCCAAGGAATCACAGTATTTTTGCACTCAGTCATGAATTAGTATGCAGAGAGGGCTAAAATAATTTAACTTTAAAAAAATACATACTACAATAAAAAAAATAAAAAAATACAATCAAACTATGCCCTTTTACATGGACCAACATTTCGTTGTCAGATCACTTTAGTTGGAATTTATTTTATGTTTGATAATTAATGTTTACAATGGCTGCTGGAGACTAATAAAACCTTCACAGAGGCAAGCTATGTAATTATTGATTACAGTCTGTTTATTTTTATTAACTCTGCTGGTCATAGACCAGAAGAGATTACGGGATGACCTGTTATCTGTTGTACGTCCATTAGCACAAGATTGTTATCGCTACTTCTCCTAAACTTTTTGGAGGATTGCCATGAACTTTTACACACATATTCTTCCCAAGGTCATGTTTTTCCTAAATGAAAATGGTACAGCTCAGGCATCAAATATCGCTGCTACAGTGGCCATCTTGAAAATATTGGTATCACTACTCCTGAATAGGGATGTCTAGTTTGTCCTAAATAAAAATAGTGCCGATCTGAGATCCAGTGTGGACACTATGGTAGTCATCTTGAAATTTTATTACTACCCCTCCACAACAGAAAGTTATATCAACATGGGGTTTTCAACAGAAGACATCTTATGGTGTCTGGTTGATCCTAAATGAAAATGATATAAATCTAGCATCCAATATTACCTTCAAGGCAGGCATCTCTGTAAAACTTATTATCACTCCTCCTCATTGGATCACCATATCGACATTATGGGGTTTTCAACAAAAGACTTCATATGATATCTAGTTGGTACTAAATGACAGTGGTGCCAATCTAACGTCCAATAAGGCGGCCACAACAGCTGTCTTGATCATCTTGTTATCACTACTTCTCCTGAAAAGATGGTCATATCAACATGGGTTTTCACCCGAAGACTTCTAATGATGTCAAGTTTCTCCTAAACGGAAATGATGACAGTCTTACAGCCAATATGGAAGTCACTGTAGCCATCTTGAAAAATCTTATTATCGCTACTCCTTCTTGATAGATGGTCATATCAGCATGGGGTTTTCATCAAAAGACTTCTTATGATGTATATATAGTTTCACTGAAATGAAAATGGTGGCGATCTGACATCCAGTATGGCCACCATGATACCCATCTTGAAAATCTTCTTATCGCAACTCCCCCTAAAAGGTAAGTCATATTGACATGGGATTTTCACCAGAAGACTTATTATGGTGCCTGGTTGGTCCTGAATGAAAATGATGTTGATCTGACATCTAATATGGCCACCATGGTGGTCATATTGAAAATCATGTTATTGCTACTTCTCCTAAACAGATAATCATATTGACATGAGGTTTTCACCAAAAGTCTTCTTATGATATCTTGTTGGCCTTGAATGAAGATAGTGCAAATCTTAAATCCAGTATGGGTGCCATGATGACCATCTTGAAAATCTTGTTATAACTACCCCAGAATGTATGGTTTTATTGATATGTGGTTTTCACCAAGAGAATTTTAATGATGTCTACTTGGTCCTGTATGAATACGGTGCCAATCTGACATCCAATATGGCTGCAACAGTGGCCAAGTGGAAAGTCTTGTTAATGCTAGATTGATATTAGAGATGGCTGTTAACAAGAAGGAACTATCTTATGTTGAATTGCTGGAAATTCTTTTCGGACAGTAGAGTGTCAGTCCCTTTAAAGAACTCTTGCTAATTCAAACTAGCACCAAATCCCTCGAGTATTTCTGATACAGTCATGCTTCACTAATAAAAGGTCCTCTGTGATCCAGTTTCCTCTGCAGACTGGGCACGGCACATTCTTTGGTCCCAATAAGGTCCTTCTGGTACTACTGGGTGATTAAATTTCTGTATAATGTATTATCACAATAAAATGGCCAACATTTTGGTCCGAACAGTACCTATTTTAGGGAAGTATAATTATTGTACATACAGACTTGATGGTCGGAACTTCTGATTATGATATAATATTTTAATATCCACTGATAAAGATTTAGTTGTATTTTGTTAATGATTGGATGCTGCTATTCCGATCCAAAGTCTGTCCGATGATTACCCCCTTTTGAGTCACACTAACTGCCCTTCCAGCAAAACAGGAGAATCCCAAAAGCTCACTATTTTCGGCCCTATAAAGAAGCAATACTTAACAAAATCAGAGATATTTCACATACAGTGACAGATATTACTTTGATGAAGAAGAAAGTGGACCATGAATGGACTGAACCCCAATAAAATCGCTTGCTATGACAATTTCAGTGAGCACATCAAAGCAGAAATAGGAGAAAACGGACCGCCACTCATACACATTGTAGGCCAATGCTTAATCTTGAACCATGCTAGCACAACTGTTTCTGCACTAGAGTTTTCCTCTTGTGCATACAACATGAAATCATGCATTCTTGACACCACTGTGAACAATGAGGGAGAAACATAGAGATGAAGTATGGATGTCTCTTCAATCAGACATTGACCCCATGGCCATTTGTACGAAACTGTTCAGACTGCTACCTTCAGGAAATTTTAAAAGTTTGTAAAATCCTCCCTCTCCCTGCTGTGTTATAATATGGTACCTATTTTTCTTTTTGAATGCAAAAAAAGCTACCTATGGACCCATCAAAAGTACAATTTAGGAGTGCATTTTGTTACAGTTGTATTACCCACATATGGGAAACATCAGCTGCATATCACCATGCAAATCTATGAGAAACATTGTGAAACATGACAATTAAAACCAAGAAAGTAGCTACTGGATATAAAGTTTCTTCTTTCAACATAAAAAGTAGAACAATATTTCATAAATTGTACAGAGGTATAAATCCAATTTAGATCCCAAAATAGTGGAATATCATGCTTTTGCACTTTACAACATTTGACCCTGGTGACCTTGAGATTTGTTCCCAATAGTAACACTAATATAAATCTTAGGCATTTGAGAGATAAGTGGTGCATTTAGTTTCAGTCCAAACTATTACCATTACTCAACGTTGCTACAACATGAAATCATGCATTTCTTGACACCACTGTAAATAATGAGGGAGAAACATGGAGATTAAGTATGGATGTCTCTTCAATACAAAATTGACCATGACCAGTTGCATGAAACTGTTTAGTGCTACCTTGAAAACTCTAAGTCCATCTGAAAGGGAAATTTCCATGATTTTATATTAAACACCCAGTGGTCATGAAGGGCGAAATTAATTAGACCTCAGAGGTCACTCGTGTTTTTGTCTTATTATCTCTTTTTACATTCGCCAAAATCATAAAAAAAACACTGTAGGTTTATATTGAAACAAACTTATGGCTTCATTTTGGTGCCAATAGTGCAAGCAAATTTTTGATGGCCCACTCAAATATGAAAGACACATCTACACGACATGGTGTCCAAATCATCGGCACAAATGTTGCAGATCTTCATGTTCTGAATTCAATCGTTTACCTGTGATGTGCTTCTTGGTTTAGTATGACCTTGATAAGAATGTTGTCAATTTCAAAATTTGTATCTCTGATTCTTTTAAGATAAAGACAGTGCAACAAAGTAGGGGTAATTTTCCAATTATCACTATCACCAAATACACATGAAGTGATTCTCATCTACATGTCATTTAATGTTTGCTTTTAAAACAAATTGAGGTTGTTTTTCAAAATATATTGTCCAAGTAAAAGGAACACGTTAGCAAAGAGTGATGACTGCAGCATACAGGCTGGTACAAGAGTAAAGCACTCTAAGTAAATTTGATTCAATATAAAAAAACAATTAAGGAACTTTTGATCTATGCAGTATAAGGCCAGACTTATAATGTTTCACATACAGTCCATTATAAATATTTAATTTTAATATCAGTAATAGCTTACTCTGTTGCTATTGCGTAGCTAATCTATTTCTGTGACTGGAAATACCCGACCATATGATGAGAATTCATCCTCCCATAGGGTTGACTAGAAATTTCTAGTGAATAGGACTCTCTGTGTAAACCCCACAGTCTTTTGCACGTGTTTCCCACAATTTATCATTCTTTTTCCGGTTGTCATCTTGATGAAGACGGTGAAATTATCACTTTAGAAATTGCCTTCGCTAGACGAGACCACGTAGCGAATTACGCTCTTTCAATTGTTTTTCGTAAACTACACGTGGTATTTACCCTTGACCAGTATTTTCCTTGTCTGGAAATATGCAGCTCTCTTATGAGTTTTGGCAATTTGATATCAAGAAACGTCCTGCTCTTAATCTTATTTAGTCAGTTTTTCCCCTTCACGTATTATTTGTGGGGGATTAATTATTGCCTTTTGAGAATTCCGTATTGTTTTCTTAAGCTAGGGTAGGTAAATTATCTTTTTTCCCTATTTCTGTCGCCGGTCAGTTGATTTTCTTTTGTTTGTTGAAAAAATCAAAAAAGTATCGAAATTAAATATCTATTAATCTGATTGGTTGGCTACTTTCGAAGCTCAGGAAAGCAGGTCGCACACCCGTCTTTTCTTCTTATTTGTGTTTTATATTGAACTCCGGTTCAATTTTAATTTAAATAGTGGAGGAATTTATTCCTTTTGTTATAATATTAATTAAAGCATTTGACTAACCTGGATTTTTGCTTATTATTCGTATTCAATACTCGATAAATCTGGTTTACGTCACCTTGTTTTATCTTACTACCTACATGTGCACACACACACACACACACACACACATATATATATATATATTAAAAACAAAAAAATCTCAGTAGTATTTCTGTCTTTTCGTATAAAAAGAGATAAAACTAGAGTGGTTTAGTCACCTATATATATAACCATTATCATGTTTTCAGTGTCTCTTTTTTAGAGCTATGTCAGAGCAGGAGGTTGGGAGGTGTGGTCACAGGAAAGCCCCTTGGGATACCCACACCTCGGGCCTCAGAGACGGATTAGTAGGCGGGTGGAGAGCGAGTCGCGCCCTCCCGCGAGGAATGGCAGCACCCTCCCCGATACCGTAATGCAGAGAGCGAGTCGCGCCCCTCCCTAAATAGAGGAGCAGCACCCTCTCCATTCTACTAGGACAGAGCGGGTCGCGCCCTCCTGTGAGTGAGGGCAGCACCCTCTTTCGTCACGAAGGACAGAGAGCGAGTTGCGCCCACCCCTGTGAGGTAGAGCAGCACCCTCGACTGCTCCACAGTTCGGTGTCGGCCGAAAGTGAGTCGCCCCCTCCCCCGTGAGGAGGGAGCAGCACCCTTTCAGCCCCCGTGGCCCGTTTTCGGCGACAGGTTCGTGCCACCCTGAAAGAGCTGAGCATTGATCTATATCTTTCAGATCTGAGAGAGGATCTTTGTACAGATCAGAGTCGCCTGACCGGTCACCGGGTACCGGTCACTGGTCTCCAGGTACCGGGCACCGGGCACCGGACGAGACTCACCGGTCACAGGGCTACAAGTTCCGGTCATTCGAGGCCCATGGGTATGGGGATAGGGTCCGGGTAAAGTCCCCTTCCCTTCAGACTACCGTTCAATCCCTCTTGGGATTTGGATTCGTCGTACCGACGTAGGACTTGTAATGGGGGTCAGATCGGCATCCCCTTTTCCCTATGATTCCTTTAAACTCTTACTGGACGTAGGACCTTCCACCGCATGGCAACGATTGGACAGTCCCTTGCATACAGTCATGGTCTTCAGGGCCTTGGCCCCATGGCAGTGAGATTGATGCCGCAATCCATAGAAGGAGGGAAGTGGACAGACTCTCCCCCAACCGCACCAAGAGGGTTGAGAGTCGCTCTCACACTTCTTCCGTGCCTGCCACTAAGGACAGTCCCCTGGTTCCGCGTGAAGAGTCACGGATCGAGGTCCCTCTTACTCCCAAGTCTCCCCAGCCTAAAAACAGAGACACTGGGTCACATAGTCCTGCTTCCTAGGTTCGAGTGCAGGATGAGGATGTCCTTTCCGACCTCATGGATTCTCACAAGTTCGATACGGAACCGACAGGGGTGTCACCCCCTTCCTTCTGCTCTCCCGAACCGTCGGTTAAGACGGCAGAGGAAGAAGAGGTATGATCGTTTGACAAAGTGGTTAATGAGGTTTACCGTCTATTGCTCAATGATTTGTGTCCCGAGCCCTCAGGCTCAAAAGACACTAAGATTCTCTCCAGTTTGACGAAACTCACTGGATCTGCCTCTCGTCCAGATCTCTCGTTGCTACCTCACTCGGCTACGGTAAAAGGAACTGTCCCAAGGTTTTCTAAGGGCCAGGAGTTTTCTAGACAACGTAGAGGTTGGTCCATCCCCCCTTCTACGTTAAGACCTTTGGTCTCTTCTGCTAGTTATCGGGTTCACACCCCTTACTGTTCCCTTGAACCTCCCACTTTAGACGCCGCAGCGATGCAAGTGGGTATTTCCACAGGGACTAGGGCTCGCCTTCCAGTTAAAACACTGGAGGCCTTAGAGCCAAAAGCTAGGTCACTAGTAACAGTAGCTTCGCATGTTGATCTCTTTTCGGCAGCCTCCTACAACCTGCTTAGGGAGGAAGATCTGTCGCCACTTGCTCTTCATCGTTTGTTGGAAGCAGTGGCAAAAACATTAAGACATGCGTTATCCTTGTCCATGGCTTTATCGGCGGAACTTCTCTACCTCCGCGGGGATGTTCCTTTGGACACATCCATGGTATTACTGGAGCACAGTAAAAACCTTTTTGAGGGCTGCTCCCCTAGAGGCACAGACTCTTTTTGGAGGGCTCATTCCCCCTGACGTCTCAAGACTTGAGTGGCCAGCAACATCGCTCTCTCGCATCCGCGCCTGGCCCATCGAAACCGGCTAGGAAGCGAAGTCATCCTGAACGGCCATAGGGCCATTAACCCAAATGTTTTAAAGCCACCCAGCCCCAGTCTAAGCAACAACCCCAGTTCAGACCTCCCCTTCGTCAGTCGGCGCCTAAAAGGACACGCCGCAGAGGCCCAGGGAAGAGGTTTCCTAAGTAAAAGGGGGGTCGGCCCTAGGGACTCGATCCCTTTCCTGCAGAGTGGCCCTTTTCCGTGTGTTCCCGTAGGTGCCAGACTAAACCTTTTGCTTAGAGGCTTGCTCTTGCATCACGGTCGATGGCTGAGTCCTCTCTATCATACAAGGAGGATACCGTCTTCGGTTTCGAGATCTTCCTCCTCGAGTAAGGACCCCCATGCTCTTCCACTTCCAGAAGGGTGCAGTGGAGAGGGTGTTCAACGACCATTCTCCGGCTTTTTACTCCCGCATTTTCATGGTACCCAAGAAAGGGGGAAAGTTTCGTCTAATTATCGATCTTTCCTCCCTAAACAAATTTCTGCAGGAGGAATCCTTCAAGATGGAAACTGCAGCTTCAGCCAGGAAGGCAATAAGGCCCGGCCACTGGGTGGTTTCCATCAATCTTCAGGATGCGTATCTTCACATCCCTATCTTTCCTCATCACAGGAAGTACCTCTGGTTTTGCTTGGACTGACAAGTCTTCCAATTTCGCTCTCTGCCATTCGGCTAAGCCTCCGCACCCAGAACATTTACCAGGGTCATGGGAGTAGTTGCAGCCGACTTTAGGTCACTGGGTATCTCAATCCTCCAATATTTTGACGATTGGTTGATCCACAATGGCATACTCGAGTCCCTCAGAATCGACCTGTCTCGCTGTTGGTCTATGGGGACCAGACTGGGTCTCTTACCCAACCTAGAGAAGTCGGAGCTTTTTCCATCTCAAGATTTCGTCAATGTGGGGATGAATTTCCTAACGAACAGGGTATTAGTTTGTGTTCCTCGGGAAAGAGTAGACAAGATTCTGTCCCTGTTAGAGATGCTGAGAGCCAAGACCATGTTGTCAGCTCATCTTTTTCTTTCTATGTTCGAACTCCGCAGCGGACCTGGTCACCCTAGGCAGACTACATTTGCGTCCTCTCCACTTTCTTCTTCTGGCAAATTGGCAACCGCACATGGACGCTCTGAAGGTTCGGATTTCTCTAGGCAAGATCTTCCACCATCATCTGTCTTGGTGGCTCAATTATGACCGGTTCTTTGCCGGAGTCCTTATACACGCCCCCGATCCCCACTTCTATCTGTTCGCAGATACGTCAGATTCAAGGTGGGGTGCTCATCTGGAGCCAGAGGGTCTGATTCTTCAGGGTTCATGGTTCTGGGAAGAATCTGCCCTCCACATAAACAATTTGGAAATGAGGGTAGTGTTCTTAGCCCGTCAGATGTGTCAACAACATAAGGGGTCACTGTGTGATTGTCTCCTACGACAACAAGTTGGTGGTGGCTTACCTCAGAAGACAAGGAGGCACACATGCTCCTTCTTTCTGCATGTAGGTTTGGAACCTACTTCACTGGGCAACCTGGGAAGGGATTACCTTTTGAGTTCGCTACAATCATGGCAAAAAAGAATATTTTGGCGGTCAGTCTGTCAAGGAAAGGAAAGGACAGATAGTCATCATGAAATGGTCTCTGCACCAATCTGTAGCAGATTCCCTGTTCAGACTTTGGGGGACACCCTTGGTGGACTTGTTCGCCATGATGCTAAATAACAAGCTCCCCTGTTACATTTCCCCAGTCCCCGATCAGGGAACGTGGGCAGTGGATGCTTTGATCTTGAATTGGGATCACCTGTTCGCCTTTCTACCCTTCAGGATGATTCCACAAGTACTTCACAAAGTAAGGAACTCCACTGCTCAGCTCGTATTGATAGCCCCTCTGTGGCCACAATGATCGTGGTTCAACAATCTTCTTGACCTGCTGGTAGACCAGCCTAGGATGTTACCCCAGAGGAGGGACCTTATCTTCTGTACAATAACTCACAGATTCTCCACCTTCACGCTTGGCTCCTCTCAAACAATTTCTCTGCCAGGAGAAGTTTTCAAGCAAAGTCGCCAAATGCATCGTTCAATCCAAGAGGCGATCTACATCAAAGGTCTACGATGCCAAGTGGAGAATCTTTTGGGATTGGTGCAGTAGGAATCGTATCAATCCTAGCTGTTCCTCTTTGAGTGCAGTGGCTGATTTTCTTCTCGTCCTGTTTGGAGAGAGGTAATGCTCAGTTTCTACTATCAATGGCTATAAGGCAGCCCTTTCTAACACTCTCAAATGTTTTGCGGACTCTCACTTAGCAGACCCGATCAGGTATTTTGAACTGCAAATACCACTGTCCCGCTCTCTGATGCTTAGGTAGATCTCTCATGTGTCTTGTGGTCCCTTAATAAATCCCCTTATGAACCTTTAAGTGAGGCTTCTTTCAAGAACCTTAGCCTCAAGACTGTTTTCTTGCTCTCCTTAGCGTCCATGAGACGAAGGAGTGAGCTTCATGCTCTATCCATAGAGGAAGGCTGTTTAAGATTCAATGGGAATTATGAGTCGCTTGCACTCCTTTGCCAACCAAATCCCCAGTCTCAGTCGTACCTGTGCCGGGGATGATCAGGATAGACTTTTATATATACCTATAGCTTACCAGTACCTTACCAAGAGGGATCTTTCTTTCATGAAAATTAAAGTTCATGAGGTTCGAGCCATTACTACCTCATGAGCCTATTTAACTCGTTCGTCTCTGGAGGATGTGATAAAAGCCGCGTTTTGGCAATCTCAAACTACGTTCTCCTCCTTTTACATTCACTCACTGGCTCACCAAAGCGAAGGAATATTTTATTTAGGTCCGCTAGATAAAGCTCAAAAAGTGGCCCATGCGGATACCATCCGGCAGTAGTCAACGCCTCTACAGTGTTTGTGAGTATTCCCTGTTATTTTCCTTAACCAGTTGTGAGATCATCAGCCTCCCACCAAACTGGCAAATTCAGCTATGCAATAGCAACAGAGTAAGCTATTACTGATATTAAAATGTAGTTTTTTTTGGGGTGAAACTAATTTTAATTATGTAATACTTACCTGTTGATATTGCCAGATTCTCTCCTCCCTCCCCGCACTGATGTACCACTAGTAGGGCTACATCCTGAAAAAGAATGATGAATTGTGGGAAACACGTGCAAAAGACTGTGGGGTTTACACGGAGAGTCCTATTCACTAGAACTTTCTAGTCAACCCTATGGGAGGATGAATTCTCATCATACGGTCGGGTATTTCCCATCATGGAAACAGATTAGCTACGCGATAGCAATAGGTAAGTATTACATACTTAAAATTAGTTTTACCCACAAAAAACTACATTGTGCTGTGAACTAAATGATGGATAGCTCATTTCACTGAATTTGGAAATTGTGTCGATGATATCATACAAGGTCTTGACTCAGATGAAGAACGAATCTTTGAAGTTTATTTATTTACATTCAGTATTATAAATTGCATAGTGTGAAATTACTACAAAATTCAAAAGGATATTTTTCTATTAAAAACTAGAAACCACATGAATATTGTTCCATCAAAATCTGACCAGACCTCTTTAGAAAAGATCAAGGGACTATTGGCCCATATCCCTGAATCCTATTTAGAACCTTGACTATGCCATGGCAGATTCAGTCAACTTAGATCTGCCATGCCATAAATGCACTGGCAGATCAGAGCCTTCTCATCTCTGCTATTCATTCCATCTGTGATTTTGAGGAAATGGCATAGATCCTGATCTTCCAGCAGATTATGCAGTGACAGTGTAAAAAAAAATGTACGAACTGTAAATTTTTGTTTGATAACAATCACTAGAAATCAACTCAACATACTGCAATCCTCTTGGCACAGAAAAGGGTCATTTGTTTCATCATAGTAGCTGATAGTGTTACCAGAGGTCTCTCACACTTGCATTAAGAATTTTACATTTTGTGACCAAGATGAGTTTGAAAGTTGAAAATTACAGCCTTTATATGATTTCTAAATTATTCAGTGTTGTAATTGAAAGCTTCATGTTTATTATTACGTGTCAAATGAAATGTAGTTGTAATTAATCTGCATTTTATCAAAATTCTTTGATTAACAAAACATTAAATGGTTACATGATAACATGAGATAATGTATACAAAATACCAGTGACATGTTACACACTTGGGGAATGTCATTGTGTATATCAAGTTTATTGGTTTTAAATTAGGATTTGATAGCTAGTGCAGATTATGATACTGTATATATGCACCTTTTTACACAATGACTAATGGCAATAATTCAAGCTTTTGACAGTGTGGTTGTTAACATAATACACATTTGACAAAGTGAGAATATAATGTTTCTGGCCCACGCAATTATAGTTTGGTTGGTGTGGTAAGTACAAAACGTTACATTTTTTACAGAAAAGTTTTATTGACATGTATTGGGAGTAAATTGCTTTTTATCTTGTCAAAGGAGATCATACTGAAAGAGAAACCTGGCACAGTGTAGGTAGAATTTTTATCAGATTGCCTTAAAATTCTGTGGCAGGGACAACACCAATCAGAGTAGACTTAGTGGACCAATTTTTTCCCCTCAAATCTAGGAGTGTCATAATATTGTTGACTTGTGAGATCTACATACCTGCCATAACACGATGTGTCATGTGAAAAACAAATTTTTTTACTTCCAAATCCCCTGACACGGTCGTGTTTCATAAAATACGATTTTCAGTAATCTTAGAAAAAATAAAAATAAACAGAGAGATAGAGAGAGATTTTTCACCGTCACTACATATGTCCCCAACGTGTAGTCTGTATAAACAGTAAACAGTCCTGCTTAGAGCCCGTGTTAAACAGCCCTCTGGGCAGTTTATACAGTAGATTATCATACAAGCAATTAAAAAGTAAGATGGTCACACATATACAACCACCATTTCACAGATTACTTAATTGGCTGAGAAGAGCTAGGGTGAAGTCATGTTAAATCATTTGAAGACTGTTGTGGGAGAGCCCATTAGGCTAATTTTCATAGGTAAAGTGGAACAACCAAATTCGTTTGAAGTTAAAAGTAAATCAAAGAGATGCGTGTTGAAAAACAAAAGTTGCTACACATCATTACCTTGAATGTGCATGTTTAAGCCATCTTTATTAAAGATTTTTGGCAAGTTCGTGAAAAGCAGCAACTTTTCTTTGAATTTGGATTAATGCATTCCATATATAAAATGCGAAACACGATTATTTCAGTAGTTGGAATATTTACAAGTGGTTCATTTTTGAAGGCAAAATGTCAAAATGCAGCTCTGATTCAGGAAAGGATGAGTCATCTGCAAAGTGAGCAAAGCCCAGCAAAACTAAATTTCAGAACTCTGGAACGGAGTTTAACTTTGTAAAGCTTAGCAACAAGGAGGAACATTTTATTTTTTGCACACACTGGAAACACAATATCAACATTAGTTATTCTGTGGTGTACAACCTCCATCGACATAGCAACACCACCCAGCATATTTGACACTCCCTCACAGCAATGCAGATGCAGAAAGATCATTTTCTATGCTGATAAAAATTCAACAAGATCGTTGGGGAAGTTTGAACAACAGTACCATCCAGTCTCTAATGAGCGCTAAGATGAACACAAATGACACTTGCATTACCTTCAATGCCCCTATCAAACTACTGAGAGCAGCAAAAACCGCATCTAGTTAAGAAAATATTCCACTGTCCAATCGATTTTAAAAACAGAAACTTTGTATATTTTTTTCTCGTTAATGTCTGTCTGGTTGTTATTATGTGAGTGTTGGCAGGGGGGAGGGGGTGTCTGAAAAAGCACATTTCTCTTTGACCCGCATACAAGTGAAATTTGTCTGTAAGGACTAACCTGTCATCAGTGAGTAGGATTTACACTTTGAGAAAATAAACAATGGAAATTTTGAGTAAATGAAGACAAAACCAGTGTAAAATACACCTGTATATTGACAACTTACATTTTTGTTACCTTTGTGTAATAAAATCCATAATGCATTAAGTACATGTATATGAAAAATCCATGAATTCGACTATAGGTCGCATGTTAGAATATTCACATATCGGTTACATCCTGTTAGAAAACACGTATAAAAAATTGGTAGTCCTCATTTGATCTATATCCATTGTCAACCAACACATGTGACTAAACAATTCACTATAATATTCATTGTTGCCAGTAGCACGTGGCTGTATAGTTGTTATTTACATGCTAGAGCTAGACCTTAAATTGACCTAGATTTTGGTCTACCTAAGACAACAAATGTAACCATGTTACTGAGGTTACCAAAGGGATGAGGCTATTCATAGGGAAATGAAAACCTGTTAGAGAAATGAAAACCTGTCAACAAGTTATGAATTCTCTCTGATCACAAAACATTCAATGACAGTTTTCTAAAAAAGTCTTAAATAAGCACAAGTAGAATTGCAATTTATGCTGCCGTTGGTAGCCATCATAAGCATAAATAAAGTTACTTTTCTTCCTGCAGAAAAGGAAACGCACGGCACAATTAACGTGTGTCAGTCACTAATCACTTTGGAAAATGCAACAATTGATCAGATTCCATTGTTTTTATTCAAGTTTGATGATGACTTCCTTTGATGAAGGATGCATTGTTTTTATTGAAGATTGTTGTTGGTTTGCTTTGATGAAGCGTGCATATGTTTATCTATTGAAGTCGCCGTGAAAAGCCAACTTTGGAGGACCAAACAAATGCCTGTTTGCTAATCGGCAACATTAAAGCCTGGCGGCTACATCAAATAATTGTAGAACAAAGTATGGGTCGAAACTGGCAGTTTGTCGACATAAATGATTAGAAAACAAAGGATTTGTTCAAGTTGGGACCTATGGCTTCTGTCGACATATACATTTATTTTTTATCTCGACGTCAATATAAGTCTGACAAATTAATAATAGACTAGGGAACTGGGACTTTGCTTTTTTGTCGACATAGACAGTTTGTCAACGTAAGTCATGTCAAAATAAGTCGGTAGGACTGTATGTTAAATGTTTCAAAGAAAACATATGTTATTTTATTTTTTTAAAATATCAAACTTGAATTTCAAGTAATTTTGTATAAGCTTATATGAAAGATAACTAGTTCTCAATTGGACGATGTCACTTTTTATTGGATCATGTGCACTGACCCCCTTTGGGACCTCAAAACACACTTTTTGAGTCACCAAAACCCCCCATCACTGTCAGGGAATATTGCAGTTATGGATCTAATGCACAGTACTTAGGGATTTTTTCTGGGCATGTTTTATGGCTGAAGTTTCCAATGCCAAAAACTGTTCATTTTTCCCAACATGAATGTAAAGAATTCCCAATCAGAACTTTAAAAAAAATCTGATGCAATTTACCAAGAAAATTACTGTAGTGAGTGTAGCAAGGGATCTAAAGAGTGAAAGTAGCCTGGGGTATTTAATTATTTAATGGTCAAGAATCTTGTACATTTTTTTATGAATTAACTGTGTAAAACAAAATGAAAAATTTCCCAATTTGACCGTTTTACATCTAACTATTGCCAATTCCATGGACCATGGGACCCCTTTCAAAAATGGTAGAAAGATCTCTGGTAATATATAAAGTGCACTTTTATTTGACTACTGTATTTAATAGGTAATCATGCTTGTTTTGCCATCAAGAGATGGAAGAACACATTGTGTGAACTGTCAGTCTTTATATATATCTGACTTCTCATATTCTAGCTTACCTGGCCTCTGGAATGACTGGCTCAATTTGTGAACACTTTAGAAACTCTATTTCTTAACTGATTTTTTTCAAACTTTATGAATAGGCTGCTATCATTTAAGATATATCCATAGGCTGATATCATTTAAGATATATGAATAGGCTGATATCATTTAAGATATATCCATAGGCTGATATCATTTAAGATATATGAATAGGCTGATATCATTAAGATATATCCATAGGCTGATATCATTTAAGATATATGAATAGGCTGCTATCATTAAGATATATGAATAGGCTGATATCATTTAAGATATATCCATAGGCTGATATCATTTAAGATATATCCATAGGCTGATATCATTTAAGATATATCCATAGGCTGATATCATTTAAGATATATGAATAGGCTGCTATCATTAAGATATATGAATAGGCTGCTATCATTCAGATATATCCATAGGCTGATATCATTCAGATATATCCATAGGCTGATATCATTAAGATATATGAATAGGCTGCTATCATTAAGATATATGAATAGGCTGCTATCATTCAGATATATCCATAGGCTGATATCATTCAGATATATCCATAGGCTGATATCATTAAGATATATGAATAGGCTGATATCATTAAGATATATGAATAGGCTGATATCATTCAGATATATCCATAGGCTGATATCATTCAGATATATCCATAGGCTGATATCATTAAGATATATGAATAGGCTGATATCATTAAGATATATGAATAGGCTGATATCATTCAGATATATCCATAGGCTGATATCATTAAGATATATGAATAGGCTGATATCATTAAGATATATGAATAGGCTGATATCATTAAGATATATGAATAGGCTGATATCATTCAGATATATCCATAGGCTGATATCATTCAGATATATGAATAGGCTGATATCATTCAGATATATCCATAGGCTGATATCATTCAGATATATGAATAGACTGATATCATTAAGATATATGAATAGGCTGATATCATTAAGATATATGAATAGGCTGATATCATTCAGATATATCCATAGGCTGATATCATTAAGATATATGAATAGGCTGATATCATTAAGATATATGAATAGGCTGATATCATTAAGATATATCCATAGGCTGATATCATTAAAGATATATGAATAGGCTGATATCATTAAGATATATGAATAGGCTGATATCATTCAGATATATCCAGAGGCTAATATCATTCAGATTAATGAATAGGCTGATATCATTGAGATATATCCATAGGCTGATATCATTCAGATATATGAATAGACAGATATCATTAAGATATATGAATAGGCTGATATCATTAAGATATATGAATAGGCTGATATCATTAAGATATATCCAATGAGCTTTATTAGGAGCAAGATGTATGTGTATTGATGAGGTGATGTAATATCTGGTTTGATGAACTTTTTAGCACTTTTGAGATGTTATTTTTAACATGATACTGGTAAATAGGCTAGTATCATGAAGATGTTGGATGATTCAAACATTATTTAGTTCAAAATATTTGTTAATATTGAACATTAATTATCTCCCTGCATGTTTACTTCACTACTTTCTGCTGATGGCCACATTAGCATCGACAATACTTTGATTAATATATTTGTCCATTTGTTCATCCAGCCATCAATTATCCACACTTTTGTATCCAGGACAAAACTTGTTCACATATTAGACTAATGGTGAATATGTGCCTGTTGCTATTCACAATTCTTCAGTTTCAATATTTTTAATGTTTTTGTCCAATTTGTCTGTTTATCCATCCATCATTCATGCTTTCTTTCATGAGTATAATTCCAAACTGTTTTAGATATCTCTATGAAACTTGATACAATATTAATGTTTTTGTCCATTTGTCTCTTCATCCATCTATCATTCACACTTTCATTTCCAGAGCACAATTCCAAAGCTGCTCAAGAGATCCTATGAAACCTAGTACACTTATTAGACTTGTGGTCCAAAATGTATCTTTTGATATTCACAGGTCTTCAATTTCAATATTTTGGTTTTAATTTTTTTTATTTTGTCCATCCATCCATCCATTATTCACTTTCAGTTCTGGATCAAAGCTTCAAAACAATTTAAGATTACTCTGAAATTAGGTACTCATATTGTACTTATTGTGTAAATGTGTCTTTTGTTAGTCACAATTCACAATTCTTCAGTTTCAGTTTTTGTAACATTTTAATCTTATCATTCATCCATCACTCACATTTGTTTTCTGAGCAAACCTCCAAAATGATTCAAAATATCTCTTTTAAACTTTGTACACATATTAGACTAGGGGTCTAAATGTGCCTTTTGCTAATAGGAATTCTTCAGTGTTAGTATATTTTACATTTTGGTCCATTGGTCTGTCTATCCATCAATCTGACACTTGCACTTTCATTTTCGGAGCAAAACTCCAAAGCTGTTCAATAATATATATATAACCTGTCTTGAGAGACCACTCCTGTCAGCAATAAGTGGTTGATTGGGACAGGTGGTCGATCAAAACAGGTTTGTGCAGGAGGGCCAGTTTTCAATGTTAGAATCAAGAAGGATAAATACCCATAATTACTGCACATATATTTTGTTCTTTATTCATACTTCTTTTTAAAAAATTATGTGCATTATTTTTTTTAAAAATTATAAATCGCTAAAAATACATAGATGATAAGCATTATAATTGGCATTATGGCATATAAATTGCAAAGTTAACTGTTATATAATGTAACACTTACTTACCCTGTTCATAATTGTAAAGTTAACTGTTATATAATGTAACACTTAGCCTGTTTGTAATTGCATAGTTAACTTTTATATAATGTAACACTTACTTACCCTGTTTATAATTGCAAAGTTAACTATTATATAATGTAACACTTACTTACCCTGTTTGTAATTGCACAGTTAACTGTTATATAATGTAACACTTACTTACCCTGTTTATAATTGCAAAGTTAACTATTATATAATGTAACACTTACTTACCCTGTTTGTAATTGCACAGTTAACTGTTATATAATGTAACATTGACTTACCCTGTTTATAATTGCAAAGTTAACTATTATATAATGTAACACTTACTTACCCTGTTTGTAATTGCACAGTTAACTGTTATATAATGTTACACTGACTTACCCTGTTCATAATTGCAAAGTTAGCTATAAATAACACTTACTCAATACATTTATTTACAGCCGGAAACCAATACCTAAGTCACCCATGACACAAATGATCAACTCAGTAAATGAAAGGATGTAGCAGGTGTGCCAAGGTGAACAGATGACGAGATCTCTGACCGTGGCATGTTCGGCCTCGTGGAAGGTTTTTAATAACAGTAACATCAATAAAGCAACAAAGAATACAGACCTTACAATAGCTTTAGAGTAAAGTAATCTGGAAAAGCAAATAACTTAGTAAGAAAGAAAGACACAGATCTAACTTAATAAGAGAAAAAGACAAAGATCTCATTCATCCCCGTTATTACATATTGTAACTCCACAGACAAATGATACAAGGTAGTACCCATCATGCTACAGTTAAAGCAGAGTGAGAAGATCTCTCATTATGACATTATTGGCATTGTGTGGGCTTTCACAACAGGTAACAAACAATATCAGCATTTGAGCTGATTATGTGCATCTACCGTGGCTAATCCTTTAAAGATAGAATAGTTAAGCATAATAAGACTTTTGATGACTATGGCAGTACAATGGTGGTTGATGACAAGTACATGAGTCTGGTTTACAGTCTTTGGCATACAACTGTACCTTATAAATCTAATGAAATCAGTTGCCAGACTAAATGTTTTCCCTTTAGTACTCTGCATGCAAACTCTACTCAGCAAAAAAGTGGTTATAAAGGATTAAATAAAGGTCAGTGATGTTTATATGTTTTTGCAATGCAGCTGTCAGCAGCAACGAAACACATTTTGAATAAAAATCTTGATCACTGGTCATGTACAGCAGGTGGTCACTCATGACAGTACATTGATATCTTAAAATCAATCTATGTATGGTGTATGGTGATTGTGGTAATAAATGACAAGTATTCGCTCATAGCAGAGGTATGTATATATATATATATATATATATATATATATATATATATATATATATATATATATATATATATATATATATATATATGTATACATATATACTCACATATAAGCCCATTTGCATATAAGCCAACCCCCCAAACCGAATAGGTAAAAACATTAAAAAGTACATGACCCGCGCATAAGCTGACCCATAAGTCTGAGACGACATATAATGATGAAATATAATGAGAAATAGAGGAAACAGGTAAAATAACCCAAAACACACACACACACACACACACATATATATACATACATATATACCCTTCTAACCTGAACCCCCAGGTCCTTGTGTATTGAGGTTACCTGGTTAATGGCTTATATGGTCTTAGTACAGCTATAATAGACCTTGGCCCACAGATAAGCCAATCTCCCTTCTTCCAGGTTTTATTTTTTTCTAAATTATTCGGCTTATACACGAGTGTATATATATGTGTGTCAGAGAATGATAGATACACAAAACAAAGGGATTCTGTAACACAGTGCAGAACTGAAATAGGCATTGAACTGGTCTAAATGCTTTGGGTCTTAATGGCCCCATTCTCAAAGGTTCAGAACAATCTGTACTCTTATTCTCAAAGGCATACACAAAACACAAAAAGAAAAAAAAAACAAGCAATAAACACAGAAAGAAAGAAAGAAATGAAAATACACAACTCTATATGATGTTTGTATTCCCTTTATTTATTTACCAAAGAAAAAGGAATATTTAAAATAAAATTGTCTGACTTGTAAAATATTCATTGCCTTACCGGTATATGAAGTGATAGAATGTAAAACTACTTCAAGTATAATATTGCCATGCAACTTTACACACACATGTTCATCCAGAGGTATTGTTAGTTCTAAAGGTGATTCTCGGAAATTCAATATGCCCACCATAGTAGCCATCTTGAAAATCTTGTTTTTGCTACACCTCCTGAATGGATGGTTATCAAAATGGGTTTTCAGTAAAAGACTTCTTATGATGTCTGGCTGTCCTAAATGAAAATGATGCTGATCTGACAACCAGTATGGCCACCACTGTCATCATCTTGAAAATCTTGTCACCACCACTTCTTATGAACGAATGGTGATTTCAACATGGGGTTTTCCATAAAAGACTTTATGGTGTATAGTTGGTCCTAATTGAAAATGGTGCCAAGCTGATATCTAATATGGCCACCATAGTAGCCATCTTTAAAATCTTATTATGGCTATTCATCCTGAATGGATGGTTGTATTGACATAGGAATTTTCACTAAAAGAATGTCTAGCTGATCCTAAATGAAAATGCCAATATGGCCATCATAGTGACCACCTTGAAAATCTTGTTATCGCTGCTCCACCTGATCTGATGGTTCTTTTGACAGAGGTTTTCACTTCTTATGATGTTTAGTTGCTGTTAAATCAAAATGGTGCTGATCTAATGGGCAATGTGGGCTTGATGAATGAGATCTTATCAAATCTTGTTATTACTATTACTCCCAAATAGATGGCCACAACAGAATGCCATTTTTCACTCAAAGTCTTCTTATGATGCCTAATTTGTCCTAAATCAAAATGGTGTTGATCTGACATCCAATATGACCACCTTGGTGGCCATCTTGAAATTTTTTTATGGCTACTTCTCCTGAACAGATGGTCATATCAACATGGAATTTTCACTAAAGAATGAGGTCTAATTGGTGTTGATATGGTGCTTAATTAGACCTCCAATTTCATGGCCCTTATTGTGGCCATCTTAAAAATCTTGTTATCATTATTTGTGAATTGATACTCATAGTGACATGGGGTTTTCATGAAAAGATTTATGATATGTAGTTGGTCTCAAATGTAAATGGTGTCAGTCAGACCTCCAATATAGCTGCCATTGTAGTCATCTTGAAAATCTTTTTACAGCTACTTCTTCTGAACAAATGGTCATAATGACATGGGGTTTTCACTACAAGACTTTTTATGATATCTTGTTGATCCTAAATAATGGTGCTGATCAGTGGTTGTCATCATGGAATTGTTTTTTACATTATTCCTCTTAAAGGGATGGTCATATTGACATAGTGTTTTCACTAAAACACTTCTCACTATATGTACCATGTATACTCGCATATAACCCGATACCAACTGCAAACTGCATAGACCTAGATCTGCTGTCGCCTAATGTGCCAGCAGATCTGGATCTATGCAGTTTGTAGGGACTAATCAGTAGAACAAACAACATAGACCCTGATCTGCTGGCATATTATGCAATGGCAGATCAGGATCTATGTTGTTTGCAATTGGACTGAGATTATACGCAAGTATATATGGTAGTTGGTCCTGAATGAAAATGATGCCTATGTGACCCCTCCAACTTTGAAAAATCTAATAATAGCTTCTTCTCCTGAATGGATGGTCATACTGGGATTTTTTTAAAAAAAATTGTAATTTTTCTTTCTTGCAATATATAGTTGTTTCTATATTAAAGTGATGCTGATCTAACCTCCAAAATGGATACCCTTGATAGAAATCCAGAAAATCTTTATGTAGCTACTTTTTCTGAACAGATGGTCATACTGTTCACTAACACACTATAGCAATATTTAGCTGGTTCTGAATGAAAATGGTGCTCATCTGACCGCTAATATGGCACCATAGTGGATATGTAAAAAACTCTTGTTATCGCTACTCTTCTTGCATGAATTGTGGCTTTGACATGGGGTTTTCACTAAAAGACTTATTGCATGAATTGTGGCTTTGACATGGGGTTTTCACTAAAAGACTTATTGCATGAATTGTGGCTTTGACATGGGGTTTTCACTAAAAGACTTATTGCATGAATTGTGGCTTTGACATGGGGTTTTCACTAAAAGACTTCTTGCAGTATTTAATTGGTTATGAACAAAAATGGTGCAGATCTGACCATCAACACATCCACACTTTGTGAAGGAATTTTGAAAACCAGACCTTACTAAATTGACATTGGGGCCAAGACAAAGGTCATTGGTTGCATTTTAGCTCACCTCTGTGAAGTACAGTATATGCGTGTCTATATACAGAGATAAATTCTCGTACTTCCCCTGGCATTAGCGCATGCATCTGCACGGATAAAAGCCTGTACACCCTCATTGAATGTCACCTAGGTCATAGGCATTAGTTCTGTGTGGCTATCTTGGTTCAAAACATTTCCATTGTTGTACATTCTTGGTTATGTTTTTGTGTTTAGCTCAGGTTTTTTTGCACACTATGTAAATGCTGTTATACCTGGAATCATGAAACTTGGTGAGGGGATGCATCTTAATGAGTACAAAATCCTCATCACAAATGTAGGTCACTTTGACCTGTATTTCATGCTTCACTGACTTTGATCAAATGTTGTGGTTTATGTTTATTTCTCAAATTCAGTTCATGATAGAATCATCAAACTATATGATTTTATGTATTTCTATTAGTGCCACATCCTTATCACAAGTGAAGGTCACTGTGACCTACATTTCATGCTTCACTGACTTTGGTTAAATGTTGTGTTTTAAGTTCATTGTTCAGGCTCTGTTGATGCTAGAATCATTCAAGTAGATGATTACATGCATCTCTGTTAGTACCATACCCTTACAACAAAAGAATGTCACTGTGATCTACATTTCACATTTTACTGGCTTAGGTTAAGTTTTTGGAGTTTAGCTCAAAACCAAATGTTTTTTTTTAGCACCCTGTATATATACTGTTATACTAAGAATTATGAAACTTGGTGACGGGATGTATCTTTATCACTACTACACCCTCATGACAGAAGTAGGTCACTGTGACCCATATTTTGCACATCACTGCCTTGGTTTCAATCTCAAGCACTGTTTATGCCAGAATCATTAAAAAACATGAATGTATGCATCCTTATTAGTACCACACCTGTATAACAAAAGAAGGTCATTGTGAACTACATTTAACATTTTTCTGGCTTATGTTTTTTACATTTAGCTCATGACCACATTGGTGTTTTATCTGCTTTGTAATACTGGTGTACCTGGAATCATGAAACACAGCAAGAGGGTACATCTTGATAAGTACTACACTCATCTCAAAAGTAGGTCCCTGTGACCCATATTTCACACTTCACTGACTTTGTTTCATTTTGACATTTTTACTGTTATTGATGTACTCCTTAAACTAGGTGATTTTATACATCTCTATTAATACCACACCCATACCGAAAAAGGTCACTGTGACCTATATTTCACATTTTACTGGCTTATGTTAAGTTGTTGACTTAAGCTCATCACATGAGTTCTGGCATGTTATATGCATACTATCCTACCTAGAATCATGAAACTTGGTGAGTGGATGCATCTTGATAAGTTTTATATCCTTTTGCCAAAAGAAGTCTCTGTGACCTATATTTCATTCTCAGTGACTTTGTTCTAATTTTGTGTTAAACTTTCATTTCTTGGGTGCTGTTTATGTTCCAGTCATGAAACTTGATAATTGGCTGTATCTGTGTTACTATGGTACTCCTAATAGCAAAGAAGATCACTGTGACATACATTTTATGCTTTACTAACATGAGTTAGTAGGTAGGTAGGTAGATGGTTTCACAAAAAGTCAGCACAATACTGTTCATATAGTGCCAATTAAAAGTTTAAATGTCAAATTTTAAAATGATTAAAGTTTAAAATATAAAGATAAAAGATTGCAGACAAATTCTTTAGTTGGAAAAGAGGCCAAGTTTACAATGGTTTACTGGAGACTGGTGTAAGTAGAGGTCTGCTATGTAATTGTTGATTCCGCTCGGGTTTTATATTGAGCTTACGAACAAAGTGTACATATGCAAGTGAATGTTGGCCAGACTTGTACTGGTTGCAATTGAATGAACAAGTTGTAGGTCAGCACTCTGGCAGTGATTTTAAAGTCAAGGTCAGCAGTCTGGCAGTGATTTTAAAGTCAAGGTCAGCACTCTGGCTGTGATTTTAAAGTCAGCACTCTGGCAGTGATTTTAAAGTCAGCACTCTGGCAGTGAAATTAATTGTCAGCATTCTGGCAGTGATTTTAAAGACAGAGGTCCTATCTTGGATCTTTAGCTGTTGTAAGTTTAATGGAAGTCAGGGAAAATGTTTTAGAAATTAACTTACCTACCTACCCAGTACTGATAGGGTGATTCAACAATTTAATGGCAGTAATGCATTTACCTGCTATTATTGCATTGCTATATCATTTCATGGAATGAGTCCCTGGTCCAAGGAGATTATTCCCTCCTCCAATTAGTAATTAGGTATAGAATAAAAAATGACATGATCTCAATATGATACCTTAGTCCACTTCTGATAATCAGAATATCATTCTTCTTTTCCTTAGACTTTGTTCAGTTCTCACGTTTCTCCTGGGCACTCAACATTTTCATCATCTAAGTCATCTTTTGGCATTGCTATCGTCAATCATATCATATTTTTGTTGTCTTTATTAATTTCTCCCCAGTCTTTGCATAATTTCTGTGAATCTGTGTTCTGTTTTGTTGAATTTTAGGGTTTTAAATACCTCTCTTGTGAAGTGG
Organism: Margaritifera margaritifera; assembly: GCA_029931535.1. Taxonomy (NCBI): domain Eukaryota; kingdom Metazoa; phylum Mollusca; class Bivalvia; order Unionida; family Margaritiferidae; genus Margaritifera; species Margaritifera margaritifera. The sequence continues at coordinate 2,175,790 of JAQPZY010001522.1, read as the reverse complement.
TGCTTCTTTTTTTTTCATTCCTCTATTAGTAACTGGTGTTAAAGTAAGTATTACCTACCCATTTCTTGTTCTGTTTCATTGTTTATTTCTTGTATTTTCTTTCTGAATTCAATATGCATCAAGGTGTGGGTAAATGCAGTCATAAAAAGGCTGCTTGGGACAAACACCCCACCTGCTTAGCATGTACTGTGTGTCTATGAATGGACCACTGTCCTGTTTGTTGTCTTTGGTACAATAAGGTAGTGGAAAGTTGCAACGCCTATAGGGCCAGGAAGAAGGGACCTGTTTCATCCCCTTCATCACTGAAAGCCCCCTCCATTTCTAGGAGTGATCTAGTGCACTTCCAGATGCTCATCTACACTACAGAAATTGCCTGATTCTGCAGGGGTTGGATCATTGACATATGGAAGGAAGTTGTCAGCTCCCATGACGGAAGGATACTCAGCACTTTCCGGTGGAGTGAAGTTGCCAGCACCCAGTAGCAAGTCCCACACCCTTTTTTCTCATGTGAGGAGAACATGTGTTTAAATTGAGGAGATCTTGTTTGTCAGAGTTAAGTTCTTCTGAACAGAGACTCCCCAATAAGGTGTACATCATCTGACCAGTTATTGCCCAGTGACCTGGCACTGGGTATCAGTCACTGGGTGGTGTATCAAGTGACAGCCATTGAGGGTCAGTCATTGGTCACCGGGTAATGTGTCAATTGACAGTCTTCAAAGGTCTGTCACAGGGCATTGGGGAACTGGATATCAAGCACCAGGAAATGTATAGAGTGACAGTCATAGAAAGTCTGTCACTGCTAACCAGGCACCAAGCACCAGCTACTGGGTAATGTCCCAAGTGACAGTCACTGAGTGTCTTTCATCAGGCACTGAACACTGGACACCAGGCACAGGGCACCAATCACTGGGCACCAGGCACTGATCATCGAATATGGTCATTAGTATTGATCTCCTGTTTTCTGTATCTGGTCACTGAGCACTGGTCACCGAACACCCAATGCTATGCACCAGACACTGGTCTTTAGTCCAGACACTGGTCTTTACTCCAGACACTGGTCTTTACTCCAGACACTGGTCTTTAGTCCAGACACTGGTCTTTAGTCCAGACACTGGTCTTTACTCCAGACACTGGTCTTTAGTCCAGACACTGGTCTTTAGTCCAGACACTGGTCTTTACTCCAGACACTGGTCTTTACTCCAGACACTGGGAATTGAGGGCTTATACCCACAGTGGTCTTGCAAGACTTGTGGGATGATGTACACCAGTCCCTGGCCATGATACTGGGCCTGGCTAAATCGGTGAAGAAATGCCCCTATGCCCCTATCCTGGAAGGTCCATGGCTCCCCTCCTTTCAGCCTGTCTTTATCAAGATAAGGTCCCCAGAGGGGTCAGGGGAGGAAGTCTATTGACCCCTCCCCCTTCCCAAAGGAGGGAGGCAATAGTACCTTGAGAATCGCACCCTCTCCTGCCAAGTCCCCCTCTTCTCAATGTTCCAGTAGATGCCAGATTGAGCCTTTTTCAAGAAGCTTGGCTGAACCTCATGGATGATGGGCAATAGATGCCTTCAGTCTGAGGTGGGATCAACTGTATGCCTATGCCTTCCCACCTTTCACTTTTAACTGGAGTTGCAGATTTTGTCATTTTCTCTTCGAGAAAAGGGTTGCTCAGTATCCACCATTGAGGGCTATAGAGCAGCCCTCTCCAGTACTCTCAAGTTTTCTGTGGGCTGCATTATAGGGTCAGACCAACATCTTTCATAACTGATCAGGTACTTTGAGCTCCAGAGACCAGTCCTTTGCTCTTTAATGCTGAGGTGGAACCTCTTGTGTGTTCTTTGGTTGTTATTTAAACTGCTTTATGAACCTTTGAGTGAAGCTTCCTTCGAGAACCTTACCCTCAGAACAATCTTCCTTCTCTCCCCAGTGTTAGTGAGGAGGAGTGAAATTCATGCCTTGTCACTGGAAAAAGGTTGCTTACAGTTCAGTGGTAACTATGATTCGATCTCTTTTCTTGGTCAACCTGGGTTTCTGGACAAGAATCAGCTACTTTTGGTAGCTCCTGTTCCTATTGAAATCTGCAGTCTCCATCGTATCTGTGCTGGGGTGATCAAGATAGACTCCTTTGCTCAGTTAGAGCTATATGTACCTTTGCTTATTTACAGCTTTATGTTTCTGTCTGTCTAAATCAAAAGAGAAAATAAGGGTCATAACCATCTTTTCTTCCTGTCAAAGGTGCCTCAGATATTTTGATAGCCACCATCTTGAGGTGGAATGTTCAGACTATTAAAAGAATTTTTCAATCTCTCACTGAGAGAGATCTTTCTTCTATGAAAATCAAAGCCCATGAAGCCAGGGATATTGCTGCATCTTGGGCTATATTGAATCATTCCTCTTTGGATGATGTAATGAAAGCTGTCATCTGGTGGTCTCACTCCACATTCTCATAATTTTACCTTCAATCGATGTCACACCAGAATGAGAGCATTTCTGCCAGTAAGTTGTCAAGCCATCCTGCCGTCTGCAGTAGAGCACCATATTGACAGCAATGGTAAGTTAATTTGCACAACTTATCTTAGGCCATCGGTCTCCCAACAGGCTGGCGAATTCAGACTATCAATAATAGCAGGTATGTATTACTTATTATTAAAATGTAGTTTATTTTTTGGGGGGATGGGGTAAATTAATTTTAATTATGCAATACTTACCAGTTATTATTGTCATATTCCCTTCTGACTCTTATGTCCTTTAAAGGCTCAGTCCAAGTCAAAGAAGGATGATATTCTTATTGTCACAAGCTGACCAAGGTATCAGACTGGGATCATACTGTTTTTAATTCTAGACCTTCAATTACTAATTGGAGGAAGGAATAATCTCCTGGGAATGGGGACTAGTGCCAGGAAATGATATTGCAACAAAATAAAAACAGGTAAGTATTACATAATTAAAATTGGTTTTACCCCCCTCCCCCAAAATGACATTTTTTAGCTCTACTAGTCATACACCAGAAAAGCTTATGTAATGGCCTTTTGTCCATAGTCATCTGTCATGTAGTTTTTTTTCATCATCAATTACCATAAGTTTGTTATTGCTGCTTCTCCTAAAATAATGGAAAGATTGCCATGAAACTTATAGACACATTCATTCCAAGGTCTTAAATGAAAATGGTGCCACTTGGACATTCAATATGGCCATCATGGCAGCCATCTTGAAAATATTGCTATTGCTACTTCTCCTGAATGGATGGTCATACTGACATACAGTTTTCACTAAATGACATCTTATTATGTCAGTTTTTCCTAAATGAAAATGGTGCTACTCAGACAACCAACATTACTGCCATGGTAACCATTTTGAAAATCTTTGATACTATTTTGATACTACTCTTCTTGAATGGATGGTCCAATTGACATGGGCTTTCACTCAAATACTTCTTATGATGTCGAGTTGGTCCTAAATGAAAATAGTGCTGATCTGATGATCCAGTATGGCCTCTATGGTAGCCATGTCGAAAAAACTCCAGTTGCACTGAACAGTTTACAGCTATGGCGTTGGAAAGGGATGTATCCTCTCACCATTGAAACTATCTGCTATCAACATAAAATGGTGGAACAATGCTGATCCTTTCTTATAGTTACAACAGCCCCACCCCCCTTGGAACTCATGAATATTCATAAAATTTGAGATTTTCAACCCCATAAAGAATCTATACTAAGCAAAATCAAAGATATTTCATGTGCATGTATAAAGCAGTGACAATTGCATCCCAGATATTACTTTAATGGAGAATAAAGTGGACAAGGAACTGACTGATTTATCATAAAATGACTCGCTATGAAAATTATTGCATCATAAACACATAAAAACAGGTAGAAACAAATGGGCGGCTACCATGATGTACATCGTAGACCCAAATGTAATTTTGAACCATGCTAGTACAATTGTGTTTCTGTACTAGAATTGTCCCCTTGTGCATACAACTTGAAATTGTGCATTCTTTACACCATGGTCAATTTAGGAGGGAAAAAGTATGGATGTCTCTTCAGTAAAAATGTTACCCCATGGCCAATCATATGTAACTGTTTAGTGCAACAGGTAGTCATATCGATGTGGGTTTTTCGCTACAAGATTTCCTATGATCTTGTTGAATTAGACATCCAATATGGCCACCATGATGGCCATCTTAAAAATATTTCTTATTGCTAACTCCTAAACAGATGGTCTATTGACATGGTTTTTCACAAAAAGACTTTTTACGAGGTCTGTTAATATTTCGTAATGAAAAAGGTGTCTATATCTGACATCCAATATAACCATGATGTCATCCATGTTGAAAATATTATCTCTACTTCTCTTGAATGGATGGTTGTATTGACATGAGATCTTCACTAAGAGACTTCTTATGATGTCTAGTTGGTCAAAAATAAAATGGTGCCTGGTGGAAATGCCTTCAGAGATTTAGTATTTCTGCCACTGCGATCAGCTTGAAAATCTTGTTATCACTATCATTTTGAATGGGTGGTCATATTGACATGCGGTCTTCACTAAAAGATTTTATATGATGTTTAACTGGCTCTAAATAAATATGGTACTGATCTAGCTGACATCCGATATGGCCATCATGGCAGCCATCTTGAAAATCTTCTTATTGCTACTCCTTCTTAACAGATTGTCATATTGACATGTGGTTTTCACGAGAAGACTTCTTATGAGCTCTCGTTGTGCCTGAATGAAATTAGTACCCCTCTGATGTCCACCATGGTGGCCATCTTGAGAATCTTATTATTGCTACTCTCGAGTGGCTGGTCATATCAACATGGGGTTTTGTTATGTTGGAGTTTCTCAAGAATATCAGAAATCTTTTCAATTCTGAGCAGTGACAAAGAATAAACTTGGACTGACAAAACAACCTCTTATCTTGGATTCCTGGAAACAAATTTGGCCATTTGAGCATTAGTCGCTTTGAAGGTATCTTCTTTGTAGTGTGACTTGACGCTTTTTCTTTCAGTAGCTGGAGTAATAATGAGGAAGTAATTCAGCCATTTTAGTGATGTAACCATATTGATCTATCCCATTGGTACCGTCAATTAGATTTTCACCATCTGTTTCATTCCAAATATTTACCATGACTCATTCATTCTTAATCACAATAAATTAAAATTTTGTACTAAGAACATATTAAACCATGCTGAACAGACAAAAAAAAAAAAAAAGGAAAAGAAAAAATTAATTTGGTAATTTTAGCATCACAGTCTGTCAACTGCTAGAGGTTTGTTTATGGTAAAAAAAAAGATTGGTCTGCTAAATTATTAAGACTAGTTAAGGTGTTGAAAGCATATGAGGAGTTATATGGAAGGTCACACTTATAGTGGAATTGCAAGACTATTTCTAGAAAAGATTACACATTGGCCTTTGCTTTCGTCATTCACTTGACTTTTGTCTTTCTTGGTAGCTCAGGAAGCCAGATCTAATTCATTAATAGTGAATAAGGTTTTAGAGTTATTTGCACCATTGAGCCAATACCCTAGGGACTTTGTTCCTGACTTGTTTTGCAATATCCCTTACTGTCCATTGATCAATTTATAGCCCACATTTGTAGCAATAACCAGTTTTGGAAGCTATCTGGTGATAGAATTGCCAACATTTACCTAGTTAAATTGCCTACACTATTTCTCCTAGGATGCACTGGAAAGTGGGGAATTGGGGGCAGGAAACTGCCTTGTATATTTCTTTTCAAAAGTGGGTGATAGTCTTATTATAGGACAAAATATTTCTTAGATAGAATATTTACTAAAATTATGTAATCATTTGTTCTATTGATTACTCCAAACAAACTGCATAGACCCAGATCTGCCAGCACATTAAGCAATGGCAGATCTGGGTCGATGCAGTTTGCAGTTGGATCTGACTTATACATGGGTATATACCCTACATTTTGTCTTGTTTTTGCCAAGTGTTTTTACTGAACCCATTGAAGATTAAAATCCAAAATGTAAGTGCCTGATGTTTAATTTGTATATCAAAAGTTGGAAATTAAACCCCACAGAAATCCAGAAGAATGAGCATATTATTAGGCAGTTGAAAACATTTTTATTTCATATTGTCCTGTAATTGGAAATTGTTATACCGTATATACTTGTGTATATACTGGGTCCAAATGCAAACAACATAGACCCTGATATGCCATCGCATAATGCACCGGCAGATCAGGGTCTATGGTGTTTGTTCTATTGATTAGTCCTTACAAACTGCATAGACCCATATCTGCTGGCAAATTATGTGATGACAGATCTGGGTGGTCTTTGCAGTTTGCAGTTGGTATCGACTTATACACGGGTATAGATGGTAATTCAAAGGCAGACATAATGCTATTCATGGAAGTATGCTGCAGAATGCCGTATACACTTGCTTATAAGTCAAATCCAACTGCAAACTGCTTAGACCCAGATCTCCCATCAAATAATAAGTATCAGCAACACCAACATTAAATTCACTCAATCAGTACAAAACCTAGGTGTTACTCTCGACAGTACTCTCTCATTACACCAACATGTCATAATCATATGTAAGGCTGCATATCTGGAGCTGAGATGTATCAGCTCCATTCACAATTTTCTTTCAGTTGATGCCACAAAAACACTTGTATGTTCCTTAGTACTCGCTAGACTGGACTATTGTAATTCACTTTTATCTGGTTCATCTCAGTCTCTTGTACAGAAACTTCAAAAAGTTCAAAACACAGCTGTTTGGATCATCCTTAGATTACCAGGAACTGAGCACTCCTCGCTCCTGCTATGTACCCTCCAGTGGTTTACCTGTTCGCTCCAGAATCAAGCACAAAATCTGTTCTCAATGCTACATTTTGTTGACTGCCTCTAGTCCAAAATACTTGTCGGACCTCACCCCTTCTAGATACTTATGCTCCTCTTCCCACACTCATATCCTCATTGTTCCCACTATAAAAATGAAGTCCTATGAAGTCCTATGAAGTCTTTTTGCATACTAGGGCCCAACTACCTGCAATGAATTGCCTGTTGAACTTAGACACAAGGACACGGTGATCTCATTCAAGAGTGCTCTTAAAACTCACCTATTTCGACTGCAAGAACAGACTTAAGACTTAACAATGTTGCCTTAGCTTAATTATTTTCAGCATTTTTTTGTTTTTAATATAATGGCATTTGTTTTTGTAATCATGTCCATATATATATATCCTCATGTGTTAACTAATATTGTAAAGCACTTAGAGCTTCTAAAGATTAAGCGCTGTATTAAGTCCTCATTATTATTATTATAATGTGCCGGCAGATCTGGGTCTATGCAGTTTGTTAGGAGTAATAAGCAGAACAAACAACATAGACCCTGATTTCCTGGCACATTATGTGATGGCAGATCAGGGTCTATGTTGTTTGTAGTTGTACCCAACTTACAAGCAAGTATATACAGTACTTCAAATATAAAGCTTATTTCAGCGTTTATATGAATGGTCTTCTGGCTGTCATATATTTTAAAATGTACATGCATACAGAAGTTACTTTTTCCTATAATAAGTTGTGGACTTTCAAGCCAAAATCTTGATGAGGAGATGTCTGTAATGATTTCAAGTTGATCCCCACACACATGCAACCTGTACAGTACTCATTATAATGTTCACTAGAGCAATTACTGTGTTGGGTTATAATGAGGTCACCTTATACTGAGGTAAATTAAAAAACAATGGGATATATTATAAATGCTGCCACAGACATAAATACATACATACATACATACATACATGCATGCATGCATGCATGCATGCATACATACATACATACATACATACATACATACATACATACATACATACATACATACATACATACATACATACATACATACATACATACATACATACATACATACATACATACATACATACATACATACATACATACATACATACATACATACATATATACATACATACTTCATTATAATTGATTCTCATCAACCTAGAACTAAGATCAAATGAAATAAAAGAAGTAGCAATGATGAAACTAAATTTATTGGATCCATGCTCATACCTTCATGAAATAAATGGGTGTGTTATATTATTATACTTTATAGTGAGGGATCTCTGTATATATGTACATACACAAGTGAACTGGTGCTGTTGATTTTATATCAGAAAGTTCACTTTATTAATTTGTGGATACTTTAGAATGTTCTTTATATGTTACAATTTGGACAACAAAAAGTGTCCACTGTGTACTTGAGACTGGTGTCCTTTACATGAATAAAGGCTTACCTGTGACAGAACCAGGATTTCAAACCAGTAGATTTACAAATTTTGATCAGTAGATTGGCTTCTAAAAAGGTAGATTTTTTTATCAGCATAAATTGTACGTGTTTTAAGGGGATTGAAAACAAAACAAGTTCATTTTGTCACATAATATGTATTCTCTTCATATTATAATAAAATACAAATTTTGAACATGATTCAGATTCAGAATCTGATGGAAAATGTAGCAATAATAGATAGTTAATATGAGCCAGTATATTGTTAATTAAATGAAAAAGGAAGAGTTGTACATCTCACAGTTCACTGCAAAGATTTTTTATAAAATCCACAGGCATTTTTAGTTTCCTTCACAAGATCACTGTTTGGTGACCACTGGTGACATTCACTGTGATTGTTAACCTTCACACTTAGCAGGCTCTCAATAGTTTTTTCTGGTCCAGACTTCCCCTTGAATCACTCTGGATTTTCGGAAGAATGGAGAATGTCCTCTTTGTGTCAGCATTGGAATGTGGCAATGACAGGACAACTACACTCAGTCTGGAAAGAAGTTCTAACTTAAGTTTTCCTGTTGCTGGATTTCTGAGGCTGCTGACTGATCTCCAATACTGCTCCAAGCTCATTTCACCCCAAGGAGGAAGTTCCTGGCTTGGACTTAATATGTATTCCTGAGCCTCATCCTCAAGGGCTTGTTTCTCTTCTAGGCTTATGTCCAAAAGTCTGTTGGCAAGTTTCACCACTGTAATTAATTTTAAACAAATTAGATTTAGACTTGAAATAAACAGTTAAAAAACACATGATTTTACTAATTTATCCCAACTTTAAAATTAAATATTAAGCAATACATTTTTAACTCGCAGATATATTTTAAATATTCATCTTAAACCATCATGAACAATACAAGAACAATTAAAAGACATCAAATCAAAATACTTACTCAAGTGTTTCTGCCAAGATCATTTTTGGTCAGTCTCTCCGTTTTATCTTCCTTCCATGACAGATCGGCTGAGTTTTAATCAAAGACTCATGGTCATCATGGATTTACCTTTGATCCTTTTATTACTTATAACACCTCAAACAACATCCCGCATTTGGACTTAAACTCTCCAAATTACAACAATAAGGTAGTCAATTAGCCACTTCTTGTGTACACATGCTAACAATTGTAATCCGACTACTGAACCACGCATCGTCACACCGGTCATATCATAGGTCGAACATTTTCGGTTCCCAGTAGACTGGTTCTAGCTGGTTTATCTAATGTGTTGATAGAACGCGTAAAAAAAACGGGGGCTTTTTTTAAAAAAAATTTCCTTGAAATTTTCAAAACCGGTAGATTTCGACTACTAAACGGTATGTGTGGTAGACAGTCTTTAAAACGGTATTTTTGGCCTACCACCGGTAGAATCACAGGTATGTAAAGGATTGATTTGATTTGGTATTGTATGGCACAACAACACAAGCAAGTTATTTAGTGCTGAGGGAATTGGAGTAAAGTGCCTTGCCTAATGATGCACCACTGTAACTGACCTGGGCTGATTCAATGGTAGGATTTGAATCCACACCCTTTCAGTCACAAGTCCAGCATGCTAACCACAGAGCCAGTTTACACCTGTCTCCATTAGTCACCACCTCTTATGACATGCAGGAGGGCATATTGATCTTATTTTACATCACTGAGCCTGCAGGAGGTACATACATAAAGGAAATGTCAACAACAAATACAGTATATACTCACGTATAAGTGCAGCTAAATGCAAACAACATAGACCCTGATCCGCCTTTGCATAATGCACCAGCAGATCAGGGTCTATGTTGTTTGGTCTACTGATTAGTCATTACAAGTTGCATAGACCCAGATCTGCCAGCGCATTATGCAACGGCAGATCTGGGTCTATGCAGTTTGCAGTTGGTATTGGCTTATACGCGAGTATATACGGTATCTTCTGCAATCACTACATTGTCTACTAAAACCAAAATTCAGCAAAGAACAAACTGTTTTTTCAAAATGACCAGTCTACCAACTTAAAGGTGCAGTTCGTTCTATATGCAACCTATATTATATGAGCTCCTTTGATTGTAAATATTATATTTTTTCATGATATGGTGTGATTCATTGCCCGATTGAGCCAATAAAACATATTTTTTACACTGTACTTTACCCACGGCTGAATCAAGAGTTTTTGTTTAATTCCAGTGTGCCAAACATATGTGATGTCATTGGTGCCTAACATATGTGATGTCATTGGTGCCAAACGGCATCTTTTACTGTGATCTGTTAATGCAATATAACTGAGTTTAGCATAGACTTGTGTGTGGCGTTCAATTTGTTCAAGCAAAAAAATAAGAGATAGGCACAAAGATGTATGCAGTTAAATAAGAGATGGGCACAAAGATGTATGCAGTTAAATAAGAGATAGGCACATAGATGTATGCAGTTAAATACAAATAATGTGTTTACCTGCAACTTTATGATCAAAATGATACTTGTACAAAAATGATCTTTTATTATTGTGCTTACATAGTTTCAGTATACTGAGGTAAGTGATTTTTCAGTGATCATAAATTGCACCAGAATTTCAATCTTCACAGAGGACAATCTTATAATAATTCATTTAAAGAAAATAAGATAAAATTTGAAAAAATCTTCCACCATTCATCTGATGAATAATATGACTGCTCATAAAGAGAAGTAGCAAAGGCTGCTGTATTCATTATGTCACTGTATTTGTTTTGTCAGTAATATTTTATGTAGAACTTACTTGCTAAGAATGTTTGAAGAAACACTTAATCAGTAAAGTGACCATAAATTGCACCAGAATATTAATCTTCATAGAAAACAATGAGTGTTACATTAATCCTTTTAAAGAAAATAAAATTAATGAATTTGTCAAGCCATCTTCTAGCCTTCTAGACTATCTCCTCAAAAATGTATAATTCTTTGCAAGTTATCATCTTAGTTGTAAAAAGTAATTCTCATTTAGAGAAAAAGAACAATTTTGAGACAAACTTATATGTCATTTTCTGCATGACAAATAAAGCATGGTTGGTGAGGAAAAATATGGAAGAGAGAGGGAGGGTGGGGTATTTATGCCAAATTACATTTAAAAAGACAGTTTGAAATTTTAGAATTCACTGAGCATATATTTTCATGAAAAATTCTTCAGAAATTCTTTTTCCACAATGATAGCATCATTTTAATTACAGGTATCACTATATGCATTAAGGTTTTACTAAGAATTTATTTTTCTGAATTATTTTAACTATGATTGCTATTATTGATCCTTTAAGCTAATATGAATTTAAAAAGGAATCTACAGGCGGATGAATGAATAAACAGTGTAAGAGCAGAACAAGAGGGTAAGAATAATTACAAATGAATGAAGAAATGAATAAATGAATGCAAAAAGAGACAAATGGGTGCATTATGAAATATATGAATGTGCAAGAAAAGAGACAAATGGGTGAATTATGAAATATATGAATGTGCAAGAAAAGAGACAAATGGGAGAATTATGAAATAAATGAATGTGCAAGAAAAAAGACAAATGGGAGAATTATGAAATATATGAATGTGCAAGAAAAGAGACAAATGGGAGAATTATGAAATATATGAATGTGCAAGAAAAGAAACAAATGGGAGAATTATGAAATATATGAATGCACAAAACAAATGAGAATAAACAAAAGGATAATGAAATGAGCATCGCAAGAGTGTAAGATTTTAAGATCAAATAGAAAACTTACTCATTTTTATTCACAAAGTTAAACTTAGTTTCATATGTGGACATTTTAACTATAGTTAAACCTGGAAGTTAAATACAGTTTTTAGGTGTAAATTACAAGAATGACAATGTTACTTTTAAATAAGGGTTTACTGTTTTCATTAGACTGATCAATTAGCAATTATCTTCTTAGGATGTAACCCTTGGATACACACAATAAACTGTCAACATAGCTGACAAACCACTACTCTCCCCTAATTAAAGGACTTGAGACAATAATAGAAGTATTCTTTTTTTAAAGTTGCAACATCTGATGTAAGGCCAAGTGAGTTTATGGTATGACTTTGTGTCGATCGTGTGTCATCCCTCGTGTGTCAGTCAACAATTGCTTGTTACTACGCTGGAGTCCATATTTCTGATCCGATTTCAATCAGACTTGGAATATGGGTTTATATCATCATAGTCTTTGAAGAGTTTGCAAATGAGCAAGACCCATGCATGCCAGTGAGGTGGTTTTGCATCTGATTGATTAACCTTGTTATCACTCTTAAGGGCATATCTTTGTTCCAGTTTTGATCAAACTTGGAATATGTGCTTATAATCCAGGATGGGTTTGATAACAAGTGAGATCCACACATAGTAATGAGGTGATCTTACATCTGATTGACTGAGCTTGTTATCACTCTTGAGGCAACATTTCTAATCCAATTTTGATTAAGTGTGGAATATATGTTGATATCATTAAGATCTTGGATGAATTCAATATTGAGCAAGAATCACACATACTAATTGGGTGATCTTGCATATGATTGGCTGGGCTTATTACCCCTCTGAGAACCAGATTTATATCTGATCAAACTTGAAATATGTTGTTATATCATCAACATCTTGGATGGGTTCAGAATGAGCAAGATCCATGCATATCAATGAGGTAATCTTCCATCTGATTGGCTGATGTTGTTATCACTCTGGAGGCCATATTTCTTATTGGATTTTGATCAAACTTGGAATATATGCTTATATTATCAAGATGTCAGATGATTTCGATAATGAGTGAGATCCATGCATATCAGTTACGTGATCTTGCCTATGATTGACTGAGCTTGTTACTACTCTGGAGGCTGTATTCTGATCCAATTTTGATCAAACTTGGAATACATATGCTTGTATCATCAAGACCTTATACAAGTTTGATAATGAGTGAGATACTAGCATCTGAATGAAGTAATATATAATTTGCATCTGATTGGCTGAGCTTGTTGCCACTCAAGAAGCTATATTTCTGATCTGATTTTGATCAGAGTTGAAATATAGGCTTATATCATCAAGATCTTGGATGGATTCTAGAATATTGATCAGGCTTTGTAAACTGGCCTATGCCATCAAGATCTCGGTTGAGTATGATTATCAGTGATATTCACACATATTAGCCAGGTTCTGTAATAAGTGAGATCAGCACATATTAATGAGATATCTGATTGACTGAGTTTATTACTTCATTAGATCTAGAGACTATATTTCTCATCAAATTTGCATAAAACTCACTAAATCTTGGATGATTTAGATTATGATTAAGAGCCTGTGCATATTAATCATGCAAATAGAACAAGTGGCCCCGGGTGGCTGATTGGTCTAAGGTGCACGCCTTTACCGATCACTGCCATCTCACCTCTGTCTGCATGGGTTCGAGTCTTCGGCTTGGCCAATGCGGTTATGTGAGAAAGCTTGCCAGTAGCTTCCTGTAGGTCTGTGGTTCTTCCTGGGATTTTCCCGGGTTCTTCCTCCACCAGAAATACTGGCCGCCATGTATAGCCTATCATGTGCTGAAAAATGGTGTTAAACCCATAAAAACCAAACCAAACCAAACCATCTTTAGAACAAGTTTTTATCAGGATATAGTAAAATAGGTAGAATCAAGATGATATCAAGTTTGGGAGATGGTTTACCTAGGTTGTGTTCTTACAATGCCATATAGTATACCGCTTAGTGAAATGGTCAACTATTAAGTTATGTAAGCCAGTCAAGCAATATCAGGTCCACTTCTGCCTCTTGTTTAATTTGCTACATCTGGTGTTTATTTTATCCTTGTGTCTTTTTTGTACACATTTGAATTTAAATTAGTGAAATGACTTAATGAGTGTGGATATGATCAAAACAGAATTAGTTTATGATAGTCATAAACTGACAAGAATAAATTGTTTAGATCTCATTCTGACAAGCTGTTGCTGACTACTCTCTTCCTCACTCTATATAGATATATAAGGTGATTTGCCAGCAGTGGTGTACTGGCCATTGGGCATACTGAGACAAAACCCGGTGGGCCGCCACAAAAAAACCCTTTTTAACTGGTGTTTTACTGGTGTGAGCAAAACCCCGGGCCTGTCCCGGCAGATAAGTCCAGGGCCGAGTTGCTTACCCAGTACACTCCTGTTTGCCAGAAAATTACTTAGAATGACCCTTGATTTATAGCATGAATGTGTTTTATGTTCACTTAATGAGCAAATTAGACTGGTATTTTTGAAACAGTTTTTTACAAAAGAAATTTAAAACGACAGTAATAAAAGGTAAGGGCACAATGAGTGCCAAATTCTGGAAGTAATGTAAACGTGTAGTATTCTATTTACAACTGATGTCTTAAGCTGACATTAAGATACATTGTTATAGTTTAGATATCGTATATACTCACGTATAATCCAGGTCCAAATGCAAACGACATAGACCCTGATCTGCCGGCACATAATGCGCCGGCAGATTAGGGTCTGTGTTGTTTGTTCTACTGATTAGTCCTTAAAAACTGCATAGACCCAGATCTGCCGGCGCATTATGCAGTTTGCAGTTGGTATCAGCTTATATGCGAGTATATACGGTAAGCAATGATAATTGTTGAATGATGAGTGGCAAGAATGATGTCACACTAAGAACAGTAACTCTCTCAGTCTTTACTGAAACTCAGTTGTCTTTTCCTTGCACAGTTGACGGTCACTATTTAAAATCATAATGAAAGTACTATTTTACATTTAATAAATGAAATGACCAATTGGATGTGTTGAGTAATATACTAATACTTGTATTTTATTGCAAACTTTACTTCCTAAAATTTGGAAAAACTTCACCCTTTAAGGAAAATAAAGTAATAGGGGATTGAGTGCAAGTGTATTGTATATGAATGCCAAATATATTTTGTTGGAAAAAATGTCAAATGGAAAATAAAATCAATTTTGAGACATTTGTGTATTTTGAGACACCTTTGATAGGCATTGTTTGTGTCCTATTGTATTTCTTACATGAATGCCATCTATTGTTGTTTGAACCTGAGGTTACCAAAATAAAATATTGAAGAATATGATAAGTTATTTAAGTATTAGATATAACATATTTGGTACACTGTATAAAATTGTCTGATCTCTTCCTGTACATTTGACACAAGTAGATAATATTGGAAGAATAGTCCATATTGTAAAACGGAGATGAAATAAAAGATATACAGACGATAATGTTTGGGTAGAACAATCTGTTCCTATAGCAACAATTAAACTGGTAATGAATAATACATTCATGTTTGATATCAGGGGATTTATATGGACATCTGTGTTGAGAAACAATATTAATGATTATTTCTAGGAGAAAAGGAACATAATATGAACTTTAGGTTCATCTGAGCAAACACTGGATTTTATTTTTTAGGGAACAAGGGAAGAATATTTTTAGACCACATGGAAACATGGCTCTACCCACAGGAGGACCTCAATAATGTGTGATCGTCCATGGCAGCTATGGTATTTATAATAGTTTCCTATAATTTTGCTTTGGAGAAAAATTTTTACTTAAATTGTTTCCTCGAATGTATATTTTTAGAAATGAAAATTATTCCATGCAGTTAAAATCTGTGCTTCTTAAATTTCTTTTCTTGGAATTGTTGATTCAGTTTCTGTTTTCTTTAAATATTTTCTTGTTATAATTTTCAAGGATGTTCAATCTGATCTCATTTAACTTTTGCTTCTTCCACCATCATCAATTACGGTAAATCAATTTATTGAAAATCATTGAAACTTGAACCAGTTTTTTTTACTGTGATGGATATTGCTGACTTAAGAAAATTTGACTGTTATTGTAAGATAATACTACAGACTGATACAGAGGCTACTTGCTGGGTGAGATACTTGATTAATAGTGGATGATCTTATCACCGTGACATATCCTAGGGCTGAATGATGAAATATTGATCCAACCATTGTAGTTTTCTGGTAAATTGTACTTTCATTGTAAGCAGTGTTATCCATTGATGGAATTGTTCCGCTCCACTCGGGATGAAAAATGTTAAACATATCCACTATAGCTCTAGGTATCCAGATCATACCCATCTCGAGCTGTGGAAGAGACAACATTATATGGGACAGCATAACTCTGCTACATTAACACCATGAATAGACACTCTGGCTATACATTATTGAATTGCATGTTGTGCTTTCTTGGGTATTATGAAAGAGTTTGTATTGGAATTTGATGGGTTATAGTATATTTGTGTGTACTGAAATATTGGCTTTATTTGGATAATATTCTACACGACAGATAAGGAAAAACATAGGTTTCTAGCAGACGACACAAGATGGCTTTAATTCTGCACTTGAAATATGCAGAAAATGTACGTGGAAAATGTGAAAGGCAAGCAAAAGTATCTTTCAGAGGTAAGTTTTTTAATTATGTACATGTAACATATTAAATGTGTACCATATGAATCTCCTGTTGAAAATCATAGCTTATAGAAGTGACATTCAGTGACTGTGGTAATTGATTTCTGAGTGTCTTTAAATTGTCATTGGTTCATGTAGGATAAAATATAATTGTTGTGAAATTATCATTGATTGGAAGTTAGTTAACTTCTCAATATAAATAATTTTCAAAATCTTGGATAGCATACTGAACATCTTTGATATATATATATATATATATATATATATATATATATATATATACACATATACATACATATATGAAACAGAAAAACAGGATGTAGACTGAAGGCATTTCTTATTTTTATATATACCTCTCCATTAAAATATATGGCGAAGAGAGGGAAATTGTATACACACAATAACAGTACATAGAGAATCACTGAGGTGTGTCAAGCAGATTACGGTGTTTACTGCAGAGAATTTTAATTTCTTGATCTTCTGGGTCACTATTTCAAGCATGAAAAAGTTAAATTTAGGACTCAGTAATGTATACAAAGTGAGTTCACATGTTGACAGTATGCGAGTACAGTATATACTCGTGTATAAGCCTATACCAACTGCAGACTGCATAGACACAGATCTGTCGTTGCATAATGTACCAGCAGATCTGGGTCTATGCAGTTTGTAAGGACTAATCAATAGAACAAACAACAAAGACCCTGATCTGTTGACGCATTATGCAACGGCATATCAGGGTCTATGTTGTATGCATTTGGACTGGGCTTATACACGAGTATATATGGTTAGATAGAAGTATTTTCATGAACCATTGGTATATAATCTAGAAATTTGATATTTGACAACAAAAAAATGTTGAAATGCAAATCATATGGTCTTAGTCAATGTCTATCAAGGAAAAGTATCTGTCAACATTTCATTGTAGTTCTCTATCAAGGAAAAGTATCTGTCAACATTTCTATGTAGTTCTCTATCAAGGAAAAGTATCTGTCAACATTTCAATGTAGTTCTCTATCAAGGAAAAGTATCTGTCAACATTTCTATGTAGTTCTCTATC
This sequence comes from Margaritifera margaritifera, assembly GCA_029931535.1. Taxonomy (NCBI): domain Eukaryota; kingdom Metazoa; phylum Mollusca; class Bivalvia; order Unionida; family Margaritiferidae; genus Margaritifera; species Margaritifera margaritifera. Next base: position 2,158,040 of record JAQPZY010001522.1, on the reverse strand, counting down.
AAGGAAAAGTATCTGTCAACATTTCAATGTAGTTCTCTATCAAGGAAAAGTATCTGTCAACATTTCAATGTAGTTCTCTATCAGAGAAAAGTATCTGTCAACATTTCAATGTAGTTCTCTATCAAGGAAAAGTATCTGTCAACATTTCAATGTAGTTCTCTATCAAGGAAAAGTATCTGTACACATTTCAATGTAGTTCTCTATCAAGGAAAAGTATCTGTCAACATTTCTGTGTAGTTCTCTATCAAGGAAAAGTATCTGCCAACATTTCAATGTAGTTCTCTATCAAGGAAAAGTATCTGTCAACATTTCAATGTAGTTCTCTATCAAGGAAAAGTATCTGTCAACATTTCTATGTAGTTCTCTATCAAGGAAAAGAATCTGTCAACATTTCTATGTAGTTCTCTATCAAGGAAAAGTATCTGTCAACATTTCAATGTAGTTCTCTATCAAGGAAAAGTATCTGTCAACATTTCAATGTAGTTCTCTATCAAGGAAAAGTATCTGTCAACATTTCTGTGTAGTTCTCTATCAAGGAAAAGTATCTGTACACATTTCAATGTAGTTCTCTATCAAGGAAAAGTATCTGTCAACATTTCTATGTAGTTCTCTATGAAGGAAAAGTATCTGACAACATTTCAATGTAGTTCTCTATCAAGGAAAAGTATCTGTCAACATTTCAATGTAGTTCTCTATCAAGGAAAAGTATCTGTCAACATTTCTATGTAGTTCTCTATCAAGGAAAAGTATCTGTCAACATTTCAATGTAGTTCTCTATCAAGGAAAAGTATCTGTCAACATTTCTATGTCTTTTAATTAATAGTTTCAATTTGAAATTAGGTACATCATCAAAGAAATTTGCTGATAGATTTTTAAATTTCCTTTATAGAATATTGTATATGTATATTTTTTAAGTGGTCTAAATAAATTATAAAGTAGATCATATCTCATCCAAAAAGGACAATAATATCATACTTCTCCCATTTGTATATAACAGTGAAATTACAAAGTATGCCATTTTGACAATCTTCCTGACTGAACTTTGTCAAATAAATTTCTTTCATGTGCTGCTAACGCTTGCTCATTGCACCTACAAGCTTGTACTCCATATATACATAATGCAATGGTTGCATATAAAAATCAGTCCTTTAAGTTCAATCCATCCTTGGTTTTGTAATTCTTTTATTGTATAAATTGTATATGTATGATTCTACATTGTAATCCAAAACAATAACCCCAGTACAGTATGACATTGATTATCCAGACCCAAGACACAGACATGGCTTTCCTCCATCTAACTGATAGTCCTGGTACTGGATACAAAATTCCATATCTGGTCCATGTGATCATAAAATCTGCATAAGTGGTGTTTGTATTATCAGGTGTTGTACTGTATAAAATTGATACGTCATGAAAATGTTGTTTGCATGATTTTGTCTCAAATTTATCTTTAATTAGTTTGATATTATTTAATTTGATAGACATGGGTATGATCATTCAGAACTCTTCAGGGATGTAAATGCAGTGATCTTTGCATATCAGTCATTTAAATTACATGAACACTCCTAAATTCAGTTACACTTATCAAGATTGTACTTCAGTTAATCACATGGAAAGCTTTTTGTGCTGTTTTCTCAACAGTTCAGAAACAATTATACTGTATTTTGTTTGTCAGATTAACAAGGTTCTAGAAGAACACGTGCAAGTGCAGTCTTTAACAGACGGACTTCATCTTTAATACATGTACATAGGTAGTAGTGTAAGAATATATGTCACATGGGAGAACGTTAATGTACCATATATACTCGTGTATAATTCGGGTCCAAATGCAAACAAAATGGACCCTGATCTGCTGTTGCATAATGCGTCGGCAGATCAGGGTCTATGTTATTTGTTCTACTGATTAGTCCTTACAAACTGCATAGACCCAGATATGCCAGGGCATTATGCGATGGCAGATCTGGGTCTATGCAGTTTGCAGTTGATATCGGTTTATACGCAAGTATATATGGTATACAAATTTTATATGCCATGAGATAGTACAATGATCCCTAAAAATAAGTATAGCATATGACTGGTGAAATAAGATCTGCACATAATTATATACAGTATGTAAGCTTAAACTTTGTTGATATATTCTAGTTTTAATAAGAAGATAAGACAAAATCTGCTGGGCTGTTGACAGTGCTGCCACCTAGGAAGAAACAAATTGTGTGTTTGACCAATAAAATACCACCATGGCTATTACCCAACTATCTGGTACACAATCTGAGTATATGGTTGGAGGGATTTTATTATCTTAAGTATAAAATTTGTGCCAATACAAAGCAGAATAGTGTCTAGTAATTTGGTACTGAGTAGATGCTGCTTCTGTTACTAAGTATAGGATATAGCGGTTATTTCTATATTGTGCTATATGTAACGGAAAATGGGAAGAACAGATGAATATTACATAAAAGCTCTGAAAAGTGTTTATTTTAATCTGAAATCTACTAAATACATTTTAAAACAATACAGATTTAAGAAAATAATGAATGAAATATTAACTTTGCTCTTGTTTTGATCATCTAATTTTCTGCCCTTCCCCTTTTACTTTTATAGATGTAGTATTTGCAGCAGACTCTTTGTTATGATATATTTAAAATTGATACATGTACAAAATTCATTAGTTATAGCAACAGCAATAAGTTACTATATAACCTACAGTCTAGTATTACTAATGAAACTTTAGATTATTTATGTCTTTAAAATGACAGTAATGGTAGGAGCAATTTAATAGATCTAAAAAAAAATCAGTTTTCATGCAGTGGTGTTTTAAGCTGCACTGGTCATAAACCAGAAGAGCTTATGGGATGTCCTGTTGTGTGTCATTCATCTTTCCATTTGCACAAATTTGTTACCGCTACTCCTAAACTTCTTGGAGGATTGCCATGAAATTTTACACACACATTCATCCCAAGGTCTAGTTTGTCCTAAATGAAATTAGTGTGACTTGGACAGCCAATATGGCAGACATAGTGGCCATCTTGAAAATCTTTATATAGCTACTCCTCCTGAATGGCATGTCATATTGACATGGTTTTTTCGCCAGAATACTTCTTATGACGCCTAGTTGGTGCTAAATGAAAATGGTGCTGATCTTGCATCCAGTATGGCCACCATGGTGGCCATCCTGAAAATCTTGTTATCGCTGCTTCTTCAGGATGGATGGTCATATCGAAATGCAGTTTTCACAAAAGACTTCTTATGATGCTTTGTTGATCCTAAATGAAAATGGTGCCAATCTGATATCCAATATGGCCATCATTACAGCGATCTTGAAATCTTGGTATTTGCTACTCCTGCTAAATGGAAAGTCATATTGACATGGGTTTTCAGCAGATGACTTCTTTTGGTATTTAATTGGCCCCAAATGAAAATGATGCCAATCTGACATCCAGTATGGCCACCACTGCAGCCAGCTTGAAAATCTTGTTATCACTACTTCTCCTGAAGACATGGTCATTTCAACATGTGGTTTTGACCAAATGACTTCTTGTGATGTCTGGTTGGTCCTAATGAAAATGGTGCTGCTTGGGACATCTAATATGACCATCACAATGGCCATCTTAAAAATCTTGTTATCACTACTTCTCATGAATGAATAGTTATATTAACATGGATTTTCATGAAAAAAACTCCTTATGATGTCTAGTTGTTCTTAAATGAAAATTGTGCCAATTTGACATGCAGTATGGTCACCATGGTGGCTGTCTTGAAAATCTTTTTATCGCTCAAGAATATCATAGATGGTTTCAATCCTCAGTAATTAAAAAGAAGAAATGATTTTATCTTGGATTACTAGAGGTTTTTTGGCCAGTAGAGCATCAGTCCCTTGGAGGGACTCTTGTTGTTAGAGTTATTGCCTGTTTTGACTTGTAGCTTAATGTATAGCATGAGACAATCACGTTAGTGCAGCTAGTCTCACAGTTTTTGATGGATTGCCTTGAAACTTAGTAAATGTTATGGTCATCACCTTAAGATGTTCATATCGATGAATCACTTCGCTTCCACCTAATTTGCTAGAGTTGTTGCCCTTTTTGTCTTGAAGCTTAATGCACCTGACACAATATCATTAACGCAACAGATCCCACAGTTACTGATGGATTGCCATGAAATTGGTAAATATTATGGTCATCACCTGAAGATGTTCATTTCAAGAAATCACATGTTTCTGGAAGTTGTTTCTAGAGTTCTTGTCCTTTTTGTCCTGCTGCTGAATGCAGGTGTGAGAATGAATCTTGTGAATGCAACCTGTCTTGAAGTTTTATATGGATTGGCACATATTATGGTCATCATTTTAAGATGTTAATATTGACAATTCTTTGTGCTACTTTAATTTTTAAAAGAGTTATTGCCGTTTTTGACAAATAGCTGGATGCAGTGTATGACACAATTTTGTGCATGCAGTTTACTCTTGCAGTTTTAAGTGGATTGCTGTGAAACATAGTATATATTATGGTCATCATCAGAAGATATGTTAACTAACCCCCCAGAAAGGCAGGCAATGCGCGTACTTTGGGTATATAGACGTACATGGCTGAATGGCCGAACACGTCTCAAATCCAACTAAACAAACAAACAAGAAGATATGCCTGTTGACCAGTCATTTTACCCACACTTTTTTCACAAGAGTTGTGCTCTTTTTTTGTATTATAGACTCACCTCGATCATGTGGTAGGGGTGGGTAGACTCACCTCGACCATGTGGTAGGGGTGGGATGTCAGAGAGGCAGGGATATATTTATATGAGCAAATTGCCCACCATTCATCAAGGTTAGCATAGCTACATTGCATAAACTATTATTTTGTAGGCTTTCACTGATCATTAGTTGTAGTGTCTTTTGTAATCTCAGTATATTTCAGATTTTTAAAAATGGGTATCTATTATCCACTTAAGTAAACCATGTCAGAAATGAACAACGCCCTGCAAAAAAAGATTGCATACCTCATTGTTCAGATTGCATGTTTATACCTCTGTCCTCATTGTCCTCTTAATCATGGGAATATTTTAACGTGGCATTTTTTTTTACTGAATACATCTCTGTCGATATTAGAAGTAATAAGAACATAAACTTGACCTGAACAGACTTGATACTCAGTGCAGAGAGAAGCATAGGTCACAGGTGTCTTATTTTCATAGCACATTGTATTTACTTGTGATATTAAATTTAAATTGTGAGAAAGACTCCTCCTTTTACATGTATAATGTATCTTATGATTATTTTGTGTTTCAGGTTTGTTGAATTCATACATGTGTACTGATAATTCATTTTGGGATAGTTCAGATTGCTGTGAAAGTATAGTCGTGCAAAAGTTATGGTGATTGCCTCAGAAAAGGTGATTGCAATTATTAGATTACTAAATCAATAAATTTAATTTGCAACACCATGTTACTTAATTTACAATGTAATACTTTTGCCCAAAGAAAGATTTCAGCATTAGGGTTCATTCATTACTGAGTAATTGACACCTCTAAACTTGTAGCAATCTTCAGGCACATCTATACTTAATTAAGTCAAACTAGTTTTCTGAATAGTCAATCTTCAGGCACATCTATACTTAATTAAGTCAAACTAGTTTTCTGAATAGTCAATCTTCAGGCACATCTATACTTGTAGCAATCTTCAGGCACATCTATACTTGTAGCAATCTTCAGGCACATCTATACTTGTAGCAATCTTCAGGCACATCTATACTTGTAGCAATCTTCAGGCACATCTATACTTGTAGCAATCTTCAGGCACATCTATACTTGTAGCAATCTTCAGGCACATCTATACTTGTAGCAATCTTCAGGCACATCTATACTTGTAGCAATCTTCAGGCACATCTATACTTGTAGCAATCTTCAGGCACATCTATACTTGTAGCAATCTTCAGGCACATCTACACTTGTAGCAATCTTCAGGCACATCTATACTTGTAGCAATCTTCAGGCACATCTATACTTAATTAGGTCAAACCAGTTTTCTGAATAGTCATCTTTATTCTCACATATCTCAAGTTTTTGCAAAAGTTTAGAGAATTCTACGTTCTCCTAATATTTACTCTGATTGAAGTGAAAACCATGTAGCCTTTATAACTTTCTTGTCTGCTTCATCTGCTTCATTTACCAAATATAGATGTACTTCAGTCATGCATACTGGTATATATAAGACTGTGATTCTTAGTTCAAGTTTTATTCTAATAAAGTTTCGAGAATGTGAGCCAACTGGGTAGGTTTTTCCATCTCAAAAGCTTCTAACATTATACTCTTGTGTTGACAGTGGAACACATTCTGGATTTTTTTTTTTATCGAGTCTCACAATTATTATTGGAGCCATTGTCATGTCCTGAATATTGTAATGATATCACAAGTTAGGCTTTAGTTGTACTCTAAATCTTGGATGATGTAGGCCAGGCACGTCCTCCATGGCACGGGCTGGATAGCAATTTTTAAAGACACACTGTATGATGTAAATGTAACTGGATAAAACCAGGTCACGGACCAGATGTTGCACATGCCTGATGTAGGCTGTACTTGGGCCCATGTGAAATAAAGGAATTTCAAATCTTTTAATGCATGATGATAGCTTGAGGAGTGATATGCAATTGCAGCATTAACTTTTGTCAGAATTTGTTATGGTTAGAAAAATTAAGCGTATAAAGAAAACTGAAATAGCACACTGTTCCTTCTTTATAGTGCTGTTCGTTGGAACCATAAAAGTGATTGGTGTTGTACATCAGTGCCACATTATCACGTTCCAACAAGAATGTGTCATAATAATTCACTATGTAAAACACAAAAATAAGGTATGTTGTGATATGAAACCACACTAAATTTTGTTCCTAACAGCCAAGAACCAAAAAAGTGAGAAATAAATTTTAAAAAATAGAATAAAATTAAACTAATTTAATGGGAAATTTGACCATACCTGCATTAAAGAGAGTGTTAGCAGTATTCTTTGGGGTTCAATAGGCAGGAACCATTGGGATTTAACAGGCGGGAACCATTGGGATTCAATAGGCAGGAACCATTGGGATTCAATAGGCAGGAACCATTGGGATTCAATAGGCAGAAACCATTGGGATTCAATAGGCAGGAACCATTGGGATTCAATAGGCAGGAACCATTGGGATTCAATAGGCAGGAACCATTGGAATTCAATAGGAACCAATGGGATCCATGACCATTATACCTGTATTAAAACTTAAGCAAAACCGCTTGAGGAAGACACAATGAAATTTTATTGGCATATTAAAAATTATATGTTGAATTACTAGATGATCTGATTAGATTTTCACGCCATTACTACAATTTGAAATTTTGTACAATTGGACTTGGACTTGGACTTTATTTTGTACAAAGTCCTTTTTAGCATGATTAAGTAGAAACTACTTTAGATAGACAGATTAAATTTATGGGCTTATTTGTATTTATATGTAGATGACCGGGTAAGATTTTCAGGCCATCACAGCTAATTTTCAATTTCTTCAACATTTGTAATGTTTTGGACTTGTACTTTTCTTGATGCAAATCTTGTTAGCAAAATAAAGCTAACGCCACCTGAGGTAGACAAATTAAATTTGGTGGGCATATTTGTATTAATATTTCAGACAATTTTGTCTCACCCGTTTCAATGATCTGATTAGATTTTAAGGCCATTTGAGCAATTTTTCAATTTATTTTTGAACATATTAGTAGTGTAGGGGGGGGGTAAATAGACCAAAAGGGGGCACTATAGACCTTTACGGGAGTTTAACATGGCGGGGGCACTATAGACCTTTACGGGAGTTTAACATGACGGGGGGCACTATAGACCTTTACGGGAGTTTAACATGGCGGGGGCACTATAGACCTTTACGGGAGTTTAACATGATGGGGGGCACTATAGACCTTTACGGGAGTTTTAACATGGAGGGAGTGTGGGGTGGGGTGTGGGGGAGGGAATAGAATTAATCTTTCTTGATAAAGGGTGGTCCTGAGGAGGACCGTTGGAGGAATATTTTTATTTCCTCCAACATTTAGTAAAAAAGTTTAGGAAGGTGGTGGATCTTTTTTTCTTGGTTGGTAGTGTTGGTGGTAGCCAGTCAGGATGTTTCATCCGCCTGAATTTATCTTGGATTTTCATCCAATTTAAATTCAGGCGTTCAAACTCCATTTCTTTCCTGGCCTGTTCTTTCTTGGAGCGTTCAAGAGCCCACAAGATTTTAATTTGAGCTACTTCCTTTTCTAAAACTTTCTTTAACAATTCCTTCACCATGTGAAGGTTCACCTCTTCTCGCCTGGCGTTACTGGCTGTTGGATACAACCATTCATCTTGTTGAACAAGGTGAAGGAAGTTCTCCACTTCATGCAATAAATCCAGACTTCTCTTGATGAACCCCACACGGCAAGGGGTTGAGGAAGTTTTTACTCTTTCCTCCACCAAAACATCATTCACCAACCTCCTCGCTGAAATAAGAGCCGCTAGTTGGAAGGTGACAAATGGTTTGGTGGTAGGATATCTCCACCAATACTCCAACCTTTCCATCAACGACTCAACATCCACCATCCTATCCCAAGCTTCCTGCAACAATTCTACTGTATTCATTCTTCAGTGTGAAGTGTGAATGGCGCAAACTGTGGAAGGCACCGCTTTATATGCGAGAAGCGCGGACGTGATGGAAAACATTCCCCTTTTTTTTCCTAAAAAAACCCACACACCACACATAACATACATGGTGAGAAGGGGTTTTTTTTGTATGAGAAGGGGTAGACTATAACAAAAAAACATGACAAACATATAAAAAAACACACACTTATATAGGCAATATTGATAAATAATTAATCTTTTCTTGAAAAATGGCTGGTCCTAAAAAGGACCTTTTTTTGTTATTGTTGTTGTTGTTTTTTTTTTGTTTTTTTTTAACAACAGGAGCATCTCCTAGAAGGTTTTCTTTTTCTTCTTGAACTTCTTCGGACTTCGGGTCCATACAGCAAAACCCTCTTTAGACAACCTTGTCTCTCCACATAAGTTTGTCTATACCATGTAGCTGTATCCGTAATTTTGGTTTTAGTCCATGATGCTTTTACATACATCAGGAATGCTGGATTAAACATCATTCCTGAAACAATGTTGGAGGATTCCACACTAACACACATGATTTGTTTTTAGGATTGGTCGTCTTTGAGAAAAACCGGTGAAGCATTTTATGAAACCAGCGTTTGTATATATACCTTACGATCGGATTGAAATGGATCCAAATTAACTACCAATCCAAACACGCGTTACAAGTCGGTTCGGTTTTCTTCCAATGGGAAGAGAGCGGAGGTGTGACGTCATCTCGGGTATAAAGGTATCGTAGCGTTCGTAGGGAGGTTTATTACTTTTTTTCGACAGCCTTCATGGAGACTGGAAAGACAAGTACTACATCAATGTATTGGAGTGATCCTGCAACGATAATGAATGCTGCGGCAATATTGAACTTTCGGCCGGAAGACTTTGATTTAGATTTACTAAATCAAGAGTTTGACAATACTACTACTACTACTGTACCAACAATGGTGGTGAATGATTTTAAAAGAAGACAAATGGAAGAGATGGAAAATTTTGTCAAAAAGCAACGGGAAGAGGAAGAAATGTTTCTTCTTCTTCAACAACAACAGAAAGAAGAAGAGAGAAGAAAACAAAGTGAAGAAGAAGAAGAAATCAGACAGCAGCAGCAGCAGCAGCAGTTACAAGAGGAGGAGAAGAAGGAAAGAGGAAAGGAAAGCCTCAGTTTTCAAGAAAGAACTGTAAGTCTGATGGAAGAGATATTATATGAGTTAAAATGGATGACTAATGTCTATAAGTATTCTTTAACTCATCAACCACCTAAACGGAAAAGACCATCACGGGCTAAACAACATTCTTCTAAACCTTCCACGCCACCACCAGTGACTACCACCATAATGAAAACACCATCAGTAGCAGCAGCATTAACAGGATATGGATTGGGTCGTGGTAAAGGACTACGGCATTTGAAGTTAATTTGAAAAAAGTTTTGTTTTTGAAAACCAAAAAAAACAAACAAAAAAACCCAACGGTCCTTTTAAGGACCCCCAGATTTCTAGAAAAGAAATCAAATTGCCAAAAAAAATCAAGTTAAAACTTTAAAAAATCCTACCACCACCATAGTACAAGTGTGAGTGAGTGCGTGCGTGCGTGCGTGCATTTCTACTCTAAAACAAAATAACACAAAACCACTTACTTTTTTTCTCTCCAGTCTGGTGTATTCATCCAATTTTTTTTACAAAATAAATTCAGCAATATAACATATAACACCAAAAAAAAATCACACACAAGAAAAAAACAAAGTTCACTTTCTGTAATGCTTGTGTGGCTTGAATTTAAACACTGGAGTTTCTTCCTTCTCACTGTCTCTCTTGTGTTTCTTCTTCATAGGAATCCTGATTGTCACAGGAATCATGTCTTCCATTTTTTCTTTTTCTTCTTCTTCATCATTCTCACTGTCTTCCATTCTTCTTACTCTCTTCTTACTTTTCTTGATGATATGTTCTTCTTCTTCTTCTAGGTTTGTTGTTTTTGAATCTACTTCATCCCTCTCCTCTTCTTCTTGTTCTTGTTCTTCTTTCTTTTGTGGGCATTCCGAAGACCAATGTCCTGGTCCTTTACAATGATAGCAGATATCTTTCCCTTTATTACGTTTGGGACAATCTGGAGCCCAATGTCCTTTCTCTTGGCAGATGTAACAAGTATCATCACTTTTATCTCTAGTGACAGAGGAGGAGGAGTAGTCTTTACTCTTACTGTACGTAGTATACTTTCGAATCACTGTCTGTAAATCTCTCACCAAAAAAGCAATCTGTCTTTTTGACTCTTCCATCTTGACAGCTTGAAAGTTCAATCACCAAAGACTGATTCTGAAGGTAAGAAGCTCTCTCTTTATATACTCTTCTGTCTCTATATAAAGGTACCTGGGTGAAAACTCAATCAGTTTCAAATCAGAGTTCAAGATGAAAAGATCACGTCCAAACCATGATAAATCAGAACCAGAACAAGAACAAACCAAGAAGCCACGGCGACGAAGGTATTCCGTGCCTCCTGAAACACCCTTAGAGGAATTACTGGCTCAAATCCATGCCAGTGACTTTGAAGACGAAATGAGTGAACAACAACCTGAAACCCAAATTTCCAAACCACCCAAACCCAAAACCAAAACCAAAGTCACTACTACTACTACTACCAACACCAGAACCCCTGACCAAGAAAGTCCTACTACTACCGCTACCGTGGCTCCTGAAAATTACTATCGGATTCGAGAGACACAAAAAATCACTTCTCGAAAATTTAGGACCACGGCGTATACTCACACAGTACACTTCAAAGACTTTAAGTCTCAAGTACCTCCCGAGAAAGCGGCGCGGTTCATTACCAATTTGTGGGAATCTGTCTTACAGAACTTGAAACGGCAATGTGGAGCCAAAGAAGACGATCGGTTGAGACTTGCCATTCATCATGACCAATTGAAGAGTCCTGTTTGGATTGAATTTAGTACCCCGGCAGAATTAACGCCAGACAAAGTCATGTCTAAAATAGAACATGTACAACAATCCAACGACAAGTTTACTATCACCGATGGAAAGGCCACCGTTTACATGACCCATGTTGCTCCACCTCGAGGAAGTGGACGAAGCAGAAAAACTTTATTGGTGGACGATCTTCGTACTACCAAACACAGTGTCGTCCAAATTAACAATACAGAAGATTCAATGTGCTTGGCTCGAGCTATCGTGGTGGGCCGTACCTATGCTAACAAGAATGAGAGCAAAGAATGGAAAAAAGCCTGGCATAACATTCGATATTCGGAGAGACCCCAACAACGCAAAGAAGCAGAACTCCTGTTGAAACAAGCGGGGATCCCTAAAGAGACTGTGTGTAGCATTTCTCAATTACAGCAACTTCAAGATGTTTTGGCTCCTCATTATACGTTAAAAGTTCACCCTCAAGAAGTGCGTGGTGATCTACTGTTTCGAGGCCCTGATTTTCCTGAAGGAAAATACATTCATCTTTATCACCAGCAAGAACATTTTGATACCATTACTAGTATTACTGGATTTTTGGGATACTCTTACTACTGTGAGAAATGTAACAAAGGGTGTAATAGTCGGGAGAAACACATTGGTTGTGGAGCAAGATGTCGGGGTTGTTTAGCCAACACACCATGCCTTCCTGAGCCACAACAACATCACATGTATTGTAAAACCTGTCGACGCCGTTTTGTCAGTCCTACTTGCTATCAACAACATCGCAAGACCCAAGGACAACAACAAAAATGTGCTTGTGAGTTATTACAATCGTGTTCTACGTGTGGACAACTGATTCGTTCCAACAACTCCAAGAGACACGTTTGTGCTGGCAAGAAAAAATGTTCTATTTGTCATCAGATCGTCGATTTTGATCATCGATGTTTTATTCAAAAGCATGACAAGATAGAGAAGAAAGAAGAAATAAAGAAGAACAAGAAACAAGTAGATTTCATCTTTTTTGATTTTGAATGTATGCAAGAAACAGGCACTCACATTCCTAATTTTTGTGTAGCCCATCGGGCTTGTGATCAGTGCATTCAAGAATCGATTCATTTTCACTGTCCTCATTGTAGTAGGATTCCAGGAGGACGTGAAAAAATCTTTCGTGGAGTGAATACTTTGTCGGAGTTTGCTGAATGGGTTTTAGACCCTACCACCCACGACAGTTGGAGCGAAGAAGACATTCATCGTTACGGAGATTGTCATCGGTATGCGACCGTCATAGCTCACAATTTTTCGGGATACGATGGACAGTTTTTACTTAATTATTATTTGAACCATGGAACCGAACGTCCTGAAGTCACCATGAATGGAAAAAAGCTCATCTACATGAAAGTAGGACAAGTTCAATTCAAAGATTCGATGAGTTATTTGGCCATGCCTTTGAGTCGCATGCCAAAAACGTTCGGCATGACAGAAATGGCCAAAGGTTACTTTCCTCACTTCTTTAACACGGAAGCTAATCAACAGGCCGTCCTACCTCATTTACCTGACCTTCATGATTACGACCCCGATGGAATGCGACCCGAACAGCGAGAAGCTTTTCACGCTTGGTACCGCGCTCACCAGAACGATCCCTTTGACTTTCAAGAAGAGATGCTCAAATATTGTCGATCGGATGTAGATATTTTAAGGCGTTGTTGTGGAAAATTTCGAGAGTTATTTCTCGATAGTGCAGAGGTCGATCCTTTGAAAGAGGCATCCACCTTACCTAAAGCCTGTTCCTTAGTCTACAGACAACATTTCATGCCCGAAAACCAACTAGCCATCATTGACTCCAACACGGGAATTTTTGCTAGTCGTCAATATTCGGTCAAAGCTTTACGTTGGCTTCATTACTTGTGTGAAAAAGAAGACAAATGGATACAACATGCTAGAAACGGTGGAGGAGAAATAAAGATTGGAGGTTATTCTGTGGATGGTTGGGATTTAGAAAGCCCGCACATTGTGTACGAGTTTCAGGGTTGCTTGTTTCACGGATGCCCTACTTGTTATCCTGTCCGAGACATGAAAAGTCCTTATTCAGATTCTACCATGGATCAGTTATACGAACAGACTTGCCAACGACGACTTCAGTTAGAAAGTCAAGGATACCAAGTGGTAGAAATGTGGGAACACGAGTACGATCGACGTTTGAAAATCGATCCTGAATTTAAAACCATCACTCAAAGTTACGACGCAGCCGACATCGAACCTTTAGATCCACGCCACAGTTTATTTGGAGGACGAACCAATGCCACTCGATTATTGTACGATGTGAACGAATCCCAAGGAGAAGAAATCAAATACATCGACGTGTGTTCTTTGTATCCTTGGGTGTGTAAATATGCTCGTTTTCCTACCGGACACCCTGAAATTTTAACAGAGCACATCGACGTGGAACACATTCGTCAATACGAAGGATTGATCAAATGTAAAGTTTTACCTCCCACAAACTTGTTTCATCCCATCTTACCTTGCCATTGTCAAGGAAAATTGATGTTTCCTTTATGTCGGACGTGTGCCGAAATGTGTAACCAAGATCATTCCTGTCACCACACGGAGGAAGAACGGTCGATGATAGGAACGTGGGTCAGTGCCGAATTGTTTCGAGCTCTGGATCGTGGATACCGTTTATTGAACGTGTATGAAATTTGGCACTTTCCAACGACAGCCCAATACCAAAAGGACGACGCCACTCATCATCCAGGCATTTTGTCGGGGTACGTGAACCAATTTCTTAAACTGAAACAAGAAGCTAGTGGTTATCCTTCGTGGTGTCAAACTCCCGAAGAGAAAGTCCGATTCAAAGAAGAATACCGTGACATCGAAGGCATCACTTTAGAAGACATAGAAAAAAATGAAGGAAAAAGATCGTTTGCTAAAGTGATGTTGAATTGTTTGTGGGGAAAAATGGCTCAACGTACGATCTTACCCCAAACGGAATACGTGGACGATCCTTATCGTTACTTTAAACTGGTGGACGACAAAAGTATTCTAGTCAAGCACGTCGAAATCGTCCGTGAGGATTTGATCATTGTTAATTTTGAAGATGAACCCAAGTTTGTGAAACCTGACAAGTTTAGTAACGTAGTCATTGCCGCCTACGTGACTGCTCATGCTCGTTTGAAATTGTATGACGAAGCATTAGAAGTCTTGGGAGATCGTGTTCTGTATTTTGATACTGACAGTTGCATTTACATTCATCGCCCCGGTTGCCCCCACCCTACTATTCAAGGAGATCGTTTAGGAGCCTGGACAGATGAGCACCCTCAAGATACCATCCTGAGTTTTGCTAGCGGTGGCCCTAAAAATTATGGGTACCGATACCGAGACCCTCAAGGTCAACTTCACACCTCCTGTAAAGTCAAAGGATTGACTCTGAATTATCGAACTAACCAAGTCGTGAACTTTGAGGTTTTAAAAAATGCTCTGTTGTCTGGACAAGTGAAAGATTTTCAAGTAGCCACGTTAGAACCTCACAAGATTGTTCGCCTACCAAATCATAAAATCGTGACTCGACCTGTTCAAAAAGTGTATCGTATCGTGTACCAAAAAAGAGTGAGACTTCCAGATCACACCACTTTACCTTACGGACACGCCGATTTGGAGAAGTATAAAAAAACGAAACCCTCCTCTTGAAAAAAAAAAAAACAGAAAAGATGACTTCAACATGGGCCTTGCCTGACTATGCTAATTGTACCAGCCGATTGAAGACGTTTAAAAAATGGCCTAAAGGGGATCGATTACCCACAGCCATCTCTTTAGCCAGAGCAGGATTTGTCTACTTTGAACAGGGAAGTTTAGTGAAATGTTTCAGTTGTGGTGCAAGCATTCGCATGAGTCCTAAAGATTCAGCTATCGTGGAACATACCAGATGGTCACCAAACTGTGTTTACCTTTCTTTGGCGTTTCCACGGATGACATTACAATACTTTTCGGATGGTACAGTCGACAGGTATAAAAAAGGAACCCCTTCCAAGCCTAACCTTCATTCTGACTTTTCACGTGAACCGAGCAAGAAGAAAAAAAAAAAAGATGAGTATTTTTTCCAGTTTTGAGGAATTTGAGTGTGATGCTGAACCATGCCATGACGAGACCGATGCCGTACGTTGTGACATCGTGGATTCAGTCACTCATCGTCGATCCAACTCAAAAGATGCAGGACGCCCTTTATATTTTACTAATCGTACACAAAACGGTACTCCCTGCAGACCTAATGGATTGATGATACCCTTGGCTGTGTCTGGCTATTCCAAGTATGAAAATCGTCTCGAGTCGTTCAAAGACAAGTGGCCAAAATATTTAAATGGCCCTAAACCCGAAGCTTTAGCCAGATCTGGATTTTTTTACGTGGGAGTTGGAGATCAAGTAAAGTGTTTCAGTTGCGGTGTGAGACTTCGCTATTGGGAGCCTTACGACTTAGCTGACATCGAACATGCTCGATGGTCTCCGCATTGTCAGTTCTTACCTTTAGTGGCTCGAGAAGAATACGGATACGATGAACCAGATACCAAGAAGTAATACGATGGAGGAGAAGAATACTTATTCTTTAGATGAACTTATTTGTGGTTTACCTTTAGAGTTACAAGATCGTATTTTTCAGTATATTCCTCCTACTTTAGAAGATCGTATTCGTGGATTACCTTTGGAGCTACGAGAACGGATTTACCAAGAATTTGTTCACATTCAACTGAAACGTAAAAAAGAGTTACATCCTTTTCGACAGACTTGTTGTAACCAATGGATTTTGAAGGTAATAAGACATTTGATTGCTAAGAAGATATTCAAATGGTCAGACATTGATGAAAATCTACATCACCAATTTAAGAAATTGGTGGGGGCTACCTACAATGTAGCAGTGGAATATAGAATTCCATGGGAGGAAGTGAAGGAAAAAAATGTGACTAACATAGACGAATACCAAAAACTGTTAGAAGAACTGTCTCCTGAAGACAAATCACCTTTTTGTGTTTTGAAATTAGATAGGATAATCACTGAAACTGGTGTTGGATCCTATAGATATCCTTTACCTACCGATTCCGTTTGGTTAGTGTGTGAGTATTTTGTCACCAAGAAACCTACTCTACAAGATCGCATTCGTGACTTGCCTTCAAAGTTGCAAAAACGGATTTACAATGAGTTGGTTCAGATACAAGTGAAACGTAAACTTCAAGTGATTCCTCGATTTCAAGGCTATGGCTACTTTCGTCGCATCAGAAATTTGATTCTGAACAACGACTATCACCAGTATCGTGAAGAATACAAAAGAGAAGTATTTCTTTCCAAATCGGAAACTTTACCCAAGTACATTAGTGTCATGCCTTTGAATGTGCGCGAACAAATTTACCGAGAGTTTGTGAAATTACAAGTGAAACGTAAACTCAAAGTCATTTCTCGATTTTTACACTATACCCTCTTTCAAGGGCATAGAAGAATGGTCATGGGAAACGTCTATCACAACTTCTATCCTGAAGGAGACTGTCTCAAAAGGTACCAACCTTGGGAGCCTGGCTATAAAAACATGCCACCCAAGATACCAACCTTAGCCATCGACCCCTATAAAGAGGAGGCGGCACGTCTCAAATCACTTTACTCGTGAAACGGATTTTGTGAAAGGAAGTCAAACATGAGCCTGACTATAAAAGAGTGGGTATGCCTAAACTCTACACACCAGTTGTGAAACTGATTCCGTGGAAGGAAATCATAAATGGTGTTCAGACCTTAGAGGATTATAAACAAGTGATACAAGAACTGTGTCCATTGAATTTTGGACGTTATGTGGTATGTGTCATAGTGACTTCTTATCTTGGAATTCGTTTTCCAGGACATTCCTTGTGGACTATTTTTGAGGACAAGTGTCTGCCTTGGATTCTTTTGAATGATCCGTGGTTGTTTTGGACTCAATTGTTGAGTACCAAAAAACAATATGACCGTGTGTTCTTCTTCGGACTTAGTAGAAGAAGAAGACTATAAAAACTTGATTTTATCAGTCCACGAAAGAAACATTGTACGTAAAGCGTTGAGAGTGGTGATGAAAATTAGTGACGAACTTCCATGTGAAGAAGACATTCGTCACACTTTATCTGTGCATAAAACATTTCAAGAAGTGTGTTTTGCTAGTGAGTTACACCAACGCCTTTTCCATTGGAAAGATGTACGACCCTGGAGAAACCTTGGTTTCCAATATTGGTTACAAGAAGTGGCCCAGTTCAGCAAAGATTTGGCCACTTATCCATAAGGTTCTAAAAGTGAAAAAATGGGAACCTCGATGGGAAACCCTAAAAGAAGAAAAAGAAGAAGAAGTACCTGACACCACTGTGGTTCCAATACCTCTTGAGGAGGAACACCACCACCCTTCTTTACCACTACCGTCAGAAGATTCAAAAAAAAAACAAAAGACGAGCAGAAGAAGAATGTCACCCCAAAACACAGTGTCTTTCATGACTAGGACACGAAACTATTGTTGTACATTGCCTTGTTTAGAGATAACTTTAAATATTTTAGTAGGAGCCTTCATTGTGTACCTGATCATTTTAATTGCCTATTTTCTCACTCATTCACTTCTTCGTGTTCGTGTAAAGTTGTAAAAATATGTTATTGGTTAGTTGGTTACTTATTTTCTCTAAAAAAAATAAACGTGTATGAAAACGTATAAAATGCCTTGGGTTTTTTGTCTTCTTCTCAAAAATCTTCTTACCTCAATCATGGCTACATCTTCTTCTACCTCGTCTGCCTCTTCCTCCTCTTCTGTGGTGAAAGTGATTGACGAAAAGTTAGATCGTCAAAGTTGGAATGCTTTGTATCTGCGCCATCCATTTAACATGTTGATTGCTGGACCGAGTGGTTCAGGCAAAACCGAATTTGTCAAACGATTGATCGAACACAAAACTGATTTGTTTGATCGTCCACCTCAACGTATCGTGTGGTGTTACAAAGAGTGGCAACAATCTTACACGTTATTGAAAGAAAGTCAAGGAGAAACTATTTCGTTTGTAGAAGGCATCCCTCACGAAGACGATGGAATCGTGTCTGACGTGAGTCAAACTCATTTAGTTATTTTTGATGACATGTTAGGAGAAGACGAAGAAGAAATTAAACTTTGGTTTACACGAAAAGGTCACCATCGTAATGCCAGCATTGTCTACATTACTCAAAATTTATTTCAACAGAGTAAAGCTCATCGAACTATTAGTTTGAATGCTCATTATGTGGTCTTGTTTAAAAGCCCCAGAGACAAATCTCAAGTACAAGTGTTAGCCAAACAGTTAGGAGCTCCTTGGCTCAATTATGCGTACGACGATGCCACTCAAACCCCTCACGAGTGTTTACTCATTGACTTAAAACCGACCACTCCTGACTATTTGAGATTTCGTGCCAGTATCTTTCACTCTTGGGGTCAAGAAGGTGGTCCTGTCATTTACACGTCCCCTTCAGCCCATTTTTAAAAAAAACTATAAAAACAACCTACAACGTCATTTCTGTCACACACTCTTTTTGAGATGACTTCCTTTCAATCTCATCCTTCGGCTAAATTGATTCGTGCCTTGTATGGTATTAGTCGTGAAAAAAATGCACAAGTTCGTGCTCATTTGTTAGAAGCGAGTCTGAAAGAAGTGTTACGATGGTTTACTTTGACGGCACGTCAATTACTACAAGGCATCATTCACATCCCTCATCAAACTCAACGTTTTTTTCAAAAACATAAAGGAGCATTGTCACAACTGGCTGATCCTAGAATCGATTCACGGACTAAAAAACAAATCATTTTAACTCCTGGTGGAAGTGGTTCTTTAGGAGGAGTCATGATTCGTTCCCTTTTGAAATGGGATCCTAATGATACCAAAGCCAAAAAACCCAAATCACCTAAAAAGAAGAAGAAAAAAAGTCCAAAGAAGAAGAAGAAAACCAGCCCTAAGAAAAAGAAAAGTCGTGCTCAGAAGAAGAAGAAGAAAACCACACCTGCCACTACCACCCGACGTAAAAGAGGTACTGCAGCCAGGACGCAAACGTACACCCGCAAAACACCACCACCCTTACTACCATCATCATCATCACAGTCCCCCATGATGATGGCAAGATCTCCTTTGGCGTCCACCTCTTCCTCTTTGTCTTCTTCACCACCCTCTTTTACCATGATGCCTGTCAAACCAGACTTAAGATCCGTGTTTCCTAATTTGATGCAAAAATGGAAACCAATTTCGAAAGTGACCCCGTCGGGACCGTCGACTTCAGCTGATTTAGCCATGGCAGCAGCCAGCCATAAAGTACCATCCCCTAAAACCAAAGTCCAAGAAAGAACTGGCATCTTACAAAGTTTAGTGGATTTATCCAAACAAGAATTGAGACGATTTAGTCCCTTGAAAACACCTCAACGTCAAGTCAGACCTGTCGTGAAGTTGGTACGTCATACAGACAATCAGTGGAGACGTGTTCCAGTATAAAATAGAAGGGTACCCTGCTAAAAGACTTCAGACTTGTTTTCTACCGACTAAAAAAGATGGCTCCCAAACGTGCACACCACCACCAAAAAAAGAAGAAAACCACCAAAAAAGGACGACTTCTTCCCCCTCGTCTGGCCAAACATTGGGATGTCTTGTCTGTCTTGACCAAATCCAAACCTCCCATGCGAAAACAACTCATTCAAACAGCTCCTAAAGAAATCATTGATACCGTGTGTGAATGTTGTTTGAACGTGTTGAAAGGAACGGTACCTTTGTCTAAGATACAGAAACAAAAATTAGGGAAACATCGGAATGTTCTTCGTCAAATGGTGAAAAAGAAAATACCTCTTCAACAAAAGAAAAAAATGTTGGTACAACGAGGTGGATTTCTACCTATGCTGTTAGGACCGTTGTTAAAAATAGCGGGTCCTTTGTTAGGAACAATTGCTGGACCACTTTTAGGAGGAGTCATGCGATAAAAAAAAAAGAAGATAAAAAGGACCACCCTTCTCTGAAATGACCACACCTTTTTGGTACCTTTGAATGAAATTGAAGGACGAAAACTGACTTTAGTACCTTACAAACGATGGATGGAATTTCATCGTTGGAACGAACAACGGATACCTCATTTACCACCCAATCCTAATCTCAACGAAATGTCTCAGTTACAACAAGAAATACAATCCCTGATGGAACGTAACGATGTGTCCGAAACAGAAAAAACCCAACGGTACGGTCAACTTTTACAACGTCTACAACTCTTTCGTCAAAAAGCAGTCGACGAAACAGCTCCATCCACTCTGAGAGATTTTAAGGCTCTCATGAAAAGCGAACCTAAAGTGACTATCAAAAAAGAAAAAGAAGAAGAAGAAGAAGAAGAAGAAGAAGAAGAAAAAGAGTTTTTACTAACTCCACCTCTTAAAAAAATAAAAAAGTTAGCCACCCCGGATTGGATAAAAAAGAAAAGGTCTACCCCTTTACCCTCAGAAGAGAAAAAGAAAGAAGTGAAGAAAGAAGTCAAAACAGAACCGATGACCCCTGTTCAAACCACATCTACTTTTACCCCAGTAGCACGTCGGACACGTAAACAACAACAATCCAAAAAGATACCTCACGAAGAAAAGAGTATTGGAACTTGGTTAACTTATTCTTGAGGAAAATCATCATGGAGAAACTGTTAGCCACCATTTATTACAATCCTGGTCATGCTGCTGGTTACGGAGGAGTTCAAAAATTATATCGAGCTGCTAAAAGTCAATTGAAAAGTGTACGTTTACCTGAAGTACGACGATGGTTACAAGAACAATCGACGTACACGTTACACAAACCCATTCGACGTAAATTTTCTAGAAGTACCACTCAAGTAGAAGGAATCGATCATCAATGGCAAGCTGATTTAGCCGATGTCTCTCATTTAGCTACTTACAATCGTGGTTACAAATATTTGTTTTGTGTCATCGATGTGTTTTCCAAATTTGCTTGGGTCGTGCCTTTGACTTCTAAAAGCAGTACCGAATTGGTACGGGCCTTAAAATTGGTCTTGAAACAAAGTGGACGCCAACCTTTACGATGGCAAACGGACAAAGGCACCGAATTTCTAAACCAAGCTTTTCAAAAAGAATTGAAACAAAGACACATTCATTTTTTTATGACCGAAAATCCTGAAACCAAAGCCAGTATCGTGGAACGTTTTCAAAGAACTTTGAAAGAACGCATGTGGAAATATTTTACACATCAACATACTCTCAAGTACATCGACGTGTTACCTCGTTTGGTCAAAGCGTACAATCAATCGTACCATCGTAGCATCGGATATACCCCCGAAGAGGTTAGCCCTGAAAACGAAGTGGCCGTGTTTGATAAATTATTTGGTTCACCACCCCAGCAGACCAAAAAGAAAAAGACACCTTTGTTGGAGTTAAAGACGGGAGATTGGGTTCGTATCGGAAAAACCAAACGTACTTTTGACAAAGGTTATTTACCTAACTGGACTACCGAATTGTTTCGTGTCACTACCCCCGTCCGTGGACGTGATCCTCCCGTCTATAAATTGGAAGACATGAACGGTGAAGTACTCAAAGGAACATTTTACTTGCCTGAGTTACAACGAGTGACTAAAAAAGAAGATACCTTGTACGACATCGAAAGCATTCTCGAACAAAGAACACGCAAAGTAGGTAAACGACGAGTAGAAGAAGTCAAAGTACGTTGGAAAGGATATCCCCCTAGTTTTGATTCTTGGATTGCAGCTTCTCAAGTCGTCGACTATAAAAAGAAAAAGAAGTAAACTCACAACATGCCATTCAACACAGTAGCCACCCAGACGACTCCTTCGGAAAGTTCTTCTCTTCAAGAAATACAAAAACAACCCCTTTGGGTGTGGTGTGGAGAACGTGTGCCTAAAAATCAAATCGTCTTTTTCTGCCAAATCTTTGTAGTGTATTGTGTCATCTGAGCAGCCATTGCCAATTTGAGTTTACAACAAGGAGACAAACAATTGTGGACCATTTTACTCAGCAGTTGCATCGGTTATCTTTTACCTAGTCCCTCTTTGAAATTTACGACCACGACCGACAACAGTCACCACAACAACGCTAGTTCACCTTCTTCTTCTTCTTCGTCCAGTTACCACCACCAAAATACTACCAGTCCTCTTTTGGAACCTTTTGAACATCCTTCTTCTGTTCACCACTTGAGTGACTCCTCGGACACCAGAACCACCAATTTGGAACTATGAATGACCAATTTTATTTAACGTTACCTAGTGACAGTTCCATGGATGTGTTTCCCAACAACCGCTTATGTTGTTTCACGGCCAAATTACCTCAAGCCATTCAATTGGATCACGATACTCATTGGGAAGTGAGTTTGGTAGAAATCATTCATCCTACGCAAATCATAAACATCAACAAAACTCAAAACACTATGGTTGTACAAATCTTGAACAAAAAAATACATGATCATTTGGTAAATAATGATCCTGAAATCTGGAAAGAAGACCCTGAAGATCCAGACATGAAGGGATCATTCAAAAAGTTAGTACCAGATCCTAAATCGACTCAACCTACTGTCTATTCTCAGATTACTCTGAGAATTCCTACAGGATATTATTTTAGTCCTGAACATTTGGTGGACACCATTAGAACCCAGTTTGCACGCCAATTTAGCCAAGCCATATCAGCAGCCAATAAATTTGTAAGAATTGCTTACCATGCTTTGGCACGACGTTTAATTGTCCAATTTTTCAAAGAGAGAGGGCAACTCCTTACTGAGAAAGATAAAGGTTTACCTTTGGAAGAGAGAAAATACTTGACCATTGAATTTTGCTCTGGATTGTTTGGTATTTTGGGTGGAAATAAAGATTTTACCGCTGAAAGTGATTTAGAGTTTGGAACCAACGTAGAATTTGGACATAAATTTAAACATCCTATTGAATTGAATGGTGGACTGAATTTAATGTTTGTGTACTCCGATGTGGTGGAGTACAACGTGGTGGGACACACCTCTGCTCCGTTACTGAGAGTCATGCCTTTCAAATTGGATATTGGTGGTGCTGGTGGTTCTAGTGTTACTGTGGAAGAAGAGGGTGGAAGTACTACCACTAGTAATTCTAGTGTTGGTGGCAACACCTTTCACGTTCACCGTGAATTTGTTCATCCTCAATATCTTCCAGTCAGTAAATCGTATTTTGACAGTGTCCAGATTAGTATAAAAGGAGATTTAGGACAAGATGTACCCTTCATTGACCAAGGAAAAGTCACGGTGAAACTACATTTTCGAAAAAAACAACAAATTCTCTAACATTCCTCAAAAAAAAAAAATGTATCCAGTGTACCAAGGAGTGGCTCGACAACGAGGACATGGTTTAGGAGATATGTTAAAATCAGCTTTTCGGACGGTAGCTCCTATTTTGAAACCGATGGTGACTCGAGGATTTCATGCCTTAAAAGATGCCGCTTTGACACAAGGAAAAGAATTTTTGCAAAATGTCCTCATCGACAAACAAAATCCAAAAGAAGCCTTTTTGAGAGCAGGCAAAAATGTGTTGATGACGACTGGTAAAGATCTTTTAGGTCTCCAAGAAAATCCTATAAATACGCTTCACGCTTCAGACTCTGGCATTACTTCACAGCAGCAAGGACAAGGTAGAAAGAGACGACGACGAAAAGCTCGAAATCCTTTCAAAGTTCATAAAAGAACACACGGTAGTAGTACTTCCAGAAAGAATAGGAAAAGAAGAAGAACTGGTAGAGAATTAGACGTATTTGATTATTAAACCATTGAAAATGATGCACCGAGATTCTTGCGAATGTACCAAGTCCGAACTAGAACTGTTTTCTATGCGTCCCACCATGATGACAATGCAAGAATCCCAATGGGTAGAATTTCATCCTGTATCGTCTTTGACGGATTCAGCTCCTATCAAATTTGATATCAAAGGACAAACCGAAGATTACATCGATCTGAATAACAGTTACTTGTACCTGAAACTGCTAGTACAAAAAAGTGACAACACCCTTCCTGTGGAAGCTTCCCTAGTAGCTCCCGTCAATAATTTCTTTCATTCTTTGTTCAGTGGAATAGATTTGTACTTGAATAACAAACTGATCAGCAGCAGTTTGGATACTTACCCTTACCGTGCTTATTTGGAAAATCTCTTGTCGTACGGAAAAGATGCCAAGAACACTCATCTGGATGCTTCTGTGATCTGGAAACCTGACACCGCGGGTGCCTTCAACGACATAGCCCCGTCAACAGGGGTGAGGATTGACCAGACTGATAATGCTGCTCATAAAATAATTCCAGCAGAGCCCCATAATGTGGGATTTAACGAACACCGAAAGAAAATCAGACGAAGTTTAGAACTGATGGATCGTTTGCATTTGGACATGTGGTTGCAAGACAAGTATTTGTTGAACGGAGTCGATGTACGTCTGAGACTAAATCGCAGTAGTGCCGCTTTCCATTTGATAGCTTTTGCTAACGAGTGGAAAACCATCATTCAACAAGCCAAACTTTATGTGCGACGTGTAGAAGTCTTACCCAAAGTAGCTAACGACATCAGTCAAACTTTGAGCAGAACCACTGCTAAGTATCCTCTTAGACGCGTGGAAGTGAAAACCTTTACTGCAGCCTCTGGACTCCGATCCATAGTCGAAGATCACATCTTCCAAGGACAGCTCCCTAAACGTTTGATCATTGGTATGGTCAGAAATTCAGCCTTCAACGGAAACATCAGCCAGAATCCATTCCAGTTTGAACACTTTAACGTCACCAAGATAGATGTCAGTCGAGATGGTAAGACCTTGTCTACCAGACCTTTTGAACCTGACTTTAGCGACGGCCATAAAAATTACTTACGATCTTACTTGACCCTGTATGAAGCCACAGGCCAGTTAGGGCGTGACACCAGCCACGGCATTTTGTACGAGGATTTTGCATGAGGGTATGCCTTGTGGGGTTTTGATTTCACTCCGGACCAAGGCAGCGATGAAGGACATTTCCACCCTATAAAATCAGGCCCTCTTCGTGTGGAACTTCAGTTTGGTCAACCTCTAGCCGAGACAGTGAACGTCGTCTTGTTTGCAGAATTTGATAATACTCTAGAGATCAACAGTTTGAGAGAAGTCATTCTAGACTATTAGAAGAAAAGATGCAGCAGCACAAAGAAAAAGAACCTATGGAGATAGATGAGGGATTTTGTGAAGTAATTCACCAGTCACCAACTACTATCACCAAAGAGGATGATAATGATGACGAAGTCATTCGTTCAGAACCTAAAAAAGAAGAGACTAATACTGTTGTTACTGAGTTTGTTGGATTTTATCCTTCTCGATGGCCAGAACACGAAAAACAGTTAGTGGACTGTTATGCTCAGGAATTGAAATTCATCATTAACAGACTGATTAAAGAACAATGTTATGGATGTCAAACCGATCATCCCAGTCAGATACAACACGACAAATGTATGATGTTGACAGGCGAAGAACAATTGGATGAATATTTGGAAGATGCCTGGTTAAACATCTCAGAAACAGACGTGTTGACACAGTGGTATAAAGTCTTGCAGACTTCTTCTTTTCCTCCACTCATTCCTAAGGAGATCAAACGGATCGAAGGACTCATTGAACAGAGTGAAAAACCTATCCGAGATAAATTTTCCTGGAATTACAAGACAGATCAATTCAAGTTCAAAGTCAGGTGTGCATTGCTGACTCAATATTTCTGTTGTTAAAGAAGGAGAAAAAAATGGATACCAGGGAACTTCATTACTTATTGAATCGTAGTTCCTATACTTCTTCTTGGAATCCTGTGGTATGTGCTAAAGATGAACTACCTCATCGTAAACCAAAAAACGTTCATGCTTATGTCATCAATACTGACGACAGTCATCTACCAGGAAGCCATTGGATTGCCGTGTACTTTCCCAACGATCACAATGGTGGTGTGGTATATTTTGATTCTTATGGATTACCTCCTTTGGAAAAAGACATTATCGAGTTTATGAGAAGAAATGCCGTCTCGACTCGATTCAATAATGTGAGACTACAAGGATCCGATTCAATGGTGTGTGGACAATATTGTGTTCATTATCTTCATCAACGCAGTCTTGGATATTCTTTAGAACATTTACTCACTTATTTTGATAGTGACTATGTTAGAAATGATGCTAAAGTACAAAGATGGTTTTGTGAACGTTATGGATATCTCTTGTCTTTAGCTCACCATCGTAATGTACATCAAAATGATAATGTCGATGTAGAAAGTTTCACATTTACTTTACCTTCTCAACGTTGTCAACCTTGTAAATATGTTCCTGTTTGAAAAATTTATGGTTGAATAGTTACTTGTTAATTGTTAACATAGATCTTGTTGAATAAATATCATTTTTTGTGAATTGTTTGAAAAAAAAATGGTGTTGTGTGGTTTTTTATTGAAATTTGAAAAAAAATAATGAATATGTTCTTTTCTCTCTCTTTCTATCGATCTAAAAAACCTCTCTATCTATCTATGATCTCCCTGTCGATCATCTGAAAAAAATCATACCATGTTTTCCATCGCGTCCGCGCGTTAAGCATATAAGGCGGTTCACTAGCCAGTGTAGTCATTCTCGTTGACTCGTCAAGATCTCAACAGTGTTCCAAGAAGAAAGAAAAAAAGAAGATGGCTGCCACCAAGATTACAAAGTTGAATGAAGCTATGGTGAACATAATGAGGGTGAAGAATCATTTGATGGAGACCAACCCAGAGAGAAAGACCATGACGTTCATTCAAATGGCTCATGATCTAGTAGAAGAAGTCCTGAGAGAAGAAATACTTAGAGAAAGAACAGAATGGGAAGTAGAACAACGTCTACATCAGCAACAAAGACAGCAGCAGCAACAAAGACAACAGCAGCAGCAGCAGCAACAACAACTTCTTCAGCAGCAATCCAACAAACTATTTGACGGTGAAGTCTTATGTAAGATTGACTGCGATGATTTTGCTTTCACTTTCAGTAGAAAGAGACCTGCCTGTCTGAAAGCGGTAAGACCACCCACTATCGCTAAACGTGGCCGACCTGCTGGAGCTGCCACGGCTACATCTACCTAAAAGAAGTTTTTAAAAAAAACATAACTTCTTAAACCCAACGGTCCTTTTTAGGGCCACCCAATCTCTAGAAAAGATTATTTCTCTCCAATATTGCCAAAAATAATAATATCTATAATAAGTGTGTGTGATATATATATTATTTATAATAGTCTACCACCCCTCAAACAAAAAAATCCTTCTCCCTATATGATTTGTGTGGTGTGTGATTGTTCTATAAAAAATTTTAACTTAACAAAAAAATGTAGATAGTGTGTTTGTGTGTTTGATTTGTTTTTAAAAAAATTTCCCTTCCCAAAAAAGTTGATAGTGTGTAAGTTTTTTTTAAAAAAAAAAAAATAACAAAAAAATTAGTTTGGTGTGTAGGTTTGATTTTTTTTATCAAAAGTAGTTTCTTTTAGGTCCGCGCTTTTTTTAGAGTCAGGGTTCATAGAGTGTAAAACTCCGCGAAGCTAAGAATGACGTAGAACGAATGACGTCAGACGCAGGGTAGTGGGGTAATGTTTTTTTCTTTCAGTGAAAAGGATGTTTTCCTTCACGTCCGCACTTCTAGTATATTAAAACCACGTCTTCACCGGTTAAGCTACCCCGTTTTATTAAAATCAAAAATGAGCAGCTTAAGAAACCTGCGTGAGGTAAAAAAAATCTTGGATGTAATAACACACGTCATCCAAGATATGATAAAGAAGGAAGAGGAAAAGAGGGAGAGCAAAATCCTGATCAGAGCTCACCCTATGCTTCAAGAGGAGTGGGAGTTTGAAGCAAACCATCCTCCCTTCTTTTTAAAAACAAAATCAACAACAAAAGAAGAAACCTGGAGGGGGAGCTGCCCTGCATGCAGGGCAAAGCCAGGGAGATGCTCAAACCTCTAAAAAAATCTCTTCCACAAAAAAACCAACGGTCCTCCTCAGGACCACCCTTTATCAAGAAAGATTAATTCTATTCCCTCCCCCACACCCCACCCCACACTCCCTCCATGTTAAAACTCCCGTAAAGGTCTATAGTGCCCCCCGTCATGTTAAACTCCCGTAAAGGTCTATAGTGCCCCCGCCATGTTAAACTCCCGTAAAGGTCTATAGTGCCCCCCGTCATGTTAAACTCCCGTAAAGGTCTATAGTGCCCCCGCCATGTTAAACTCCCGTAAAGGTCTATAGTGCCCCCTTTTGGTCTATTTACCCCCCCTACACTACTCATATTGTTTGAAGTTTCTGACTTATTTTACTATAACTTGTTAGCACAATTAAGCCAAAACCACTTATGGTAGGCAAGTGAAATTGGTATGCGTACCATATGTAAATGATGTGTTTGGATTTTAATGCAGTTATAGCAATATTTTAAAGTTTTTCTACATGTTTTAATTGTTTGAACTTGGGCTTGCTGTTATGCATATCTGCAGATTTGCATACATGTTTTACAAACACAAATTTAGTTACAGGTAACACAGTCAAGATGACTGATAAGTACAAATTTAGTTACAGGTAACACAGTCAAGATGACTGATAAGTACAAATTTAGTTACAGGTAACACAGTCAAGATGACTGATAAGTACAAATTTAGTTACAGGTAACACAGTCAAGATGACTGATAAGTACATAACTCTCAGATAATTGTATTGCTGAAAATGCATCAAAAAGGCAGTTTTTATGATAAAGATGGAAAAAAATACTAATTAAAATATAAGAATCTAATCCCCAAAATTATGAAAACACATACTCAAACTCAGACTGAACTAAACATGAAATTTGACATGTACTGTATATACATGAAATTTGACATGTACTGTATATACATGAAATTTGACATGTACTGTATATACATGAAATTTGACATGTACTGTATATACATGCTTATAAGTCAAGTCCAGCACATGAAATTTGACATGTACTGTATATACATGCTTATAAGTCAAGTCCAGCACATGAAATTTGACATGTACTGTATATACATGCTTATAAGTCAAGTCCAGCACATGAAATTTGACATGTACTGTATATACATGCTTATAAGTCAAGTCCAGCACATGAAATTTGACATGTACTGTATATACATGCTTATAAGTCAAGTCCAGCTGCAAACTGCATAGACATAGATCTGCCATTGCATAATGTGCCAGCAGATCTAGGTCTATGCAGTTTGTTATTAGTAATCTGAAGAAGCAACAACATAGACCCAGATTTGCCTGCACCTTATGGCAGATCAAGGTCTGTGTTATTTGCAGTTGGACTCGACTTATAAGTGAGTGTAGACAGTATATTTGTATATATTTGTAGATGACCTGGTTAGGTTTGTAAGCCATTACAGCAATTTTTCAATATTTTTTGTACACATTTTTAATCCTTTTTTTTTAAAATGAAAACCTTGTCAGCATGATTAGGCAAAAGCCACTTGTGGTAGACAAAATTAAATTTAGCAAGCATTTTTGTATGCATAATAATGTTGATAAAGTGATTATATTTTCATTCTGTTGTAACACTTTTTCAAATTATTATAAGTTTTTGAATATTTTAGTTTAGACTTTTTGAGTCTGCAGTGGGGCACATGTGTCTTACTAACACAAATCTTGGGTGTTTATATTTTTATAAGATCAACAGTTTGGTATAAACTTGATTTGATTTTAGAAATGTGGCCCAGGATTTTCCTTTTTCAAAATCCCACAAAGAGCTCATTAACCAGTTGAGTGTTATTAAATGTCAAAGATATAACTTAAAGATTTATTTAAGCTAACAGTAAATAAAAATTCAAATTTCCATCTTATTTCCTGTGTCCATAGTATGACCACACAAAAAATCACAAATGCTATAAAGAATGTACTTGACAAGTATGATGCAATATTTTCTTGTAGAAGCTTATACTATAATTGTTTAATGTAGGGGTAAGAGAAAATTAAAATAGGATGCTTGCAAAACATGTTCTGCAGAGTGCAATGCCTCCACAGTTAACTGTATTATGATGACAGTACACTGGTGAGACACCTAATTTTGTACCTCCACTGTTAATTGCATTATGATGACAGTACACCTAATTTTGTACCTCCACTGTTAACTGCATTATGGTGACAGTACACTGGTGTGACACCTAATTTTGTACCTCCCCTGTTAACTGCATTATGATGACAGTACACTGGTGTGGCACCTAATTTTTTTACCTCCCCTGTTAACTGCATTATGATGAAAGTACAGATGTGGCACCTAATTTTGAACCTCCACTGTTAACGGCATTATGATGACAGTACACCTAATTTTGTACGTCCACTGGTAACTGCATTATGATGACAGTACACTGGTGTGACACCTAATTTCGTACCTCCACTGTTGACTGCATTATGATGACAGTACACCTAATTTTGTAACTCCACTGTTGACTGCATTATGATGACAGTACACCTAATTTTGTACCTCCACTGTTAACTGCATTATGATGACAACACACTGGTATGACACCTAATTTTGTACCTCAACTGTTAACTACATTATGATGACAGTACACTGGTGTGACACCTAATTTGTACCATCACTGTTAACTGCATGTGACAGAAAGTTTTGTACCAAAGTTTCAGATGAATACAGCAACTGATGCAGAATATATGACTTATATGGTAGTATAAAAGTCTAGCTAGTATAAAACAATGCAGGGTCTAATACATAAATCTTTATCTCAGTCAAAGTCTAGCTAGTATAAAACAATGCAGGGTCTAATACATAAATCTTTATCTCAGTCAAAGTCTAGCTAGTATAAAACAATGCAGGGTCTAATATATAAATCTTTATCTCAAATTCTAGCTAGTATAAAACAATGCAGGGTCTAATATATAAATCTTTATCTCAAAGTCTAGCTAGTATAAAACAATGCAGGGTCTAATATATAAATCTTTATCTCAAATTCTAGCTAGTATAAAACAATGCAGGGTCTAATATATAAATCTTTATCTCAAATTCTAGCTAGTATAAAACAATGCAGGGTCTAATATATAAATCTTTATCTCAAAGTCTAGCTAGTATAAAACAATGCAGGGTCTAATATATAAATCTTTATCTCAAAGTCTAGCTAGTATAAAACAATGCAGGGTCTAATATATAAATCTTTATCTCAGTCAAATTCTTTAATGCCTTCAAACCATTTATGTCACAATATACCCTAAACCAAAATGTATGTCTGATTTTGAATACACAGAATGAAGGAAATATTGTTTGTCCATGCAAGAAATCTGAAAATAATCATGACTGGTGACATATAAATAATGTAAATACAGGGGAGCACTGGTATAACACAATAGTTGGGGTCCATAGCTGCTGCCTGTTTTATGATTGAATATGGCGAGAATGATTGAAAATTTGATGAATGTGTGTATGAGTGTCGTGGGTGGTATTTAACAAAATTCCAGTCAAATGTATACCAGTAGTAATAATTTTAGCTGTCAATTTATATAACAATCAGGATTATGAAAGCCCCATGCTCTGTGAATGTTGAATTATGGGTAGTAAGCTATAGGTTTCTGGGATTATGAAAGCCCCATGCTCTGTGAATGTTGAATTATGGGTAGTAAGCTATAGGTTTCTGGGATTATGAAAGCCCCATGCTCTGTGAATGTTGAATTATGGGTAGTAAGCTATAGGTTTCTGGGATTATGAAAGCCCCATGCTCTGTGAATGTTGAATTATGGGTAGTAAGCTATAGGTTTCTGGAACTTAACAGAATTATTTTTATCTGTCAGCTAATGGCTTATGTTTTGAGTTGTGACAGGGAATAATGGACATCTAAGACAAAAAATCATGTGACAGGGAATAATGGACATCTAAGACAAAAAATCGTGTGACAGGGAATAATGGACATCTAAGACAAAATATCGTGTGACAGGGAATAATGGACATCTAAGACAAAAAATCATGTGACAGGGAATAATGGACATCTAAGACAAAAAATCATGTGACAGGGAATAATGGACATCTAAGACAAAAAATCATGTGACAGGGAATAATGGACATCTAAGACAAAAAATCGTGTGACAGGGAATAATGGACATCTAAGACAAAAAATCGTGCTACTGTGAAGCATGTTACAGCAGGTAGTCCCTTTAATTGTTTTTGCTGAAAACACAATCTTATACAATTATTTATAATTACATGTACAGGACTGTTACTTATACAATTATTTATAATTACATGTACAGGACTGTTACTTATATCATTATTTATAATTACATGTACAGGACTGTTACTTATACAATTATTTATAATTACATGTACAGGACTGTTACTTATACAATTATTTATAATTACATGTACAGGACTGTTACTTATACAATTATTTATAATTACATGTACAGGACTGTTACTTATATAATTATTTATAATTACATGTACAGGACTGTTACATAATGTTGAAGCTGAATCACTGAAGTGAATATTACGTGTTTCTATTGTTCCCTGTGTTCTTTTACCATAAAAATAAAATATGGGCAAGCTAGACATGAGGGGACCATTGGTACAGTAGCTAAATCAAGCTAGACATGAGGGGACTATTGGTACAGATGCTAAATCAAGCTAGACATGAGGTGACTATTGGTACTGTAGCCTAAATCAAGCTAGACATGAGGGGACCATTGGTACAGTGGCTAAATCAAGCTAGACATGAGGGGACTATTTGTACAGTAGCTGAATCAAGCTAGACATGAGGGGACTATTTGTACAGTAGATAAATCAAGCTAGACACAAAGGGACTATTGGTACAGTAGCTAAATCACGCTAGACATGAGGGGACTATTGGTACAGTAGCTAAATCAAGCTACCGGTAGACATCACGGAACTATTGGTACAGTAGCTAAATCAAGCTAGACATGAGGGGACTATTGGTACAGTAGCTAAATCAAGCTAGACATGAGGGCACTATTTTAGCATTAATTGGCATATTGTAAGTGTCAACATAAAAGACTTGGATTTTATATGATGTGCTATGCTAATGAGTAGAAAGTGGTTATCTCTGCTCTGTAGATAAGTCAGTTTTTATCACTTTATTCACAGTTTAACATTGTGATCTACGATAATTACCATCTATACTCGTGCATAAGTCGATACCAACTGCAAACTGCATAGCCCCAGATCTGCCGTTGCATAATGCGCTGGCAGATCTGGGGCTATGCAGTTTGTAAGGACTAATCAGTAGAACAAACAACATAGACCCTGATCTGCCAGTGTATTATGCGATGGCAGATCAGGGTCTATGTTGTTTGCATTTGGACCTGGTTTATATGCGAGTATATACGGTATCTCTAGATCATCAGATTGTTTTCATCTGGGTCATTAGTATCCTTTGAACACTCTGTGTTGCATTTGCAGTGGTCTGCACAATGAAGCCCAGTTCACATACATTGATAATATTGATTTGCATTGCACTCTGTCTTTCCAAAACAAATGCATTACATTTCTGACTTCCTTTCATGCAGAATATCTATATAAAAACACAGGCCTCAAATAGCCATCCTCAATTTCCACACTCCTTAGTCAAAAAGACTTGGAACATTTGCATTTGGCATGTGGCTGTGTTTCCATATGTATACCTGGTACAGATAACATCACACATGCTGCAAAAAGGTGTATTCTGTTGATGGTAGAATGGTTACAGATTTGTCTGTTGATGTTGATGACCTCAAATCCAATATTTAATACGTCACTGATAGATGCCGGTGGTTCCTGATCCTTCTCCCACTTCTGTAAAATATTAAAAACCATGCATTTACCAATTTGATGCAATTTAGATGCATCACTGCATCCTGTAAGAGCATGTATGCCAGGTAGACACAGATTAGATATGTTTTCTAAATGGTCTGACTGACAAATCAACTCATTATCCATTTATCTGACATAAAGTAATGAATGCTTTGCATAATTACATGTATAACTTCAAAGCTTTTGGTTTACAAAAATGATGGTTGGCTGTGCAAGCTGCATGCTGTATTTATTGATAACTATAAATAATTGATGGGACTATATAATTTGGCCATTTCAATGCTGGTTGGTACAAACAGCCAATTTAGCATCAAACAGACTTCAAATATGTCTCCTGGCATTCTTTTCCATCTTTATCATAAAAAATGGCTTTTTGCTGTATTTTCTACAATAACATACAGTTATCTGATGGTTGTGTATCTAGATTGTGTTACCTGTACCTAGATTTGTGTTTGTGAAACATATATGCCCCACTGCAGACATGCAGAACAGAAAGTCCAAGTTCAAACAATTAAAAAATGTAGAAAAACTGTGCTAACATGTTTTAGTAAAAACAAGTCCAAAAACTTAAAAAATATGTACAAAAAAAATTGAAAAATTCCTCCGATGGCCTTACAAGCTAATCAGATCATCGAAATATTAATACAAATATACCCACCAATTTCATTTGTCTACCTCAGGTGGTTTTAGCTTCATTGTGCTAACGAGGTTTGCATCAAGAAAAGAGCATGATGCACCAGCAGATCTGGGTCTATGTTGTTTGCATTTGGATTCGGCTTATACGCAATTAAATACAGTAAACATCTGGACATTGAGAATTCTAAGAGTTTGGGACCTAGACCCCTGAGATCCTTAGAGCGGGGATTCCAACATTTACAAGAGATCAATATTCAGCTTTTTGTAGAGGGTGACTTATTTAGTCAAGGACTATTCTTTCTTGAAGCCCTCATACGAAGAAAGTATAACAATGTACCGTATATACTCACGTATAAGACAAGTCAAAATGCAAACAACATAGACCCTGATCTGCCATTGCATAATGTAAGGACTAATCAGTAGAACAAACAACATAGACCCTGATCTGCCGGTGCATTATGCGATGGCAGATCTGGATCTATGCAGTTTGCAGTTGGTATTAGCCTATATGCGAGTATATACGGTACATTATAGAAAAGGTAATAGTAATTACTATTTATTTTAACATGTATTTAGTATTATAAATACTAAATTCTATTATAATCTATTAGCAACACATACATACTCATAATATCTCTTCTTAAATACTGTAATATTTTATGCAGATTTTACATGCAGTGGAAGCTTGTTCCACAGAACTGTGCTAGAGAATTGGAAGCTTTTCCTAAATTGCTCTGTTCTTGGTTTTTGACAAATGAAGGTTGAAGTTTGATGTTGATCTCAACTGGTAAAGTGTTAAAAAAGGCCTGAATAAATCCTGTAGATACTCAGGTGCAGCTCCATGTAGACATAGAAATAGATATTCCATTTGCTACATCCATTTAGATTCTAATATATCATACTGTGTCCATTAGCTCAGGAAACACTGTTGCTGAGGAATTCAGTTTTTGGCTACTCAGATTTCACTGTAAATTTATTGCGAGTTTTCATCAAGTTCATTCAATTTTAATTTAGCTATAATGTTACTACTGGAATCTTTTATTGAAGTTGGTATGTTTTTGGTAGACATATAGATGATCTGATACATTTAGAAAATTGATAGGAGGGCTGTTGTAAGTGGCGGGTGATACTGGCGACTGCCCGGGGCACTAAGCCATGGGGAGCGCCATTTCTCGGAGTCTGTGGTATTTTTTCTGAGGGTGAGGGGTGCTGAAAGCGACGCTTGCCCAGGGCACCATTTTGTCCAGCGCAAACTTGCGATGGCCCTGATTGATAGGACATGGATGCTCTATGACAAGTAAATTATCTTTTACAACCCAGAGACTCCATATACTGTATTAGGTTCTTTTTTTTATCCACCCGAACAAAAAATAAACAGGGATATATAGCGATATTGATGTCTATCCATCTATCCATCCATAGTCGAGGTGGTTTCTGCAACATGACTTTGGTTTGCTATTGTCCTTTTGTCTCAGTTGTGCCTTACACATGATAGAAACAGAAACCCATGGATTTGGGGGCTGCTGGACTTAACCCTAAAGGTCACAGGAGCAAAAAATGCAATTTTCCTATCTGCATGATAAGTCAGGTTCCTTGCCATAATTTTCATCAAACTTCATAAGTAAACTACACTTGGGCAGAGGCACCTCCCTATCGATTATGAGGTTGAGAGGTGGAAGGTCAAGGTTACTGGAGCTGACATTGTAATTCTTTTGGCTTCTGCTCAATATGTGAAGTTTCCTGGATCCAGTTTTCATCAGACTTCATTATCATAAGTAGTCCTTATTGATTCAGAGGCGCAGAAGTCAAATATCAAGGTCACTGGAGCTAAAATTGTCTTTTGGATTCCACGTGATGCTTGGTCCACTTTCCTCAAGTTTTCTGCACCCATTTTTATCAACTTCATAGTTGCATTACAGTTGAGGAATCACAGCTTCCTACTGAGTCTGCAGTCAATATATCAAAGGTCAAAGTCACTAGCAGTGAAATTGCAAAATTAAGTTAATTTTTTGTTTGTAATGGCTATGGTTGGTTGGTGAGGGGGAATTAAAAAAAGAAAGAAAAGAGTTTGCTTGTTTTGCACAGCAAAATAGACTATTGATTTATCATTTATTTGCAGCTGATGTTGAAGGAATACAATCATAAGAAAGAGGAGAATATTTCTACTTTATGTGTATCAGAGAAGTACTTGTGAAATTTCTGATACTGTCTATACTCGCTTAAAAGTCAGTTCTAACTGCAAATAACATAAACCCTGATCTGTCATTGCATAATGTGGTTGTTTGTTCTACTGATTACTCTTAACAAAATGCATAGACCCAGATCTACTGGCACATTATGTAACAGTACATCTGGGTCTGTGCAGTTTGCAGTTGGACTTGACTTATAAGTGAGTATATACGGTAACTCAGGCCTGGAAAAGTAGCTTTTTATACTTAGAGGTGTACCTGTGGACTATTCTGGAAAGTACAGTTTGTGTCACTTATGATGCCAATACATGTATTAGGCCTTACATAATTATAGTTAGAAATCAGACCTAGATGTGTCCCTTCAGATAGCCTTACTTAGGGGAATTATACCAAAATGTTGTATGGATTTTACGTTTTACCTTCATCTTTTATTTTATATACATTTTACAGAATTGTAACATCTTTACCTTTTATTTTTTATATTGTTGTCCTTCATGTTTATATTTTTTGGAAGGATTTATCTTAAAGTTTTGGTGCATTTTTTCATTTTTACATTTTTCTAGCTTAACTTTAGTTGGCATCATATAGCCACTGTTGTGCTACTACATACATACAGGCATACATACATACATACATACATACATACATACATACATACATACATACATACATACATACATACATACATACATACATACATACATACATACATACATACATACATACATACATACATACATACATACATACATACATACATACATACATACATACATACATACATACATACATGTAACTGGGCTGCTCGAATGTATGATTCTGGCAGTCATAGGTATTGCCATGAGAATTTACAACATTGTTGTAAACTGCATTCTTTTCCCAAACATGGTCTGGCCATTGGGTTAAAGTCACTTGACTTCAGGAGTTCATGACCTTCCCAACACTAGTATATGTTTTCAACTGACGTAGGGTATGAAGGAATTTGCTAACATAAGCAGTTTCTTTAACTCTAATGTTGCTTAACTCCCCAGTGTAGAATAGACCATGAATCACTGTAATATATACCCAGTGTAGAATAGAGGATGAATCACTGTAATATATACCCAGTGTAGAATAGAGGATGAATCACTGTAATATATACCCAGTGTAGAATAGAGGATGAATCACTGTAATATATACCTGCAATGTAAAGTATTGTAGCATTCAAGTACTACAAATTGTGCTTTTATTAAAGATTATAAAAATTTGAGGTATAAGAACAAAATTTGGTTTTTATGAAAATTCCTAGAAAATTCAATTATAGCATTATGACAAAATTCTTAGGGTGGTGTTTGATAATAATTTGCATTGGAATGAACATATTCCAGTAATATGTCATAAAGTCAATTCATGCCTGTGGTTATTATGCAAGATAAGGTCATATATATAAACCAAACATGGGTTGATATATTAGAAAGGTTACATACAACAATCCAGACTATACTACTGTAATGTTTTTTAGCACAACACTTCTGACAGATATTTGCAATTGTTTTGCTTGTACAACAGAGATTGCAAACTTGTCCAAGATAACTAGATAATGTTGAAAACATCCCAAATGCAATGAATGATGTTAAAATGTTAACAGTAAGTGAACAAATATTTTTGAGAAAGGCTAAACTTGTACACAAAGTTTCAAACAATATGGCCCGATTATATCTTTAGGAACTGTTTCATGCAAGAAAACAAGGCAATGCTTCCAATTTAAGATCGTTTTCAGCTAACAATCTTTCCATTCCAAAACCAAATAAAGAACTCTTTTATGAAAAGTTTTCAATATTTGGGGTCAATAATTTGAAACAGAATCCATAAAGGAGATTAGAGAAAGTGCAAATATAAATACATTTTATTATAATCTAATTCACTGGATGAAAATCAGAACCTGTTTGATTGGACAAATTCATTACAACTTCAAAGTATCAATTCTAAAACCTTTCACTTGCTGGCTCACTATTTTTTATATTGTATATTCCTTGCTGTAGGATGTTCTTATAACATTTTCTGTTTATTAAGTTCATGTCTAAATGTAGCTTATTATTACTTACTTCAGCATGTTTTTTTTCCCATTATGAACTTTTGTCTTTGTTTCCACTTTAAAGAATTAAGAGTTGCCTGTACTTTTCTACTGTGTGTGCAATTATGTAACCAGTCTATGTACCATATATACTCGCGTATAATCCAGCTCCAAATGCAAACAAAATAGACCCTGATCTGCTGTCACATAATGTGCTGGCAGATCATGGTCTATGTTGTTTGTGCTACTGATTTGTCTTTACAAACTGCATTAACCCAGATCTGGGTCTATGCAGTTTGCAGTTGGTATCGGATTATACTCGAGTATGTACGGTATTACAAACATAGGGTCACAGGGAGGATTTAATTCATGCAACTGTGTCACCTTCTGGGTCACAGGGAGGATTTAATTCATGCAACTGTGTCACCTTCTTTAAATAAAGTCATTATTATTATTATTATTATTATCCATATACTTGTCTTTTCGAATATGTTGAAATTAATGAAGAAAATTCTTAAAAACTATACAATTTCATGTCTGAGTGGTGATTGGTTACAATTTATCTTGATGCATATGTGTGTTACCTCCCTTATCATCCTGAAGACTCCCAGATTGAATCTCAGATTTCTCCCCAGAATTTTTTAAAAACTTAATGGTAAATGTTCAGGTAATTTGATCTTGTAACTGGCTAAGATTACAGTAATGTGTTGATAAAATTACTTCATGGTATATAAAGGGAATTTATGGGACTAGACAATTTCCTCATTAATGAACTGGCATCCTTTCTATAGAGGTGAACTTTGTAAGTACATGTAAATTTAAGGGGCTCAGATATTGTATATAAGCAGACATTCTCTGTTTGGAGGTGTGTACTAGGGGAGGTTTCTATGTATGTGTAAACTATAAAAGTCCTATAAAAGTACAGATATGGAGAGAAGTGTTTAAATAATATTAATTGTTCCTCTTTCAAAATGGTAACATGAGTCTAAAAAAGTTTGAACCTATAAAAGGTGAGATAGAGCAATGAAGATATAGTGGGAACATTAATTGAGGTGTAGTGGAGTTAAGAAGGTGTAGAGGGACAGTTTATTGCTTACTAAAAATTGGAAAAGTACCTGTAACACATTTAGGCTGATGTTTCTGGATGATCAGTGTTAAACTGTATCTTTAATATAAAAATGAGATTCTAAAGAAGCTATGACTATTACATCAATCACTGTTCAGAAATAAGATTTTAATGACATGGAATGTTTTCTGGTTTTGATTGTCAACACTCACATATTTTAGAATCTAAAAATTGCTCTTAGTACAGTATTTCCTCACTATAAGCTGCCCCAGTATAAGGCAATCCCTTTTATAAATGGGAATGGTCATGGATCCCATTTCATAATTTAATAGTAATATTATGTATACAATACCTCAATATAAGGTAACTTCACCTTTTAGGCAGTCCACTTTCATGTCTTCCTTGAACAGTGTTATTGTGACGGAGTACTGTTCTTCACACCATATTCTGCCAGGGAGTGGGGTGGCACATAGAGTTAGCCATGTTCATCCAACACATGTCTGTGTAACTGTCCTGTCTGTCCATTTATCACAAGATTTGTTCCACTTAATAACTTTTGAAGTACTTATTGGATTGCAAACAAAATTATAATGAGGCTTTATATCAAGAAGATGAACATCGCTGTTTAACTAAAAACTTTTACCATGCCAGGACAGATT
The DNA here is from genome assembly GCA_029931535.1 of Margaritifera margaritifera. Lineage (NCBI taxonomy): Eukaryota > Metazoa > Mollusca > Bivalvia > Unionida > Margaritiferidae > Margaritifera > Margaritifera margaritifera. Next base: position 2,117,109 of record JAQPZY010001522.1, on the reverse strand, counting down.
TAGAGTGGAGGGGGGGTAGAGGGGGAGTTCAGTCAAACCCCTTCCCCCTTTTCCATTTAGAAAAGGTACGTTTTTTCAGTGTAAAAGCAAAAATGTGGCCATTTTAAGAAAATGAACCACCACTTTAAACTTGTATACCCTTAGAAAAAAACACAAAAGCAACTTGATCTGTTCATGTTTGTATATTGAACCAAAGTTTCTTCAATTGCACCATATTTGTGGGGACATCCTTGTTGTATGGATGCATTTCTTGTTTGATAGGCATACTGTGGGATTCGATAGGCATACTGTGGGATTTGATAGGCATACTGTGGGATTTGATAGGCATACTGTGGGATTTGATAGGCATACTGTGGGATTCAATAGGCATACTGTGGGATTTGATAGGCATACTGTGGGATTTGATAGGCATACTGTGGGATTCAATAGGCATACTGTGGCATTTGATAGGCATACTGTGGCATTTGATAGGCATACTGTGGGATTTGATAGGCATACTGTGGGATTTGATAGGCATACTGTGGGATTTGATAGGCATACTGTGGCATTTGATAGGCATACTGTGGCATTTGATAGGCATACTGTGGGATTTGATAGGCATACTGTGGCATTTGATAGGCATACTGTGGGATTTGATAGGCATACTGTGGGATTTGATAGGCATACTGTGGCATTTGATTATTATTTGGAAGTTAAAAACTGTCAGTATAGGATAGATGCATTATCATTTATTTAATAGATGATGTGAAATTCAGTTGCATTCAGATGTGTGTGTGATACTGGATGTATTTAGTAGGTTTTTTATGGATTGATTATTATTTGGCCATCACATCTGGCTCCAAAGCACAAATCATGAACACCATAAATTGGAAATGTTTCCACTTTCTCATTTCACTTGTGGGGTTTTGATGATCTATTAAAGTCGTGCCAACTACAGCAGTGAATATTGATGCTTAGTTATAATTCTTGGCAGAATATTAAAAGTTCTGGCTAATTTCTCATTTAAGTCTGTTGGCTTTGAGGCATTAACCATTGTCATTGTATTGACCTGTTTACGGTGCATACCCAACTGCAAACATACTCAATCAAGATCACGGCTTTAGCAAAATGGGCTGCTGGCAGAAAAGGGTTTGTGCTATTTGGTTGAAATCATAAATATAATAAACAGTGTAGACCCTGATCTGTCGTGCATTGTGTGACAGCAGATCCAAATGAACGTTGTTTGCAATTGGATGTGGGTTATACACTGGTAATAATAGGTCAGCAATTGTGCAACAGCAGATCCAAATGAATGTTATTCACAATTGGATGTGAGCTATACACTGGTAATATGGTAGGTCAGCAATCATAAATTGGTAGAAACACACCTAATTCATTAACTGTATCACCAAAAAATATGTACAACCTATCAACCAATTGTTTGCTCACCAGGCCATAAGGCCCAGTGTGCATATGGCATGGCCCTGTGTCCATTGTCTATCGTCCATCTGTCAGCATTTGATTATTACTACTCTGGATGCTATATTTCTGATCCAGTTTTGATAAAACTTGGAATATAGGTTTATATCATCAAGATCTTGGACAAGTTCAAATATGAGCGAGATATATACATACTAATAAGGTGATATTGCATGTGATTGGCTTGTTAACAACATGGAGGCCATATTTCTGATCCAGTTATTAACGAACATGGAATATATGTTGAGATAACATGAATATCTTGGATGAATTGGATAATGAGTGAGATTGATGCATATTAATGAGGTAGTATTGTATTTGATTTGCTGAGTTTGTTGCCACTCTTGAGGCCATATTTCTAGTCCATTTTTTAATAAAACTTGGAATATATGCTTATATCAGTAAGATCTTGGACAAGTTCAACAATGAGTAAGATCTATGCATATAAATGAGGTGATCTTGTGTCTGATTGACTGAGTTTGTTACCATTCTGGAGGCCATATTTCTGGAATATATGCTTATATCTCCAAGATCTCAGATGAGTTAAAATATGAGTGAGATATATGCATAATAATGAGGTGATCTTGCAGCTTATTTGCATAGCTTGTTACCATTCTGGAGGCCATATTTATAATTCCATTCTTATTAAACTTGTAACAGAGGCTTATATCAGTAAGATCTCACACAGATTTGATGAGTGAGATCCATATATATTAATGAGGTGATCTTGCATATGATTGGCAGCCTTGTTACCACTCTTAGAGACTGTATTTCTTATTTGATTTTGATCAAACTTAGTAAATAGGCTTATATTATCAGGATCCTGGATGATTATAATTGTGGGTGAAATCCATGCATATTAATTAGTGATCTTTTGTCAGTTTGGCTGAGCTTGTCAACACTCTTGTTACTTTATTTCTGATAACAATTATAACTAAGGTCTATGCATATTAATTATGCATTTATCTTTAGAAAGAGTTCTTATCAGACAATACAAATTGGTAAAATGCACCTAGTATAAAGGAGCCACAGTAGCTCAGTTGGTAGAGTGTTGAACTTGCAATCCATGGGTCACGGGTTTGATACCAGCCCAGGTAGGCTACATTGGAGTGTCCTTGCAAAAGGCACTCAGCTCCCATTCCCGAGGCATGATATAGCCAATAATGTGTTAAAAGTGCTGTTAAAACCAACAAAAGCTAAAACAGAACCACATGATATATAAAGGTTGGAAGTCAGTTTGCATGTGTTCTTACAATAATATACAAGACTGCCAACCAAAATAGGAAACTGTTATGTTCTTACAATAATAACACAAGACTGCTAAGTGAAATGAGCTGCTGTTAAGTTAAAGTAATACACAAGATTGCTGAGTGAAATAGTCAGCTGTTAAGTTATGCAAAACAGTGATACCGGACACACCTGGACTTCTTATTTATTTTTTTTAAAAAAAATTCTTTAAATTGTCATACCAGTACCAATTTTTGTCTCTCACTAATAAAAGTTCAATAGCATGGGTTTCATACACTAATCCAAAGAAAATGAAGACCTCGATGTTAAGTTACTAAAGACCATTATACTTTTTATAAACCTTCAGAGGGTTGTATGCTATATTTCACCTCATTTCATTAAATTTTTTATATGTTTAAGCCATTCACAGAAACACAGTCATACACAGATCTGTTGCAATATCCGTGTGATGTATGGGATATAGGGCACATATCAGGTCTCTGTCATTAAACTCCCTGGTGTATAAAAGAATGCTTGTACGACCAGAGTATTTATTAGTAGACTTTACCATGAAATTTCATGCTATCCATAAAATAATTGCAATAAAGTGGCACAGAGTCATTGGGTTTTTTTTTTTATCAGTTTCTTTCTTTTCCAATTGGAAACTTTCAGTTGAGAAATTTCAGAGAGAACAACAACAGTTGGAAAAACACAAGCATAAAACACACACACACACACTGTGCAGCACCTTTAATTATATTAATAATACTCAAATTTTGCACCATGTAAAGTGTGAGGATCTGTAGCTGAGACCTCTAGAGGATTGTGCAAGAGGGTTGTCATGGGATGGAATCCTACCTAGGCAATATGTTCTTCTCCCATTCATTATTTAATCATTAAGTATGAAGATCAAGAAGAAGAAGAACTCTTTTAGCTTGGTTCCCAGAGATCTGCAGGTAATAAAGCATAAAGAAGCAGGAATACATAGGAGTTATCCTATTACTTGCTGTATAGACCTTTCAAGTACAGTTTTAAAGTGTGCAGCAATATTTGTATTGTGTGACCTTCCATTATAGTACTGATATTGCCAGTGCTTGGTACCATAGAAACTGTGTTTGTACACATTTACTGTAAATACCATTTATTTGTACAATCATACAAGTTAAAAGTACATCACTGTAAAACAATATTTGGTAAATTGATTACACTGAAATTTCCTTCTTGTTATAATTGGACCCTTTCCCACATAATTTCATCTGATTTGTTCTTTTTTTATTGAGAGGCAGTTATTCATGGGATGATTTTTATTTTCCTCAATTATTTCCTCAAATTGTCTACAAAAGATATTTATCTTATCAGTCATTCTAGCTAGAATAGGTCATAATTTTCATACTTCAATTTATCAGTCATTCAGTCTAGAATAGGTCATAATTTTCATACTTCAATTTATCAGTCAGTCAGTCTAGAATAGGTCATAATTTTCATACTTCAATTTATCAGTCAGTCAGTCTAGAATAGGTCATAATTTTCATACTTCAATTTATCAGTCAGTCAGTCTAGAATAGGTCATAATTTTCATACTTTAATTTATCAGTCAGTCAGTCTAGAATAGGTCATAATTTTCATACTTCAATTTATCAGTCATTCAAGCTAGAATAGGTCATAATTTTCATACTTTGCATTTATTCATGTATTCTTTCATTCACTATTAGGTTATTTGGAAAATAAAGCATAAATGAATACAAAAAAACAACACAGAAATGAATCAGTTACAAAGTATTGAATCAAACAAATAATTACATTATTTAATCAATTAGTAAATAAATTGCCTATTAATTAATTAGTAAATAAATTGCCAATCACAAATTTTAGATTATTCACAATACTTTTACTACAACACAAGAACTATTTTTTACTGCACAAGGAAATAAATAAATTTTTACACACTTTCTGAATGAATGAATTTCAGTATGCTTCAACATTTTAAATATAAATGATACTGTTTATTATATAGGGAAGTGTTTATTACTACAAAATTAAAAGGTAGGGAAGAAAAAAAAACTGCAGATGATGAAAAGACTTGTTACCCCACCATCTGTATGATCCTCTCTCCCATTTTTTTTTACCAAATTCATATATTATTAATCATGCAGATAATGATTTACTTATCATAAACAGCCTGAAAGAAAAATAGTTTCTTTTCCCCAAATTTACTTATATGACAAAATTGCAAAAATAAAGTGATATTTCAAAGAATTTTTTTTCAGTTTTCATGAGTAGGAAGAAAGAAATCATAATGCCCATAAGCAGATTTTTCTACATGTAGTTATATCAAACAGGTAATAATGAACAATAAAGTGTTTCAACAGTGTGATTCTCTGATAGCTAGTGCATTTTGTTCCATTTTTTTTATTTTGACAGATAATTTGTCAAATTTAAGACAGTTGGATTATTGGTACATTATTTTTTGTAAGCCTTCGGCCTCACATGTATAAATTAACATTTTCACCCTAATGCTTGCTTAAGAGGTGCTCTTTCTAGATCAATAAAATCATGTGACACCTGCAATATAAGAGCCGTTGTACACGTCACATCATTATTTCACTAACGCTAACAAGAGGTGGTAAGTATGCTGATTACAGACTAAGATTTTCAACTGTGTGGTCGGTATTTTGTTGAGGTTTTATTTCAAAATAAATAAATAATAAACTTGCTGTCTGTTACATTGTTGATACTGTTTATTGTATTGTTTATACTTTTACAAAAGCAGCCAACCTATGAACGCTGTTCAGGTCAATTTATACAAGCCTTTTTGCACATTTAGACTTATGGCTGCCGACAAGGATGCTATACTGTCATTCAACCAGTGCTGGATTACCCAATAGGCAGACTAAGCACGTGTTTAGGGCACCAACAAAGCAGGGGCACCAAAAAAAATTAGAAATGATGGTTTAATATTGTTTTTATTTTGAATTACATATGGGGGAGGCACCATAATCTTTTCAGTGCTTAGGGCCTCTAAAGGTTTTAATCCAGCCCTGCATTTGACCCAACTGACTCTGAGATGTCAGACTTTGCTGGATTCAGTATTGCTGGCACTGGTGCTAAGATGGCTGTATCATTCCTGAAAAAGAACAAAGCATGCATCCAAAATCAAGTCAGTTGTTAACAAAGGACAAAGGCACTTGTAAAAACAGATAACGTTAACTCTTCCAGGCGTAATGTTGTGTATGGCCTGTCTGCAGTTAGCAAGGTTGGCTTAAGCCTAGCAACCGGAAAATGGTCAGAATGACTGAACTTTATTGAATTGAATAAATTGAACCCTGGAAATATAACACCTCTGAGTGCATTATTGGCTGTTTGCCCAAAATATTGATAGTACATGCAATATGCATGCTGTTGGAGAGAGTGACACTTGTGACCAAAACTGGATGACGGGATCCCAGTCAGACCTTGACCTTGGGGAAGAAACCTCCTCGGCTGTGCCTGAGAATTTTTTGCAAAACATAAAGGCACTCCCCTTGGAGTTGCCTAAAATATAGATCAGGCTTGAATTCTGAATTAAACCTGTTTGATACAAATTGTACTGGGAAAGTTGTTTTTTACATGTGATATTGATCGTAACTGTTGATGCAATTAATTTGTTCAAGCTTTACAAGGACTTAACTTCATTTTTTGGGCATGATACAGTTGATATAACATGCCAAGTGTTGTTAAAAAAAAAATTCCAACTTATTGGAGTCTTTGACTCGGCTGATCAGCAATGCTGCAACCTTACAGTGTATATACAGACAAAACAGGACAAATATAACAGCCTAAGTGGCAATGAAATGAAACCCCAATATTAACCCATAGGTCTGGGGGGTAATAAACCCCAATATTAACCCATAGGTCCGGGGGGTAATAAACCCCAATATTAACCCATAGGTCCGGGGGGTAATAAACCCCAATATTAACCCATAGGTCCGAGGGGTAATAAACCCCAATATTAACCCATAGGTCCAGGGGGTAATAAACCCCAATATTAACCCATAGGTCTGGGGGGTAATAAACAAAAAGGTTATGCTGCTGACAAGAACTTTGTGACATTGAACAGTTTGTTAGAACTGCAATTATGCCAATAGTCAAACTTTATTATCTTTTAAAAACACAAAGGTTGTAATCTCACTGGAAAAAATAATTAAATAAATAAATAATGTGGCATCAGACTTAGTTTCCAATGAGAATATTATGTGTATAATTTCACTGTCATTGGCCCCAACAGGCACTGAATGTGCAGAGGGTTCAACAGATTTTACTCATAAAATAATCCCAAACAATATGGACACATAAATGCAACTCATTGCTGGGGGGGGGGGGGGGCAGCTCAGAATGAAAAAAAAAATGGACAGGCAAGTTCATGCATGGCTAAATATGTACATGTCTTGAGGTATGGCAGTGACCAATATCTGCTAATTGGATTTTACAAAGATTTACAAGACTCAATTTGACATAATTAAAACCAAAGCAGAATACCAAAATACATCAAAATTTATGATGAACAAAAGTTTCCAGTATAAATTAAAGTAAATGAAATGTTTTGGAAAGGTACTATAGCACCTTCATTACATAATAAGGAAGAGGTTATTTAAGATCTGTTCATAGTACCAAAACCTAATGGTAAATTCAGACCAGGCATAAATCAAAAAGACTTTGAATGACTTTGTGACTTGTGGACATTTTTAAATAAGATGGTTTTTCAATTGGTCTGAAATAATTACAGGAAAATAATTTTATCATATCCATTGATCTAAGAGATGCATATTTCAATGTTCCAATATATAAACATTTTCAAAAATGTATATAAAAATATAAACATTTAGGTGGAATGTGATACTATAATACTTCATAAATTTGCTTGTTTAACCTTGGTGGTTTCCAGTGCACAGAGAGTCATTACCAAAATTTGAAACTACCATATTTATAGTTCATACAACAGGGTATGTGTCACCCCTGCTACCTTGATGACATCATCAGCATCAACATATTCCCCAATTTATGCCAAAAAAATACAAATGTATGCTGGTAAAAGTTATGTCTGGGTTTTATGGTTAAGTACTTGAGGTCAAACTTTATTCTGTCTCAAGGAATTATCTCTTTGGATTTCTCATTGATTCAGCACAATTCAAACCTTTTCCTTAGGGATGAAACAGTTTGTTTTTTTTAATTTAAAAAAAGACATTATATATATATATATATATATATATATATATATATATATATATATATATATATATATATATATATATATATATATATATATATATATATATATATATATATATATATATCAAGACATTCTTTTTAACCAGACAGCATCTTTTGTTGGTTTACTAGATGGTACTTTTTAACAAGCTTTAGAGGGAAGAGATAAAGTTCTTGGTCTTAAATAGTACCAGAATTTTGATGCACATATAAACCTGTCTGATACAATAATGCAGAGCCAAAATGTTGATCTAAAAATAAAAAATGCAATGATAAAAAGCTTAGACCCATAACAGCTGATTTTGCTATTTAGACAGATGCATCCAAAGATGGGTGGTGAGTTCTTTCCACAGATTCAAATCAACCAATTTGTGGCCATTGTCCAGTTGCAGAAACCAATTATCATACATTAATTATATAGAACTTCTTGTCATCTTTCATACCTTGCAATATCTCTGTTATTTGGCACAAAATAAACATACTGGTATTCTAAATTATGTCACTTGGTCCAGGGAAATAAATGATCTTCAGAAGTCTGCTTGGTAGTAGTCACTGTCTTGAAAGAGATGTACACATTTCAGCCATCTATTTACCATGAGTAGATAATACTTATGCTGATTTTTCCTCTAGGAAATGTAAAAAATCTGAATTGAAAAATTTGGCTTCTAAATTTTCAAATTGATAAATTTGCTTTATAGAATCCAGGACCAGGAGCATTTATTTTGGAATGTTTTTTCCTGTAGCTGGCATGAGTTTGGGTCATACAATTTCCTCCTTTCCACTTACGGTAGTAGGGAAAATTATCAATAAGATCATGAGTGACAAGGCTGTTAAAGCTCTTATGGTATTCCCATATGGGCCATTTCAGTCTTGTATTCCTTTCATCACAGCTTGTAGTGTTGATTCCTGCTAGGCTCCTTGACAAAAAGACATGCTTTTAACCCCGCATTTTGGAGAGACTAGCCCTCTGAAGGAAAAATGACAGCTAATAGGTGTGGTTAATGTATTGGGTCAAACTCCCAAAGTATAAGACTTTCTGCAAAAGCTATTGATCTTGACTGCAACTGAAGAGAGAAAGACACTATTATCTTGTGTGGTGTAACTGGATTATTTTGGTGTTCTGTTGGGTGTGGGGGTGGGGACAGTCCTTATAATCTGTCTGAAGAAACAGTTGTGAAAGTTATCTTGTAATGCTTGGTAAATATTACAGTGTTTTAAAGTCCATGTGGATAAAAACTCTAAAATAATTAGGTCAGAACTGGTGTTCAGAGTTGCTCTTATTTCAGGGTTCATGAGACATATTGTTATTATGAATCTACATCAAGCAAAGTATGCTTTTACTTGGGATGTTGGACATGTGGTTAAGTTTTAATTTGTGTCTTCTACAGAATGTAGAATTTATTGCGCTGTCATTGAAAACTGTGGCTATTTTAATACTCTCTGCAACAGCAAGGGCGCAAACATTGATTTATATAAATATTCATAATATGCATGTATCAAGCATTGGTGTTTGGTTTATTTTCTGAAGCTTTACTCAGAAGTTGCAGGCAAGGGAAGAGCTATTGTTTGAAAATCCCTCATTTTTCAGAGGAAAGACTTTTCTTGCGTACACACTTTTACATTATCTCAATAGAACTCTGAGTCTTTGGAAATGTGATTACTGGTGGTTGATTGTTTCTTTCTGCATTTTCAAGTGGATACAAGTACCATGTTAATATGTAGTGGAAAGCGGTGCTACAAATGTTAGGAATTTATATCCAATATTTAAAACCCATTCATGTCATTCAATATTGATATCTGCAATGTATAGGAGATAATGTTCCTTTGGGGACTTCTTAAAATGGTAGATTGGACAGTATCCAAGAATTTTATTTAAAATAATAATAATAATAATAATAATAATAAATAAATAAATAAATAAATAAATAAATAAATAAATAAATAAATAAATAAATAAATACATATATTTACAGTATAAAAATTTAAATAAGAAATTATATAAAAGTGGTTTTACATATGAAGTGACAGTAGTTGATTTTAGTGGGTTTTTGTTAACCTTTAAACATGCTAATTTATGCATGTGAGGCCAAAAGCTTACAAAAAATAATGGACCCCCCATCTAAGCATACATTAGATGTGATGGATGGGGGGCATTATTGGAGTAAGCCGGAGGTTGATCATGTATAAACCCTCCCACTGACAAAGTTTCCAACTTGATTGTTATTTCTTATTAGACAACAAAAAACGGGCTTTAAGATACGATGTGGCATGGGTACAATGGCTCTTATATTGCAGGTGTCACATGATTTTATTGATCTTTAAGGAGCGCCTCTCAAGCAAGCGTTAGTGTGAAAATGCAAATTTATATATGCTCAGTCTCCGGCTAACTCCAATAATGCCCCCAATCCATCACATCTAAAGTATACTATGATGGGGGTATATTTTTCTGCATGACTACTTTTCAGAAATATAGTGAAATTTAGTGAATGTAAACTTTTTGTCATGATAAAAGTGCAATTTTTTTATTCCTTATATTCTTATTTAACTGTTTAATTTAGTGTTTTAGAGTGCAAGTTCAAAGCTTTTTTCAGAAATGTTTATTCATAGTAGTAAAGGAATACAGAAGCATTTGTGGTGTCACCTTTTATTATTCTTGGGTCAGGCACATATATAATTGGTACCTGTAATCAGTATATTAATGAGAGACACATGTTATGGCTTGTGATGCATAGTGGCCAGAGAGAGGTAAAGATGGGAGAACTTTCCATTTGGAAAGGTCTGACTTTCCTTGATATTACTACCATTGTTATGGTGGAAGAGTTAAATACATGTATAGTGTTTCTTAGTTATCCATATAAGTCGATAAATTGATTTAATACATGTTCTTTTTTCCTTTATTAATAGACTGTTGATGCCTACAGTGAAACCCCTAGAAACTGAACCCCCAGGAATACCGAAATCCCCTCAAGATCAAAATTTGTATTTGGTTCTGAATTTTTCCTTCTTTAATATGATCATTTTTTCCGAGTAAATCAAAACTCCTCTGCTTTGAAAACCGAAACAAATTTTTGGTCCTAAATTTCAATTTAACATTTAAAAGTAAACACATGAAACTCAAACTCATTTCAAACTTGGAAATATATTTTAGCCATAAAACATGGATATATATGTCAAGAAATAGCCTGTGGTCATACACTATGTAAAACATACCTGACACACACTGGGCCAGATTATTTACAGTTAGCAAATACTGGTGTAGGCTTATCAGTGAGTCAAAGATCTGGAAATGTCCCAAAAGCACACCAGGTAAAAACAATACTCGACACATGCGCTGACAAATGATTAAGGCCAACAACAGGCTAATTCAAAGTCTTTGGACGTCAAAGAAGGGCAAGCTTCTAAGGTAAACTAATAATAGCTAAATGCTTGTAGAAATATAGAAAGATTATGTTTATCTGCTTATTATCTAATTGTGATTGATGCTATTCATTTGTATGAATGATCAACATCACTTTGTGTTTTTAATTAAATACTTGGGCTTCAATAACCAGGCCTGTGGGCTCGCTTGTGACATTTTGCCATCAGAGACCAATAAAACAGTTTTCAGAAGGAATGTACATTGTTCATCTAATTTTTCATGAAATATTTTGCACTCTGAAACAGATGTTTTCTCATAAATACATTCTTTCTCTCAAGTTCCATAAGCACTTTTCCTACATGTATTTCACACACACACACATGAACAAATTTTTTCTCAATCTTCCTCAAATCACATGATAAACATTAACGTTTTGGGGTTTTCCAAATTTACGCTTTTATTGGTCTTGAAAATTAAGGCCGCTCTCGATGATGATGTACTTGTACATCTACTTATACATTTAAAGACATGTTTTTTTTTACATCTGCAGTTCCCTCAGTAAACTGAAAACCACTCAAAACTGAAAGTTAAATTTGATCCCAAGGGTTTTTAGTTTTAAGGGGTTTCACTGTAATTCGTGATTTTTTTTCCAGTATTCATAGACTGGAGTCAATAATTTTACAGTTCTCAAGAAAAGAGTATACTGTGTGAATTATTCTTGTACAAATGAGAGATTCTTAATGTGTTTCAAAAATTGATGACAGAAGAATAAAGGTCTGTATCTCTTTAATGCAATGCTGACAAGAGCCATTAATGCAATGCTGACAAGAGCCATTAATGCAATGCTGACAAGAGCCATCAATGCAATGCTGACAAGATCCATTAATGCAATGCTGACAAGAACCATTAATGCAATGCTGACAAGAGCCATCAATGCAATGCTGACAAGAGCCATCAATGCAATGCTGACAAGAACCATTAATGCAATGCTGACAAGAGCCATCAATGCAATGCTGACAAGATCCATTAATGCAATGCTGACAAGAACCATTAATGCAATGCTGACAAGAGCCATCAATGCAATGCTGACAAGAGCCATTAATGCAATGCTGACAAGATCCATTAATGCAATGCTGACAAGAGCCATTAATGCAATGCTGACAAGAGCCCTCAATGCAATGCTGACAAGAGCCCTCAATGCAATGCTGACAAGAGCCATCAATGCAATGCTGACAAGAGCCATTAATGAAATGCTGACAAGAGCCATTAATGCAATACTGACAAGAGCCATTAATGCAATGCTGACAAGAGCCATTAATGCCATTAATGCAATGCTGACAAGAGCCATTAATGCAATGCTGACAAGAGCCATCAATGCAATGCTGACAAGAGCCCTCAATGCAATGCTGACAAGAGCCCTCAATGCAATGCTGACAAGAGCCATTAATGCAATGCTGACAAGAGCCATTAATGAAATGCTGACAAGAGCCATTAATGCAATGCTGACAAGAGCCATTAATGCAATGCTGACAAGAGCCATTAATGCAATGCTGACAAGAGCCCTCAATGCAATGCTGACAAGAAACATTAATGCAATGCTGACAAGAGCCATTAATGCAATGCTGACAAGAGCCCTCAATGCAATGCTGACAAGAAACATTAATGCAATGCTGACAAGAGCCATTAATGCAATGCTGACAAGAGCCATTAAGCTGACAAGAGCCCCCAATGCAATGCTGACAAGAAACATTAATGCAATGCTGACAAGAGCCATCAATGCAATGCTGACAAGAGCCATCAATGGAATGCTGACAAGAAACATTAATGCAATGCTGACAAGAACCATTAATGCAATGCTGACAAGAGCCATCAATGCAATGCTGACAAGAGCCATCAATGCAATGCTGACAAGAACCATTAATGCAATGCTGACAAGAGCCATCAATGCAATGCTGACAAGATCCATTAATGCAATGCTGACAAGAACCATTAATGCAATGCTGACAAGAGCCATCAATGCAATGCTGACAAGAGCCATTAATGCAATGCTGACAAGATCCATTAATGCAATGCTGACAAGAGCCATTAATGCAATGCTGACAAGAGCCCTCAATGCAATGCTGACAAGAGCCCTCAATGCAATGCTGACAAGAGCCATTAATGCAATGCTGACAAGAGCCATTAATGAAATGCTGACAAGAGCCATTAATGCAATGCTGACAAGAGCCATTAATGCAATGCTGACAAGAGCCATTAATGCCATTAATGCAATGCTGACAAGAGCCATTAATGCAATGCTGACAAGAGCCATCAATGCAATGCTGACAAGAGCCCTCAATGCAATGCTGACAAGAGCCCTCAATGCAATGCTGACAAGAGCCATTAATGCAATGCTGACAAGAGCCATTAATGAAATGCTGACAAGAGCCATTAATGCAATGCTGACAAGAGCCATTAATGCAATGCTGACAAGAGCCATTAATGCAATGCTGACAAGAGCCCTCAATGCAATGCTGACAAGAAACATTAATGCAATGCTGACAAGAGCCATTAATGCAATGCTGACAAGAGCCCTCAATGCAATGCTGACAAGAAACATTAATGCAATGCTGACAAGAGCCATTAATGCAATGCTGACAAGAGCCATTAAGCTGACAAGAGCCCCCAATGCAATGCTGACAAGAAACATTAATGCAATGCTGACAAGAGCCATCAATGCAATGCTGACAAGAGCCATCAATGGAATGCTGACAAGAAACATTAATGCAATGCTGACAAGAACCATTAATGCAATGCTGACAAGAACCATTAATGCAATGCTGACAAGAACCATTAATGCAATACTGACAAATACCATCAATGCAATGCTGACAAATGCCATTAATGAAATGCTGACAAATGCCATTAATGCAATTCTGACAAGAGCCATCAATGCAATGCTGACAAGAGCCATTAATGCAATGCTGACAAGAGCCATTAATGCAATGCTGACAAGAGCCATTAATGCAATGCTGACAAGAGCCATTAATGCAATGCTGACAAGAGCCATTAATGCAATGCTGACAAGAGTCATCAATGCAATGCTGACAAATGCCATTAATGCAATGCTGACAAGAGCCATTAATGCAATGCTGACAAGAGCCATTAATGCAATGCTGACAAGATCCATTAATGCAATGCTGACAAATGCCATTAATGCAATACTGACAAATACCATCAATGCAATGCTGACAAATGCCATTAATGAAATGCTGACAAATGCCATTAATGCAATGCTGACAAGAGCCATTAATGCAATGCTGACAAGAGTCATCAATGCAATGCTGACAAATGCCATTAATGCAATGCTGACAAGAGCCATTAATGCAATGCTGACAAGAGCCATCAATGCAATGCTGACAAGATCCATCAATGTAATGCTGACAAGAACCATTAATGCAATACTGACAAATACCATCAATGCAATGCTGACAAATGCCATTAATGAAATGCTGACAAATGCCATTAATGCAATGCTGACAAGAGCCATTAATGCAATGCTGACAAGAGCCATTAATGCAATGCTGACAAATGCCATTAATGCAATGCTGACAAGAGCCATCAATGCAATGCTGACAAGAACCATTAATGCAATACTGACAAATACCATCAATGCAATGCTGACAAATGCCATTAATGAAATGCTGACAAATGCCATTAATGCAATGCTGACAAGAGCCATCAATGCAATGCTGACAAGAGCCATTAATGCAATGCTGACAAGAGTCATCAAAGAAATTGGGTAAACTAGATTTTTCTTTCAATAGCAAATGGCAAGGCATAGATATTAATAGACCAATCAACATTTCTCTGAAGGTAGATGCAAGTGATGTCCCTTTGCATAAGGTCAAAAGTCATTTTGGGTAAATATACATTGTGCTCAGTAAGTTGTTAATTCAGATTCATTATAAAAATTATTTAAGCACAAATATGCAAGAATTCTGTCACAGTTTACAGTAGGCATAAACTTTCAAATATCATTCCTCGATTCTGTATTATGTCATTGTGTAATTGTGGAAATTCTTCTCAATGAAGACCGTTTTACTCCAAATGACCTCTGACCTTTGGAGCTCTTCAATGTGTTAAAAGTAACATTGTGCTGAGGGGCGAAGTGTCAGTTCAACTATTTGCAGGCCGTTGTAGTGGACATTATGTTGGCAGTGTTAAGAGTTTGTCTTGTAAAGTTGAAAGTTTTTGTAAGTGATACAGCACTCCCTCACTATAAGGCCTTTCATTATAACATTGTTCCTTTTATAAGGTGGATATGGTCATGGATTCCATTTTATTATGTAGTGTAGTAGTAAAATTATATGTATCATGTACTTCATTTTAAGGTGGTTTCACTACAAAGCAGTATACTGTTACGACTCTATGGTCTAAGAAAAATGTAACAGAAAGAAAGTGAAACCAACAAATCAAGTAAAAATCAACAAGCAATTTATTACTAGATAATTAAAATGAAAAATCAAAAAGTCACTTACAGTAATGTGTTTTGAAATCCTAATAATCCAATAAGAATGATTGTTCTAATCACAAGTCCTAAATATAGAATGTTCCGAATTCACGGCTGTGTCCTTGAATGTTATGATGTGCTAATGGTCTCCAAAGTCCTGATGTACTAGAAATCTTGATGTGCTGATGTCAAAATGAAGTATTCCAAAATCTCTGAATAAGTTCAGTTAAATTCCAAAATCATTAATTAAAAATCCAAAATCCAAAAGTTTATGAGCACTGTTATAATCCAATGAATATTTAAAATAATTCCTCTCTTAGAATTTGGAATGAATTTTCACAACTGTAATAGCTCTTTACAAGACTGATGGTAATGTCAAAACTGAATAAATGTCCACCAAACATGGTATATATAAAGATTGGTCACATGACAGAATGTTCTAGAATGTGTGTCATCTTAATGGAATTTTACTTGTAAACAAAAATTCAACCTTGACCTTCAAATTGAGAAAACATTATATTGATCAAAACAACCTAATTCAAGGACACTAGTTAAACATGTTTTTCCTGATAACATTAAGATTTAAGCAAATATTAAAGTGAAGAAACATTTATAATTTCCTAAAATATTTATAATATTATATAAACATCATACATAACAATACTCCATGGCTTCCGTGAACATAATAATAATAATAATAATAATAATAATAATAATAATAATAATGATAATAGTAATGATGACTTTATTTAAAAAAAGAAGCTCATTTGGTCAACTGACTAATCTTCCATGAGGCCTTCTGCAATGGCATGTATATAATGTACAGTTTTTACAAGATGATTGTTTCTGTAGATGTTGACTGAGATATCTACTTCTTTACCCCATGCAAGAGTCAGCTGACCTTATATAGGGTGGAATGGAATTCCATAGTTTGACTCCAGAAAAAAACAAAAATGTATAAAACTAAGAAAATGGTATAGGTAAATATAAATTGTTGATAATGAGGGTGTGCTGTATATAGTTTGAGTTGTACATGTAGCATGATGCACATATGAGACACTATGTTCCATGGAACCTTTGTTGGATAAGTTACCTTTAATTCACAGGGACATCAGGGTCATGACAGGAGGGATTGGTGGTGGAGTCTAGAGGGTAATGGGCTTAGTTTGTTATAGCAATGACATTTCTAATTAACACATAGGTCTCAGTACCCTCCACTCTACCACCATTCCTTCCTGTTATGGTGTACTCATTTACAATGATAAACCCATGCCAGATCAAAGTGTGCTGCATGTACTTCATCTGAACACATAATCAATCATTCCTAGGCTTTACCAAATTTGTTTTGAATGTATACCATTTTTTACATTTCAGTTCAAACCTTTGGATTTCTTCCAGTTGATCTAATTTATCTCATTTTAGTTTCTTTGTATGATAAGTTGGTCCTGTGGTTTCAGTTTGGTGGCATGCTGTAAAATAATGTACCTTAATTACTAGATAGTTTACAAGCCACTTCAAGCAATTTTGCATAGCTCTCTTGGAATATGAAAAGTACCAGTAATTTCATGTCATGTCTTGTACTGGTAATTAAGCCTTTGCAAATACAGTATTTCCTTTTTGTAACTAACACCCAACTGCACAACAACATAGACCCAGATCTAGACTGATATAGCAGATTCTGGTGAGGGTCTATGCCGTTTGTTTGAATTCATGTAGGCTACTGTTTGATTTTCAAATTTGTTGGAAGACCCTGATGAGCCAGTTTGGCTAAGTTGTTGGCTTTCCAGATTCAAGATCATGGTTGTGAATTGGATGCTAATTACTTTGGTTATTACAGTTTTTATGGTATACAAGAATTTGATCACAAATCCACAAATTACACCAAAAATGTCCACAAATAAGTTTCTCCCTTCTGTCTGTCATAGCACATTTAGCTTTACATTCTACCTATGAGTAACATTCACTACATTTAATTTATTATTTGTATAACATAACCAATGTAGCATGCTTTAGGATTTTTAAAAAGAGGAAGGCCAGGTATGATGAGAATTTATTCAAGCAATAGGTCTTTGCATGACTGGTCGCATCAGGCTACCCAGTATGACCTATTATATTTATAACTATTTTTTATACATGAGCTGGTGATTACTTTGCATTGTCTGATAAGACTACATTTTATATGGTATTATTTGCATTGTGGCATATTTTCAAGCCATGCATTTTTGCTAAAAAATTTACAGTATATATTTACTTATAAGTCAAGCCCAATTGCAAACTGCATAGACCCACATCTGCCATCACATAGTGAGCTGACAGATCGGCTCTATGCAGTTTACTAGGAGTAATCAGTAGAACAAACAACATAGACCCTGATCTGCTGGCACATAATGTGATGGCAGGTCAGGGTCTGTGTTGTTTGCAGTTGGACCCATCCTCCAAATAGCTTGAAAAAGTATTCTAACTCTGATTTGACTGGAAAAAAAGAACTAATTTTCTGTCTTCGATATTAGTTACAGAAAAAGATATCCTGGTTGGAAAGAAAATCTCAGTCCCCATTTTTTCAGTCCAATTCAACAAAAATTTATAATTCAAGGTTTATGAGGGTTGTATTTTTTGAGGGACATATTCCAACAGGTGATGATGTTTTTATTCATTCTTTATATATTTTTCATTTATTTATTCATTTATTTTCATATTGTATTTTCTCCAGAGTAGAAACATACTTTCAGTGTTAGTGGACCATCAAATTCTTCTTAAGAAGCTGAAAATCTGTCATTGTAGCAAAAACTACAGTTACTTGGTTTTTGAATCACACTAAAACGAGTCTGTAAAGGTATCATTCAATTGTTTTAGGCCCACTTTTGAATGACTTACCTGAAACTATAGGAAGTACAACTCAGACAACTGACCTTTATGCAGACAATACAACCAAAGAATCTTGAAGTGAACTTGAATGCACTCTCCAAAGTGCAACTAAACAAACTTCAGTCATTGTGTAATGAACATGGAATGCTACTAAATTAATACTAACAAAACCACAGTTTTACTTATCACTACCAAACAGAGACGATCAGTGCCACAACATAACCTTCTCAGTCTTTTGTATAATAATACCAGCTTAAAAATGGTGAATAATGATAAGATATTTGGAGTGCAAGTGGATAATAGCTTACTGTGGAATGAACATATCAATCACATCATTAACAATTTTAACTTGTACCGTTAGCTACTTAAAAAAATTAGAAATAATATTCCATTGAAACATAGTATTATGTTCAATAAAAGTTTTGTTGAGCAATTTTTTGACTATTGCAATATTTTACGGGTAATTCTACTACTACAAACCTACAAACAGTTAAATTTACAAAAGAGAGCTTGTAAAATCATATTTTATATTTGATCCATTTAACAACATTTTTGAGCAATGGAATGGCTGAAAATGTGATGAATACTTCAGCATATATTTCTCAGAAAAGCAAAAACAATGTACCGGTATATAATATCTAACAAATCAGTTCCCGAGTATCTACATTATCTTTTTAATAGCCCAGAACCAGTCAATACATATACTCCTGAGTATCTACATCATCTTTTTAATAGCCTATAGCAGGGCAATACACATATTCCTGAGTCTCTATATTATATTTTTAATAGCCTATTGCAGGGCAATACATATACTCCTGAGTATCTACATTATCTTTTTAATAGCCCATAGCAGTGCAATACATATATTCCTGAGTCTCTATATTATCTTTTAATACTCCATACAGGGCAATACATATACTCCTGATTCTCTATATTATCTTTTTAATAGCTGATAGCAGGGCAATACATATATTCCTGAGTCTCTATATTATATTTTTAATAGCCTATTGCAGGGCAATACAATACTCCTGAGTATCTACATTATCTTTTTAATAGCCCAAAGCAGTGCAATACATATACTCCTGAGTCTTACATTATCTTTTTAATGGCCAATAGCAGGTCAATACATATAATCCTGAATATCTACATTATCTTTTTAATAGCCCATAGCAGGGCAATACATATACTCCTGAGTATCATTATTATGTTTTTATAGCCCATAGCAAGGCAATACATATACTATTGAGTCTCTACATTATCTTTTAAATAGCCCATAGCAGGGCAATACATATACTCTTGAGTCTTACATTATCGTTTTAATAGCCCATAGCAGGGCAATACAATACTCCTGAGTATCTACATTATCTTTTTAATGGCCCATAGCAGGGCAATACATATACTCCTGAGTCTTACATTATCTTTTTAATGGCCCATAGCAGGGCAATACATATATTCCTGAGTATCTACATTTTATTTTTAATAGTCCATATAAGGGCAATACATATACTCTAGAGTCTCTACATTATCTTTTTAATGGCCCATACAGATTATCTTTTTAATAGCCCATACAGTGCTGGATTGCCCAATAGGCAGACTAAGCATGTGCTTAGGGCACCAGCAAAGCAGGGGCATCAAAAAAAAGAGAAATTACAGGTTTTTTTGTTGTTTTTTAAAAATTACATATGGGGGCACCATGATCCTTTCGGTGCTTAGAGCCTCTAAAGGTCTTAATCTGGCCCTGAGCCCATAGCAGGGCAATACATATACTCCTAATCTGTAGTCTACTGTTACAGATAACTACAAATCTTGCTTTCGCTAATGTGCTGAATTAACTGCATTCATGAAAATTTAATGAATCTAAAATTATGATTTTTTTTTTACAGTTGATAAGCTGAGACATTACTAACTAAGAACAGGCCCAGAAAGACTTGAAAATTCTTTGATTGACAAAGAACATTTACTCATCCTCCTTATAGCCACCCAATTTTCCCACTGAAGTAATGAGACCTCTTGGCAAAACTGTTAAATTTTCAGTCTAAAGCTATCCTCTTAATGACTCTCTTGTCCTCAGACTAATTCTCATTCACTCAATAATAACTGGTCTTATTCTCATCATACAGAACAGTTAAATTGCAGCTTTCAAAATAAGTAGGAGAAGCATACTGTTGTTGCCCATAAATTGTGCAGCAACATTATTGATACCATATCTCTACAGGATGGGTAGTGTGAGAGAAAATTGACATTTAGTCTGTTTGCAGTGCTCAGAAATAAGAAATCAGAAAATTAAGACAGCTACTGTATGTGACAAATATAAATCAGTGATGTCATTTCCTTGTCTTTGGGGACCTGAGAGAAATAATTGGATTCACTTACAACAATTATAGCAAATTCCAAACTCTGATCTAGCATATAACATATTGTGAAGAAGAGTAACATTACTGTTGATGAAATGATTTTCAAGCCCAGTAGTAGATTAATAGTAGCTTAATGAAGCTGAAAATGTCATTTGTAATACAAAAATTGGCAACTAATCAAACAGACAAGAAATTCAATTACAATGCAGCTTGTAAAACTTCTGAAGGTTGCCTCACTTTTGAAACAAATACTGTGGACAAGTTCCTCAATATTAATTCAGTATGGGTCAAAGAAAGGACTGGTTTTATAAGTGACTTTTCTATCATAGAAAAAGAAAATGATGTTAAGGTTTTACTGTTATCTCATGCAAGTACTAGTAATGAAACTGATATTGTTATCCACCCGGTATGTAATACGGGGTTGGGGGATGATATAGCTATCACTTGTCTGTCCATTTGTCTGTCTGACTGTAAACATTTTCATTTTCGGAACATAACTCTCAAACTGCTTAAGGTATCTGTATGATACTTGTACACAGTGGTCCAGATGTGCCTTTTGCGATTCACAATTCTTCACTTTTAATATTATTTATATAATGTCTGTATTTCAGTCCATCCGTCCATCTATTATCCACACTTTCATTTCTGCATCCTAACTCTCAAACCTGTTGAAGGTATCTTAGTGAAACTTGGTACAGATATTGGTACAGATATTGGTACAGATATTGGTACAGATATTGGACTAGTGGTCCAGATGTACCTTTTGCTATTCACAATTCATTAATTTCAATATTTTTTATATTTTTTTCCATCCATGCATTCATTATCCACACTTTTATTTCTGGGGCAAAACTCATCCACAATTCTTCAGTTCCAATATTTGTTATGCTTTTATCCATTTTCTGTCTATCTATTGTTACAACCCTATGGTATAAAAAACGCAACAAAAAGAAAGTGAAACCAACAATGTTTGTAAAAATTAACAAACAATTTATTTCTAAATAATTAATGTGAAAATGAAAAGACACTTACAATAACGTGTGTTAAAATCTAAATAATCCAATAAATTATTAGTGTCCTAATCACATATAGAAATTATGTCATGTTCCAAATGAATGAATGTTCCGAATGAATGAGTCTTCGTAATGAATGAATGTTCCAAATGAAAGATTGTTCTGAATGAATGAATCTTCATAATGAACAAATGTTCTGAATGAAAGATTGTTCCATATGAATGGGTCTGGAATGTCATGATGTTCCAACGATAATGTAATCCAGATCATCTTTGAAAATGTTCATAGGCATCCAAAAGTCCTAAATACAACTCCAAACATTAGTGAGTTCTCCATGGTAACTTCGATGAATGTTGCAATAAATAATTCCTTTTGAATTATTTATATGGCAATACAGCATTACAGAACTACAAGATTTCAGCACGGCTATTATTTCAAACATCTGATGATTCCAAAAGCTGAACGTAAAAACAGATCTTTTCAACACAAGATTTAAAATTGGAATGTGTAAAATTCGTATATCAAGCTCTTTTATACTCCTTCAAATGACCTATTTCACAACAGGAAACATGTCATATTATGACCCAGAATGCAATACTAAATGCATCGATTTAGTGGAAAAGTACTCCATTAGTGGTAAACAGCTCTGACCTTGAATAAAAGGTCAGTAAATACCTTGTTGATATCTTTTTTTGAACTTAAATTGTGACTTACTATTTGATACAATTTTTAAAGTACAGTCATAGAACAAATGTTTAGGCACATTATAAATTCCATATACATAATTCCATAATACTATTCATCCATTATCCATGCTTTCATTTCCAGAGCATAATTGACAAACTGTTTAAGGTATCTCTGAAACTTGGTAACCATACTGGACTACTGGTTCACATATGCCTTTTTTCTATTCACTATTCTTCAGTTTCATTATTTCTGATACGTCTCTTTGTCTCTTCTTGTCCATCATTCTGTTATCCACACTTTCATTTCTAGGGCAAAAAATCCAAAATTGTTTAATATATCTCACTGAAATTTGGCACACATATTTAAAATATGTTTCTCCATCCATCCAGTATCCACATTTTAGTTTCTGGGGTAAAACTCCAACACCATTTAAGATATCTCTATGAAATTTGGTACATTTATTGGACTAATGGTGTAGATGTGCCTTTTGCTATTCATAATTCTTCACGTTTAAAATTGTTTTACATTTTCATCAATTTGTCTGTTTATCCATCCATACTAGGGCTACCATATGTCCTCTTTTTCCCAGAAATCCTCCTTTTCAGTCCTTAAATCTCCTATTTGTCTCTTATATATATATATATACGAGTGTCCTCAATTTTGTAAGTTTAAATATGGTAACCCTAAACCATACTTCATTCACTTCACACATTTGTTTCTGGTGCATAACTCCAAATCATTTAAGATATCCATTCAGTTATCTGCAAATTTGTTTCCAGAGCAAAACTCCAAAACTGTTGAAGATCTCTCCCTGAAATTTAGTACACATATTAAACTAGTGATGTAGATGTTCTTTTGGCTATTTACAATTCTTCACGTTCAATATTTTTAATGTTTTTGCCCATTTGTTCCTCAGCAATCCATTCATATTTTTGTTTCTGGAGCAAATGTTGTGATGCTTATCAGTCACTCCCTTGTATATTCTGTGAATATACAAACTTCCTATATATAAAATCTTCAACAAATCATTTTGTCTTCTAGCAGACATTTTAGTGGTTTGTGTGATGTAGATGATTCTGTCTTGGGGTTGATGTTTAATCCCCCAGTATGTAATACAGGATGGGGGATATGCATTAATATGTCTGTCTGTCTGTTTGTTTTTCATTCACTGATTAAAGTGACAAGTTTAGATTGTCAGCATTGCTTGAGAGTGTTTAGTTTCTGTACCTGGTCGCCAGCAGCACTCACTCACTTGCTACACAAAGTATGTGATAAAGATTTAATGAAAATAAGATGGAGAGATGTTGAAGTTATAAAGATTTGAAATAGTATATGTCTTATTATAAAAGTCTCATTTTCCAATTTGGTAACCCCAAATCATGCATGTCGTGAAACAATCCAAAACAAGGCATGGGAATTTTCTGCAGGCACTGCTAATAGCAGTCTTTGGCTTTTTACGATGTATAGCTTGTAAATGTACAAAAAGCAATTTTCTTTTTCTTGCCTCAAAAGCAAAAGTAAAGAAAATGGGAGAAAAATTACCTAAATGAGTTTTGAAGAAATCAAAAACATAATTAAATGTATTACTTTAATTGTAAAATTGGTAATATAATGTCCATCTTGAACTTAAAATTGTGAATAAAGAGGCTAGGATGAACAAGGTGAGGGAAAAGAAGCAACAAGAACTACTAACATGTTTTTTTCTTCTAGAAATGCATTATGATGTTTATAAATATTACTATGATAGTCAGGGTAAAATTAGAAAATTACAATTGGTTTTGTGGAATTAAAAACAATGTGTGCAGGTACTAAGTCAACAATAAGAATAACAACAATAACTACCACAACTACAACAACTACAACAAAAAATGAGAAAAATATTATCATCATCATTATCATCAACAGCAGTAATAATATTAATAATAATACTGGGTTAATGGGAAAACTGCATTCAAATAGATTATTGAAATAAATCTTAAAGTTAAAAAGAAAAATATACTTCGTATAGATAATTAGAGGTTACTCCCATTTGTTATCTAGGTCACAGGGGGTTATGCAATCATATCTTGGTCGCCAGGTCACACATCTGCACAGATGATGATGTCATTGTGTATGTGCAGTTGATGGGATCATAATGAGATCCTCAACACTCCCAATGGCCCCAGTATTGATCTGTCAGGTGGTCCAGTCAATATTTTACTCGTATATCTAATTTTGGCCAATATAATAATAATAATAATAATAATAATAATAATAACTATCAACACACATTTATATTTTTGTGCAAACTTTTCTGCATTCTAGTGTTTAAGCAAAACAAAATATTTTTGTTCAAACTATCACCTGATTCTTTGAAGAATTCCATCCTTTTTTTCATTTTTATCAACTTTCTTTCATCAGGTACTTGGACAAGGCCAAAGTATATAAAATAAAGGCTGCACAAATCTCAATTTTTGAAAGATTTGTCATATTTTTGTTTCATAAATATCAATAATTGGTGAAAATCTCACTAAGATATAATGCAGACACATCAGTTGTGTGAGACTAAAAATATTTCAGCAGGGTTACAGCTGTATTATGTACATGGAGAGATTCCCTTTACCTTGTTATGAGTACTGGTAGTCTAACAAGTCATGTATGATACCAAAGTGAGGTCCTTTCACAATTTTGTGAATGCTAATAGTCCCACAGTTTTTGATAGATTGTTATGAAACTTGATAAATATTATGGTCATTACCTGATGATTCACACTTTGACAAGTCACTTTGCTCCCACAATTATCATAAGAGTTATTGCCCTTTTTGACTTAGCAGCTAGTGCAGTGTATGACAAAATCTTGTGAATGCATCTAGGCTCACAGTTTTCAGTGAATCCCTTCAAAACTTGGTAATTATATGGTCACCATCTAAAGATGCACATATTGACAAATAACTTTGCTCCTGCCATTTTTCTTAGAGTTTTAGTGCTCATTTTGACTTTCATCTGGATGTAGTAAGAGTTATTGCCCTTTTTGACTTTCATCTGGATGTAGTAAATGGTAGAATTTTATAAACAACTAGTCTCAATTTTCAGTGGATTGCCATGAAACATTGTACATGTTATGGTCTTCATTTGAAGATGAGCATATAGACAAATTATTGGCCTTTTGCAATTTTTATTTGAGTTATTGCCCTTTTTGTCTTGCAGCTGAATGTAGTGTATTTAAGAATCTTGTGAACACAGCTGCAGTTTTTGATGGCTGGCTGAAAAAATTGTGGCTGATATTATGGTCATCATCTACAGATGTACATATGCTGTGAAACTGAGTACATATTTTGGTCATCATCAGAAGATGTGTATGTTGACCAATCATTGCATTCACACTATTTTTGGAAGAGTTATACACTTTTGACTCATTTCTATCATGTGTGTAGTGGTGGAATGCAGGAGAGCAGGTGAATATTTATGTGAGCAAATTGCTCACCATTCCTCTAGTTTTTCCTCCAAACTGGGTACAACTTTTAGTCCGGACCTTATTCCTATCATTTACATGGAGTGTTTTGCATTTATATATAATTCATTCATATATAAGTCTTTTTCAATGCTGAATCAAGCGTTTAGGAAGATGTATGCAACATGGAAAACCCACGCTGACTATCACAGCAATTCTATGTGTTTCTTTGGAGGAGTGACACAGCATTAATGTAAAAGTCTCATTTTTATGAATTACCCAATGAAAGAGACCTGGGAAGACATTTGTGATCATGTTTTATTGTCCTATATTTAAATTAAATGATTGGTCCCTAATGGCGTAGAGCCAGGAAACCACCCCAGCTAAAATATAAGGCAGGGCCCAGACCGCAGTTTCAGTGAATTTCTCAAATTAATCCAAAAGTGTGATTTTACTTCATTCTGCTTAAAATACTTCAATAATATTGTGATTCCAGTGAGAAATAGTGGTAATGGAAAAGATTTTAAAAAATAACTCTTAATTCCAACTTTGTACACTGGGAGTATTTTTTGTCTTGAATTTAAAGAAAAAATTGGGAATTGCTACAAATTTTCTCAGACTTAAAACAAGACCTTTTTATCTTAAGTTTAAGTTATTACTGAAATTTATTTCTTGATATCTGCTGAATTCAGTATGCAGATTTTATTGCTGAATGCTCAGTAATATGAAAAATATTAGAAAATCTAAATTTTAGGAAGAAAAATTGAGATCTGGGGATGTTTATTTAAACTGGGGTCGAATTCACATGTATTATATATGTTATAGACTGGAGGTACGTGTGGTTACCGGTATACCGGTTTACGGCAGTATTTTTTTCAGAGGTACATACCACGGTACTTTTTCACTGCACTGGTACTTTTTCACTGCACTGGTACTTATGTAAGTTTCTGCCAATAAGGAGTGCACAGAAATTCCCAAGTAATCTTGTTACGAATTTAATGATATTGACAGCATGTTTTCATTTTTCATGACAAATTAATTAAAATTAAAAATAATCATTATTTTTTTTTTACAAAGCAGTTATATTTGTCACAAATAAATTTAGAATATTACAAATATAATTATATTTATAATCCTTGAATCACCTTTGCCACGTGTCATGAATATCAATGGTGTGGCCAAATGGGATGTTGTGAAAGATATTCAGGCCAAATGCAACTTTTGAAAAAATTTTGGATTTAAAAAAATTGTCATTTTTTAGTTATTCACTAGCACATGTTAATGTATTAATTACATGTATTCCTTAGTAAAACTGCAAATCATCCTTAGATTTTCAGGAGAGCAGTTGTTTTCTGTTTGAATTATATTTAATTCCCCAAGCCCGCTAAATGTTTTCTCGTTTGTTGAGTAAGTGTGTTTTATGTTTACCGGAAATCTCTGATGAACATCTTGCCTGGGTGTTGGCATCACACTCAAAGTTTCCCTGCTTATTATATCAATAATGTAGCTACTAAATTGTAGGCTTAAGAGTCAACACTTTCATTTTTTTATTAACAAGCTCTCATGTCTAGACAATGTCTTTCACGGGGTGTTAGCTGTAGTGTAAGCTTAATCATCCCACTTTAGTTACAGTTTTTAGATTACAACTTATACAACAATTAACATATATATATAAAATTCATCTACTCTAAGGTACTGACCATTTAATTTTTGGGGGTGGGTGGTGGTGCTATTTTCTTTTGAGCTGAAATATTTTATTTTCTTTTATCTCAAGATAGTTAATTCTTTTTTAAATAATATAATGGATATAATATGGTGTTATTTTGCTATAAATCAGAGCAAGATATTATTTCCAGCTATTGACAGATGGAAATTTAAAAAAAAAATGTCAGGCTCTTGCCCCAGAACATTAAATTGTTGGTCCCTAATATAAATTGCAGTATACTATGGTATGTATCATGGTAGGTTCAGAAATACCGTGGTACAAAATTTTTTGTGGTACCCAGTTCTATTATAGACCTAATCATATCATCATTTATGATTCAATGAAACAACAAATAATACAAGAACTGACATGTTTAGTCATTATTTCATCAGAATCAATCAGTGGATCAATATAGTGCATAGTATATACTCGCGTATAAGCCGAGTTCAAATGCAAACAACATAGACCCAGATCTATCATTACATAATGCGCCAGCAGATCTGGGTCTATGCAGTTTGTAAGGACTAATCAGTGGTACAAACAACATAGACCCTGATCTGCCAGCTCACTATGCGATGGCAGATCAGGGTCTATGTTGTTTGCATTTGGACCTGGCTTATATGCGAGTATATATGGTAGTGTTTCCTACAGAACATATAAAGGGCATGGTAAATAGGTGCGTAGAAGGGCACCTAAGTATGCTTTGCCAAGTCAATGCACCTGAAGCACACTTTGCCAAGTCAGAAGGGTACCTGAAGCACACTTTGCCAGGTCAGAAGGGTACCAGAAGCACACTTTGCCAGGTCAGAAGGGTACCTAAAGCATACTTTGCCAGGTCAGAAGGGTACCTAAAGTATACTTTGCCAGGTCAGAAGGGTACCTGAAGCATACTTTGCCAGATCAGAAGGGTACCTAAAGCATACTTTGCCATGTCAGAAGGGTACCTAAAGCATACTTTTCCAGGTCAGAAGGGTATCTAAAGCATACTTTGCCAGGTCAGAAGGGCATCTTAAGTATGCTTTACCAGGTCATAAGGGCACCTTAAGTATGATTTGCCAGGTCAGAAGGGTACCTAAAGCACACTTTGCCAGGTCAGAAGGGTACCTAAAGCATACTTTGCCAGGTCAGAAGGGTACCGAAAGCATACTTTGCCAGGTCAGAAGGGCATCTTAAATATTCTTTACCAGGTCATAAGGGCACCTTAAGTATGATTTGCCAGGTCATAAGATTATCTGAAGCACACTTTGCCAGGTCATAAGGGTACCTGAAGTATGCTTTGCCAGGTCATAAGAGCACTTGAAGTATGCTTTGCCTGGTCATAAGGATACCTGAAGCAAGCTTACCCAGGTCAGATGGGTACCGGAAGTATGCTTTGCCATGCCATGAGGGCACCTGAAGTATGCTTTGCCAGGTCAGAAGGGCACATGAAGCAATGACAGAAGGGTACCTAAAGCATACTTTGCCAGGTCAGAAAGGCATCTTAAGTATGCTTTACCAGGTCACAATGGCACCTTAAGTATGCTTTGCCAGGTCAGAAGGGCACATGAAGCAAGTTTTGCCAGGTCAGAAGGGCACCTGAAGTATGCTTTGCCAGATCAGAAAGGCACCTGAAGCACACTTTGCCAGGTCAGAAGAGAACCTGAAGCAAGCTTGGCCAGGTCAGAAGGTTATCTGAAGCATGTTTTTCGAGGTCTGAAGGGCACCTGAAGCACATTCTGCAGGTCAGAGGGGCACTGGCAATATTGGATAACAAAAAATATATATATAGTTTAGCCTCTACAGTTCTAAAGAGGAGAAAGTCATTTACGTACATGGATTGGAAATGTCTTAATTAAAAGATAAAAGCAGAACAGATTAGGCATTTTTGGACATCAGTGGTCAACTTCTAAAATTACACATACAATCAATCACTATTGGATTGTTTAATAGCTCAGATTTGATGTAAAATGAAACACTTAAATGTCAAGATGTACAAAAAGATTTTTCATCTCTTGAGGGATTTACATCTATGGTACTTAACAAGCAGGTTTGGTAAAGGGCACAGTTTGTTTACTTAAAATCTATATGTCTGTTAACAGGGTGTAAATAAACATCTTTCTCACTTTTGAACACAATCAAGTAAGTTCAAATCCATTTATACAGTTTCAGGATTTGTGCACCCACCCCCTGTTTTTGTGAGAAACTACATTGTAGTTACAAAAAACAACCACTATTAATTTATGAAGAAAAATGCAGAATAAACTTCTGTAAGAGGCCAGAGTTGGGCAGAATGGTCAATGCAGATTTCATTTGGTAGGGTTTGAGCAAATGTACACTTCCAATATTTTGCACATTTCTAAGTTTAAAATAGATGACTATGGACCTAATAAGAGTAACTGAGAACTGTGTTACATATTCACATGACTTATCATCGGAATGTGTAGGTGGTGGGTAGAAACACAAGACAACAGTGTTGATTGGTCATTGGGATGTGTAAGTGGTGGTAAGAAACACAAGACAACAGTGTTGACTATGGAGATAATTACTGTTATTTGTTGAAAATAATACTTGATGAAAATATTAATAAAAGCTTCCTTTAAAAAAATTCAGTGAGGTAGATAAAATATTTTCATTAATTGTAAATTTCTGAGCATTCTTACAAATACTTAAAACCATTGAAATGATTATCTAAGATATGATGCACCTGTTTCTTATTTCATTGGCCAGAGCAGCGAGTACAACATTGGTTATTTATCTTTACTCATTTGGAGATATATCTTGGCTTTATTAGGGTCCTGTATCAAGATTTAGTGCCCTATATTGATCAACTTTTCTATTTGTCTATCCATATGTCTGTCTGTCCATCCATTCACACTTCTTGTAATCAGCATGACTTGGCAACCCTTGCACATAATTGGATGTCATTTGATACATGAGTTGTGTATTACATGTAAATGTGCCATTTAAAGATTTTGTCTTTTCAGTTTTAATTTTGACAGAGTTATTGCCCTTTTTCCATCAGTACTACATTTCCACTACAGAAAGTGATTGTAACCAGCCTAGTTCAGGAACCATAGAAGATATTCTGATGCAATTGTTTGTGTACATTGTCTCAAAGACCTAGATGTGCGTTTTATATGTTTTGTCATGACAACTCCATTTTGGATAGAGTTATAGCCCTTGACAATTAGTTTTATATCTTCACATGGGATGTTGCTTGCAACTAGCATAGCTCAGCAGCCCTGATACATAGTTGGATGCCATTTGGTAGGTGAATTGTCTATTTCATGTAGATATGCCTTTTAAAGGTTTTGTTTTTCAAGTACTATAGAGATGCGAGTTATTGCCCTTTTTACAGCAGTATTACATCTCCACTACAGATCTTTGTAACTATCATAGTTCAGGAACCATTCAACATATTCTGATGCAATTTAGTGTGTACATTGTCTTGTAGCCCTAGATATACCTTTTGTGGGTTTTGTCTCGACAACTCCATTTTGGATTAAGTTATGGCCTTTCATAATTAACTTGATATCTTCATATAGGATGTTGCTTGTAACCAGCATAGTTCAAGAACCATTCAACATATTCTGATGCAATTTAGACTTACATGTGCCTTGTATGGGGTTAGTCTCTTGTAGAAAAGTTATGGCTCCCTGGTTGCTCATCCTTATGACTTTGGTTTCTGCAAGATAACTTCACCAAAATATGATGCATTTTCAACCATATTTGGCATGTGGCTTCAGATTGATGAGACCTTGAGTGAGTTTGATTTTCATCATTCCACTACATCATTTACAGGAGTTATGGCCCCTGATTGCTATCCTCCTGACATTGGTTTCTGCAGCAAACTTTACTTAGCTTTGTTTTATTTCAACCAGATTTGGTATGTAGTTTGATATTGATGAGACCTTGAATAAGTTTAATTTCAAGTGTTCCACATTATCATTTGGAAGAGTTATGGCTCCTAATTGCTGCATCTCATAACTTTGTTTTCCAAAACATAACTTTACTAAGGAATATTGCATTTTTAGCCTGTTGTTGTGCACCTTTATATTGATGAGACATTGAATGAGTTGGATTTCCAGCATTCCAAGTTATCACTTAGAAGAGATATGGTCCTTGATTGCCGATCTCCAGACACTGGTTTTCCAACTGAAGTTCTTCTGTTTAAGGCTCCACCGAGCAAATTGTAGAGTGTGTGGCCCTTAGCATTGTACCCATTGGTTTGAGCTCTAGTTTTGACAAGTTTGTTGAAAGAATCCATTGCACATTTGCAAGCATACCAATGTTAATAGAAGGATTAACTATCATCAATCAACATCAGAACAAACTGACAAGATAATGATATCAGTCATAAACAAGTTTGACTGGTCCTCTCTCTCAACTAAAGCAAAGGAAACAATCGTATTGTATACTATTAGGAAGATCTTAAGAAGATTCAGAACCGGAAAACAATACCCCACACAAAATCCAGAAAAGCAATTTGTTATGGTGTAAAGGTTCATGGCATCACTAAATATGGTCAGTGTGCCACTAGAAAGAGCCAAGATGCGGTAAAATTAGGTCATGTTTAAACCCCAGGCTAAAATGGCCTGTAGGAAACGATATTATTTATTTCATTACGATAGAGATCATTTTTCCTGTAGTTCAATTATCTAGCCTGATTCATAATTAATATGGTATCTAGTCATTTTAAGGTCATAAAGGTTTCATTACAATTTCAGTTTTAAGACTGATGTTTCTCCACTTCAAATCCATTGACATTACCCAGGGATATAAAAGATTGAATCAGGATAAAAATATAATTAGCTGTGATACTTGAATTGAACCTAAAAGGTAAAGTGCCCAAACACCAATTGACATGGATTGGTAAATCTCATCTGATGCAACACATATGGCAAAACAATTAGCTATGTCTATCCTAACAGAATTTGTAAAGCCTATGGGATCTTGTAATGAGCCAACATGACATTAGGTCTTCATCATACTTGCATTAACATGACGTGTCACACGAAAAACACATTTTTTTACTCTCACTTTATTCAAGTTCTCAAAATATGTGTTTTTTCTTACGTTGAGCCAACACTGGCTAGAATCCCCAGTTTTCATAGTGCTTGAAGAGACCAACTGGTGATCCATGTGAACACGCAATACATTGCTCACCTTGCTGCTGTGTTGCAATTTCCAAAGCAAGTGACCATGCTACACACTGTAGCATGACAAAGGATAAGAGAGTACCTAGCATGAACCACAACATGCTAAATACCAGATATGATCCCCTTGCAATTTAATGGAAGTCTGAAAGAAATTTTTAAAAAGTAACCAACTTACCTACCCAGTCCTAATAGGGTGGGTTAGTAAAGGGCAAATATTGTTTTATGTCAAGACAGGAGTTTGTCCATTGGAGAAGGTCACCTAGACACTTTGAACTATACGACATGTACAATTTCAAATCTTTTATAACTCCGATATGTTTCGTTCAGTTTTTAAGAAATGTTCGTAACTTAGATTTATTCTGTCAATAACCATGTTTTTTTCAGAAAGAAAAATGCAATTTTAAAAAAAAATTGGTATACTAATTGGGAAAGCAGCATTCTCCTCAAGTTTGATTGGTCCATTGCAGGGTTGATTCACTCAGTATTTACCTCATAAACTCTTCTAATTTCAAATGCAATATAATCCAGATATTGTGCTAATTTATTTGGGGGAAATTTGTGTCATGGAAAGATTTGATTCATTACCCCAAAATTCTTAACATATTTCAACTAAATCAAAAATAAATTTGTTCAGAAAGTTAATACAAGACTGTGTATAAGGTGTGAATTATTTTAATGTTTTCAACTGCCAGAAATGGATCTTTGACCAGTATTGCAAAATTATGCATACTTTGTAGTCAGAACTCCTGATTATCTGGACCATTCTTATGCCCCCCCCAATGAGTTAGGATAATCAGGCTTTTAGTGTAGTTTGTGAGATGAAGAATACTAAAGTATGAAATAAAATCAAAGATCTGAGAATGGGCTCTGCACAATGTTCTGATTATCTTCCTCATTATAACACTGTTCATGAGAGCCATAGAGTATATACTGTCTTATAGTGAGACTGCCTCACAATGAAGTATACAACACATATACAGTACACCCTCATTATAACACTATCCATGGGAGCCATAGTGTATACTGCCTTATTGTGAGACTGCCTTATAATGAAGTATACAACACATATACAGTATACCCTCATTATAACACTGTCCATGGGAGCTATAGAGTATACTGCCTTATTGTGAGACTGCCTTATAATGAAGTATACAACACATATACAGTACACCCTCATTATAACACTGTCCATGGGAGCCATAGTATATACTGTCTTATAGTGAGACTGCCTTACAATGAAGTATACAACACATATACAGTACACCCTCATTATAACACTATCCATGGGAGCCATAGTGTATACTGCCTTATTGTGAGACTGCCTTATAATGAAGTACATGATACAGTTTTCCCTCATTATAACACTGTCCATGGGAGCTATAGAGTATACTGTCTTATAGTGAAACTGCCTTATAATGAAGTATACAACACATATACAGTACAGCCTCATTATCACACTGTCCATGGGAGCTATATAGTATACTGTCTTATAGTGAAACTGCCTTATAATGAAGTACATGACATGTATAATTTTACTAAGTAAAATCTATTTTTGAAAGACCACTACCATGAGAGACCACATGTCTTGAGACACCAGGTTTTCAGTGCACAGATTTATTGATTATATAGAGGTATTACCTGTCTTGAGATACCATGATTTTTTAGCAGAAGGGGTGGCCTTTCAATACAGATTCTGCTGTGCCATGTAAAGACATGGGATCCATGACCATACTTCCCTTATAACAGGAACTGTGTTATAATAAAGTCCTTAAAGTGAAGTAGTGCTGTATATACAATAATAGAACTTTGTTATGATGAAAGTCCTTAAAATGAGGTAGTGATGTATATACAATAAAAAAACTTTGTTATGATGAAAGTCCTTAAAGTGAGGTAGTGCTGTATATACAATAATAGAACTGTGTTGAGATGAAAATTAGGTTGCATGAACCAGTAAAGAGGATATTAAGATGAGGTTAATATGATAGGTTTTATTGTTTTATTACATGATTATATGCTAAATTTTTCATTTAACTTGTTTTCAATTAGTGAAAATGCCACTTCAGATGTGCGACACCACAACAAATGTCATGAGTTCACTTAAAATAAATGACATCATGATGGTGCAATTAGATCACATGATGTCCTATCATTCAATGAAAAAGCATTTCTTACAGGAATCACGTAACCCCATTTCAGACTGATTGACATTAATTACTCTAAGTTGCAAAATTTCTTGTGCTTAAAATATTCATGTATTTAGGAAACTGATTTCACACATAAAGTATTTTTTCCAGTGATAATGATGCAAGGAGTATAATTTCC
Source organism: Margaritifera margaritifera (assembly GCA_029931535.1). Lineage (NCBI taxonomy): Eukaryota > Metazoa > Mollusca > Bivalvia > Unionida > Margaritiferidae > Margaritifera > Margaritifera margaritifera. Next base: position 2,081,816 of record JAQPZY010001522.1, on the reverse strand, counting down.
TTAGTTGTATCAATGATTAGATGGTCTACACCAGTTCTTGCATGGGCCAATTGCTGCGTTCTTGCATGGGCCTTGCTGCAAAATGTTTAATTATTTTGACATATTATTTGTGCAGCATTGAAAAATCCTTGAATTTATGGTGCTGACTTGGGAACTCCTTGAATTTTAAAAAAATTTGGTTTTATTTATGAGAAGTCCTTGAATTTGTTGAAAAACTCCATAATTTTTCCCCCGACTCCCTGAATTTATCTGAGGGAATATAAAAAGTTAAAACTGAATAAAATATATCATGTTTTAAATTCAGAATTTTTCATTTTTACATTTTTTTTCCAAAAGTAATGAATAAATAAATAAATAAAATGGGAAAGAATTTAGTGGATCAAATGACACATGACACAAGTAGTTACCAGATGGAGTAGCATACCTTTGCTGTAGTGGCATGCTGATTAGTTATGTGTTCTTTCTGTTACTTTTGCACCTATTAATGCAGTGATAACAAATAAGATCAAGAAATTTAAATTTACATAGGGAAAAATACTCCTTGAAAACTTTTGGAAGTCCTTTAAAACTAGTTTGGAAAGTCCTTGAAAAACAACTCTCTGAGGCTGTACAACAATGTGACATGTTTTTTTTTTAAATGTTAATAAAGGGAAAAAATATATTCTTTACATGGCAATGTTTATTTTTTACTGCAACCAACAAAATTGCTGCACATAATCAAGAATAAGTAAATATCTTGTGACATCTGGTTCAGTGTGTTAACTGGTGCAATCCCAATAACTGTTGAAAATGGTGTCATAAATATGTCCATTTAATCGATTTGCAATATTTTGATGATGCCTAAATATTACATCAGCAACAGTTAAAGCCAAAAGTTACAGGAACTGTTGAATTTACAGACCACATTTTCATTTATTTTAGGAGCATTTAAAATATGGAGTTGTATGATTGGCAACAATTACTGTTAGGACATTAGACAGTTTTCTTTACAAGATTCTCAGCTTTTTTCAGAGTAAATTATACTGATAATCATCATTGCTGTATTAAAAATTTGAGCCAGGAATTGAAAATACAAGAGGAAATCTATATTATTTGAAATGTAGAATTAAATAAAGGTTTGCCACAATCTCATGGTCTCATCTTGAATCCAAATGATTTGGATTGGTTTGGTGTTTTATAGTTCAGCAGTGCAAGTAGTTTATTTACTGCTGAGGCAATTGGAGTAAATTGCAGGCAAATGGGATGGTAGCGGACCTGATCAAATAATAAATTTGGATAGAATCAAATAAAATATATAGGTTCAAATTTGGCTCACTGACAATATTTGTAGAGTTTTATCATTCTTTATTGCTTCTAGCTTGCAAATCAGCATTTTGCAAATGCATTCATTCAGTTGCTTGGATAAGAATTGTCAATTCAAATTATAGAGGCAGTAAACAAACCACTAATAAAGCTACTATATGTAACACTGACACATGCATTTTTTTTATATGTCCCTACTGTTTTATTTGGCTCTGTCCATTGGTTCATACATGTATTACACCCATATGTCCACATGTCTGCATGTCCATCCATCCATCTGTCCTGAGAAGCTTGTTAGCAAAAACTACATGAGGTAAGCAAATGAAACTTCGTAGGTATATTTGTATGTATACATAGATGACCTATTTTGATTTTCATGCCAAGAAAGCAATTAATTTATCTATTTTTATAAAATTTTAAACTTTCTGAGCATGTACTTTTTGGATGAAACTGTTAGCACAATTGCACATAAAACACTTGACATAGACAAATGAAATTCCATAGGCATGTTTGTATGCATAGACCTGATTCAATTTTCATGCCACTAATTGAAAGTGATTTCTCCATTTGTTTAAAAAACATAATTGTAGAACTTATGGGACTTCAAAATTTTGTTAGCATTGGGGGCATTTGTGCTTACAGATTTCTTGGGGCTGGGGTGGAGACAGCTTATGAAAGTTTAATATTTGAAGGACATGCAAATGAAATCTCAGCCCACTGTAATTACTGGTTCATAATTTGCAACCAGCAGTGACCCAAATCTGCTTTGCATAATGTGCCATTAAATGTTCATTAGGTCTGGCCCAATTATTCATTAAAAAAACTCAGCTTGAGTGCACACTCAAACTCAGATATTGTTTTGTTGCATTTCATTGCAGTCATTGAAATTTTATACAACAATTAACTATATTTAGGAACATTTGTAAACAAGATAACTTTCAACTTTCAAATCTATGGTAATCAGTGTGTTTTGTACTGAGTATCAAAAATTGAGTTTGAGTGTGTTTTGTACTGAGTATCAAAAATTGAGTTTGAGTGTGTTATCTACTGAGTATCAAAAACTGAATTTGAGTGTGTTTTGTACTGAGTATCAAAAACTGAGTTTGAGTGTGTTTTGTACTGAGTATCAAAAACTGAGTTTGAGTGTGTGTTGTACTGAGTATCAAAAATTGAGTTTGAGTGTGTTTTGTACTGAGTATCAAAAATTGAGTTTGAGTGTGCACTCAAGTTGAGGAGTCACTTTCATGAATATGGGGTTAGGATATCATACAACTCTTGAGCTTGAGATTTTGTTGTGGCTAATCACAAATGACTCTACTTTTGAAAGGTTGTTTCTGATTGGTTGATAGTGGAAACTCAGGTTCAGAGTTTTATGATATCCAGACCAGGATCTAAATGGGACAGTGCTAAACCTATTCTGCTGAAGGGGGGTGTTTAGGGGTGACTGCTACACCATATTTGCAAGTAATTGTCCTGCCTGGTTAGAAATTGGGGGAGGAGGTCTTTCAGAACTCACCAGTCATAAAAGGACAGGTCCTTTGGCACTGACCAAACATCAAAATTAAAACCTTGTGGAACTGCATGCACCCAAATATGGCATCTTTTGGAGCAGACCATGTAAAATGCCTGCCTGGCAACACCAGAGAGTTTGCCTGTAGAGCAGTTAGGTTGAAAATTTGGGGTCTTTTGGGACAGGCAATATTGCAAAAATTAGTTTTTTGGAGGGAAATGCAACATTAAAAAGGGGGTCTTTACTGTAGTACATATCCATAGAGTTGTTTTATGGCAGTGCCCCCCTACCCCCAAGGTATCATGTAATGGAAGATCTATGTTGGTGTCATTCAGTGAGTTGGGTGCATGTTCTACACAAGACCTGTACAGTGTATGTTATTCAGAAGTGTTAATTTTTTGAAAACCGGGAATATATACATGCGATCTTGAGATTCCTTCATTTATAAATTGTTATGAAGGTAATTAGTTATTGATGAATTTGAATAAAACCAGTTTAAGTAATAGGCTGAATTACACACTTTTAAAGGAAAAGACAAAAATAAGATATTTATGTTTGAATGAAAAAGACATGGACTGTAACAATACAGGCATTTTTCCCAAATTCCCAGCAGACAGTGCTGTTTTATTCCATGGCTTCAAAACTGCCAATTATTCTGTGCCACTGTTTAGTTTGCAATGCATACCCATGTCATTATGGGTTATTGATGTTGATTCGAAAGTGTGACATGTTGATGTTCTATTCAGATAGTGCCACCTTGCTGTTAGCCATTTTCACTGACATAATTTTATAGAAATTATAGAGATAGCACATTCTGCTCTAAGTTCTTAATTATATACTCTGTTCCAGTATTTGATGAGTAGTTCACTCCAATCCATTAGATAAAAGTAACAGACTCATGCATTTGAAGAAAAGTCTTAACAATTGGTCATAGACAGGAATGGCACTGGGCCTGAACTAAATTTTCACTTATAGGCACTACAGTAGCAGCTCTTTTTAATGCATTAGTTCTGCAATTTAATTGCCCAATGAAAAAATGGAGAATGCACCACCTACTCATCAGTATAGATTACCATATATATTCGTGTATAACCGGGTCCAAATGCAAACAACATAGACCCTGATCTGCCATCGCATAATGCGCCGGCAGATCAGGGTCTATGTTGTTTGTTCTACTGATTAGTCCTTACAAACTGCATAGACCCAGATCTGCTGGTGCATTATGCAATAGCAAATCTGGGTCTATGCAGTTTGCAGTTGGTATCATCTTATACATGAGTATATATGGTATGTTGGGAACTGGTTGAAAGGTTAAGATTGATGAGTCACTCATCACAACTGATCAACCATCAACTTTAATGGTTTTGAGATTTGTAAAACAAAATTGTGGACAATGTCATTTCCCATACTTAGCAGTGATCAAGTTGCCTACCGGTAGATGCCAGAAAATTGAATGGTTAACAATTAGCAGTGATCAAGTTGCCTACCGGTAGATGCCAGAAAATTGAATGGTTAACAATTAGCAGTGATCAAGTTGCCTACCGGTAGATGCCAGAAAATTGAATGGTTAACAATTAGCAGTGATCAAGTTGCCTACCGGTAGATGCCAGAAAATTGAATGGTTAACAATTAGCGGTGATCAAGTTGCCTACCGGTAGATGCCAGAAAATTGAATGGTTAACAATTAGCAGTGATCAAGTTGCCTACCGGTAGATGCCAGAAAATTGAATGGTTAACAATTAGCAGTGATCAAGTTGCCTACCGGTAGATGCCAGAAAATTGAATGGTTAACAATTAGCAGTGATCAAGTTGCCTACCGGTAGATGCCAGAAAATTGAATGGTTAACAATTAGCAGTGATCAAGTTGCCTACTGGTAGATCCCAGAAAATTGAATGGTTAACTGTAACAATTTGTTTTGAGCCATATTGTTGGCACCTCAGGACTGCACTAAACATTGGAAGGCTATTTTTATTTGAAGTACATGTAGTTATATATAAATTTTCTCTTCCTGAAGTATTTCATCCCAAAACATCTTGTAGTTTTAGAAAAAGAGCAAACTTTAAAATGTTTCTATACTTTAAATATTCAATTATGAAAAATCATAATTGTACACTTAGTCGTTTGACTTTCAGAACACTTTTCCGTTAAAACCTCAAAAATGCATTCTTCATCAGTAAATGTTACTGTACTTTGAGGTATATGAGTAATATGTTTTAAAACTTAGACGAATATTGTCAAAATTGCAATTGCATGATGATTTATGCAAATATTAAATTGGTCAGAAGTCTGTCGATAAGAAAATTAGCAGCAGCTTCTCAGTAATTTAAAAAATGAAAACCAATAAACATAGATACTTCTTTAATATGTTTTTCAATATTGCTTAAAAAATTGTATACCACCATTTGAAAAGACTGCCATATTGGAAAAGCCACAATGAAGTTCATAAAAAACAAACAGTCATTTCTAACCAAAGTTTAGAGTGCGATCCTTTTTTACTAACCAAATTTTAGAGTGTGATTCTCTTTTACTAATTAAAGTTTAGAGTGTAATTCTTTTTTACTAACCAGTAATTTTTTTTACTAACCAAAGTTTATAGTATGATCCTCTTTTACTAACCAAAGTTTAGAATGTGATCCTCTTTTACTAGCCAAGGTTTAGAGTGTAATCCTTTTTTTACTTACCAAAGTTTAGGGTGTGATTCTCTTTTACTAACCAAAGTTTTTAGTGTGATCCTCTTTTACTAATCAAAGTTTAGAGTGTGATCCTCTTTTACTAACCCAAGTTTAGAGTGTAATCCTTTTTTACTAACCAAAGTTTAGAGCGTGATCCTCTTTTACTAACCAAAGTTTAGATAGTGATTCTCTTTTACTAACCAAAGTTTAGAGTGTGATCCTCTTTTACTAACCAAAGTTTAGAATGTGATTCTCTTTTACTAACCAAAGTTTATAAGTTTAGAGTGTAATCCTTTTTTTTACCAAAGTTTAGAGTGTGATCCCCTTTTAGGGCATTTCAAGTTTTAATACTGTTTGGACTATTTTAGTCTTAGTTTGATTTTCATTATCATGATTAGGTAAGGCAGTGAAATGATATGGATTATTAGGAATAAATTTGACCTGCATTCTCAAGGGTTACATGGTTTTACTTGTATCCAAAAACTAATTTTTACAGGTCCTAGAAAAGCCAGCTTTGAATATGGATATAAAATTAAGTTTATATGAGTGCCATCCATGTTTTGCTAACTCAGAAAGAAGTGGTGGTCCCTCTTTGTAAAGCACCTCAGTATAACACTGTCCCTGATATAACATGGTACTGTTCATGGATCCCAATTATTCTGGTTGAATTTTATTTTTCCATATAATGTACCCCAGTATAAGGCAACTAATGCTTATATCACTGTTTCTTTTATGGCTACCCTGAATGGTGTTAAAGCGAGGGGTCACTGTACATGTACAAGTGAAACCTGTCTATAAAGCACACCCAGTGGACTACAGAATTTTGTCCTTGATCAATAGGTGTTCTTTATATACAAGTGAGATATGTAAGTAAACTTGTGTCTGCTAAGATCAGTTTAAATGTACAGTACTCTGTACATGGAAGGCATATAGTACATGTATACTGCCTTACAGTAAGACAATAGTATAATATAGTACATCTTAGTACATGTATACTGCCTTACAGTGAGACAATAGTATAATAAAGTACATCATACATATGATTTTATTACAACTTAATAAAATTAAATCCATGACCATACCCACCTTGTAACAGAGACCATGGTTTAATGAAGGGCCTTATAATGAGGGAGTGATATATCTATAAAAGTAGAATTTCCAATTGAAATTAAAGCAGACCTTATAAAGTTACACCCAAGCCTGTTGGTACAAAGACTTTAATACTATCATCCTGGAATACTTTTGATATTACCTGTATTTCAGGATGTATGTATGTATGTATGTATGTATGTATGTATGTATGTATGTATGTATGTATGTATGTATGTATGTATGTATGTATGTATGTATGTATGTATGTATGTATGTATGTATGTATGTATGTATGTATGTATGTATGTATGTATGTATGTATGTATGTATGTATGTATGTATGTATGTATGTATGTATGTATGTATGTATGTATGTATGTATGTATGTATGTATGTATGTATGTATGTATGTATGTATGTATGTATGTATGTATGTATGTATGTATGTATGTATGTATGTATGTATGTATGTATGTATGTATGTATGTATGTATGTATGTATGTATGTATGTATGTATGTATGTATGTATGTATGTATGTATGTATGTATGTATGTATGTATGTATGTATGTATGTATGTATGTATGTATGTATGTATGTATGTATGTATGTATGTATGTATGTATGTATGTATGTATGTATGTATGTATGTATGTATGTATGTATGTATGTATGTATGTATGTATGTATGTATGTATGTATGTATGTATGTATGTATGTATGTATGTATGTATGTATGTATGTATGTATGTATGTATGTATGTATGTATGTATGTATGTATGTATGTATGTATGTATGTATGTATGTATGTATGTATGTATGTATGTATGTATGTATGTATGTATGTATGTATAGGGTTTAATGACATATCAGCACAATGCTGGCTATATGATGCCTATTCAAAGGTAAGTTTAAAAAATGTAATATTCATTGTCCAATAAAAAACCTCTTTAAGAAGACCCACCAAATATTCCAGATAAACATAAACATGTAGTACACCAAGACAAAAGACGAAAGGTAAAGATGATGGTTGATATTGACCTATTGGTGTGAAGAAAGATGTGTACTATTTATAGCTTAATTAGAGAAATTTAAGGTATTAGTAGTAATCATGGATAATTTGCTTATATTCAACTGTTTCCAGGGTACTGTGGGAAGTTTCCATTACACTAATAATTAGTATGTGATAAACACAAAGTGTAGCTACCAATAAATAGTACCCATTCATAATTTTCACAGAGGTATAGTTGTTGCTCACATACATGGAATTCACTACATGCAGGTCTTCCAGGCATATAACTGCATGTCAAGCTCAGGTGTTGTTTCCAGGAATATAACTGCATGTCAAGCTCAGGTGTCGTTTCCAGCATATAACTGCATGTCAAGATCGGGTGTCGTTTCCAGGCATATAACTGCATGTCAAGCTCAGGTGTCGTTTCCAGGCATATAACTGCATGTCAAGCTCAGGTGTTGTTTCCAGGCATTTAACTGCATGTCAAGCTCAGGTGTTGTTTCCAGGCATATAACTGCATGTCAAGCTCAGGTTTTGTTTAATTTTTTAACTTCTTTCATGATAGGTTAATTTCAAAGTGACTTCATTATTATTGTTCTCAGATGTTTCTACAGCCAGCTTTGTGTTTCCGTGCATGTATTTACTTTTAGCTCTGCTAGTCGAAGACAAGAAGATCTTATGCGATGGCATCTTTTCTGTTGTCAGTGCATTCGGCATCAATATGTATGTTAGCACAAGTTTATTATCACTACTACTTCAAAACTATTTTGAGGACTGCCGAGCAACTTTACACATACATTTATCCCAGCATCTAGTTGGTCCAAAATGAAAATGGTGCTGCCCCTCAGACATTCAATATCACCAGCCATCTTGAAAATATTGTTATTGCTACTCCCACCTCTTGAACTGATTAGTCTGTTGGCATGGGTTTTCATTGTTAGACTTCTTATGATATCTAGTTGGTCCTTTATGAAATCTGACCTCAAACATGGCCACTAAGGTTGCCATTTTGAAAACTGTGGAAAACAACTCCTCCTGAATGGATGGTTTATCAACATGTGGGTTTTCACTAAAAGACTTCTTATGATATCTATTTGGTCCTAAATCAAAATGGTGCTTACCAGTATCTGACATCCAACATGGACAACCTGGTGGGCATCTTGAAAATTATGTTATCACTACTTCTGCTGAATGGAAGGTCATGTCAGTGTGGAGTTTTCACTAAAAGACTTCTTGAAAATCTTATTATTGCAACTTTTCCTGAATGGATAAGCATATCCACATGGGGTTTTCACAAATAGATGTCTTGTGAATATGGGGTCATGCCTAACTGAAAATGGTGCTGTCTGACCTCCAACATGGCCACCATATTGGCCATCTTGAAAATATTTATGTTGCTACTACTCCTGATGGTTGTATCAACATGAGCTTTTCATTACAAGACTGAAAATGGTGCTAAGCAGACCTCCAACATGGCCACCATGAACATGTTGTTATTGCTACTCCTCTTTAACAGATGATTGTGTAATAGGGGAATTTCACAAAACACTTTTTACCATATGTGGCTGGTCCTAAATTAAAATGGGGAGACAGTGCTCTAATAAGCTCTTGCTCTCTACTGAATCCCCAAAAACTTATCTTTATACTGCATTTGACAAAGTTTCTGAAATAAATATAGTTAAAACTAAATGAAAATTATGCTGATCTGACCTCACAAAATGGCCACCCTGCCAATTTGATAATCTTTTTATTGCCACTCCTACTGAACATATGGTCAGACCAACAAGTTTGTTTAAAAATACTCCTTGTAATATGTGGTTGTTCCTATATTAAAATAATGTTTATTTGATCTTCATAATGGCTGCCTTGATGGTCATCTTAAAATTCATTCTATGACTTCTTCTGAATGGATGGTCAGAATGACATGGGGTTTTCTTGAAAACGTTTTTGCAGTATGTAGCTAGCTCTGAGTGAAAATGATGCTCATCAGCTTGGCATCATAGTGGCCATCTAAAAAAAATCTTGTTATCACTACTCCTGTTGAATGAATAGTAGCATCGGGATTTTCACTAAAAAATGTTTTGCAATTTGTAATTGGTTCTGTATAGATCTGACCAGCAACATATCCTTGCTTTTGTAAAATAGTTTGAAAATCTGACCTAATTGACCTTGAGGTCAAGTCAAAGGTCACAGCTTCAATTTTTTTGCTTCACTGAACATATAAACACAATGACTTTTGTATATTCAAATGAATTTTGACAAGACTTTGTATTTAGCTGGATTCCAATAAACAAGTTGATGGTCAGCACTCTTGCATTGATTTTAGGGTCAAAGGTCAGGTTTGTATCTGTAATGGTTTGTGAGTAGGATAACAAACAAGTACAAATTGATTTTTTATCAAATCCAGTTTGTAGATATATCTGAAGAATACATTGAATGATGCCAGTTAAATAACTTGGGTTTAAAAAAAAATGAATTAACGATTTAACAAACTTAGCATGTGGGTATATCTTGACAGTATTTGAGATGAGTTCAGAGATCTTCTATCAATGATATCAGTTTCAAGGTCAAAGGCCATGACAAAGAATTTCTTTTGTTTGTCACTTATTATGTGATAAACATATGTAAAAAATATTGTTCTTACCAAAATTGGTATTTTGAAGTTACTCAAGTCTTACCAAATTTGGTATGTTTGAATCACTCAAGTCTTACCAAATTTGGTATGTTGGAGTTACTCAAGTCTTACCAAATTTGGTATGTTGGAGTTACTCGAGTCTTACCAAAATTGGTATGTTGGAGTTACTCAAAAATATCTGAGATAGTTTCAGTACTCAACTTTTGAAAAGAATAAAATGACTGAAGAAGCAGACGTATCATGGATTCCTGGAAAATATTTTCAACAAGTAGAGTCTCAGTCCTTGCTCACATAAACACAACCACACAGATATTAAATTTAAAAAAATATACCAAGTTTCTGACCTTAAAATCCATTGGACAATGGATAATTTTTTTTAATAAGATGCAGTCTTTGCTGGTTTCAATAGTTCATTTGGTGGTGTGTGTGTGTGAAGGTAATACAAATTTCATTCGTGTTCATCTTGGCACTCATTTGAGGCTGGATGTTAGTATTGTTAAAACTTCCCCAAAGATCTTGTTGAATTTTTATCAGCATAGAAAATGATCTATCTGCATCTGCATTGCTGTGAGAGAGTAGCAAAAACATGATGGGTGGTGTTTCTAAGTCGATGGTTGCCTTACACTCCAGTAGCAAAAACATGATGGGTGGTGTTTCTAAGTCGATGGTTGCCTTACACTCCAGTAGCAAAAACATGATGGGTGGTGTTTCTAAGTCGATGGTTGCCTTACACTCCAGTATGACTAATGTTGATATGGTGTTTGCAGTGTGTGCAGAAAAATAAAATACTCCTCCATGTTCTGTACTTCACAAAGTCAAACTCTGCCCAATAGTTCTGAAATTTAGTTTTGCTAGACTTTGCTTGTTTTGCAGATGGGTCATCTTTTCTAAAATCACAGCTGCATTTGACATTTTGCCATAAAAAATATTGTACACTATTCTGACTACTGAAATAATTGTGTTTTGCATTTATTATATGGAGTAAAATCAAACTTTAAAGAAATGTTGCTGCTGATCACAAACTTGCCAATAATCTTTAATAATGATGACTTAAACATTCTCATTCAAGGCAATGATGTATAATAACTTTGTTCATCAACAGGCATCTTTATACTTGTAGCTAACTCAAATGAATTGGGTTGTTTGACTAGTACTGTACTTTACCTATGCAAATTAGCCTAATGGGCTCTCGCACAGTAGTGTTCAAAAGGACTTGACATGTATCATCCTAGCTATTCTCAGCCAACTAAGTAATCTGTGAAATGGTGGTTGTTTATCTCTGACCACTTTAACTTTTAATTGACTCCATAATAAACTACCCCGAGGATGGTTTTTACATGGGCTATAAGCAAGTCTGTTCATTGTTTATACAGACTACATGTTTCAAACATGTATAGTGGTGGTCTAAAACTCTGTTGTTTTTTTTTTTCCTTTCCCTAAGATTATTGAAAATCATGTTTTTCAAAACACAACTGTGCTGGGGGGGGGGAGTAAAAAAATGTGTTTTTCGCGTGACAAGTCATGTTATATCAAGTATGATGAAGACCTAATGTCATGTTGGCTCATTTAAAGATCATTAGGCTTTACAAATTCTGTTAGGATGGACATACTGTAGCTGATTGTTTTGCCATATGTGTTGCATCAGATGAGATTTACCAATCCATGTCAATTGGTGTTTGGGCACTTTACCTTTTAGGTTCAATTCAAGTATCACAGCTAATTATGTTTTTATCCTGATTCAAATTTGATATCCCTGGATAATGTCAATGGATTTGAAGTGGAGAAACAGCAGTCTTACAACAGAATATTTTGAAACAGACAGCAGAGAATGAGCAGTGTGGAAGCGTAGATAGCAGTAAACATTAAAAAGAACTAACAAAATAGAAGAGTTTGCAGTGGAAATTGGGACAAAAAAAATAACAAATACACTATGATTTTTCAGCAGAAATGCAATGGAAATTAGCGGAGAAGAAGCAACAATTAGTACCAGATGTTTTTCATGAACAAATTCATTTTAGAGAAAATTCAGTGTTCCAGTCTGAGCTTTCAGTGGAGGTATAGCAGATTTGAAGTTGCTTCTTGTGGTTTTACTGACTTTTTAGCAGCTTTGAAGTTGCTTCTTGTGGTTTTACTGACTTTTTAGCAGATTTGAAGTTGCTTCTTGTGGTTTTACTGACTTTTTAGCAGATTTGAAGTTGCTTCTTGTGGTTTTACTGACTTTTTAGCAGCTACCCAGTGGAGGTATAGCAGATTTGACGTTTCTTCTTGTGGTTTTACTGACTTTTTAGCAGCTTTGAAGTTGCTTCTTGTGGTTTTACTGACTTTTTAGCAGATTTGAAGTTGCTTCTTGTGGTTTTACTGACTTTTTAGCAGCTACCCAGTGGAAGTATAGCAGATTTGAAGTTGCTTCTTGTGGTTTTACTGACTTTTTAGCAGCTACCCAGTGGAAGTATAGCAGATTTGAAGTTGCTTCTTGTGGTTTTACTGACTATTTAGCAGCTACCCAGTGGAAGTATAGCAGATTTGAAGTTGCTTCTTGTGGTTTTACTGACTTTTTAGCAGCTACCCAGTGGAAGTATAGCAGATTTGAAGTTGCTTCTTGTGGTTTTACTGACTTTTTGACAGCTACCCAGTGGAAGTATAGCAGATTTGAAGTTGCTTCTTGTGGTTTTAATGACTTTTTGGCAGCTACCCAGTGGAAGTATAGTGGATTTGCAGTGGACCACTGAATTTCCGCTGACTAACTATATCAGCAGTTTAGGCCCTAAGTCAGTGGTCCTCAACACGGTGCCCGCCAAGGTTTTTTGTGTGCCCGCGGAAGAGGTTATAATGAATAATAAAAAATCAAAAGATGGGTTGATTTAATTGGTTGGTGCCCGCCACTCTCTCATAAACTCACAAATGTGCCCGTAGGCAAAAAAGGTTGAGGACCCCTGCCCTCAGTCATAGTGAAACTGCTTTTAGTCTGTGTCGCTGCAATTTGGCCTGGATAAAGCATATGATATAACAGAATGGTGAAGCACTAAAAGACAAAAGCCAATATTATTTGGAATAATTATTTTGGTACAGTACTGCTGAATTTAGCTTATTGGTAGTTCATAACATTCTGGTAATTTGTTAAAGACAGTTATGCAGAAGATTCAGAAATGAAGAAACAAAAGAAATGACAGGAAAAAATCCATTTTTTCTTTTGAAAAGTGATCTTAAGAGGCATTAAAATGTGTTATAGCATCGGTACAGATTCCTATTACATTGTATTTTGTTCTAAAGTTGAATCTTGGTTTCATGGATCATTGTTGCCAGAAACATAGTTTTACTCAAACCTAGTTGAGTAGTTACCATAAATACATCTACCCAGCTGCAACATGCATCTGTAAACAGTGTAGACCCAGGTCTTCTGCCAGCAGGTCAGACTTATAGTACACCCCTTGCCAGCAGGTCAGACTTATAGTACACCCCTTGCCAGCAGGTCAGACTTATAGTACACCCCTTGCCAGCAGGTCAGACTTATAGTACACCCCTTGCCAGCAGGTCAGACTTATAGTACACCCCTTGCCAGCAGGTCAGACTTATAGTACACCCCTTGAAAGATTAAGTAGAACAAATAGCCTAGAACATAATCTGATGGTATAATATGGGATGGCAAATCAGGGTACCGTATATACTCGGGTATAAGTGGATACCAACTGCAAACTGCATAGACCCAGATCTGCCATCACATAATGCGCCAGCAGATCTGGGTCTATGCAGTTTGTAAGGACTAATCAGTAAAACAAACGACATAGACCCTGATTTGCTTGCGCATTATACATTATCAGGGTCTATGTTGTTTGCATTTGGAATTGGCTTATACGCGAGTATATACGGTATTTGGTTTTTTCTTCAGTGGGCCACATGTTATTTATGGGTCAGTATAGTACATATTTTCTATGGCAGGGGTGTCAAACATATTGCCCATGGGCTGGATACAGCCTGCCAAACTTATTATTTATTATTATTATTTATATCAAATCTGACCTGCCATAGCAAATGAGTTTGGGAACACAAATTATGGTAACCATACCAATACATAAATCTGCATTTTATCATGATTTCTGAAAGCAATATTGTTGGAAAGACTCCATCAGCTTTTGTTGATTGAAATCTTGGTGCTCCATTAAAGTCATAAAATGCTTCAGTGCATACCAGTAGAATCAGCTTAGACCAGGCTATATAATGAGAATTGTATAATTTGATTTGTCACTATTCATCCAAGTCAAGTTTTGCTTTTGATTATCTATGGCACAATAAAGTTGATGATATTAACTCTTTTGTTTATGAGGTTATACTGTTTGGCTTGATGCATAATTATGACAATAATTATGATTGCTGTTTATCATTCTGTTTGATTCGAGTCTTTGCAGATTAAGGTGGGAAGATTGTGAACCATTAATGATATGACTTTGATGTGGTCTCAGTTGTAGCAATATTGTTGAGACCAAAGGAAAGTTCCTGCTTTGTAGCATCTATTATGTAGACTCATGTCTATAATGATGTTAAAGACTGAAGTTAGAAATGACCGTATATACTCGCATATAATCTGGATCCAAATGCAAACAACATTGACCCTGATCTACTGTCGCATAATGCGCCAGCAGATCAGGGTCTATGTTGTTTGTTCTACTGATTAGTCCTTACAAACTGCATAGACCCAGATCTGCCAGAGCATTATGCAATGGCAGATCTGGGTCTATGCAGTTTGCAGTTGGTATGGGCTTTTACGTGAGTATATACGGTAGTTAGTCACTAGAAAGGGGTAGATAGTATAAGCTACAAATGAAATTATGGTTGGTTGAGTAGGTGTAATTTAACTGTTTTCAGCAAGGTGTAAATTAAAATGTCATGGCATACTAAATAATAGTCTAATTAGTCTCCCTCAACAGCCAATTACATGTAACATTAATATTTTAATTTACAACATTCCATTACATTATTTATAGGGGTTATGTCCCCTGATTGCAGGTCTTTCTGACTTTGGTTTTTGCAGTATAACTTTACAAAGGTTTGTTGGATTTCAGCCAAATTTGGCATGCATCTTTATATTGATAAAACCTTGAATGAGTTTTAATTTCAGAGTTTCAGGACATCATTAACATGGGTTATGCCCCCAGATTGCCAGGTTTCTGACTTTGGTTTCCACAGTTTAATTTTGCCAAGGTTTGTTGGATTTCAACCAGATTTGGCATGCAGTTTTGTATTGATGAGGCCTTGAAAGAGTTTGAATTCCAGTGTTTTGTGGCAGCATTTACAGGAGTTATGTCACCAGTTTGTCCATCTTCCTGACTTTGGTTTCTGTAGCAATACTTTTCCAAGTACTGCAAACAAATATGATATACTCCTTTATATTGATGAAACCTTGAAATTTGGTAATTTACAGTATTCCACAACATCAACTACATGAATCATGCCCCCAAATTGCTGTCCTTCAGACTATGGTTTCTGCAGCAAAACTTTACCAAGGTTTGTTTTGATTTCATCCAAATTTGGCATGAATACTGATGAAACCATGAATGAGTTTGAAATCCAGTATTCCGTGGGACAATTGACAGGAGTTATGCCTCCTGATTGTTTGTCCCTTAGACTTTAGTTTCTGCAGCATAACTTTTACCAAGGATTGTTTAATTTCAATAAAATTTAGCATACAGCTTTATATTGATGAAACTTGACTGAGTTTGATTTTCAGCATTTCATGACATTATTGCCTATCCTCCTAACTTTGGTTTCTGCAGCATAATTTTACAAAGGTCTGTTGGATTTCAGCTGAAGTTGGTATGCAGCTTTACACCGAAGAGACCCTGAAATAATTTGCATTCTGTCATTCCATGACATAATTTACAAGAGTTATATCCCCTGAATTTGCATCCTTTTTACCAAAGATTGTTGGATTTCAATCAAAGGTGGCATGCAGTCTTATATGTATGAGACCTTGATTTGTTTCTTACATTCCACAACATCAATTAGAGGAGATATGGTTCCTGATTGTCGATCCTCCTGACTTTGGTTTCAGCAATATTACTTTACCATTACGATTGTTGGATTTCAATCAAATTTGTTATAACCCTTTGCTGAAACTTGAATCAGTTGGATTTCCAGCATTCCACATCTATATTTAGAGGAGTTATGGTCCCTGAATGCCTGTTCTAATAACTTTGTTTTCTCAATACAAGTTTCTCTGTTTACAGCCCTGCCAAGCAAATTGTAGCATGGTATATGGGGGCCTTTTACAATCCACCCATTGCTAAAAGCTCCTGCCAGTTGTTTCTGTTTATTATATGGTTTTCCCCTCACAAGAAAGACAAAAAATGAAACAATACACTCTTACACAAATTCAGCTTCAGAAATTCCTTGTATAGATTGTGCTTGGAAGGTTCCTTGTAATTGTTTGACATAATAGGGAATGACAGCCCTGCAGATAGACATAATAAAGCCACTAGTCTGGCAATAACAACTCAATTATCTGAAAATGGCTCATGATGTAAACCTGTCAAATCTTGCTGAAATGAAGGACAAACACTCTGACTTACCGTATATACTCGCATATAAGCCGGGTCCAAATGCAAACAAAATAGACCCTGATCTGCCATCACATAATGCGCTGGCAGATCAGGGTCTATGTTGTTTGTTCTACTGATTAGTTATTACAAACTGCATAGACCCAGATCTGCCAGTGCATTATACGATGGGAGATCTGGGTCTATGCAGTTTGCAGTTGGTATTGGCTTATACGCGAGTATAGACGGTATTGAAAATATGTAGTCATCGGACTGACAGCCTGATATTACTGATCCCTCAGTATGAGGAGCTTCAATACACTATGATCTCTTACAACATGAGTTTGGTCAATGTATCCCTTTATACTGTTTTTTTTTTTGTGTTAATCATATTACATAACCCTGCTTGTAATGTATCCCTTTATAAGGTGGTCTGCACTTTTAAAAAATGCTATTCTTCATAAATGGCTTCTTTTGACAGCATTATGGTAAGGGACTGCTGCATTTGCCCCCAAAACTTTAAAATGGTTCTTTTGAAAGGATTTGGTCATTAAATGCTGACATGAAGATATAAAATATGTAAAAATGTCATGTGCAAAACTGTATGACCTCATAATTTTACCACTGAAAAAAAATTGTATTTTCACTATGAAATCTTGAAGAGATGAAAAAGATTTGTGACACAAGATTTAATAACTTGATTTTATTATCAGTAATACCATACCTATTGCTATTGCATACCCAGTACTTTTCAGGGAGGAAAATACCCAGACTGAAGAATGAAAATGTTGTCCTCCCATTAGGGTGAACCCCACACTTACTGGGCATGCGTGCTGGCATCCTTCATTATTTTTTGGGTTGACATGTTGTAATTTCAACATCGCTTACGTAAAGAAGATTAGCCACCGCTTGGTGGGTCAACAAGCAAATTATCAATTGCTTTGTGTGCTATATTCTTCTTAAATTTTAGGATTATACCCTGATCAACTTTTAGTACTGTTTATTTAAACTCTCATGAGAGTTTTTTTAGACAATTGTCCTGTACACGTGCACTTTAATTTGACCTTTGTACAACTTCTCAGGGCATTAGTGTTTCAAATTTGGTTATTTTTTATTCTAATAATTAGTTATTCTAACAAACAATTCTAAAAGCAACATAGGGTAGGTATTTTATTTTAATTTCCCTATCTTTGCATTTTGCAGTCCATGAACTCGCCTGCCTGTCATATAATTCACCTTACCTATATCATGAATTATGACAATTTTTATATGTGATAAGTAGATCGCACACCACTTTTTCACTTCATCTATCTAGCTCAGTTATCAAACACAGATTCCTTTTCAATTTTAGTTTTGAATAGCCTTCCTTAAAATTTTGCCTTTTTATTAGCAATTATAACCTACTGGTTTTTGCTAATTTAGTAGTCCCTTGCTGTATTGAAGCCTAGTTGACTTGTTTTATTGCTTTTTCAGTCTTAGCGTTGCTTCCTTTTTAACATTTAATCTTAGTGAAACACCCATGTAAGGTGTCATTTCGCTGAATAAATTATATTAGCGTAGAAGTCCATGCTTTACCTGTTGTATACAAACAAGTTTTTTATATAACAAATCTTCTTGTCAGCATATTTTTTTTAGGAACAATGTCTAAGCAAGCTGTGGGTAAGTGTGGCCACAAGAAATCCCCAAGGGACAAACACCACACTTGTTTATCCTGCACATGCTGTAAGAGGACAGACGGCTGTCCCTTTTGTAGACTTTGGTCTAACAAGATATGGGATCTTGTGGAGAGTCAATGAACCTCAATGAACCTCAACATATCCTCGTCTTCTTCAGAGTTGTCTGGGTTTTCTTTCTCTGAGTCTCTCAGATCTCAGAGAAGTATTACCCAAGTCTCCCAGGAGACTCTTAGGGTTAGTGGGCCCCCTCCCAAGGGAGGTTATAAAAATGGTTGGAGAGTGAGTCGTGCCCTCACAAGAAGGAGGAGCAGCACCGTCCCCATTCTGTGAGTGGAGAAAGCGAGTTGCGCCCTCCCAAGAGGGAGGAGCAACACCCTCTCTTTACAACTAGGACAGAGATCGAGTCATGTCCTCTTCTTGGGGAGGAGCAGCACCCTCTCGCATCCCAAAGGGCAGAGAGTGAGTTGTGCCCCCCCCCCACAAGGGGAGAGCAGCACCCTCTACTGACCCACAGGTCGGTCAAGGCTGATTGTGAGATGCGCCCCCATAAAGGGGGAGCAGCACCTTTCAGTCCCAGGGGCCTGTTATCGGTGATGTGATCTATTCCCCTGACAAGGGGAGAGATCAGATCAAAGTCTATCAGATCTGGGGATGTATCTTCCTACAGATCCAAGTCGCCTGTCAAGTCCTTGCCCAGTAACCGGACACCAGTCACTGGGTACTGGGCACCATGCATCTGGTACTGGGCACCAGGTATGGGTCTATGGTACGGAGATTGGGATCAGGCTGAGTCCCCCCCCCCCCCCCCCTCTCCAAACTACTAGAATAATTTTGTCATGTACTCTTGAACATATCCTTTGATACATTTAAAAACCATAACTGCTTTCAGAAAATCTATTTTCTCATCCTTTCCTAACCATTTTAAGTGTGTGAAGTCAGATGATGATGCACAAGGGGGCATCAAAAATCAACCGAGCTACTCGCTTTTGAAGCCTGTGAATTCTGTCTAGTTGGGAACTAGTACAGTTTCCCCATATGATTGAAGAGTAGTCAATCACTGGAAGCATATAAGTAATAGAATAAAGAATTCTGGAGTCCTTTGGCAGGCACTTCATAATTCTACTAAACAATGAAATTTTAGATGTTAGGGACCTACAGGCACTGTTCAGTCATTTTTTCCACTTGAAACTTCTGTAAATGAATGATTACTCCTTGGAGCTTCTCATCCATTACATTTTCAATTGAAATATTATTTATGTATAGTGATAGATCTTTCTTTTCTAACTTTGCAAGTTTATTAGATGTTCCCATAAGCATGCATTTCATCTTCGATTCACTGATTACCATCTTATTTTGTTTTGACCATTCCTCAGTTGACTTAAGGTCTGAACTTAGTTTGCATTCCAGGGTATAGACATTGTTACTTGATGAAGAGGTTGTTGCATCATCTGAAAACATGTCAGTATTAATCACTGGGGACTTGTTTCTTGTTGTGTTCAAAGTATCATAATAACTTCGTTAAAATCTCATTTGTGTGGTTCATCTGCTGGACTCACAACCAAAAAGGTGTAGGTTGAATGTAACCATTGAATCAGCTTGGTTCGGCTACTATGGTGTGTGATTGGACAAAGCACTTTACTCCAATTGTTTCAGCACTAAATAATCTACTGGTACTTGATTCGCTATACTGTAAAACTAAACCAAATCAAACCAATCATTTTTGTAGTTAAATCTGTTTTAGAATTTTTTTATGGCTGATGGTCCCTCTACCCTCCTCCATCTCCATCACTCTAATTGAGCTCTGTACAGAATTAATTTGTCTGTGTTAGTCATAATGATTGTGAACTTTACTCTGTCATGGGTCAGACAAATTACTGAACCAGACCAAATTGGATTGGATCGGAATGAATCAGAGAGATGGAAACCTGATTTAGAGAAAGTTAATAACTAGATAGATATTTTATTATTAGCTATAAATCTTTAGAGTATATATGTAAACAAAGTTGTGAATGAACTAGACCCAATTTTTAAATATATCTAATTTTGTGCTCACAAAAAATTTCTACATACATACATGCATAAAATAAGGTAGGAGAGAACATGAAGTAGACTTCTTTAACATTCAAAATGATGATAGAAAGAAAATGGTTTTAAACAAATATAATTTTTTTTTAAAGGAGAAATATAAATACATAATCTATATTTATTTATCATTACAATTTCAATATATGCATAGCAATATATTGATTTTACCAGTGACTTGTACATGCGAGGGATCAGATACTCACTCACCTGTGGTATTACATCATGTTTGCTATATAGATCTCACATCAAGTTATCTGGGCAAGAGTGCTGATTTAGTTAGTGTATTTGACCAATTTTTAATCAAACTTTAAAACTCTATAATACAAACTGTACAAGTTGGATCCTTTTCAAACTTTCAATTAATAAACAAGGCCTTTGTTGATTTATATATCAATTATGTCCTATAACATGCAGTAACAACAATGCCTTATGTGAAGAATGTCTAACTAAAAGACCAGCCATCAAGATTTGAAGTGCTTGTACATTTAACCAAAACATTAAATGTCAGTTACAAAGAAACTACAAGGATGATCCCTTTAGAACTTCTAAATAATGGACAAATACTTGTGCTTACTTAAATGATATAAATTTCATCTTAAAACATGCAGCATAAACAAAACATTTAGTGGAGGAAAATAACATTCTTGGATCAAAGCATTAGAGGTTTACAGGTGCAAGAGGTTTACAGGTGCAAGAGGTTTACAGGTGCAAGAGGTTTACAGGTGCAAGAGGTTTACAGGTGCAAGAGGTTTACAGGTGCAAGAGTTTTACAGGTGCAAGAGGTTTACAGGTGCAAGAGGTTTACAGGTGCAAGAGTTTTACAGGTGCAAGAGGTTTACAGGTGCAAGAGTTTTACAGCTTTTACATCTCAGACTTAAGTAAGTTGGTGCATTTTTTAGCAATCGAGGTCTAAATGTTTTCTAGTTGATCCGTAATCAGTCGGTAAAATTGCAAGTTGCAAGTCAAAATCTCCTTACATATGAAGTGATGGTTTATTAAACCTCATTACTTTCAGTCTTCTTCTCCATTTAAATCTTGCTAAATCTTGCAAGATTGGTCAGTGCATGTTATGCCTTTCATTGGAGTATTGCGATATTGATTGGGAGTTTCCAATTCCTTGTATGTATCATTCCCTGATTTTTCTGTATGCAGCCACTAGTTATTTGAAGTTATCTAGTTTTATAAAATGATCACTTTCAGGTTCTAGTTCACTCCAAATTTTCTTGACAAATATATTCTAAATAAGACTTACGATAGTACCTAAAGTATAAAGTAAAATTTTTCTCTAGGCTTTAACTTTCTCTAAAGTATCGTCTATACTCGCGTATAATCTGAGTCCAAATGCAAACAGATAGACCCTGATCTGCCATTGCATAATGCACTGGCAGATCAGGGTCTATGTTGTTTGTTCTACTGACTAGTCCTTACAAACAGCATAGACCCAGATCTGCCAGAGCATTATGTGACGGCAGATCTGGGTCTCTGCAGTTTGCAGTTGGTATCGGATTATACACGAGTATATATGGTAGGTTTCCATAGCTCAGATTCAGTCTGCTTCAGTCCGATTTGGTAAATGGTTATACTGCTCCATCATTGCATGTCTCTGGATTTGTCTCTGTTGTTTGCTGAAATCAATTGCCAGCAAATCGAATGAAAATTGTTTTCTGTAATCAGTATGCATTGTATCCATGAATTTTATAGTCATAATGAAAGTTAATATAAAACAATTAAATTTATATTAGCATAAATTGCCATTGTTTTGTAAATTGTAAGGTACTGTATGAAGTAGTATTGTTTTTCTCTTAATTAGATTTTTCACTGCCCATTTTAATTGATGGCCAAACCATGATAACAGTGAAAAACTGTTTCTAAAATGGAAACAGTGATTAGACTCTGGAGCTACAACATCAAAGCAGGGTGTAGGTGGTGAAGTTTGTGGAATTTGGACCTTGAAGGCATAAAGAATATTGATTGCTTATGAGCAATCATTCCTTTTCTTTAATATATTTAGGTTCAGTTAGATAGGGTACAGACAAAACCATGCATAATTATTACAGCAAGACTTGGGTCTTTTGTTCATTTGTATCTCTCCAGTATGTAATATGGGGGACATAGCTAATTCTGTGTCCATCTGTCTGCCTGTTCATAAACATTTTCATTTCTGAAGTATACCCTAACTCTAAAACTGTCAAAGATATTCCAACCAAACTTAGTCAAAAAGTCAAGCAAGTTGTGCAGATGTACCTTTTGATACTTGGAATTTTCCACATTCAGTATTTTTAATGCTACCTTGGAAAATAATGTAGCATAAATAGTGTATACATTGAGAGTTCAGTGTCATATGGTATACTAGCATTAGGGGGAAGGGGGGGGTGGCTTGGGGATATGTTATCTTTAGATGAATCTTGACTATCATATCTTTTATCATCTAGGACTTATGTATTGTTGTTTTCTTTCATCAAAGAATCAGAATAACTGAGTAAAGTTCATGTTTATGGTTCCTGCTGTTTCAGAATGTTTCAGCAAGTGGCCGATGTGCCTAGTAAGCTTGCAGGAAAGCTCTCCCTCCCATTCACTCTAATTTAGGATTTATACATAATTAATTTGGTTATGGTAGCAATTGGAAACTTGACTTCAGCATTCTGGATCCATCCTTGTTTGTTGAAATCAGTTTCAATCTAATGGAATGAATATTGCTTCCTGCAATCAATACACATCATGCATTTTATTGTCCTAATAAAAAATATTGTACAACAAGCAGACTTAAAATCAGATTGTTTTGTAAATTGTATTAGTTATTGTATGAAGAAGCATTGTTTGTTTCCAAATTGGATTTGTTGCTAAAGCAAATCTCTGTACTTGTGAAAGAATATTTTGAAATGATAAAAGAAGAATTTTAGTAAACAGATGAAATTAAGCTCCTGCTTCAGTTAGCAAAGATATGCAATAATGTAAATATAGTTTTTTTACCCATTTTCTGTGATCATCAAAACATCATGATAGTGAAAAATCACTTGTTAGCAGGATGCTTTGAATAGACTCTGCAAGTACAGTATCATAGCAGAGTGTAGGTAGAGAGAGTTTTTTCAGTGTGAAAGAATGAAAATCATACTTTGCATGAAGATTTTGAAGTATGGTACATTAAATACACTGGTCCACTCAGATAACAAACTTACTGTACAGAGTATTCTACACAAGTACTTTTTCATATAACTTACTAAACAAGTTGTGTGAGCAAAATAATGGAATTATTTCACTGAGTTTTTATTAAATAGAACGAATGTAATATTCTTTCTGTTAGATAACAAAAGGCACTGCATTAATGATTTATTCAATAAACTGCAGAATTGTGTTGTGAAATGTTGTTTATGAACCAGTATATTAGGATGCCTTGCACATCTAAGGTCTTTGTCTTGAATAAAGTTATATGACATCATCTTTGTCATCATGATGTAATATTATGCATGTCTGCTATAAAACTTATATATGACTTTTCCTAATTATTAATTAAAATGTGGTGAAAGCTACTGTTTTTTCACTGAAAAGAATTTGTTCATACTAGAATAGGAACTACTTTTCAATATTAGTTTTGAGAGAATGTACCATCTTTACTCACGTATAAACCAGGTCAAAATGCAAACAACATAGACCCTGATATGCACCGGCAAATCAGGGTCTATGTTGTTTGTTCTACTAATTAGTCCTTACAAACTGCATAGACCCTGATCTGCCAGCGCATTATGCGACGGCAGACCTGGGTCTATGCAGTTTGCAGTTGGTATCGGATTATATGCGAGTATATACGGTAATAAATACCTGCATGAAAGAGACATTTTGCTTTATACCCTAAGAGACACTTCCTTATAGAAGAAAGCCTCAGTACAGTGTTTCCTCATTATAACACTGTTCATGGAAGCCATAAAAGTGACCCATATTATAAGTGAGGGAACCTTATACTGAGGAATGTTCCAACATGCATCTTAATAATGCATAACAGCACAGAAATATGGTACCAGTATTTAATGAAGCAAAACTACATGATAACTGCTTCTCATTAGCTTGTAACTAACAAAGTGCAATAAACTGAGTAGCAATTATAAAGCTAAATGTGACCATATCCATATTATAAGATGGTAAGCATAATACTGAAAGGTTTTATAGTGAGGGATCAAGTATAATGAATACATGTAAATAAAATTAAAATAATTTTTGCAAATCATGATCCATATTCTCAAAACTTTGTGAGCATTTCATGAAAGCTAAAGGTCAAAAGTTAGTGGACTATCATATTATGTAACTTTAAGTATAGTCAAGTTGTAATCATAGAACTTTCAGGATTGTCTAAACTTTGATTCCTCTCCTAAAATGCTAAATTTAGTGACACAGATTTACCCTAGGTACCTCATTTTGCATAATGTCCCCACATGCCTTAATGACGATTAGGGGTGAAACGATATGCCTGTACCATGTATCGATATGTATCGTGATACAAAACAAATGATGCAGTACATATCGATACGTGCAAAGAATGAAGAGGTGAACAACTAAAAAAATTATATATATATATATATGACCATAAAAATTATGAGCAACTTTTATGAAGGTATGTATTGTTTTGTATTGATTTTCCACCTTTTGTATCAATGTGTGGATCTTAATGGCAAATTTATCGATGCATCGGTGAATCATTTCACCCCTAATAAACACACACTCCTCTTATTGTCAAAATGCAAATAAAATGATCCATTTCTAAGCTGACATTTGTCTTGATCCTAGCCTGCCACCTGAAAAGGAAGCAGCTGCTAAAATCTGCCATGAACATCATGATTTTCTTGGAACTGTACAGCAGCATATGACTATTGTCTCATTTCCACCTAACTCTGTGGGTTAAATCAGTCTCAGAAATGGATCTTGCATGTGTTTTATTGGTGGAACCATATTGGGAGAGAGAATGAACCTCCAAAGTGGAAAGCTCTCAAAATAGACAAAAAGGGAGCTAACTCTTCTAATACATATCTACATGTAGTGAGGACACTGTTTATGACATTGTCTGCCTGCTTTTATTATGATGAGCTTTAACCTCATGAAATTTACCCAAATTATACTATCTATACTCGCATATAATCCAGGTCCAAATGCAAAAAACATAGACCTTGATCTGCCATTTCATAATGTGCCAGCAGATCAGGATCAGTGTTGTTTGTTCTACTGATTAGTCCTTACAAACTGCATAGACCTAGATCTGCCTGCGCATTATGTGATGGTAGATCTGGGTCTATGCAGTTGGTATCGGCTTATATGTGAGTATAGACGGTAATTTTTTTTAAGTGCACAGTGTGCACAATACTGTAACTTATTTATGGAGTTTTTAGATGCAACTTTAACTTCAATTGCTTGATCAAACAATTTGGAGTATACAGGGCCAGAACTCATTTTCAAGACAGTAAATCTCTTGTGCTTCATTACAATTGATATATATCCTGGCACAGATCAAAGAGACTGACCAATACGGGATGTGAGTGTATTATACACACATCAATCTTTGCATGACATCATGCCTCTGGTGTACATATATTTGTATTATATAAATGTCAGTACAAATTCAGTAATGATAATTAAATGATATAAAACTTTGCATTTTATCAATTTATAAATAGAATTGACTCGTTTTCATTATAGAAGAAGTTATAATATTCAATAATTAGGTCTTACAATTTATATTTGGAGAAATTGACCTGGGACCTGGTTTTAAGTATCATATTTCTGTCCCTGCTAATTCTCAATTTACCATAATTATAACCAGATGCTTGTAGATGAGCAGATCTGTACTTTTCACCAAATTGTGTTGTATTTTCACTTAATAAAGCTTTTCCTAATCGTATGATGCTGCTTGCCCCCTTTTTTTTCTCCCCAAAATTGTCACATCTTGCCTCCAGGACTTATTGTAGGAAAATGCTGTATTCGTTTTTGTTTTTTTCAATAGCGTGCTTTCTTCTTGATGATCTCATATTTCATGATGAAATGGTATATAACCTACACAACATAGTATATGTAACATCTCCTCTTTTGTCTGAAATGAGATTCAATGGAGGCTGAACGGGATCTGTGCAACAAGAATTTTATGCAAAAGGAAGATTTAAATATGATTTCTGGATATATTGTACTCATTTTGGCTTACCTGGCTATAAGGCCAAGTGAGTTTATGGTATGGCCCAGTGTCCGTCATGTGTTGTCTATACTGTGTCATCAACAATTGCTTGTTACCAAGCAGGAGTCCTTATTTCTGATCCAGTTTTAATCAAATTTGGAATATGGGTTTGTATCATCAAGATCTCTGATGATTTAGATAATGAGTAAGATCCATGCTTATTAATGATGTGATCTTGCATCTGATTTGTTAACCTTGTTACCATTCTGGAGGCTGCATTTCTGATCCGATTTTGATCAAACTTTGAATATTGCTTACATCATTAAAGATCTCAGATGGATTTAAAAATTAAGTGAGATCCACACATAGTAATTAAGTGAGATCCACACATAGTAATTAAGTGATCTTGCATCTGATAGGCTTGTTACCCCTCAGAAAGCCGTATTTCTGATCTGATTTTAATATAGAAATATAGGTTTATATAATCAAGATCATGGATAGGTTTGATAATGAGTGAGATCTGTGCGTATTAATGAATACAATCTTTCATCTGACTTACTGACCTTGTTCCCACTTTGGAGGATATATTTCTGATCCAATTTCGATCAAACTTGGAACATATACTTATATTATCAAGATCTTGGACAAGTTTGATAATGAGTGAGATACACACATATTAATGAAGTGATATTGCATCAGATTGGCTGAGCTTTCTTCCACTTGGGAAACCATATTTCTCTTCTGATTTTGATCAAATTTGAAATATGGACTTTTTCTATCATCAAGATCTTGGATGGGTTTGATAATAAGTGATGTCCAATGCATACTAATGAGGTGATCTCGCATCTGATTGGCTGACATCGTTGCCACTCTGGAGGCCATAATTCTGATCCAGTTTTGGCTATCAAGATAAATACTATTCTTTTTTTTATGAGCAAGATCTATGCATATTAATGAAGTGAGTTTGCATATGATTGGCTGAGCTTCTTACAACTTGAGAGACTGTATTTATGACCCAAGTTTAATTAGACTTGGTCAGTAGGCTAATATCATCAAGATGTTGTATGATTTGTATTATGACCAAGACCTATGCATGAAATGATCTTTCTCAGATATGGAGATTTTTATACCACTCTAGAGATTGCATTTTTCATAGGATTTTGAGCAAACTTGGCAAACAGGCTTATGTTATCAAGACCTTGGTTGAATATGATTATGAGTGAAATTTATGCATATTATTTGATGTGACATTGCATCTGATTGACTGAGCTTGAGAACATTCTAGCAACTATATTTCTGATTTTAATCAAGCTTTGTTAAATAGTCTATATGAATGAGTTTGATTAAGAGCAAGATCTACATATATTATTGAGGTAACCTTGTATATGATTGGCAGAGATTGTTACCACTCTAAACACCAAATTCCAATTGGAGTTTGCTCTGCCTTAAGCTTTATTATCATTGTCATAGACAAGTTCTATAATAGGTCAGATTAATTGTGCCATTATCTTTAGAGTACATTTTTATCAGGATATAGTAAAATAGGTAAAATCAACATGATATAAAGTTAGGAGATAATTTACCCAGGTTGTGTTCTTACAATACTACACTTGCTTGGTGAAGTAATCAACTGTTAAGTTCTGTAAGCCAGGTGAGTTATATCAGGCAGAGCTTGGGCCTCTTGTTAATTTGAAGGATGTATCATTAGTATCTGATGTCCCCAAGAGTACATGAGTACATGTTCACATTATCTTTTCTTAAAACATTTATATTTTTTTTACAGGTTTGTGTTTACTCAGCACTGTCACAATCCTGGCTATATAGTGCTGAGTAAGCACAATCCTGGCTATATAGTGCTGAGTAAGCACAATCCTGGCTATATAGTGCTGAGTTAATTTAGGCATCACATAATAAAAGATACACAGAAGGAATATAAAGGCAAAAAAGGGTGCAATCCTTAAATTACAAAGTAAATTGTTTGATATAAACTTAACTCTCTTAAAATGTCCAAGACCTTCTCAGTGTGAACATCAACATGGGACTCATCCCAAGTCAAAAACGTTGCCTTCATTAGTCACCTCTTATGACATGAAGAATAGCACATCAGGCTTATTCTACATTCTCTTATGACGTGAAGGATAGCACATCAAGCCTATTCTACATTTTCTTATGACATGAAGGATAGCACATCAGGCCTATTCTACATTCTCTTATGACATGAAGGATAGTACATCAAGCCTATTCTACATTCTCTTATGACATGAAGGATAGCACATCAGGCCTATTCTACATTCTCTTATGACATGAAGGATAGCACATCAGGTCTATTCTACATTCTCTTATGACATGAAGGATAGCACATCAGGCCTATTCTACATTCTCTTATGACATGAAGGATAGCACATCAGGCCTATTCTACATTCTCTTATGACAGGAAGTATAGCACATCAGGCCTATTCTACATTCTCTTATGACAGGAAGGATAGCACATCAGGCCTATTCTACATTCTCTTATGACAGGAAGGATAGCACATCAGGCCTATTCTACATTCTCTTATGACATGAAGGATAGCACATCAGGCCTATTCTACATTCTCTTATGACATGAAGGATAGCACATCAGGCCTATTCTACATTCTCTTATGACAGGAAGGATAGCACATCAGGCCTATTCTACATTCTCTTATGACAGGGAGGATAGCACATCAAGCCTATTCTACATTCTCTTATGACAGGAAGGATAGCACATCAGGCCTATTCTACATTCTCTTATGACAGGAAGGATAGCACATCAGGCCTATTCTACATTCTCAAGCCTGCATAGGGATGCTAAGAAAGTGTATTCCTAAGAACTGCTAGGGGTACTTAAAGCCTTTCTTTAGCTTGGATTTGAATATTTTCATGAGCTGTTGACCTTAATTAATATTTTCATGAGCTGTTGACCTTAATTAATATGTTGAATTATGTTTGAAAATAAAACAGATAGGCATGTTTTAATGCCTATTAAATTTTTCTAGCATATGTGAAACTAAATTCTGAAGCATCTGAGTTGTGGAGATTTGACAAGATGTAAGTCAAGATCAGCACAGACACATAGACACCTAATTATTTCTTCAATTTATTTGGTAATATCTTTGTACAAATAAAATGATATTTTGGTAAAGAATCCTGGAAAAGTTCATTCACCATGTCTAATTTCAGTGGCAGACCAAGGTGGGTCTTGTGGGTGGGGTTTTAACCCCACCCCCACCCCCCACCCCGTTTCTCATTTAAGATAGTACACTATTCAGTGAAAAACAGGGAAAATTGTCCATTTTTAAAAAAATGAACTACACATTTTTTAAAAAATGAACCATCATAGACTAAAATTCCAGGATCTGGACCTGAATTTGATGGAAAATGAATTGTGGTCAAATAGTCAAATTTGACAATAGTCAAATAATGCATTAGAAAGTGCAGACAAATTGCCACTGGATTTTATTTTGTTTTATGGTACATCAACACTTTGAAGGTTATATTGTGCTGAGGCAAGTAAAGTGCCTTGCCCAGTGACACCACAATAGCCAATCAGGGCTAATCCAAACCCTCAACCTTCTGGTCAGGAGCACAATATCTTAACCATTGGAGTTACCATGGCTCTCAAAATAACAAGAAAGAAAAAAATATGAGACACAATGCCAAACCCTTTAGCTTCATAGCAGAAAGGATATAGAAGCTCTTTAAGTCTGGCAAGTAGAATGCACACCAAGTTTTGCAAGAAAAAAAAGCAGAGCAAGATAAGAAAATTCGATATTGACACTTCTAGAACAAATATTTTCCCTGGAGACAAAGGCAAATGATAGTTTTATATCGGCCAATAAAAATTAACAGTATTCAAGGAAAAGAAATATTAAGGATTATGGAATTTCAAGAAGTGGGAGAAGATGTTAGCCAATACATATGCAGCAAGTGATCATAGAACCCTAGAGATAACTGTTGTGATTGAAAATCATGGAGTTATCATGTTGGTGAGTAAAATCAAGATTATGTTGCATTGTGCCAATTGACAGGACTGCAATTTGTCAGCCGTTTTTGACTGTACTGTACAGTATTGTTGCTGCACTGTTGACCCCGATGATTTAATGCATCAAATGAGATGACCTAGGAATCTTGCTCTGCATAACCTTTGAGACAATAATTTTGCAGATCATTATTATTTACTGCTGCACCTGCCAAACTGCAGTTCTAGATGCGATGTTGTCAGTTATCAACAATAGGATGATGAGATTAGTATATTACATGCAAGCTTGTTAATCTCATTTCCGTTTGGCATAGGGACTGTTTTTCTTCATCTTGCATATTCAATTCTACAATTGTCCTTATGCAGTGAACTTTTACTGAGGCATGTTCAGAGGTCAAGTGCATGTAGTTATGATTCAAATTTTTATATTTTTCATTTTAAAAATGTGGTAGGGATTCTATTTCAAGGGTTTTAAGGAATAAAGTGGGTAATTTCATTGCTTTTTCTTTAAAGATGTAAAGTACCGAACGTTTGACATATTACGTTGCAGCCCTTTCAAAATGGATGGTAAAACTAAAATTTAGGATTTCTAGAGGAATTGGTCATGAATAATACTTACAGATGTTTCTAAGTCTTGTGAAGTGTGATTTTGGAATGTTGAACGAAAAAATTAAATACTTTTGCCAAATAGGTAAATAGTCAGTTTTTTGGTCCAGGTTACATAGTACATGTTGCTGTAATATATTTCAGTGGATGGTACCTGAATCATACAAGACGCAGGGGAGGATGCATTATTTTATTCTGAAAGGATTTGTTTAGAAGAGGTAGTTTAGTGTATTTAAAATGACTAACATTCTTGTTTTTCATCTAAAAGTGTATTATTTTAACAGATGGAGAGGGGGAACCTAACCATCTGACATCCCCCCAATGGATTTCCATATGGAAGTGAAGTAAAATCTGTCTAAAGTAATCCAGAAAAAATGTAAAGATAGTCCCACATATTAGAGAAAACGGCTGTGAGAGATTCCTTACACTGAAGAGCTTGTCTTTCTGTGGATCAGCCTGATTTTCTGGAATCTTTGGATGCGTTGGATATGATCCAGATCATACACTCACTAAGTCTCCTTTATTTGCTTTGTGTGCAACAATTTTGCAAGGAAAGCAGTATGCTTAATTTAAAAAAGACAATGTAACAGCTAATAAGATGTATTTTGTGTACGAAGTGATATTACAAAAGAAATGGAATACCTTAACAGTACATCATGGTACTCCAATGAGGGGTTTCATTTTAACAATCTTTTTAATGTTATGATAGAAACTACTGATATATTGCACAAGTGTGCAAAGAATGTTTAACTTTGATAAATACTATTTCAAGCAATTACGATAAATACTGTTTCAAACAACTTTGAATTTGTATTCATTCCATTCACTTTCTTTCCTTTGATTTATTCATAGATTTTAGATATCCCCAATGAAACTGCATGATTAATAGCAAACAAAGCTTGAGTACGTGTAACGAGTTCTCTAGAAAGGGTGCGTACGTAAAGCAATATACATGGTTCAAAATTTGTATTTTTTTCAATAACCCACAGGATCACCAAAATAATATTGGTACTGATCCGGCGTAAATGTCACTGTTCTTGCTAAAATTAAAAACCAGAAGCCAGTTCCGCTTCTAATTCAACATTTATTATTCATTAACATCAGCTCGAAACAATAACAACTGTATTTCGCCAATAAGACTTGATAATCAAGTACTCCGCACACTTTCATATTTCTCCGAATAATCAGTACAGAAGGTGTACAACATCACAGCCTCTCCTGGGTCATACTTTAGCGATTTGTGTTTATTTTCGCAGCATTTCGGATACTTTCTTAGTCTCTTCTCTGGATCCTATTTGTGATCACACTCTCTCTTGTCATTAATTTTTGCCATTTCGGTGTCAGCTGCACACCTTGCAAATACTTCTACATGTTTACAATTGTCACCGCACAATGCACTGAATGTTTATCAGCAACGATATAAATATTAAAAAATTGTTCGGTATAACTCAATTTTATAGATGATAATTAATTTATCTGCAGGGTTTACTAGCAAGATCACGCAAATAACTGTACTTGCATGCTGCCAAATTTCTTTTTCGAGCTCACAGTGAGCTCCCATCTCGTCTGCTAGCTACGGTTAAGATCGTAACAAGCTTATAGGGAGCTTGTTGCGAGCTATCATAAGCTCGCGCGAGCTTGATTTAGGATTGCATTTTTATAAGGGTTGACAGCGCATCGTGAGCTTGTATAATCATTGAAAGCTTTGCTGCGAGCTTGCGCGTGCAGTTTTAGCGATCTTTGTACTAGCTGGTTGACAGCGCGTCGCGAGCTTGTATGCTTAGCTTGCTGCGAGCTCGCGCATCCAATGTTTTAGCGCGCTTTGCTAGAAGCTCGTTGAAAGAGCGCCATGAGGGCGTTTTAGCATGCTGCGAGCTCGCCGCGACTTCGTAATTGTTCCGATTCCGGCTTCCACGTGCTATACAGCTAAGTCATGGCCTCGCGCGTGCAAAGTTTCAGCGAGCTTGTTACTGTCTTGAAATAATCTAGTCATTTTTGTAGGGGAAGGCACCACAACTGTTAAAGAATTGATGTGTCCAACTATAAAGGGCAAATTGTAGGCAATAATTTGCTGAATACCATTTTAAGTTTCATTGGTCAGTCATGCAGTGTAGTATTGAAATAACATTTTTTGTAAGTTAAGGTATACTTTTTGGAATAGATAATATGTAACTTTATGTGTAAATAGAGAAATAGGAACAAAATAGAAAAATAACATGAAATAATTATTGTGAATAAGTCTGACAAAACATATACTTCAATTTAATTTTGCTAGTACCACTGGATAGAACTTGCAGTGAGGTTGAAATAGCTGGTTCGTTATTATGCATTTAGGAAACATTGCTCCTACACCCACTGCTGTACAGTCGGATAAGAATGGTCTAAACAAAACAAATTCGCAGGCTATGCATCCTGGCCATAATCTGCAAGTAATAAAGTATTCATGAAGTACCAATCACATTACAGAATCCGAGTCTAACATTGTTCAGCACGTGATCCAAGTCATGCAATATGGTCATCGATCACTTTTATGTCTCAAATGTATTTTGACAAGTCTGTATAAATCTTAATTCCACACACATTTCCATATTAATATCAGAGGAGATCGCTGCAGATTTTAACATAAAAGTATCATAACTATTTTAGTTGAGCATGTATCCAATTTCGCATATACCCTGTACTGAGCAGGCATTTCCATAAGGAGTTGTAATATGAGTACTAAAATACTGTTGCTGTTGCGTAACTGGCTCTTTTCTGGACGGAACATATCCCGACTGTATGATGAGAATTCATCCTCCTATATGGTGAACCAGAAGGTTCTAGAATACTAGGATGCGCCTGGTCCAACTTGCAGATACCTTGCCCATGCGCACTGTCCTTTATTCTTTTTCCGGTCGCCGACATTACGGCTTCTATTTATTACATTGAAGAAGAATCGCCTTCACTTCGTGTGTTAATATAGCAATTTGACTTATTCTTTATGTGCAATCATTTTCGTCGTGTGGAATTACCCCTGATCAAAAATTTGTTTCTGTTCAAATTGAGCTCTCCAGGGTTATTCGCAATTTGTTCTGGTACACGTTTTTGTACTACCCTGCATTTAAATTCTCACCCCACACGGGTGTTAGCGTACTAATTTTGTTGAGAATTATTTTGTAGCTCGGGTAGGTATTTAGTTAAAATATCCCTATCCTTGCCTCGTTGGGTCTACTGACTCATTTTTATTCGTTTGATTGTTTATTACAATTAACGAATCATCGTAACTCACGTTCGCTTAATGTGAATTGTGCTATTTTTATAATTCGGAAAAGCAGGTCGCATACCAGTTTTTCCATTAATATTGTGCGCTTGGTTATCGAACACTGGTTCATTCGCAGAATTAGTATCGGATATTTTTCCTTGCTATTATCCCTTTTTATTAGCAATCTTGCCAACTGGTTTTTTGCTAATTTAATCGCTCCCAGCTTTCGATTTCTTTTAATCTTCAGTACTCGGCTTAGCATTGCTTACCTTTTTGCATTAAAACATAAGTGACTGTTTTTTTTAGTTCTTTGAGACAACACCTAGGAAAGGTGAGTTCTTGCTGTTATCATATTTTGCTTAGACTTAGTTCACACAGATAATTTTTTTGCCTATACATACATTTAAGGTTTTGAATAAATCTCCTTTTCAGCATTCTTTTGCAGCAATGTCTAAGCAGGGTCTGGATAGGTGTGGCCACAGGAAAGCCCCCTGTGACACACACCCCAATTGCCTATCTTGTACAGGCTGCGAGACGACAGATGGTTGTCCGTTTTGCAGCCTATGGTTGGACGATGTCTGGGACCTTGCCGAACATAGACGGACTGTAAAGGAAGGAAGAAAATTCCTTCCTCGTCTTCTTCCGTATTTTCGGGGTTATCCTTCTGTGAGTCCCTCGGGTCTCAGATAAGTATTACCAAAGTCTCATCGGAGACTCTTAGGGTTAGTGGGCCCCCTCCCAAGGGAGGTAATAAACGGGTGGAGATTGAGTCGCGTCTTCCCATTAGGGAGGAGCAGCACCCTCCCCACTCTGTGGGGGTAGAGAGCGAGTCATGCCCCCTTGAGAGGGAAGAGCAGCACCCTCTCTTTTCCACTATGACAGAGAGTGAGTCGTGCCTTCCCGTGAGGGAGGGGCAGCACCTCTATTTTCCTCTAGAATGGAATGAGTAGCGCCCTACCGTGAGGAGGAGCAGCATCCTCTTCCATCAAGAAGGCAGCGTGAGTCGCGCCTCCCCCCCCCCCTCTGCGAGGAATGATCAGCACCCTCTACTCGCCTGCAGCTTAATGCGGGCTGAAAGTGAGTTGAGCCCCATCCCCCTCGTAATGGGCCACTGGTCTATGAGTACTGGTCACCGGTGATTGGAGCCCCTATGTGGAGCCCCTATGGTACGGGGATAGGGATTTGGTCGAGATCCCACTCGCCGCCCTTTCTCTAGACTGCCGTTTTATCCCATGGGGGATTTGGGAATCAGCTTACATACACCAGATTATGGAAGGGGATCGGATCAGCATCACCCTTTCCTATAATCCCGCTAAATCCCTACAGGATGCGGGGCCTTCCAACACAGGGAAGTGATTTACCCTTTCCCTGCATTCAGCCATGGACTTCAGGACATTGGCAATATGGTAGAGAGGTTGATGCTGCGGGCCATATACCTACATCTTTCTCTTTCGAATTTGGGTCAAAAAGAGTGAGGAGGGCAGAGCTTTTTCCCCCAATGCCCCAAGAGGATAGAGAATCACTCTCACCTACGTTAGGAGTTACGGGTTCAGCCAGCAGAGAGACATTGGGTCGCATAGTCCTGCTTCCTTTCTGTCCTTGTCGATTTGCACGAGTTTAATACAGATCAGGCCAACGTAGCACCACCGCCATTCGGGTTCCCTGCCTCCTTCCATCCGTGGGTCGATGCGGCAAAGGAGGAAGAGAGCTGATCTTTCGACAAAGCGATAAACGAGGTTTACTGTCTTTTGCCCAGTGACCTGTGTCCACTTCAGGTTCTGGTTACTCTAAAATTCAAAACATTTTGGAGAAACTATCTGGCGCTAACTCTCGACTAGATCTCATTGCTTCCTCAGTCAGTTATAATTAAGGAGCCTTCTCAAAGGCTTAGTAAAGGCCAAGACTGTGGTAGACAACGTAAAGGGTGATCTGTCCCACTCACCCCCACCCCTACGTTGAGACTCTTGGCCACTGCATCTAACTCTAAGGTTCATACCCCTTCCTGGCCCAATAAACTGCCCACTTTGTATGCTGAAGCGGCACAAGTGGGTATTTTCACAGGGTCCTGGGCTCACCTCCCAGTTGAAAAACACTGGAAACATTAGAACAAAAGTCTAGGTCTCTAGTAACCATAGCCGTGAATACCGACCTCTTTTCAGCTACCTTCTTCAGCCTGCTGAAGGAGGAATCTCTGTCACCAGTTGCCCTTCATCGTTTGTTGGAAGCAGTGGAAGACACTTTTATGCATGCATTATCTTTGTCCATGACCTTGTCAGCGGAGCTTCTCCACTTCCACAACGGATGTTGCTCTGGACACATCCAGTGTCTTACTAGAGTACAGTAAGAATCTTCTGAGGGCTGCTTCTCTGGGGGTAGAGACTCTCTTCTGAGGGCTCATCCCCTCTGTGCCTTTTCAGGATTTGCGAGACCAACAACACTGGTCTCTCCCATCCGCGCCTGGCCCTTCAAAACCGGCCAAGAAGTGAAATCATCTGACCGGTCACAAGGTACCTTGACTAAGTTCTTTAAAGGTGCATAGCCACAATCAAAGCAACAACCCCATTTCAGAGCTCCCCCTCGGCAGTCGGTCCCTTAGAGGGAGCACCACAAAAGCACAGGGAGGAAGTTTGCGGGCCTTTCCCAATCCTAAGGATATGGGTGGACAGCCCCAGGGACTCACTCCCTCTCCTGCAGAGTGTCCCTCTTCCGTTTGTCCCCGTAGCCACCAGACTAAAGCTCTTTTCAGAGGCTTGGTCTGGCGTTACAGTTTATGGCTGGGTCCTTTCTATCATAGAACATGGTTACTCGTTTTGGTTTTGAGATCTTTCTGCTCTAGTAAGATCCCACTTGTTTTATCACCAGTTGAATCTGGTGCAATTAAAGAAAGAGGTTGACTCCCTTCTTCAGAAGGGTGCAGAAAAGAGGATGTTCAACGGCCAATCTCCGGCCTTGTACTCCCAGATGTTCCTGGTACCAAAGAAACGGGGAAAGTTATGTCTAATTATTGACCTTTCCTCACTAAACAGAGTTCTGCAGGAGGAACATTCCAAGATGGAGATAACATCCTCAGTCATCAGGAATGCCAAAAGACCTAGTGACTGGGCAGTCTCCATTGATCTTCATGGTGCTTACCATCACATCCCTATCATTCCTCAACACGGGAAGTACCTCCAGTGCTTGGATGGGAAGGGAGTAGTTGCAGCCAATTTAAGGTCATTAAATATCCCAACCTCCAATATTTTGATAACTGGTTGATCGACAATGGCCGGCTAGAGTCCCTCAGACTAGATCTGTTTCACTGTTGGTCTATAATGACCAGGCTGGATCTTTTACCCAATTTAGAGAAATCAGAGCTTACTCCATCTCAAGACTTTCTCTACGTGGGGATGAATTTCCTCACAAAAAGAGGATTAGTCCATGTCCCTCTGGACAGATTAGTCAATATCATATCCATGTTGGAGGCGCTGAGAGCAAAGATCATGTTGTTGGCTTGTCTCTTTCTTTCTCTGCTGGGGACCTTGAACTCTGCAGCGGACCTGGTTCCCCTAGGCAGGCTGCACTTGCATCCGCTACAGTTTCTCCTTTTTTGGTGGTTAGGAAACAGCACCCTCTGAATGTTCAGATTGCTTTAGGTCAAGATGCCCACCACCATCTGATTTGGTGGATAAATCAGGACCGGTTTCTTGCCAGAGTCCCCATGCACCCCCCAACCCCACTCCTATCTCTTTACAGGCATGTTAGATTCAGTGGGGGTGGGTGCTCATCTGGAGCTGGAAGGACTGGTTCTTCATGGTTCATGGTCCTTGAAACAATCTATACTCCACATCAACAATTTGGAAATGAGTGCAGTGTTCTTAGCCCTTGAGGGGTGCGTTGTCAAAATAAGATTTCGCTCCGTGGTGGTCTCCTCCACCAGCACATTGGTGGTTGTGTACCTTAGTACACAGGGAAGCACACATGCACCTTCTCTCTGCATGGAGGTTTGGAACCTCCTTTGCAGGGCAACCTTGGAAGGGATTACCCTCTGAATTTGCCACATTTCTGCCAAAAAGAATATTTTGGCAGACAGTCTGTCAAGAAAAGGGAAGATAGTCCTCACAGAATGGTCTCTACACCAATCCATAGCAGATTCCCTGTTCTGACTTGGCAGACTCCATTGGTGGAGCTGTTTGTGACGAGGCTAAACAACAAGCTCCCCTTTTATGTTACCCAGTCCCCGACCAGAGGGCCTGGGCAGTGGATGCTTTCAGCCTGAAGTGGGCTCGTCTGTTCGCTTACGCCTTCCCACCCTTCATGATGATCCAACAAGTACTTCGCAAAGTAAGGAACTCCACTGCTCAGCTGAGCCATTGCTACCTCATGGGCCTTCCTAACTGATTCATCTTTGGAGGATGTGATGAAAGCTGCATTTTGGCAATCTCACACTACCTTCCCCTCCATTTACCTTCACTCATTAGCTCACCAAAGCAAAGGCATATTTTCCTTGGATCCAGTTGTCGTAGATCAAAAAGTGGCCCATGCAGATGCCATCCGGCAGTAGTCTTCTATTTTACAATGAGGGTGAGCATTCCTTGTGTTTGTTTTTTTTTTTTTTTTTTTTGCCAGATGTGGGATCACCAAACTGAAAAATTCAGCTATGGAATAGCAAAAGTATTTATTATGGATATTAAAATGTTGTTTTTTGTGGGGGTAAAACTAATTGTAAGGATGTAATACTTGCCTCTTGCTATTGCCAGATTCACTCCTCCCACCCCACACTGATGTCCCACAAGTTTAGGCTGCATCCTGAAAAAGAACATGGGGGTAAAACTAATTTTAATGATGTAGTACTTACCTGTTGCTATTGCCAGATTAACTTCTCCTATCCCGCACTGATGTTCCACTAGTTTAGGCTGCGTCCTGAATGAAGGACAGTGTGCTTGGGCAATGTATTTGTGGGTTGGACTAAGGGCATCCTGATATTCTAGAACCTTCTGGTTCACCCTATGGGAGGATGAATTCTCATTATGTGGTTGAGGTATTTTCCATCCAGAAAAATAGCCATCTACGCAATAGCAACAGGTAAGTATTACATCATTAAAATTAGTTTACCCCCCCCCCACACACACACACACACTCTAAACTATGTTTCTTTTGATGTTGAGTATAAATATGGATAATCTCCAACCAGTTGGAACTTAAACAATCTGTGAACATGGATCTCCAACTGAGTTGAGCTGTAATATGTCTCTTGTTAGATTATGATATAGATCTTGGACTATACAGGGTTTACATGCCAAATAGAATTGTTATTAGCTACAGCTATGTATGCTGAGATTTGCAAAAAGTGCAATCAATTTAAGAAGAAATGCATTGCATTTTTGCATGCAGTAACTTCATTGTTATTACATGTTATTAGCTTTAAAAACACAGTTTATACAGC
The DNA here is from genome assembly GCA_029931535.1 of Margaritifera margaritifera. Taxonomy (NCBI): domain Eukaryota; kingdom Metazoa; phylum Mollusca; class Bivalvia; order Unionida; family Margaritiferidae; genus Margaritifera; species Margaritifera margaritifera. Next base: position 2,041,883 of record JAQPZY010001522.1, on the reverse strand, counting down.
ATTCCTTCAGTATAAGGCTCTTCATTATCACACATTTTCTGTTATAAGGTGGGTATAGTCATGGCTTCCATTTCATTATGTAGTAGTAAAATTAAAAGTACTGGTATCATGTTCTTTCTTATAATGTGGTCTCACTATAAGGTGGTATACTCTATGACTCCCATAAGCAGTATTATGATGAGGGAGTACTGTACTTTTCTCACTATAAGGATGTATAGTATATGACTCCTATAAACAGTGTTATAATGAGGGTGTACTGTATTAGCTCATTATAAGGCAGTATACTCTGAATTCTATAAAGTGTTGTAATGAGGGAGTACTGTATTTGTTCACTATAAAGTGGTATAATCTATGACTCCAATAAACAGTGTCATAATAAGCCAGTACTGTATTAGCTCATTATAAGGCAGTATACTCTGAATTCTATAAACAGTGTTGTAATGAGGGAGTACTGTATTTGCTCACTATAAAGTGGTATAATCTATGACTCCTATAAACAGTGTTATAATGAAGGAGTATGTATTTGCTCACTATAAAGTGGTATAATCTATGGCTCCTATAAACAGTGTTATAATGAGGGAGTACTGTATTTGTTCACTCTAAAGTGGTATAATCTATGGCTCCTGTAAACAGTGTTATAATGAAGGAGTACTGTATTTGCTCACTATAAAGTGGTATAATCTATGACTCCTATAAACAGTGTTATAATGAGGGACTACTGTATTTGCTCACTATAAAGTGGTATAATCTATGGCTCCTATAAACAGTGTTATAATGAGGGAGTACTGTATTTGCTCACTATAAAGTGGTATAATCTATGACTCCTATACACAGTGTTATAATGAGGGAGTACTGCATTTGCTCACTATAAAGTGGTATAATCTATGACTCCTATAAACAGTGTTATAATGAGGGAGTACTGTATTTGCTCACTATAAAGTGGTATAATCTGTCTCCTATAAACAGTGTTATAATGAGGTAGTACTGTATTTGTTCACGATAAAGTGGTATAATATGACTCCTATAAACAGTGTTATAATGAGGGTGTACTGTATTAGCTCATTATAAGGCAGTATACTCTGAATTCTATAAAGTGTTGTAATGAAAGAGTACTGTATTTGCTCACTATAAAGTGGTATAATCTATGACTCCTATAAACAGTGTTATAATGAGGGAGTACTGTATTTGCTCACTATAAAGTGGTATAATCTATGACTCCTATAAACAGTGTTATAATGAGGGTGTACTGTATTTGCTCACTATAAAGTGGTATAATCTATGACTCCTATAAAGAGTGTTATAATGAGGGTGTACTGTATTTGCTCACTATAAAGTGGTATAATCTATGACTCCTATAAACAGTGTTATAATGAGGGAGTACTGTATTTGCTCACTATAAAGTGGTATAATCTATGACTCCTATAAACAGTGTTATAATGAAGGAGTACTGTATTTGCTCACTATAATGTGGTTTACTCTATGACTCCTATAAACAGTGTTGTAATGAGGGAGTACTTATTTCTGGACTTACTGACCAAAGCTTTCTATACACCATGCCAGCCTTTCCAAAATGCAGATTTGTGAAAATCTGCACAACTCTTGATTTTATCATACAATTGCTGGCATTTGACCATCACGCAAGAGTCAGTTATGCACTGAGCATTAGCTGCTTTATATCAGTCTGGTATAATTGGACAGACAAATTATTAACAGAACTTGACAATGTGTAAACACTGTGTGTAACCTTCTCCAAATTATATAGCACTTTGCATGGTTTGCCATTTGCTGATATACACTAATGACATACAGGATGGGCCACCCTATCATCATTAAAGGTTTATGTCAGCCCTTGCATAATGCATCACTGGTCCAGGTCAGGGTTAACATGGACACAAAAAGAAAAATTTGTATAAACCTGAAATTCAAATCTTTAATTTGTTTTCACAGTCGATAAGCACTCATTTATAATATTTCTCTGTCGTGTCTTCCGATGTCCACCTTGTTATAGTTTTTTAAATCAATTCAACCAGTACTAAAGTCTGTTTTGGGGAGCACTGTTTTCCTTTCAGCATACCGGTAAATTAAAAATGCACATTTTTATTGATGATTCAGCACATTTTGACATTAAACTGAATACTTTAGTGCAATAAAAGCCAAACCCTAGCTAAAATCTCTTTTGCAGATGGAGACCTTTCTAAGACACGTATTTGCTGTTTTCATAATGGTAAAACTGTCTCTCGAGTACAAGCATTTTTTCTCTGACCTCCGAGTTTTAATCAGGAATTGTTAAGAAATTATTTTGTATCATGCATGGCTAAATGATAGGAAATTCAAATTTTGCTGCTAGAGTTAACTTAAGCACTGCAAATCTCAACCAAATTATGAGCCACGGATGAAATTTCCCAATCCCATCTATACCGACAGATACAAATTAAGACTTCTCATATGCCAGTCTTGAATAATTGACATATTAACGTCCATATCTGGCAATGATCAGTCTCACTTTTGAGGATAAATTAAATTATATTTGCAGCCATTATGGCATGTGATGTATTGTACTTCTTTTATCAGGCCATGATAGATTTCATTTTGAGATAGAAATTGTATATATTACCAACCATTACTCGGCTCCTGTTGATATTTTGAATTTTGTATCAGGCAAACTGCACTTGAATACAAAGCAGAAAAATATGCTGGGGCTCATCAATAGGTGTCTATGGTTTTAATCTGATTTCCTGTCAGAATAGAAAATAATTATCCTGTACCTACAATATTAGGCTTGAGGCATGATTGTAAATGCCATCTGATGTTCTATTTGTAGAAGCTGCTATAAGTGCAGGAGTTCCATTAACTTGATCACTAAACATAAACTTTCTACTCACTAAGATAGAAATTAATGTAAAAAGAAGATATATTAGATAAATTTATCATAGATTGGAGTATTCTGCAGTGAATAAAGTGGGGGAAAGATTGAATGTAAGAAAAAAAGCAGAGAAAAATTGCTAAAGCACTGAGCACCATATATACATGTATTAAAGATATTTTAATTGTAGGTACATCACAGAAAAGTTTACTTTTTATTACTGCAATAAATAAATAAATTAATAAATATTGTTTAATAATTGATAAGTATTATGTAATTTAAAATATTTATAGAAGTACATTATATATGTATGGCTTTCAAGTGTACTTTTGCTACTAATGATTCCAATTTTTGCTATGTTTAGTATTTATATGAATGTAATAAATTTATAGAATTTACTCTGTAATATTGCTGACAACAAACTGTTACAACTTTACACAACATTGGTTGTTGTCAACTCCTCATTAGTGAAGAATGCAATGACACAGCAGTCAGTTTTTTCAGCATCATTGCTGTAATCAACAGCATTATTAAGGTTTTAGTTAAAGTTTTTCATTTGCTTTGATTTCCTTAACCTTTTACTTGGATTCAGTTCATACATGTATTTTGGATGTCTCAATTACAGAGCAAAAACAATTCTCAACACACTCAATCACCCCTTTGACCATGAGATGAAGATCACAGACATACTAGCTAAAAATTCACATTAAGGTTGGTTAAAGCTGCTTATTTGCTTTCATCCATGTTTCCTTAACCCCTTCAGGGACTCTGTTCATATTTGAGATGTTTAATTTCGAAGCAACACAATTCATTCTGTACATAATCAGCCTGTTGACCCTGCTGTCAAGATCTCAGACAGAAGATATTGCATTGAGGTTTTGGTTGTTTTGGTTATGATGTTTTTTCATTATTTTATTTGCTTGACCTCTTCATGGATTCTGTTAATATTTGAAATGACTCAATATGAAGTAAAGATGATTTAACTTGTGACACACAGAATTATCTTTCTGACCAGCTTGGGTTTCGATCTGCAAACATAGAAGATTACACATGTAAGTTTTGGATCAAGTTTTTCATTTGCTCATATATCCTTCACCCTACACGGATTCTGTTTTTCCTTGTGATACCTTACTATGAAGCAGACACAATTTGTTCTAAAACAAACTGAGACTGCTACCATTAATTAAGTTACCTGCAAAAAATAGTTCAGCACTCCCTCACTAAAAGACCTTCATTATAACACTGTGCCTGTTATAAGGCAGGTATGATCATGCCTCCCTGTCATTATGTAGTAGTGAAATTATGTGTATAATGTACTCCATTATTAGGCAGTCTTATTATAAGACAATATACACTACGACTCCCATGGACAGTGTTATAATGATGGAGTACTGTATCATATACTTCATTGTAATGTAGTCTCACTATAAATATGGCTCCCATGGACGGTGTTATAATGATGTACTGTATCATGTACTTCATTGTAATGTAGTCTCACTGTATAACAGTGTTATAATGATAGAGAACTGCATCATGTATTTCATTGTAATGTAGTCTCACTATAAATATGGTTCCCATGGACAGTGTTATAATGATGGAGTACTGTATCATGTACTTCATTATAATGTAGTCTCACTGTATAAGTGTTATAATGAGGGAGTACTGTATAATGTACTTCATTATAATGTAGTTTCAAAAAAAATATGACTCCCATGGACAGTGTTATAATGGAGTACTGTATCATGTACTTCATTATAATGTAGTCTCACAATAAATATGGCTCCCATGGACAGTGTTATAATGATGGAGTACTGTATCATGTACTTTATTATAATGTAGTATCACTGTATAAGTGTTATAATGAGGGAGTACTGTATACTGTACTTCATTATAATGTAGTATCCCTGTATAACAGTGTTATAATGATGGAGTACTGTATCATGTACTTCATTATAATGTAGTATCACTGTATAAGTGTTATAATGAGGGAGTACTGTATCATGTACTTCATTATAATGTAGTATCACTGTATAACAGTGTTATAATGAGGGATTATTGTTTCATGTACTTCATTATAATGTAGTATCACTGTGTGACAGTGTTATAATGAGGGAGTACTGTATAATATACTTCATTATAATGTAGTCTCACTATAAGACAGTATACTCTATGTCTCCCAATAACAGTGTTATAATGAGAGAGTACTATATTATGTACTTCATTATAATGCAGTCTGTCTGTAAGGCATTATACCCTTTGGTTCCAATGGAAAGTGTTATAATGAGGAAGTGCTGTAGCTGCAAATAAAAGTAGGTTTTAGCAGTGGTGCTTTGAGACTGGGCTTGACATTGGCTTTCTTGTTACTTTTGTTGGTTGTTTTTTCCTTTCCCTATATATATAACATTTGCAATACACCATATCATTCCTATGAGTAATTTTGAGGTTTGCTGGTCACAGACCAGAAGAGTTTATGAGTTTATGTGATGGCCTTTTGGTCTGTCGACCATCGTCAATCTGTTAGCACAAGTTAGTTATTGCAACTCCTAACTACTTAGAGGGTTGCCATGAAACATTCAATACACAATTATTCCATGGTCTAGTTGGTCAAAAATGAAAATGGTGCTGTTCAGACATCTAATATGGCCACTACAGTGGCCATCTTGAAAATCTTGTTATTGCTGCTCCTCTTGAATGAATGGTCATATCAACATGGGGTTTTTCACTAAAAGACTTCTTATGATGTCTAGTTGTTTCTAAATGGAAATGATACCAATCTGATATCCAATATGGCCACCATGGCAGCCATCTTGAAAATGTTATTGTTACTCCTCCTGAATGGAAAGTCATATCATCATTGGGTTTTCACAAGGAGATTTCTTGTGATGTGTACTTGGTCCTAAATGAAAATTGTGCTGATTTGACATCCAGTATGACCACCATGGCTGCTATCTTGAAAATCTTGTTATTGCTACTCATCCTAACTAGAAAGTCATATCGACATATAGATTTCATGAGATTTCTTACAATGCCTACTTGGTCCTAAATGAAAATGGTGCCAATCTAATAACCAATATTATTGCCATCATGGCAGCCATCTTGCAAATCTTGTTATTGCTACTTGTCCTAAATGGAAAGTCTTGTCAACCTTGGGTTTTCACTAGAAGACTTCTTAGGGTGTCTAGTTGGCCCTAAATGAAAATGATGCAAATCTGATATGCAATATTTCAAAGTCCTCGAGTTCAAGTTTGTTAACTAGCCCTAATATCACAACAAATAAAACTTGATGAAGTAAGAGATGTGCTCAAAACTCATTCGTAAGTCATTTTAGTTACAACCCAATTGAAAGCTTTAAAAATTTGTATATAAATATATTTGAATAAAGTTAAGTCATAGCTAAGATTTTGCGCATTTATCTTAAATAGCTCAGATAGTTATCGGGAAATGCTCAGTCTGTCTTGAAAATTTTGTCAGATTACTGTATATACTCGCGTATAAGCCGATACCAACTGCAAACTACATAGACCCAGATCTGCTGTCGTATAATGCGCCGGCAGATCTGGGTCTATGCAGTTTGTGAGGACTAATCAGTAGAACAAACAACATAGACCCTGATCTGCTGGCGGATTTTATGTAAATTTTCTGTAACTCTCCTGGGAAGCTGTAGTACAAGGCCAAGTGGATTGCATGATGAAGCCACAACCCAAAGGTTTTGGGACTGAATCCCAGACCAGATGAACTGAATCAGTTGATGTGGTGTGTCTCTGGGCATGGCACAGTACACATTGCCTTGGCATTGTATAACTTTTGACTTGTTGTTTTTCTGTTAAACACCAAACAAACAAACAAAGAATAACTATCCTGTTTCAGGTTTATTTTATTTTATTTCATGCTCCTCACATAAAACCAAGAAGCCGACTCAGGAAGATCTTTAAATAGTGTACATGTACTAGTTTCTGTTGCAGTCAATTCTTTGGATTTTGTACGCATTATAGACTTCTCCTGTCGGCATCAATAGCCATTTGCTTATATCATTGTTATTTTGGTGCATATTGTGTAACAGATAAACCCTGTGTTTAATAAGCCAAGGTCTTGCACCATGTTTACAGGACAGAACAGAGTTGTGGATATTCCTCGAGTTTTAATCCACCTGCCCATAAGACCAAGTGAGCTTATGATATAGTCATTCTTCCATGCATCTTCATTCACAGTTGCTATTTACAACTTCTTTTCATAAAGTGCTTGACCAATTTTCACATGATTTTACAGGGAGAACTCAGGCACTAAACCATTCAGATTTGTTTAATGAATGTTGATTCATCCAATATGGCAACCATTACTATAAATATAGAAACATCTTTAAAAAACTTCTTTTCAAAAACCACTTAACAGAATATGACCAAATATGACAGTAAGCATCCTAGCTTCAGGGCCTTTTACATATATTCAAATGATGCGGATCTACCATCAAATATGACTGTCATTACTAAAAATTGAAAAATAGGGATGTATGTTCGATGCCTGCCCAGGCCAGCCCAGGTTAGCTGCATCAGTGTGTCATTGGGAAAGGCCCCATTTCCTTGGCATCATATTGCCAATGGTGTGTTAAAAGTACCATTAAAAAAAATAACCAACAACATCATAACATATGCAATCAACAGTGTTGGATGAAATTTCTATAGAAAGCATCATACTTACCCAGATTACTGCTTAATGTGATAGCAGAAAGGGGCATATTGTTTTTGTTGCCTGTCCATATGCCCATAAAGCCATCTGTCCATGGTGATCCATTTTAACACGATTGCATAAAAACTATTGGACTTAAAGTGATGAAATTGTACACACTTTATCTCACCTGATTAGACTTCAAGGTCATAACTGCAGTTTTTTTTTCAATTTTTATAACACATTTTTGAACATTTTGGACTTTAACATTTTTGACAAAAACCTTGTTAACATAATTAAGGAAAGACCATTTGAGGTAGACAGATGAATTTGATAGGTTTAATTGTATTCATATGCAGATGACCTGATTAGATTTTGGGACCCATTACAGCAAATATGAATATTTTTTTTACGCAAGTTTTGAACAGATTGGCAAATTTCCTTATATGTTTAAATGCAACTAGTTGAATAATTACTTTACCTAGCAATAAGGCCATGTGAAATTAAGGTATGTACCTAACAATAAGGCCATGAGAAATTAAGGTATGTACCTAACAATAAGGCCATGTGAAATTATGGTATGTACCTAACAATAAGGCCATGTGAAATTAAGGTATGTACCTAACAATAAGGCCATGTGAAATTAAGGTATGTACTTAACAATAAGGCCATGTGAAATTATGGTATGTACCTAACAATAAGGCCATGTGAAATTAAGGTATGTACCTAACAATAAGGCCATGTGAAATTAAGGTATGTACCTAACAATAAGGCCATGTGAAATTATGGTATGTACCTAACAGTAAGGCCATGTGAAATTATGGTATGTACCTAACAATAAGGCCATGTGAAATTATGGTATGTACCTAACAATAAGGCCATGTGAAATTAAGGTATGGCTCTTTGTCTGTAATGTGTCATGCATGGTATGTAAGCTATTTGCCAACACTTAATATTTACAACTTTTTCTTAAAAACTGCTGGAATAATTTCAACTAAATTTGGCAGAGAAGATCCTCTCACAAAGGCATTTCAAATTTATACAAATCATGCAAATCTACCATCAGATAAAAGCTTTTAATTATCTTTTTTCTCAAAATTCGCTGAACAGAATTGACCAAAATTGCGAGAAAGCATCCTGGCATGAAGGCTTTTTAAATTTGTACAAATTATTCCAATTTGCTATCAAAAATAGCCACCATTGCTAAAAGTATAAGACATTTTAAATGACTTTTCTCACAAATTGCTAAATAGAATTTGACTAGATTTTACAGATTTTTTATGATTCCATAGTGCAGCCATTTTCTAGTACACTTGATAATTATAAGTCATTATTTTTCAAGTCAAAATGTAGCATCTGTATGTACTTGGGAAATTCTTGCACCAAATTCAAGACAAAAGATGCTTGTATAAAGGTCTTTAAAGTTTTCAGGAATTATGCCAATTGGCCATTAAATATGTTTGTCATTATTAAAAATGTAAAAACCTTTAAATGAGTTCTTTTCAAAAACTGCTGAACAGAACAAAACCAAATTTTGACAGAAAGCATCCTGGCATAGACATTGTTAAGATTTTTTTTTAAAATGATGCAAATCTGTCATCAAATATTGTCCCTGTTACTAAAAATGGAAAAATTTTCAAATGATTTCTTCTCAAAAAGCGCAGAACAGAATTTGACAAAAGGTATCTGGGCATGAAAGCCTTTTATTATTGTACAAATGATGCCAATTTGCCATCAGATTTGGCCACTGTTACTGAAAAACAGAAAAGAAACCTCTAAATGTCAGCAAGCATCATAGTAACCAAACCTTTGCATTTGTTTTTGAGGAGAGATGAGCAATCTCAGGCCCACTTGGGCCTCATGTATTGAATATTGTGATCTGTTTTCATATCATTTTCTTAATAGTTTCATAAAATGTATGTGTTTGATCTCTATTTATCACAAGTACAAAGAACTATTAGGCAATGGCATTCTGGGTTGACATTACTACATGTATGTCAGTGTAACCTACAATGTGTATGCCCCAACTATGAGAACAGAAGGAGGCATATTGTTTTTGTTGCTCTCCATCTTTGCATTCATCTCACAGCCATATTTACCATAACAGCTCCAAAGTTTTAGCCTAACAGACATGAAATTTAAATCTATATTCTATATTGTGGTCATAAGCAGATGTCCTGATCATATTTTCAGGCTATTACAGCAATTTTTTGGTGTTTTTTTTTTTTTTTTTTTTTTTTTTTACACATTTTTGAAAGTTTTGGAACTAGACTTGTTAACAGAAATCTTTTGAGCACAATTAAGCAAATACTTCTTGAGGTTGACATATGAAATTTGGTAAGCATATTTGCGTTCATATGTAAATCATCTGAATAGATTTTCTGTCCATTACAGCAATTAAAATTTTTTTATTTAAAAAAAAAATTGAATTTTTTGGACTGTTTTGACAGAAACAAATGTTAGCACAATTAAGAAAAAGCACTTGAGGTAGACATGTGAAATTTAGTAGGTTTATATGTAGATGACCTGCTTGTATTCTCTGGCTATTTTGTAAATTTGTAAGTATTTTGGACAAATTTTTGAACATTTTGCACATTAAGACTTTTTTTGACAAAAACATCGTTAGCATGATTAAGGAAAAACTACTTGTATACAAATGAAGTTTAGTATGTATGTTTCCATACATATGAAAATGAGCTTATTAGATTTTCAGGCCAATATAGTCTTTTTTTTTAACACATTTTTCAATCTTTTGGACTTTGATCATATCACAAGATTGTAACCGAATGGATTTGGATTAAGTGAAAACACCAAACACAATGTATGTGAATAAAATGTTTATGATAACAAAGTATAAGATCCAACACCACAAATTACTGATGCTTACTGATTACTGAAATATAATATATATATATATAAAATCAAAATACTGACACCAAAACTGGAGAACATCACTCCCTCAAATATATATAAAGAAATTACCTGATATTATCAAATGTTAAATTATGATGACGTTGTCATATACAACTATTGCAACTTGGTATTCACCATAATGTGAATATAATTTAAATAAATAGAGCTGATGGTTCACATAACCACTTGTATTGTTTAAAATTCAACATGCATAGTTCAACATTCAAAGTTCACAGTTCAATATTCAAATCCCTAGGATGAATTCATCCTGGGTATGCTCCACCCTTTTCCCCAAACTTAATGGTTCCTAGGAGGGAATTCCAGTAACTTCTAGGCAGACTGCCGATATCTTCTTAATACCAAGGTGCCATGCACTGCATCCGTATAGCTTTCTCTGGTAGTGGCTCACCAGTGCCATGTTCCCCTAGCCATGTATCGCATTGCTAGGTTGCCAACTAAATTGCTCGGCTGCCCCTTATGTTGCCCAGTCACCTTCTATGTTGCCCTGTACTAACAATGACACCTGCTGCCAACTATGACAACCTGCCACCAACTAAAAGTAAACCAAACTGACTAGTGTACTACATTGAATTACTATTATTAAACTAATAACTAAATATATACATGCGATCAATCCCGCCAAAATACAAAAGAAATACGTACTTATAATTATCCCCCCAAAAAACCAACTTTCAGTACATACTGCATTCAACTTTCTGCTTCAATAGAAACAGTGAACTGACTATACTCCATATCTCTAATCCGATATAATTTACGGAAAAAGTCTAACTAAGCAAACAAGCATAAAAGTTGGAATAGTAAATTCAGGCGACATTTTCTATGTATGAAAACAATTAGAAATAGAATTTAGTTACAACATAAAATAAATCCATGCTTACCCCTATGGCTGTAGTATTCTGTCTGTAAAGTAGACACCACCTGACAAGATCTCCGAATCGTTGTGATAGCATATAGTACATACATCCTATAAATACTACCACACACAAAAAAAAAAACAAGTGCAAGACCCAGGGTTAAAGTACCCGTGCACATCACGAAATATGGGTATCTCACTGCGAGTGATCTACAGTGAGATGCAGCTATTACTCGATGTCTCATAAAAAAAAATATAATAAAACAACACTAGGTAACTTTGTATGCACCCAAGATACATAATCATTCTCATATAACATCAAACTATTTTATAGCCCTAATTCCGTGACAGATCATTTTATGAAAACCTTTTTAGCTCGATTAAACAAAAACCACTAGAGGTAGACAAATAAAATTTGGTATGTCTCTTGGTATATATATGTAATTGATATGATTTGATTGTCATGCCATTATAGCATTTTTTCAGTTTTTCTTTAATGTTTGAAGGTTTTTTGAACTTGGACTTTTATTATGGGATTGAACTTACACTTTTGTTTGGTGTGCAGAGCATTCTACTAAAAACATTAAAGCACTGGGGGCATCATGTATTTTATATATACAATTTCTAGTTATAACGATGTCACAATGCTAAATGATGAGAATTAATGTAAAAAGTTCTAAAAGTTCGGTCTGTTGCACATGACAAGAAAAAAATAAACCGTTTTTCACAGTATTTAAGAAATCCATTACTAAACAGCAGTTAGCATTGCATACAGAAATTTCTTTCAAAGTTTTATTGATAATGAAAGGGAACTTTATTAAAAATATTGGAACTTAACACATATTTTTCCTGTGTGCAAAGGAAAATGTCTAATTTGGGTGATTTACTCAGAACTTTAATGCAGGAATATTTAGTTTTATATGCAAACATGTAAGTTTCCTTTGACCTTTTCCCATCTGGGAGCCAAGGGTTGGCAAAGTGCAGGTGCTTATGGATTAAAGTCATTGTAATAGTGAAATATTGAATTTGATTGTATTTGATTAATACATTGCATGCACTACTGATATAGCTATCTTATAAGAGTTTTTCAGCTTATAGCAAACCAGCTACTTATCAATTTGCATGAGTTTGATTCCCAGTAAGACATGCAGAGAGGTTTATTGTTATTCCTTGTTAGTTCTTGTAATATTGGATGCTGTACTGGATGCTTAAATAGTCTGTGTTTCCGATATGTGAGCTTAAAAACACACAGGCTTCAACTATAAAGTCTGGTTTTCTAAGAAGCATGATAGCCAGGAAATCTCTGGATATCTCAAGATGGTATTGGAACAAGTTTTTTCAAGGTTCTCAGGATATACTGCATCCTGGAAAGTCTTTTAATATCCAGGTGGTGTATGTCTGGAGAGATCTTGAGAAGTTCTGAGACATCTTGCATCATGGAGCTCCCGAGATTTCTGGTCTTAAAATATGTCCTGAGGGATATTATGTGATATCTCAGGATTTTCCAGGATTTACAAACCTTGGCCTTTTAACCTGGTCTTGTGTGTATGGTGTGAGATCTTGAGAATTCATTCAATAACTTGCATCACAGATATCCTGGAAACTCTTGGGATTTCTGCTCAACAACATGAAAAGAAAACCTGACATGATATTGATTTACTGATCTACAAGGGCTCATCATTAGGTGATTATGGTTTTTATTCATCAAATTTCCTGTCAGAATAGAAAATAATCTTACAGCTTCTACAATATTAACCTCAAGAAAAATAGTCAATTACATTAGATTACCAAGTGGCAGAAATTATCGTGTGTAGGAGTTACATTAACCATGGCCTTTCAATAACTGAATATAAACTCTCAACCTGATAACCCTCGTCTTGTTTTGGAAGAAAAGAATCTTAAAATAACTATAGGAAGAGAGTTGAAATGTAAAAAATTATTGGCACCAAAGGGCAAGGCCTCATAGCACTAACAGTCTTGATAGATGTGATAAGGGCAAGACCAAACTTAATGGGCTTTTTGCCCCAAAGAAGCTGGATGTTGAACACAAAACAATTCAATTTCAAGAAGACAAACTCTTATGGGATGTTTTGCATCAGTTATTTGTGGATTCTGATGGAAGCTTTTCATAGTTGATTCAGCTTTTTATATGCCTGTGATAAGAAGAAGCACATTGTGTTTGGTGTTCTCTGTTCATTCATCCATCATCCATTTGTCTTTTAGGTTTTTACACAATTACTTCTGGTCTATTTACCATGACGAAACATTGTGGATGGCTTGCCCTCTGAGTATAGAAAAAAACATAAATTTAATTAAAGTGGAAAAGGTCAAAGGTCAAAGGTCAAGGTCACAATGATTCAAAATAAGAAATGGTTTTTACACAGTAACAAAAGTTCTAGTCAATATGGGCTTGCTAGACTTCATGGATGTCCTGCAATTTAAGCAAGAAATATAACTTGATTTTGGGGTTAAAAAAGTTTAAGATCAAGGTCACCATAACACAAGCAAGGGAATAGTTTTTGTAAAATAACTTGAATGAAAAGGAATGTACTTAGAGATAACTTTTTTGAATGGCTTGCTGCTATAGCATGGAAGTATATGTGTTCGGGTCAAAAACTCAAAGGTCAAGTTTAGAGCAAAAGAGCAGAGAAATAAAATGGTTTCAATATGATAGCTTGTGCTCTGCATTTTGCAACAAACTTTATGAATACTTTTGCCATGTGGCAAGAAAGGAAACAATCACCCTTTGGATTAAAAGGTAACGGTCAAAGCCACAGTGATCCAAAGATGAAATTTGTATCCACCTGATTTTTTTTATAGAGTTTGACTCCACATATCTTGCACTTATAGGAAGGAGTAATCTATTGAGATATAGGTCAGTAATGCCAAAAAGATTAAAGTCACAAACACCCATACTACATCCAATAAACACTGCATACCATTAGTACTATTCCTGTTTCATCATGATGCTTTTGTTTTCATCTAAATGACAGTTTATAAAATTTGTATGAGCATTTTGAAAATGAAACAGCACATCTCAATTACAATTTTTCCTTTTCTTGTATTTATTTTCCCTCCCAGTATGTTCAGCTCTACTTTAATATAAGCAGCTATTTTAGTGTCAGCTGCCCTTGATCAGCATAATGCCTGTGTGACGTTTGTCTTGGTTGGGGTGGGGTTCTTCCAATAAATTTAATTAAATTATGAGGAATTCCACCCTGGCTCGTGGGTTAGAAGTTAAATTAGTGACGTGATAGTTACAGCTCTGAGCCCCCAGTCAGCAATGCCGACGGTTAAATTATAGAGAACACGAAGATGAAATTCAGTTAATAACAATTTAATAAATTTGATAATTTAAACGATAACTCTCAATCACTCGTCTTTCCCTCGACCAAGTGACAACCTAATTCATCACGTGATTTACAGTGTGAGTTCGATTTTCCCCCTGTCCTTGTGTCTACTCATCTAATTCTTTCTGCTAATTCCTTCCTTCCTTCTTTCTCCTCTTTCGACTCCTTGCCCCTCTTGACTATCTCCTCCAATTTCGCTCCCACTTCCTCTTCCTTCCTTCTCTTCCAATTTCCTCTTAGACTTCCACGTCTCCTGACTTCTCTCCTATTTCTCCTTTCTCCGTCTCTCTATCTGAGACTATGGGACCAACTGTACTGATCTGTCCCTCAAAGCTTCCTTATAGAAGCTGTCTATCTTAGAATTTCCTGCCTTAAGATTTCCCACCAATTACGAATGGCTGATCGGAGTTCCGCTGTCTTACTCTGGCACTCTCTCTCTAGAAAATTACGGCGAACTAACTCTTTGCTGAGAGTCGCGGGGATCTCATTCCCGCCAAAGTCGGGTCCCACCCCTATCTCAATTCTGATGGGGTGGCGCTGTGACCCTGTCCAATCGCCTAAGCGGTCAATTCAACCTGGCTGTCTGTCTGCGGGGATGAAAGTTAAGACACTCCCACGTCTTCGGGGCAACTTCCTTTGATCTGGACAAAGGGTTTCCACACCTAGGTGATAATGTCTCTCTGTCGGCCTAGCAGGTCCCAAGTCTGGCTATCCACGGCATACTTACGTAAGGGATTAGTGCACCTGCGGCAATGTTAAACATCAAACAATGGCTTGTCAGAATTACCTTGATTATACATGTTCAACCAGGGTCGGGGTAAAACGTGACACCCCCCCCCCCCCCACGCTAGAGAATAAAATCGGGATTTTATTCCCTCAAAATTGCTTCAAATGCAAAGGCATTACTACACGAAATAAGAACAAAATCATCGCGACACTACACACGGAGTAAGAACATGAATATACACTGAGCGATCTATACCATTTCAGCGCTCCTGCTCATGAAATCGGCGCCTACGTTCTCAGTTCCTTTCACGTATCTGATCTGCATCTGGTACTGCTGTAAGAACAGCGACCATCGCATGAATCGTCCATTCGATAATTTCGCCTGCGCGAGATAGACGACTGGTTGGTGGTCGGTCTCCAATATGAACTTCCGCCCGTATAAGTACCGCTCGAACCGTGATATCCCGAACACGATTCCGAGGCATTCCCTCTCCGATACGGAGTAGTTCTTCTCGGCAAACAACTGTGATTTTTTTTATAGAGTTTGACTCCACATATCTTGCACTTATAGGAAGGAGTAATCTATTGAGATATAGGTCAGTAATGCCAAAAAGATTAAAGTCACAAACACCCATACTACATCCAATAAACACTGCATACCATTAGTACTATTCCTGTTTCATCATGATGCTTTTGTTTTCATCTAAATGACAGTTTATAAAATTTGTATGAGCATTTTGAAAATGAAACAGCACATCTCAATTACAATTTTTTCTTTTCTTGTATTTATTTTCCCTCCCAGTATGTTCAGCTCTACTTTAATATAACCAGCTATTTTAGTGTCAGCTGCCCTTGATCAGCATAATGCCAGTCTTTGCAGTAGTTTGCCTTGTGTCAAATTCTATCAGAATCTATTGGTGATCAGATCCATAAATCTTTGAATGC
Organism: Margaritifera margaritifera; assembly: GCA_029931535.1. Lineage (NCBI taxonomy): Eukaryota > Metazoa > Mollusca > Bivalvia > Unionida > Margaritiferidae > Margaritifera > Margaritifera margaritifera. The sequence goes on along the minus strand of JAQPZY010001522.1, from coordinate 2,025,550 downwards.
ATTTTATACAAATACTGTCCTGTTTACCAGTTATTGAATCTCACTTTGTTTTTATCCTCCAAATATTATGTAGGGCCGATTACTTGCATGTTATATGCATTATGAAATTCTCCCAAACTTGTCATTGGCAATATAACATTGTTATTGCACTGACAAATAACGTGGTGGTTGTGATCCATAACTGCCAGTTGTGTTATGTACCAAACTGCAGTAGAACAAGAATGATTGAAAATTGTATGAGTGTAGGGGAGGGGGAATAAACAAAGCACCAATCAGTCGTGTAGTAATGATTTTACCACTTGCCAATTTGTGTAACAGTTGGAATTAAAAGATTAGGATAGACCTGGGTCACTGACAATTAATCATTGCTATGCATGAACATTAATTATGATCTGTAAGCTTAAGATTTCTGAAACTCAACTGTATGATTTTTATCTATTTGTCAGTTTGACTGATGTTTTGAGTAGTTTCAGGGAATATGGGATATCTAAGACAAAAAATTGGGAGCCATGACAGGACTGTATTATATCTGAATCTGTGTTATAATGAAGAGCATTGTAGCAGGGTTCTTCTATATATAACTCCATGCAATATTAATTCTGGTTTGATCATCTCAGGTCTTTCACATATTTGCGCATGAAATAAGACCCTGTAACCTAACTGTTTACAGCTGCGGAAAGCACATAAGAATTGTTGACATGGTGGACCATTTTTATTTTCCTTAAAAATTATCTTTTGTAATTAGGCTCTCAAAAATGAATTGTACTCACTAGATCATTATGAGAGGAGGCATATCACTAGGGCAAATCCAGGATTTTTTAAATGGACATATTTCTCTGTTTTTAGTGCAAAGTACACAGTCTAGTTGACTGGCAAAGGGGGGGAGTCATCTGAACTCCCCTAACCCCCTCTTAATCTGCCACTGATATTTGTGGATTTTATACTTGTTATAGATGCTAAAAATCAAAATGCAGGAGAAAAGTTTCAGAAATGGAGCACTCGGAAAAAATACTGGAAATTCCCCCACCCCCACCCCCAAATAAAAACCAGATAAAAAATACAGGAGAATCCAGCAAATCGTGGAACTATGTTGGGAAAGTTGGTCTTGGATGGGGTAAAAAGGATCATAGAATCTTTAACATTCTCCATTGAATGATCATAAAATCTCTGGAGAAAAATGTGTTAATACTCATCTGTGAACATTCAGCAAAGATTTCCATTGACCAGTATCCAACTGGTAATTAATCCATAGCAAACAAAGGTCATGTAGTCATCAAGTCCTTAATAACAGAGAAATACTACTACATTATTTCCTTAGAAGTGTGTTACAATGCACACACAACTGCAAGGAGTGTATATACCTAGATCTGCCATTGATGTAACCAAATGGGAATTAATCCATCCCTGGCAAAGGTATCAAGTCATAATATTAAATTAATAATGATGTAAAAAAATACTACTCCCATATGTCCAAGTATGTTACAGTGCACCTGCAACTTCAGAAGCCATGGTAGATAAGTTGGTAGAGTGTCAAACTCATAATCTAATTGGTTGTGTGTTCTCTACCCACCTATTCCAGCCTGGGTTTGGATGTATCGATGTGTCCTTGGGAAAGGCAATATTCTGGCTCATATTTCCTCAGTATGATATAATCAATACTATGTTAAAATGTAGTTAGAATCCAACTAACCAACTGATACTCAACTACAACCATTGTAGACAGGTAGATGTGCCATTATTCGCTAAATGTGCCAGCAGATCAGGGTCAATGTAGTTTGCTCAGCCGATTGTGCTGTTAATTTGTACCCCTTTGGTTTAAAGCGAAAAGTATAGACTTAGATCTTTGGGTGCATTGTGTGAAAGTAAATTTGTGTTTACCTTGTTCACAGTTGGGAGCCCATTTTACACAGGTAATTATAGTATTTTTTTGATTGTTACACTATATCTCACATTTACTGATATACTGTCTATACTCGCGTATAAGCCGGGTCCAAATGCAAACAACATAGATCCTGATCTGCAGGCACATCATGTAATTTACCTTACAGCCTACTGTATATACTCGCATATAAGCTGGGTCCAAATGCAAACAACATAGACCCTGATCTGCCATCGCATAATGTGCTGGCAGATCAGGGTCTATGTTGTTTGCTCTACTGATTAGTCCTTACAAACTGCATAGACCCAGATCTGCCGGTGCATTATGCAATGGCAGATCTGGGTCTATGCAATTTGCATTTGGAATGGGCTTATATATGAGTACAGATGGTACATTAACTCCGGATATAATGCAGTTCAAGGGACTCCAAGAATCATATAATATTTGAATTCTGTTATATCCAAGGTAAAATATTACGTGAAACCAGAGACATGCATTGCACTATACGTATAAAACATGGGAATTAAGAGACCTTGCAGTAAGACATGTAATATCAGATATTTTTTTTACTTCTGATTTCATTATAAACAGAGTTTACTGTATTTGAATGTAATCAATTATGGATATAATAGAAGCATACATGTATGGATCTCATAACCATATGGCAAAACATTCAATTATCAACTAAGAAAACTTGAGCTTGATTCCCCATGGAGACATTTGGAGATGATTTTTGTTGTTTATTCTGTTCTGGTAACATTTAGTACCATAATGGAGGAGTGGCTTAGTGGTTATCATGCCGGACTCATAATCAAAATGGTGTGAGTTTGAATCAACCAAGGTTGGCTGTCATGGTGTGACCTTGGGTAAGGCACTTGACACCAATTCCCTCAGCACAAAGGAAGCTGCTGCTGAGTACCATGTGTGAAGCTGTGCCATGTGTGAAGCTGTACCATGTGTGAAGCTGTGCCATGTGTGAAGCTGTGCCATGTGTGAAGCTGTACCATGTGTGAAGCTGTGCCATAAAACACCTTATTACATACCCATTTAATTGTACATGGTTGATCCGGCATTTGATTCAAATGTTCAATCCGTATTTCTGTATCACACACCCAGATTGGAACTATTTAGGTGTTTTCTCTGTATCACACACCCTGATTGGAACTATTTAGGTGTTTTCTCTGTATCACACACACAGATTGGAACTATTTAGGTGTTTTCTCTGTATCACACACCCTGATTGGAACTATTTAGGTGTTTTCTCTGTATCACACACACAGATTGGAACTATTTAGGTGTTTTCTCTGTATCACACACACAGATTGGAACTATTTAGGTGTTTTCTCTGACATCCATGCATTGATATTCTTAGATGCAATGAATCAAATTTTTATAAAACACAATTCGTTTTGAATTTCATTCACACTCTAATGCTAGAAAGTGTAAAAGAAGGGGATATGTAATAAATACAAAACCACATTAGTGTTTTGTTCTGAGGCGGGGGAAAGAACTCGTTTGATATGGCTTATGAATACATCTCGGCCATGGTGACCTCAATGTATCCCTACACCATAACAATCTCGTTCTTTCCTCAGACTTGGAACAAAACACATATGTAGTTTTGTGTATAACCAAACAATAGTCTGCCTTGTCCTTTTGAGAGCTTTCAAGTCTTAATTGTTTTTCTTGGGTACCGTTAGGAGGAAGTTTAAAAAATGATTTTAGAAGGTTATCACTACATTACTGCCAAAAAGTAGAAATTTTGTTGACCCATATAGGGTACATGGCACAGATTTGTATATTTGCTAAATTATTATTTGATTCCCATTTTCCAGGTTAGTTTGCTTCCATTAGTTATGTTTCTAATGGAAATGGAAATACAAAATGGTTTTTCATGTAACTGATATAATGAAAACAAAAATCATTAGACTTAAGGGTATTGCTTTCCTGTTAGATAATTTGCATTACTTGTACATTGGAATTAAACAGGAAATTAAATATTGCAAATGTTTTCTAGAATTACATTTAGTGAGCTGCATACACATTTGTGCATAACAAAGGTTTGGTTGTAGGTTTTAATGGTACTTTGTTATTGTCTAAATCATGCTATATAAATGGGAGCTAAGAGCCTTTCCCAAGGACACAACGAGGAAGCCGACCTGGGCTGGCCTGGATGGGTATCAAACCTGTGATCCTTGGATTATGAGTCTGATGTTCTACCAAGTTACCTATCTTCTCCAGTGCATGACAAAAAAAATTAATTGTAAATCAAGCAGTTTATTTTGATCAGCAATATCCTATTGTTTCTTGTGCATAATGGTATAATAATAAAATCTGCCCTTATACTTGTATGCCAGTCAGTCCTAATCTCAGTTCATAAGGCCCCGCATGAGAATGCAGGAACCCTATAGTAATCATGTTGTCCATCTGTCTGTCTTTCTATCCATTGACTTAAGAGTGTGTGCAAAAATTACTGACCGTCGGTACCATATTTACTTGTATATTACTCCACCCACCCAACCACAAACAGCAGGAACCCCATTCTTCCAATGCATTATGTTCCAGTGGATCAGGGTCTACAGTGTTTATATAGGAGCTTCAGTTGTGCAGAGTTAAGCACTGCAATACTCATGACCAGAATCATAGAGTTCAAATCCTACCATCAGATCAGCCCAGTTGACCACTGCGATGTATCCCTGGGCAATTAAGGCACTTAATTTTCTCCAATTACCTAAAAACTAAATAACCTTCATGTGTTGCAGTGCTATAAAAGAGTTAAATCAAATCAAACTACTTTACCTAAGATTTTAAGTGAACAGCTTGTAAATTTGTATCAATCAGATATGAATAAATCATTGAGCCAAGGATGTGTTTGTTGATGACAAACTCCCACAGAGGGATTTCCTGGCTAAATGAAGAGATTGTTTGTCAATTCAAGTAACTGGATAATGCTTTTTATGTACAGAAGCGAATTTGATATTAATTATTGAAAGCAGCAGCATTCCAATTATGGCAAATTTGCCAGTTGCAGCAGTCATATCGAAGGTCATATTTGTTTAGGCAGCACTTTTTACACACAATTTATACAAAGCTTTTTACATTATTAACAGAGTTTAATTATAAATCATATCTTGTCAAGATTTTATAAAAGAACTATCTTTACAATAATCAGTCAATTTTACTAGACTTTAAGGTACTGTGTGACATGTTTCACGTTATACTTTGGGATAATTATGCATGATTATTTTATTTTATGTTGTATACAAAGAATTAAATATGTATTAAGATCATATATTTTTCAGCTAGTCATGAGTGGTATATATTTATTTATGTATGTATGTGTGTATGTATGTATGTATATATGCATGAATTATGTATGTATATGTGTATGTATGTGTGTATGTATGTATGTATGTATGTGTTTATATATGTATGTGTGTATGTACATATTTATGTGTATGTATGTGTGTATCTATTTATTTATGTGTGTATGTATGTATGTATGTATGTATGTATGTATGTATGTATGTATGTATGTATGTATGTATGTATGTATGTATGTATGTATGTATGTATGTATGTATTTATGTATGTATGTATGTATGTATGTGTTATGTATGTATGTATTATGTATGTGTGTATTATGTATGTATTATGTACATATATATGTATGTATGTTTGTATGTATGTGTGCATGTATGTATGTGTGCATATTATGTATGTATGTATGTATGTATGCATGCATGCATGCATGTATGTATGTATGTATGTATGTATGTATGTATTTATGTATGTATGTATGTATGTATGTATGTGTGTATGTATGTATGTGTATGTATGTGTGTATTTATGTATTATTTATGTATGATTAGAGTTTAATGGCATTTCAGCACAATACTAGCTTCATGGTACTGACCAAAAGTTTAGTTCTAAAATTGTAAAGATAAAGAATTGCAAAAAAAAAAAATTTGATCAGATAAAACCTTAAAAATAAACATAAACATTTAGTACTACAAAGATAAAGAACAAAAGGTGAAGATGTTAAACTTCTATAAAAGGTATATTAAATATAAGATAATGGTAAAATATATAAAATCCTTAAAATATACGGTCCAAGTGGTTGTTATATGGTATTCCCTCATTATAATGCTGTCCATAGGACCCATAGAATGTACTACCTAATAGTGAGACTGCCTTATAATGAAATCCATGATGCATATAATATTTGCTACTACTTAATGAAATGGGATCCATGACCGTATTCATAAATAAATGGATGTGAAAATCGATTGATTGTTTAATATTTAATTACTGTAGGCTATTAGAACTTGATTTGTAATCACTGTGAAATTGATATAGTCTGATCAATGAACAAGACATTTCAAGCAAGAAGTGTATCAAATGCACCCAGCCTGAAATTTACATTTTCAACCTGTATTTAAGTTCTTCATATTCCTTTTGGGTAGCCCGGAAAGGGGAAGAGGTGATGTAACTATTAAAGCTTTTACAAATTAGTGTTTTATTCAGCTTCAAACAACATTAGATTTTGTTTTGTTTTTCTAAAAAAACTATGATTATTTCAGAATTAGGATCCTTAATGTCAGTGTCTTTCTACTAGTATATATCCCACAGTCAAAAAATTTGGGTTTGCAATATATATATATATATATATATATATATATATATATATATATATATATATATATATATATGACTTTAAATGCTTCTCATCTTTAAGCCAGTAGACTTGGCTTTTCATATGTCACAGATTTTGGAGGATGATACATATAAATTAACAAGCATTTTTATGCCCTAAAATGAATATGGAAGTGTTTGAATTGGTTTGGTCAGGTGTTTTATGTCACATCAACACATGAGGGTTATTTAGTGCCATGGAAATGGAAGTTCCTGGCCCAGGGACACACTATGGCAGTCAGCTAGGGCTGATCCAATAGTGATCAGATTCAAATTTTGCTCTTCTGGTCAGAAGTGAATGTGGAAGGAGCATATAGTGGTACCCTTGTTCATCTGTCCTTCCATCCATCTGTATGTCCAGCCTTATATATGTCTGTCTGTACAGCCAAGGATGCATCTGTCACACCTTGGTTACCGATAAGTTTTGCATTCAGATCAGTTTCCTTATAATCATTTGGCTGCAGGATCACATCATTGTGTGTGGATGCCTCTTGTTGTGCTGCACCCTTCCACCAAAAGGAATTCAGTGTAACTTACACTTTTTCAACTATTTCCATCAGAAGGAATTCAGTGTAACTTACACTTTTTCAACTATTTCCACCAGACGGAATTCAGTGTAACTTACACTTTTTCAACTATTTCCACCAGACGGAATTCAGTGTAACTTACACTTTTTCAACTATTTCCACCAGATGGAATTCAGTGTAACTTACACTTTTTCAACTATTTCATTATTAACAACATTAATTCAGATCTTTAACACTGGAATTGGCATGGAACTCTGTGTTGCTAAAGAGGGTATGATTTATGTCCCATGACCTATTTCTAGTTTTTTTTACAGCTTAGCAATGCACTTGCCTTTTTAACCACCAGTGAAGGTTTTTTGGTTGGTCTCTTTTTAATGGCACTTTTAACACATTATTGGCTATAATGTGCCAAGAAAATGGGAGCTAAGTACCAGTATCTTTCCCAAGGATACACTGAATCACCAGACCAATGATGGCATCAATGCTCATTTTGGGATGATCTTCCCAAGGGCACACTGAATCAGCTGACCAATGGTTGGCATCGATGCTTATTTTGGGATGATCTTTAAGATCATTTCCAGTCCATTGTTCCCAGACTTCAGTAAATGCCAGCAAAATTTCTCAAGACTATCTTATCAAAAGGTTTTTATTTATAACTTGTGGCTAGTCTTTACGGATTTGTTTATTTCAGAAGTGTAATGAAAATGACAAAATGATATGTACTTACCTTTAACATATTAATATTCATAAAGATATTTCAATATATGTCACTGGAAAGGTAATAAAACTCTTTGTTTTAGATCATTTTTTATTTAGATCATTTCGATGGCCTTTTGTTCTGCATCTATTGACATACAAGTGGTTTTCATTAACAGTGCAACCTAGTCTCAAGCAGTAAATTTATAGCGGGTACTTTTATTCCACGCATGTGGTAAATGTAACCAAAATGCATATACAGCCAATTATTTCATGCATGAATACAACAGCCTCATGTTGTTCAGCACAGGTTCTGTCTATTATATTTTAATGTGTTTCCTTATTCATTTTTTTTTTAGCCTTTCTGTTAACAAATTAGATTTTCTGGCTGAAAAAGCAACAGTTAGTAATCAGTCTCTCTCAGATACTTTTTCTGAAAGCAGACATCTCTTAGCAAAAATATGACAACTATTGTGCAGGTAAACATAAAAACACTAGGGAATGTGCACTGGTGATAATAATAATAATAATAATAATAATTATATAAAGACTCTATTTAGAGGATGACTCAGTTACAAATAAAAACTAATCCACCTTGAGGCCCTCTGTTATGTACATGTACTTATATACATGTATATATGTGTATGTATACATATATATATATATATATATATATATATATATATATATAGCACACACAAGCTAATAATAATATGTACACACACACACACACACAGACAAGCAAATACACAATACATTAACAACTATTCACATAAATGCTACATTGCTGCAGAAGTGAAAAACAGGAGGTGGGTGGTGTGTCATATACTTTATTAAGTACCCAATCTTGTTTAGGACTTTGTCAATCTAATACATCTATTGTGGAAGGACAAGAAACTTGGGACTGATTTAATATCAAAAGGTATGTTATTCCAAACAAGAGCACCTGAAAATCGAAAGCTATTTTGATTACCTTCTTTGGGAGGGGGGGGGGGCTGGGGTACTTTGAAATTGTGACCTGTTAATGATCTAAGATTTGGAGTCCTGGTAGATTCTTTTTGCTGGAAAATGTTGTTCTGGTTAATGGGACACCATGTGCATCATTTTGGCCTTTAATCTAAAAAATATTCTTTCTTGCATTGGTAACATTTTGATTGTAAACATTGCATTCTGAACATTATTTATTTGCTGACTGAGAATTATTTTATATGCCCTATTATTTATTTGCTGACTGAGAATTATTTTATTTTTCCTCGAGCCTGGAATTTTTTTCATATTTGCAGCAGTTGTATTGCCCCAAATTATATTACAGTAGTCAAGAAGAAGTTTCATAAAAAGTAACTCTGTATATAGTGAAGGCCTTGAGTTTTTTTAGTAGCTAGAGATAAAAGAGTTTAATTTCTTTGAAATATAGTTTATATGATGAAACCATTGCAAGTTCTTTTCCACAAATATGCCAAGAATTTTATCAAAACAAGTCATTTTCAGATCAATTGTATCATAGAGAACATGCATCATGTCAGTTTGCAATATTGTTCTTTTCTGCCAGGTAGTTATTAGCAAAACTTCTGTGTTGTCCATATTGAGGATCATACCATTTTATTTGCACCACATTTGAAGTCTGTTGAAAGCAGTTTGGAAGTTTTTCTTCAGATCAGCTTGATTATTTTGAGCATAAGACAAGGTAGTGTCTAAAGCATACATGTCAGTTGATGAGATTGCATATCCTAAGTTGTAGGGTAAGTCATTTGTGAAAAGAACAAATAAAAAGGGCTTTAAGATAGAACCTTGTGGTACTCCACAACTTAATGGTTTTATTTTCAGATAGGTTTCCATTTACTGTTACCTGTTGAGATCTATTGCACAAGGAGGATGTGAACCACTTAATAGTATCTTTATTACATTGATAGATTCTTAAATTTTTAAAGAAGAATTTCAAGATCTACTAGGCCGAAAGCCTTTCAAAATCAATCATTACAGTGCCTAATAACTTTCCTTCATCTGGATCATAAATATGGTTACCATCATTAATTAGTGATGATATATCTGTTTTATTATTGCATTTATCTGCTAAATTCCTTAATAATGTTCCAGATAAGTTTTGGGGTTGTTTTTCTTATCGTCAAGAATCCTTTGATAGTGGTTTCTCTTTGCTTGTTTAATCATTTTACTTACTTTATTTCTCCAGATTTTGTATTCATCTTCATTACCTACAAATTTCAGGTGGTCTCATTTTTTCATAGGATCTACAATTTCTATGGTGACCCAGCCAGGTTGATGATCATACTTCACTCATTGCCTTCAAAGGTGCATGTTTTTTGACAACTTCCAAAAATAGACCAAGTGCTTTAAATATCATCGTTATCATAAAAAATGTTGATAGTATCCCAGGTGATTAATTCTAAATCCTTGAAGAAATTATCATTATTGAAAGTTTTAAAAGACCTTTTTGTGATGTATTTATGAACATTCTTTTCTCCTACATTATTGTTGTGCTTTCTTTTGAGAAAAATTGCTAAATGATCCTTTAAACCAATTTTTAGAACAGATACTTGTGAAACATTTTCTCGTGCATTTGTATATATAATTATGTTCTCTAAGTGTTTTTGAATTTGATGTTACTCTGGTGAGTTAACGAATTGAAAAATCCCAAAAGTTTCCACAAAATCGAAACAATATTTTTTCATTTGTCCATTTAGGAGGTCTCTGTTTATATCACCTAATGTGTAACATTCTTTCTCATCATTTTATAACTTCCTCTATTTGAAATTCAAAATGTTCATTTTAGTCAGCATTGAAAGAAATGATGTCTGTACATGGAACCCACTAAACAGGGTTGGACTTTTTTCTGGGGTGATCTGAATCCATATTGATTAAACTTTTTCTGATTGAAGATCCATCGTTCTTTTGGCAACTGTACCATTTTTGACATACACTTAGAGTCTCCCATCTCCTGCCTTCCTATCTCTGTGAACAGGTTTTTCATAGCCATCAATGAAGAAGAAATTGTCAATCTGACTTTGGAGAAGTTAACATGAGTTTAATTAATAAATTTTCCCTCTGATGCCTTGAATATTCATATGACCTATTTTAGCACCTTATAATATTCTGAAATTTCTAAATTGATAACTGTAACATTAACAAGATTGCAGTGACTATTTTGGACATTCAAGGAGACATAACTATTGCTACATGCATTTACATTGTATTGCTGTCATTTTTATCGTCGTTGCTGTTTTCATCAGATCCATTGTCATGTAGAGTTTGTTGTTTAGTCCTTAAATGAATTATTTACATTACTGTCTCTTTACTCCTGACATAAATGCTGGTTGTAGTGTCATCTTTACAGTATGTACAGTCTCTTTACTCCTGACACAAATGCTAGTTGTAGTGTCATCTTTACAGTATGTACCGTCTCTTTACTCCTGACACAAATGCTAGTTGTAGTGTCATCTTTACAGTATGTATGTCTCTTTACTCCTGACACAAATGCTAGTTGTAGTGTCATCTTTACAGTATGTACAGTCTCTTTACTCCTAACACAAATGCTGGTTGTAGTGTCATCTTTGCAGTATGTACAGTCTCTTTACTCCTGACACAAATGCTGGTTGTAGTGTCATCTTTACAGTATGTACAGTCTCTTTACTCCTGACACAAATGCTAGTTGTAGTGTCATCTTTATAGTATGTACAGTCTCTTTACTCCTGACACAAATGCTGGTTGTAGTGTCATCTTTACAGTATGTACCGTCTCTTTACTCCTGACACAAATGCTGGTTGTAGTGTCATCTTTACAGTATGTACCGTCTCTTTACTCCTGACACAAATGCTGGTTGTAGTGTCATCTTTACAGTATGTACCGTCTCTTTACTCCTGACACAAATGCTGGTTGTAGTGTCATCTTTACAGTATGTACTGTCTCTTTACTCCTGACACAAATGCTGGTTGTAGTGTCATCTTTACAGTAAGAGGAAAAATTACATCTTTACATAAATTTGTTGCATTCACTACGTACAGAAGTTTAGATGTTTAATCTATTTTTGTCAGTGGGATCAGAATTTACCTTACAGCCTACTGTATAGATTCACATATAAGCTAGGTCCAAATGCAAACAACATAGACCCTGATCTGCCGTCGCAAAATGCGCTGGCAGATCAGGGTCTTTGTTGTTTGTTCTACTGATTAGTCCTTACAAACTGCATAGACACTGATCTGTCGGCGCATTATGCGATGGCAGATCTGGGTCTATGCAGTCTGCAGTTGGTATAAGATTATACATGAGTATATATGGTATGTGATTTATTGGTTCACAAGAGTCAGATGACAAGCTCTTGGTACCTCTAATAGAAATAACAGTAACAGCATCATTGCCAGTGTCCTGTTGACCAGAATTATGAACTTTGGCTTTGTCATGCCAGTGTTATAATCGGCATCTAAAATTCCTAACCCGTACACCTATACTCAGCAACAGTATTCTTTATTTCAGCACACAAATTACATCCTTGATTTGTCTTTAAATGTCTCTAATTTTGGAAATGTTTACATTTGTTCACAAAGTTTTGACTGTGTCATGAGTTTCTGATTTTGAAAGTAACATCACTGTAATTTTGCACAATTATGATGACAGTATTTATTTCTTTGATGAGTTTTTCGATTCCTTCACAGGAAAAGTGAATTACCAGTAGATCATTTTTGCAATAAAAGTTAGCTTTGGTAATGAAATTCTGGTAGTTGTAGACCAGTTGACCGTTCCATTGTTGTACTAATCTTCTGATGGATTCATTCATATCCTATACATCATAATCTTCATGTGGTGCCATTGCACACAAAACTTTTATCTCTCTCTGTTCCTACAATTATGCATCATAGATTAGACCCTGAATAATAGTCATCATGTTATAACAAAATTGATTTTCACATTAGGAATTTGGTCATAAATAGCATATGGTCTCCTAAAATATTGGCTTTTTAGTCAGGTTTTATGGTACACCCATACTAGTTTTCAGAGTGAGATTAGTGTGTAAGTATTTATCCAATGTGGTATAAAATTCTTGTCATTGTGATTCCATTAAGTATCATGTAAATATTTTGCAAAATTTGGTAGTACATGAGCATTGTTACACTGAAGTTTTGCTTCTTGTGTCCGATCAGTATGTTATCAGTTTATTACTGTCAGTTGTGATTAAATTACTAATCAGTTTACTGTCAGCCTGATATCAGTGTGATGTCAGAAAGCCAATTTCTAGTAGGATATACAAAGAGTTATTTGTTATTATGCACACACCCACAAAGGCAATTTTATATACCGCATGTACTCACATATAAGCCAAGTCCAAATGCAAACAACAATAGATACTGATCTGCTGTCGCATAATGTGCTGGCAGATTAGGGTCTATGTTGTTTGTTCTACTGATTAGTCCTTACAAACTGCATAGACCCAGATCTGCTGGCCCATTATGTGATGGCAGATCTAGGTCTATGCAGTTTGCAGTTGGTATCAGTTTATATGCGAGTACATATGGTACTTGCATAGACAGGCAGGATCACATGTTATTCCACATGGTTTCTTTGAAAAGCATGGGAATAAAATCTGATTTCTTCTGAATTCAGGGAGAATATTAGTATTAAAATGCTTATTTTGGTACCTTGGTTAAAAATAAAATGGCCAGTTTTATTTTTGATTTTTCCGGTTAAGAATAAAATTCAGGCACTGGAATCAATGCAGAAGATATTGGGTAGATGTAATGTTTTAATCTTGCTTTTTTTTTTTTTTTTCATTTTATCATCCCAAGGAAATGGGAGCTAAGTACCTTTCCCATGGATATCCCATGACAATTAAACCTGACCTTGCTAGGGCAGGTATCGAACCCATGACCCTTGAATTACAAGTCCGATGCTCTAACAACTAAGATGCTGTGACTCCCTTTCAATAATGGATGGCAAGAATATAGAATGGGATGGCAAGAATATAGAATGGGATGGCAAGATTATAGAGTGGAATGGCAAGAATATAAGAATATATAATGGGATGGCAAGAATATAGAATGGGATGGCAAGAATATAAGAGTATAGAATGGGATCGTAAGAACATAAGAATATGGAATGGGATGGCAAGAATATAAGAATATAGAATGGGACAGCAAGAATATAAGAATATAGAATGGGATGGCAAGAATATAAGAATATAGAATGGGACGGCAAAAATATAGAATGGGATCGCAAGAACATAAGAATATGGAATGGGATGGCAAGAATATAGAGTGGGATGGCAAGAATATAGAATGGGATGGCAAGAATATAGAATGGGATGGCAAGAATATAACAATATAGAATGGGATGGCAAGAATATAACAATATAGAATGGGATGGCAAGAATATAACAATACAGAATGGGATGGCAAGAATATAACAATATAGAATGGGATTGCAAGAATATAGAATGGGATGGCAAGAATATAACAATATAGAATGGGATGGCAAGAATATAGAGTGGGATGGCAAGAATATAGAATGGGATGGCAAGAATATAAGAATATAGAATGGGATGGCAAAGAATATAGAATGGGATGGCAAGAATATAGAGTGTGATCGCAAGAATATAGAAAATGCATCATATTGTCTATAATATTTTGTCCCCTCTAAACTTTTGTATACCATAAATCTTTAAATATTATAATTATTGTTCATAATACATTTTGTAGGGAACATTTTATTCTCATTAAGATTTTGCAAACATTTGTACTTGGTAATCAGCTGAAAATTTATGATTAAGAATTTTCCAATAAGTTGATAAGTACCCCACACCAACCCACTCCCCAAAAAATTAATGAATAGTTGACAAGAACTACAGATACAATGGTAGTTCTTTTAATCCTGTGCTTCCTGAAGAAGAACTTGCCAAACTAGTCAAGATTTCTTGCCAGTATTTTATTCCAACCAAGTTGATTTTATCTATGAGTTTATTAGAAGATATTGGCAGCATGTACAGGCCACTTAAGTCACAAGAATGTTTGATGGAATCATAATGTCATTTATTATTTTCGTCTGTGTCATATTTGATATCCTAATTGATTTGTACCATTTTGTAGTTAAATATTATTCAAAATAATACACAGTGGTGGATTCAGGATTTGATGGGGGGGGGGGGTATCTTAATGCAATTTTTTTTTAATTTCTGGAACTGCTGATAATCGGATTTGTTTGCAGCTTAAAAAAAAAGCCAAATACATGTGTGTCAAAAACATGAGTTATTTGGGATAAAGTGGAATTGTAAATGGCATATGGGATTATTTGGGATTACTTAGAACCAAAAACATAATGCTTCATTCCAATTGGTCCCAAATAATGCTTAAATTGAGTCCAACATAGCTGTTCTATAAAATAGGAACAAATTCCGTCTAATAAAGAATCAAGTTCCAAATTATTCCATAAAATCCACTGTGTTCATCTAAAAGCACAATATAAAGCCAATTTATTAAATAAATTTGTTAAAAAGTCTTGAAAAATGACACAGGGAAATAATACATAAATAAATATTTACTTTGACATCTAAAGAGTGTTTTTTTTTTTTACAAATGTTCATAATAAATATAATATAACAAATAGGTAATTTAATCATATCCCTTGATGGGACATCCCTACAAGTGCCCAATCAGTAATAAACAAGAGTTAAATTGTACCCACTAAACTGCAATTATCCTTATTTTTTTTTTACATCAAATATTCTAAAAGTCATTCAAGAATGCATTGTCGTTTTAACAAGTGTTTTATCTAGACAAATGAATAGCTGACTGTCACATTAAATTTGAACTTCATAGTCAAAACAACCCTTTTTCAATATAGTTGGAGGCTGAAGTTTTTAGTATTTTAACCATAAATATGCATTAAAACGAGAAAAACATTATCGTAAATATGTGTCCAAGCATGAAAACGTCAGTTTTTTATGATACAACACAGACTCTCAAACTCTGCTTAGAGTTAGGAAAATATTCTAGATGTTAATGATCGTACTGTCCAGATTTGCACAGCAGGTCAAACTGATTTTGGCCAAATTAGCACTTCCATATAGTAAACTGTATCCAAATTATCCTTTAAACATTCTTTGTTTGTAGATGACATTTTCCATTGTGCTGATAATTAGCTGTTATATATACATACATACATATATGCATATATCATACATGTGACAGAACCAGGATTTCAAACCAGTAGATTTACAAATTTTGATCAGTAGATTGGCCTCTAAACCAGTAGATTTTTTATCGGCATAAATTTTACGTTTCATGGGAGATGGAAAACAAAACAAGTGGGGTTTTTTGTGCCATAATATGTATTCTCTTCATACTATAATAAAACAGCAAGTTTGAACATGAATCAGATTCAGATTTTGATGGAAAATGTTACAATAATAATTGATACAAGTTAGTATACGGTCAAATTATGAAAAAGGAAAAGTTGTTTATCTGATAGTTCACTGTAAATAATTTTTTTTTATAAAATCCAATAGCATTTTTAGTTTCATTCACAAGATCACTGTCAAGTGACCACTAATGACATTCATTGTGATTATTAAACTTCACACTTAACAGGCTCTCAATAGTTCACTGGTCCAGATTTCCACTTGAATCACTTTGTATTTTGCAAAGAATGGAGAATGTCCATCTCTGTATCAGCATTAGAATGTTGTAATGACAGGACAACCACATTCAGCCTACAAAGACGTTCTAACTTCAGTTTTCCTGTTGCTGATTTTGTAAGGTTGCTGACTACTCTCCAATACTCCTCCAAGCTATGCTCACCCTGAGGAGGAAGTTCCTGACTTGGACTTGGGATGTATTCCTGAGCCTCATTCTCAAAGGCTTCTTCCTCTTCATGGCTCAGATCCAAAAATCTATTAGCAGGTTTCACCACTGTAAATAAAACAAAATAAAGCTTGATTTAGACTTGAAATAAATATGAAAAAAATACATGATGTATTTATGCTTTTATGAATAATTTATCCAAACTTTAAAATTAATTATCTTGTAATATATTTTTAACTGATATATTTTATCTAGGGCTTGAACTTAATTTATGTGCATGAAAACTTCAAATAGTTTATGAAATACAAAAGATGCATACCTTTAAAACACACAAGGCAAAGTCAGGACCTTTGCTACTCGCCTGCACAGACTTAAACTCTGATATCCAAGCATATATTATATGCATACATACATACATACATACATACATACATACATACATACATACATACATACATACATACATACATACATACATACATACATACATACATACATACATACATACTGTAGATAAGATGCAGGATACTGCAGTGATTTCTCATTATGAGCCAATAGGTTGAAAGAGGTAAAACTATTCCAAGCTTAACATTATATAGGCAATTGTTTCCAGTTTTATCATGGTTAAGTAAGTGAATTTCATTTGGTTGTCTCTTATCTGCTAGGTCTTGTCTGGATTTTCCTAATATCAATAACGACCATATTGAACAAGATGAGAAATGCATTCAGTGCATTGTACCAATTTACTGCAGGTATACTGTCAATAGGATTTAATATGACCGCAATTCAAGTTCATTTCAGATTGTCAAATGGGAGTGGTATAGAATGGATTGAAAATATCATTCTTGCTTTAACTATCTCGGATTTCGACATGCTATTTGCATTTGAAGAGATTTCTTATTTCTTTAAAATTTCAATCTCTTTTTTTAAGGCATTTAAAAAAAGTCAGGATACAGTGGTCATTATTTATCAGCATCTTTGCTGCATTATCAATATTTTACTTTGTCTGTCTGGCATCTTTATCAAACTTTTAATTTAAAGTCCTACATCTCCTCTTTGGGCTTGTAAATGTTCATCAGGTGTACCACAAAGGTTTACATGACTTGTCCAGGAGATCTGGATTGTCTGTCTTCAGGTATTTAAAATCATGATACACACTGATCAGCATCAGTGCTATATATATTTTACCATATGTTTGTCTTGCATTTTAATATAGCACTTTTTTCACTTTGGGCAAATAAATTATCATCAGACACACTAGACTACCAGTCTAATATTGCAAATAAATTATCATCAGACACACTAGACTACCAGTCTAATATTGCAAATAAATTATCATCAGACACACTAGACTACCAGTCTAATATTGCACACAAAACAAGACTTATATGGTTTTCCACCCTATTTGTTTTTTTTTTATAAGCAATTCCTTATAAATTTATTTCAGCAAGATTTACTCCTATTGATTACACTTCTTATAAAGAAATGTAACTTTCTTATTTAAAAATAGATTGCTGTCTAAATCCTTGTTTTTGGTGCTGTGAAACAATTTATTTCTTGTCTCATTGAACTTTCAATATACCGTCTATACTCACGTATAAGCCAATACCAACTGCAAACTGCATAGACCCAGATCTGCCATTGCATAATGCACCAGCAGATCTGAGTCTATGCAGTTTGTAAGGACTAATCAGTAGAACAAATAACATAGACTTTGATATGCCGGGGCATTATGCAATGGCAGATCAGGGTCTATGTTGTTTGCATTTGGACCTGGTTATACATGAGTATATACGGTAGTGACTTAATTTAATTCCTTTAAAATTAATTTAACATTGACCATTGTTGCTATGTCGTTGTTTATTGCTAGGCTTTTCACTATCTAATTTACAGCTCAGCGTAAGACCTATGGGTAAACATTATGACGTCAAAAATAAAAACATTTTTTTGTATGCAGTCAATCAGAGCAATGGTTTACATAGATACATAACTGACATTTTGGGTCTGTCCAGTAATCTGGATACGGAATAAAGACATACTTTACAAGTTGACATGACTTGGCCAGGAGAAAAAAAATCTTCAGCTTCTGGTTAAGCAGGAGATCTTCAACTGTGCTCGGCCATTTGTAAAGGAGCATGTACATGTAATATCATTTTTGATTGACAGAGAGCACTCCAACTGAAACTTAAGAAACTTTTATGATCTCACATCTCTGAATGTCACTCAAATTTAAACCTCTGCTTAATTCAGAGTAATTCAGAGTTGGTAATATGGCTTTTTCAAAATGAAGTTCAATGCAAAAGTCAAAAGTTTTAAAATCGATCATTGTTGCAATGTCAGAGTAATTAACTTTTTTTCAAGACAGAAGATCATTGCATGCTAAACAATGTAACAGCATACAAAAATAAAAGGTTACTGTACATTTTGTAATACCAGGCTAAATAGCAAAAGATGTTGTGAGATATGGATAATTACAAAGAAAAGTAAGACAAATTATACTGGCTCCACATATCCTTAATTTGTTATGAGTATTTAATAATCTTAAACATTTCATCTGGTTGAAGATTATCTATTCCTTTCACTTTATACATCAAGAAAGGTACATGTTGATGAGCAAACTTTTCAGCTATATTATTTTTTTATAAACATTTTTTTTGTAACTGTAACAGGAAACTGGAAACAGGGCAGGTTGTACATTTACAATCATTTCATAATATTTTGTATAGATCGTTTATTTATTTTTCATTTAAAATAATGTTATTCATCATCATTGCAAATATTGATATGTGGATATTATACCCATTTCATAACTTAATGGCAGAACTATGTTTATTATTACATCATAATGACATCCAGTAGTTCCTTGCACAATGCTACTTAATTTTAATAAATGATGTCATGATTATCATTCAACACTTAATTGATTTTGGCCTCTTGATTTGTACAGTAAAGATGAATATATCAAGAGCTGACATCCTTAAGTTTGGATTTAAAGTTTTATTTTCAGCACCAGAACTCTAGATAAGCTGTGTATGTGCATATTTTAAGCAGACATTAAACAAAAAACACATATAGAAATTTGTAAATGCGTTCAAATTATGCAAAACAATTTAGTTTAAGAATGAGGTCCAAAGTTGTCAGTGTGTTAGCTCTTGCTCTACTTCAGTCCATGTTGTATGATGGCGTATTTGATCAATATAAACTATGCTATTGGTTGATGTTCCAGATGTTGTGAGCACATTTGAAATGATAGTATCGTACTTGATCCTGGTGAGAACACTCACTCAGACAGATAGAGTCATATAATCATATGTACCCTAAACTAGTCTTGGTTACACAGCTGCTTGATGCATTCCAAAATGCATGATTAACATCTTGATTATTATTTCTCAGTCACGTAGTGTAAGTTTTGTGTTTTTGTGATGTTTGCAAAATATCCCATCAAATTTGAAAAAATGCATTTGGTTCCAAACCAGGGAGTAAAATACTCAATTTATTAAATTCTTATCTAGAGCTCTGCAGCACTCCCTCACTATAAATCCCTTCATTATAACATGGTTCCTGTTATAAATCAAATATGGTCATGAAACCCATTTCATTAGGTGGTAGTCAAATTATATGTATAAATGTACTTTATTATAAGGCCATCTCACTGTAAGGCTCTCGTGGACAGCATTATAATGAATAAGTACTCTATTGTATAAAGGGTCCCTAATGACATAGAATATCCCTAATGCAAATCTTATAAAATAAGAAGTGAGAGAGATTTAAATAATTTTATTGTACATTTGGTTTTCAAAGATGCCAAAATGGGTGTGCACAAAGTTAAAACAATATGGTCCTATTATATCTCAAGAAACTATTTCATGCAAAGAAACAAGGCAACACTCCTATTTCTTTAAGTGGTAGTCAAATTATATGCATAATGTACTTTATTATAAGGCCATCTCACTATAAGGCTCTCATGAGTAGCATTATAATGAAGGAGTACTTTATTGTATAAAGGGACCATCTTTCCAGTCCAGAACCAAATAAAGATCTAAGATCTCTTTAAGAAAAGTTTTCAATATTTGGGACCTTTAATTTGGAACAGAATCCCAAAGGAAATTAGAGAAAGTGCAAATATAGATACATTTCATGATAATCTAATTCATTGGATGAAAACCAGAACCTGTTTGATTTAACAAATTCATTACAACTTCAAAGTATCAATTTTCCAACTTTTCACTTTGCTGACTACCTATTTTTATTTTTGGTTTGGTTTGATGTTTTTTGACACAGCAAAACCTGTCCATTAGTTGCCTCTTACAATGTACAGGATGGTGCTGCAGGACTATTCAACATCCCTGACATTTTTTAGCATGTTCTTATAATGTATTCTGTTTATTAAGTTGATATATAAATTTAGCTTATTATTCTTGAATTCTGCATGCCTTTTTTTCAGTACGAATTTGTGTATTTAAAAAAAATATTTTCCTCCCACCAGAAAGAATTAAGATTACATGTAATTCTTGTATGTGCTTTTCTTTACTATGTGTGCAACTATGTAAATAATAGAGGATTACAAGGAGAATTAGTTCTATGCAACTAATTGTAAAACCTTCTTTATATCAATTGATTATTATTAATGATTCTGTGTGGCTAGAGTCTGTTTTTATGGAACTTTTTTAAAGCTGGGGAAAAGTAAGACTAGTTGGCTTCTAGAATCTGCAGATTCAATAGACCCTGATGCCCACAATTTTAGGCAATTATCTTCCATTGTGGCACTTTTCTTCCATACTGAAGCTTCATTTACTATCATCATATGATAACATGTATTTGAAAGACCCACTATATGTGTCTCTTTTCATCTGAATTTGAATCCCCCTTTGTATAGATCAAATTACTAGGTTTTATCTTACTTAGAAAGAATCTTAATTTGTAAATGGAGAAAAAACATACCTGTGATATCTCACAGTGTGAGGAAAAATCTCACAGAATTTTGGACTGTCTCAGTTACACTTCTTGGGATAAATTCGTCTCAGAATAAGACATTTGTTATACTAAAATTTGTTTCCTATGGTATTTTTAAACACAGAACCGTTATACCTTGCAAGTGTTTTCATAATAAAATGTATGTTTTAGTACACATGTAGATGTAATACAATACATTAGGTTTTATTTCAGTCATGTTTGAGTACATATGTAGATATGATGAATTAGATTGAGTACACATGCAGATGTAATAACTTAGGTTTATTTCAGTCATTGTTGTGTACATGTATATATAGTACATTATCTGCTGGTAAAAGTGAACCCCCAAAAGACAGTTTCTTTGCATTTGGCATCAAAGCACAAGAATAAATTCTATTTAAAAAAATTCAGATCTCACAGAATTAACTAAAATCTCACAATATTTTATAAAATCTCACAGTCTGGAACCCTTCAAGATCACATGTATGAAAAAGGAAGTGTTGCCAGTATTTGTTTCCCCATTGATGATTCATACTGATGTGTATCTGTCTGTCTGTGACTGTGTGTTATAAGGAACTTTCATAAAGATCTTTTGGTTGCATGTAGATATGGCAAAGCAGTTGGGCCAAACAGAAAATATGAAATTAGGAAAATTAAACTTAGCAATCTGCTCAGTGTAGTGATGGTGAACTGGTGACATTCAAAGCATTCAAAGTAGTACATTTCAAAATAGTGTCTTGTTGCTTCACTGAGTGAACCATCTGGGGGGACTTTTCATTTGCATTTATATATATATATATATATATATATGTTCTAATCAAGTTTCATAAAGACCTAGATATCTGATTAGGTTTAATGAAAATCTTGTGCTTGCAATGTTGATACAGTACAGCTCACGTGATTTTTCGGAACCCCACGCATCGCGGTGGGGTACTTAATCCCCTCCACTCTAGCTCCGCGATAGCACTCCGCGGTGGAGGCATAAATTGGCATAAATACCTACAAATCACCACCGCGTTTCGGCAGGCATGCCGATATAAACTCCACCGTGGAGGGGCTAGTCGACATTACTGATTGACATCTGAACAGCCAATGAATGAAGACCACCTATGGAAAGACTGAGACGTCAAGAGTGATTTACAACTGGATACCATCTGAAGAATCAGTCGTTTTTATTTCGATCATATATTTGGACAATAAAAAAATAATTTCAAAAGTCTTGTATATTCAATACACATTACTGTTTATAAAAGGTTGATCGACTTCTTTTGCAATAAGTTTATGATTTTAATTTATTTCAAAGAAATATGAACAAACTTATGCACTGACTTGACGAGAAGTACACATTGCTGAGCCTCTCAAACAGAATAAATTTATCATTTTGTTCCAAAGGAAAGTAATTCTCTGAGATATGGACAATTAAAATCCAAATTGACATCCGCTTCTGCTTACCCCCCCCCCCCCCCCACACACACACACAACAACAAACCTAAAACACTGAATTTACACTGAAATGCAAACCGCGTGCTTAGTCTTTAAGCAGTAATAGTAGAGTCACGAGGCTGAATATTATGACTGCATGTGTGCTGTAAGGGACTGACCATTTAATATACGGTGTTTATATGTTGTTTTTTTTTTTCGACCGAGATATTTTTTGTTCTTTCATCACAGTATTTATTTATTTATTTTAAGTGAAATATGGAACGGATTAACGTCTGTTACAAAAATCAGAGAAAGACAATTGTTTTCATGCATTCACCCCCCCCCCCCCCCCCCCCCCCCCCCCCCCCCCCACGGTTGGAAAATTCAATTGTCTCTCCCTAATAAAGACTTGACTTCAGCGGATGTTCTACAGAAATCAAGGCATTGACCCTTGTGAACACTGTTGTAAAATATTAACAAGGGTGTGCATCAAAGGATGATGTAAGTTTCAGCTTGGGAACAGTCTGTTTTTATGACACGAAGCCATCTGATTTGGCGCGTTGTACTTTACAGCCGCAATTATGGTCTGGTCCCACCATTAACAACGGAAGTTTGATAATTGTTAGTAAGTAATATGAACGCGGCTTATTACCGAAATGAAAAATAATATGGAAAATTCTAAAGTCTGAGATGTTCTGAGATTTTAATTTCCAACAAGTTTAGAGCATTTTGCATGGATGTATTATCTTCACGTGTATCCTATTATTTGCTCATTTTTGTACGGCGAAAATATAAAAATAAAATATACTCTTTTAATTATTTTTACGCAGATATTAAAGAATACAGTTTCCTGTTTTTGACTGTTAGAGCCTTTGGTTATTGAACGTGTTTCTGTGCCTCGTCCCGGCCTGATTTAAAATATATATATATATATATATATATATATATATATATATATATATATATATCACCACCACCCCCCCACCCCCCCCCCCCGAAAATTCCTGCGGATGCCCATGAACACACACACGACTTTAGAAGCACGTGCTCGGGAGTTCCGGTGCTGTGGTGGGAACATTTCTTTCTTTTTTGCTCCATAACGCTATAATGTCTAGCACTTTATTACTTTTTACCTTTACCACTACTGAACGTTTCCAGATTTCAGTTTGTGTACGTTGAGATTTATAATCAGTCAGATTTTAATATTTTAATTCTGACGACTGACTAAAAATGTCGACATGTCAAGCAGCGAAAAAGAAAACTTTGGTTAACATTAATAAGCATTTTAGCGTTATTTTTGAAACTCGCATTAGTGAAAAACTCTTCAAAACATAAGCAGAATCACGAAAAACTTGAATGGCAGGAACATCTTTTTGGCTTAGTGTGAATGATGAGGCCGCTAATTGAAGAAAGCTAGCCAATCATGGAATACTTAAACTCTTACTGAAGCATGTACAACAAAAAAAAAAAAAAAAGGTTTATAATAGTAATATATTACAATGACTTGCGCAGTAGTGCTTTGGATTCCATATTTTATGAGAGAGAGAGAGAGAGAGAGATGGGGAGGGGTTATTATTATTTTTCTGTATTTTGCATAGTATGCGATAGGAAACGAACAAAAAAGTAAAAAGTAAAACAATAATTTCATCTGAAGCTAAGTTTACTTGGTTATAAAGATATAGAAGTATATAGACGTACAGTATTCACATACAACAATACAGAAAACAATACAGACAAAACAATTTAGCGGTCAGACACGCAGTCTCCCCCCCCCCCCCCCCCCCCCCCGGTTATATGTGCTTGTAAAATTACACAAACATGCTTTGTATTACTCTCTCTCTCTTTCTCTCTCTCTCTCTGTGGATAAAATAACCGATATTATTATTTATCAACCGATGACAGCTCTCCTCTATCCATGTCATATAGTGTGTAGTTCATATCGTCACTATATTTCCAACCACCGACGGGAAAATTTGTTTCTTTTTTTCCCCCTCTATTACGCTATAATGTCTAGTACAGTATTACTTTTCTTACCACTTGCAAACTTTTCCACATTTCAGTTTACGATAACTTGTGCAGTAGTGATTTGGATTCCATATTTTATGAGAGAGAGAGAGAGAGGGCGGGGGGGGGGGGGCTTTACTAAGAAGAGTTAATGATCTAAAATTATTCATCTTATTTTTCTGTATTATGCAATAGGAAAACGAAAAGAAAAGAAAAAGTTAAACATTAATTTCATCGGATGCGCAAGTTTGTCAGATCTATGGCAAAGAAAACAAACCCGCAGAAGCGCTGCTGTTGTACTTTTAGGTTTACAGTTAGCACATGATATTAACACGTCAATATCAGCAGTGCTGATGGCTTCACTTGTGCTAGGTTACTTGCACGTGTCGACTACATGTATCTAGGATGACCTTTTGCGGCCATTTGTGATTTTTAAAAAAACCGCTACTTTGGTAATTAATGCAAATTAGTACAGTTTAAAATAAAATAACGATGTGAAATCTTAATAATGCTTTATTTAAGCGATTGGATGTCAGGAAAAAACGTACAATATGTGAATGAGTACTCATGCATGGAATAACCATCTGAACTTGTGCGATTTTGTTTGACTTCAGTCAGGTATGACTGCAGCTTTGTTATTAATTTGTTTGATGTTTATAGTTCTTTTCATTGCAGGTAGTACAATATCACTGACTTTCATATGATCATTACAATTTTGTATTGCGTTTACTGAAAAAGAAATAAGGATATGAATGCATGTTTAGATTCCGATAACATAGTATTGAAGAAAAAAAAAAATTACATTTTGCGCAAAATGTAGTATTAATACAGTTTGCGAGGCATTGCCATTACATTATCATCATCTAAAATATGATTTGGCACTATGTATCATACATTATCTTCGTTAGAACAAGGAAATATTTATAATTAACTGAATTACTACGTTTTTTTCAGTATCAAAAAGTTAGCAAATTGCTCCCAAGAAGGATAACGATGTAGATAAATTGGTGCCCCCCGCCCCCCCCCCCCCCCCCCCCGTCTCAACCTCTGCTTGCATGGGTGATAAACAGTAAACCACGCCCATATTATCGAAACCACGTCCACTCCGCGGTGGTGATCGGATGCGACTCCGCGAGGGAGCGTGGTGTGCAGGGCTATTCTCCGCGACAACTCCGCGAGGGAGCGTGGAGTGATGGTGGAGGGGTTTTTCTTAATCCTCTCCACTCACTCTCCACCCCCACCGCGATGCGTGGGGTTCCGAAAAATCACGTGAGCTGTACTGTATTGGCAAAAGATCAGATTGAGGCTAGCAGAGGACGATGGCCATTGTACTTTTCAAGGGTTTGTCTTTTACTGTTTTAGACATACAACCCCCTTTGGGAGAATACAATTTACATTTAAAAGGCATTCATGCCAGTAACCCTTTTGTACCATCTACACTCACTTGAAAGTCAAGTCCAACTCCAAACAACAAAGATCCAGATCTGCTGGCACATTATGCAATGGCAGATCTGGGGCTTTGCAGATTTTTAGGAGCAGTCAGTAGAACAAACAATGTAGACCCCGATCCGTTGGTACATTATGCGATGGCAGATCAGGGTCTATGTTTTTGCAGTTGGACCCAACGTATAAGTGAGTATATATGGTATATGCAGGCAGACTTGGTTCTATTTATGGAATTTCATTGAATTTAATGAAATTGGTGACAAGGATGCAATTTAGTCATTACATAAGACAGCACTTACCATGTTTTTGTATATCGATCGTAGCAAAGGACTAATACAATTTTAACCAAGTGGCAAAAAGGTTCACTTGACATGTTAATTCACTGAAATTCTAAGTGAGGAAAAAGGTGAACTAATGAGCTGTAATGAGGAACAAATTTGTGCTGAAAAGTTCATGATTTTTTTTTTAAAAAAGCTAATTCTAGCAGCAGAAACATAGTTTTGGCCCCAATATATTTCATGGAATTGCCTTCAATGCAACATAGTGTTGCAAAATTACAAATTCATTGTGGTGTAATAAACATGTTTTCATTTAATGCTACATAGAGATTCAGTGATAATTTTGAATTTTTATCTAATTGTTTTCATTACATGATGTCATCAATATAACATAGCTTACACCCATTTCAGTTTTTGTTTAATATTAATGAAAATATTTAGTCATAACACACAAAATGACACCACATCATGAAATCATATAAATTAAATTGAATGAAGGGTATCTATTGCAACCAAGAATACTTATGTATGTATGTGTGTGTAGGGTTGAATGACACATCAGCACAATCCTGACTGCATAATCCTGAGTAAGTTTAGGTATCACAAAAACGGCATAGAAAACAAAGATACAGGCAAAAAGGGTAAAATCCTTAAAATAGAAAGTCAATTTTTGTATAAACTGTGCTCTTTTAAAACAGTTCAACACCTTCTCAACTGGAACATCAACATGAGACGCAACCCAAGACAAAGAGTTTGATTGCATTAGTCGCCTCTTATGACATGCATGAGGGTACATTGTACCTATTATGCATCACAAATCCCACAGGTGGGTAACAGAATCAGGGGACACAACCCAAGGCAAAGAGGTTGATTGCATTACATCATGCCTATTTGACATCCCCAAGCCCATATGGGTAACAGAATTCTCATCATGGTGAGGAAACTATTGAATTCATTCTAGAGATGAGGCAGGGGGAGGGGTTCATATCAATGTGCCTTGTCAAATTGATGGATGCAATTGCATGAAGCCACTTTCATGCATGCCAGATCAAGTGAAAGGTGATCAGTGTCACTTACAGCATGCCAAAATGGGTGTGCTTCAAGTAACACTAAGCTAAATAATTTGTTTTTGATTCCTTGTCAGGGCACTCCCATAGTCATTTGAACAAAATGATTATTTCTTGCATCTGCAAAATATGAATGAAAAGTGTGATTTGAAGCAAACTAAACTGGTGGGTGATTTAAATATTTCTAGCCAAACATTGGTTACTGATTGTTTCTTTCATGGAATATATTATAGTGATGGACGATGCCACTGCTTCTATTAGTTTCTTTCGAAGTGCACACCACCTTTAGATGGAAAAGATTTAAACATATATTCTGCAGGGCACTATTCTCATCCATGTGACTGATCAAGAAATCTTGTAGATTTGCACTCCTTCCTTTTGTTGTCATGGTCTGCTTGTCACAACCATGAAATCCAAAAATTGATACCACCAAAAATAAAAGTCAATTGTTTTAAATAGAGCTATCTATTTTAGTGATACGAATTTAAGTTATTTCCTAGAGCTGAATAGCAGTGTCACATATGTGAAGTATTGAAATGAACAGAATTTAGAATTTGATGGAAAATTATTGATTATAGTTAGAGAATTTGAATGAAAACTGCGTAGCCATTTTATTGGGTGTTAATTTAAATGGCAATGCTGATTGATTGCAAGTGACGCAGCAAGCAATTAAACTGCAGTGAACCCATATACAATCAATGAATCCATCATATAGACAAAAGAAATTTCATCCTGAGCATTCGAGAATATGTAATACTATATATACTTGCTTATAAGTCAAGTCCATCTGAAAATAATGTGCCACCAGATTAGGGTCTATGTTGTTTGTTCTACTGATTACTCCTA
Organism: Margaritifera margaritifera; assembly: GCA_029931535.1. Taxonomy (NCBI): domain Eukaryota; kingdom Metazoa; phylum Mollusca; class Bivalvia; order Unionida; family Margaritiferidae; genus Margaritifera; species Margaritifera margaritifera. The sequence goes on along the minus strand of JAQPZY010001522.1, from coordinate 1,996,936 downwards.
ACAAGCTGCATAGACCTAGATCTACTGGTGCATTATGCAATGGCAGATTTGGGTCTGTGCAGTTGGATTCAACTTTTATGCGAGTATATGCAGTACCAAATTTGCTTTGGACCAAATGAACTGGAATAGATTTTGTATCAATTTTGTTGAGTTCCTTTGTTAATGAAAATCATGTTGTACCCTTCCTTTATGAGAACTTTGGTAATGAAAATCATGTTGTACCCTTCCTTTATGAGAACTTTGTTAATGAAAATCATGTTGTACCCTTCCTTTATGAGAACTTTGGTAATGAAAATCATGTTGTACCCTTCCTTTATGAGAACTTTGGTAATGAAAATCATGTTGTACCCTTCCTTTATGAGAACTTTGTTAATGAAAATCATGTTGTACCCTTCCTTTATGAGAACTTTGTTAATGAAAATCATGTTGTACCCTTCCTTTATGAGAACTTTGGTAATGAAAATCATGTTGTACCCTTCCTTTATGAGAACTTTGGTAATGAAAATCATGTTGTACACTTACTGTATTAGAACTTATGAGATTACAATATTTGTCCCCATCATAAGTTTATGTCTGATGATAAGCTCATTGCAAAAATTACCGTATATACTCGCGTATAAGCTGATACCAACTGCATACTGCATTGACCCAGATCTGCCGTCGCATAATGCGCCAGCAGATCTGGGTCTATGCAGTTTGTAAGGACTAATCAGCTTGTTACGTAAGTGTATAACAGTGCTATGACCTCTGGGAGAGATTGGATGTAAAATGATATGGTTGTGACTTATGTCTCCAATTAAGTGATGAAAATGAAAAAAATAATCACAAGAACAGTCCTGTGAAATAAAATGATAAAATCAATGAAAAGTATGTGAGACCTTGCAAAAGCATTGGTGAGCCACACAGGCTTTCTGTTGCGGAAAACTTGTGTGATCTCAATAATTGTGTGATACTGAAAAATTCACTCACCAACGACTTCTTCTGAGAAACTGCTGAGCGAAATTTTACCACATTTGACAGAAAGAATTCTGGTACTAAGGACTTTCAAACTGATACAAAAGTTGGTGATTCGCCATCAAATATAGCTGCTATTTCTAAAATTATAATTCTCTTCAAAAGCCACTCAACAGAATTTAACAGAAATCATTGTGGTATGAAGGGCTTTTAACTTTTGCACAAATGATTCCAATCTGTCATTAAATATGGCTGCAGTTACTGAAAATAAAAAATAAAAAATTTAATAACTTCTTCTAAAAAATCAGTAAGCAGAAATTGACCAACATTGACAGAAAATGCCCTAGCTTGGAGGCCTATCACATTTACACATATGACACTGATCTGCCATTAAATATGGCCACATAAATAAACATTTACACAATAACCACCATAGGTAAACATTTGCACAACTTTACCTCACAAAACCACTAAATAGAATTTAGCCAACTTTGATACAGAGCATCTTGGCATAAAGACTTTTCAATACTGCACAAATGATGCTAATGTGGTATCGGATATGGATGAAGATTAAAAAGCTAGAAAAACCCTGAAACAGTTGTTTTCATAACATATGCAATCAGAAGCATTGAAAGAAATTTCTACAGAAAGCATCCTACTGACCAAGATTTCTTGGCCAACTGCCCTTTCATTTGGCTATTAGGCAGATGACAAAAAGGTGAGTGATCTTGGGCCACTTGGGCTGCTTGATTTCTCCTATAGACGTCTGTAGGACTTGTAGAATTGAGAACTTGTTTATAACTAAATGCTGCATTTTATATTCTCCAAGCAATTTGTCTGTTAGGATTGAATGTCATTCTTAGCTGCTATTTTTAGGAATATTAATTTTTGTGACATTTGCAGTTTTAGCATGGAAATGAGGAGATCTGGTAATGCTTTCAGAGCTCAAGATATGCAGTGTATTTGAGTACTTATGCAAATAAATTGCCTACAAATGTATACAGAATCATTTAAATTCATTCAAAATATGCCAGACAGTTAAATTTTAAGCCTGTTGTTGTTAGTATATTTCTCCTGCATTAGGCACAGTTGATGTTTCATTATGGCCCATTCAGTGAATATTATTTAAGGTAAATCATGTGATTAGGACAAGTTCAACATGTTCTGTGCATGTTTTGAAATAATAATATTTGAATAATCACAGTGAGGGCATTGAACAGATAGAACCATATAATCAAACACACCTGGTCACTAGGTCACTAAGCCATTTGATGCATTCTCAAAGACATGATAAACATTTAGATGATTATGATTCAGTCTGGTTTATGTTGAATAGTATTCACAAAATAACCTATTGAAATTTCAACAAATCCAATTAGTTATAAACAAGGGGGTAAGATACCCAACTCCTTTTAATTTTATTCAGAGCTGGCTTGTATCAAAATGTGAAAATAAATTTGAATCCTATGGACAATGAAAGATGGGCATAAATTTTTGCAACCTTCAGTATTTATGCAAGATCCTATATTAGAATCATTAGAATAATTTAACTTTATTTATTTGACTTGTAGTTTCTCTTAACATGAATGGGTTTTTTTTTTCTTTCTTTCAGGTGTATCCCACTACACAAAAATCATAGAAAATGCTGAAGACAGTGCATGGTTTGATGAGGTAATAAATCTTGTTTCCCAGTTGCCTAGTTACCTATTTTATAGTTTCTTATTGGAGAAAATGGAGATAAAATGAATTAATCATATTGCAGAAAAAGAGTTAAAAGAGGACCAGATGTAGCCATGTTTAGTTGAATAAAAGATAAAGCATATTTCATGTGAAAATTAAATGTCAGAATGTAAATACAGTGTAAACCTTGCAAGAGAAATAACAATGTTGTCCTTTATAGACAGGTATCATTTATATACAGGACCAGTACCCTTTATGTGCTTTACAGCTCATATAGTTAGGACTTAGTGTTCTATAAAAAGTGTCTGTTATGAACATGTGTCCACTACATGGAGGTGTCTGCTGAAGCAGGTACATTGTACGGCAAAACATAAATTATATGGATGCCACTTCTCCATACAGACCACTATAACACACTTTGTTATAACATGAATTCTGATATAACAGGGTTGCACAATGGCTCCTGATGTGTTTTTTATGATTTCATTGATATAATTACATCTTACGGTTGCCTCTGTATGGATTATGCTTTTACATTCATACAACCTTGAAAAATCCTTGTATTTGAGGGGTTGACTTGAAGACTTGAACATTTAAAAAGTTGGGTAATGTCCTTGAAATCTTTGAATTTGTTGAAAAAGTCCTTGAATTTGTTTCCAAAACTCCTTCAATTTCTCTGATGGAATACGAACATTAGAACTTAATAAAATATATAACTTTTTAAGTTCAGAATTTTTAAATATATTTTCCAAAGTTAATGAATAAATGAATAAAATGGCATAAAATTGGGTGGATCAAATGACACATGACGTGGGTAGTTACCAGATGGCCAGCATCTCTTTGCTGTAATGGCATTCTAGTTATGTGCTTTTTCTTGTACTTTTGTACCTGTTTATGCAAGATAAACAAAGTAACATGGAAAAAGTTCAGTTTCCATAAGAAAATACTCCTTGAAAAGCCCCTGAAAAGAAACATCTGGGTCTGTATGAACCATGTTTTAAATTCATTTGCCTTATAACATGAAAAAAGCAAGGAAAAATACTGTATCATATTTTAATTCTGGAAAAGAAGACTCTAACCACTTGGCGCTTCTATATTCGAAAGAGTTAACCTAACATATACATGTATTTTTACAATACTGTTGCATAGTGTTCTGTTTATTGCCGTACTTCTAGAATAAGGGATTCCTAAAGAAAAGATGGATTTCTTCAAGTTGAAATTCTATTGCTCAAAATCATTATATTTAAAAACCAGTCTATAAGTTAACAAGGTAATATAATTATAAAATGAAGTGGGCTGTATTGATGTTGCTCATGAAATGTTCAGTATCTGTGAAAAATGTTAGAAGAGGAATTATTTTGAACTGGAAACATGCTCAATTAGATAAAAAGGAGGGATTATTTTGAACTTAAAACATGCTGAATTAGATAAAAAGCAAGGATTATTTTGAACTGGAAACAGCTGAATTAGATTTTTAAAAAACGGATTATTTTGAACTTAAAACATGCTGAATTAGATAAAAAGCAGAGATTATTTTGAACTGGAAACATGCTGAATTAGATAAAAAGCAGAGATTATTTTGAACTGGAAACATGCTGAATTAGATAAAAAGCAGGGATTATTTTGAACTGGAAACAGCTCAATTAGATAAAAAAAAAACAGGGATTGTTTTTAACTGGAAACATGCTGAATTAGATAAAAAGCATGGATTATTTTTAACTGGAAACATGCTGAATTAGACAAAAAATCAACAGGAATTAAGAGTTTTGCTAAACTGTAAAGAAGAATATTTGGCGTATTCAATACAACTGTCTCAGCTATAGAGAACCTCCCTATGCTCATGCGAGATTTGTGCAGTTGACTTTATGATCACAGTGGAAAGTTTGGCATAGAAAATAAATGTAAATATTGAATACAGTTTATTGTAACTAAGACAGAAAACTGGTAGATTATGCTGTTTGATTTTATCCCAATTGAATGAATTTTGTTACAAGGGCCTGTGCTAACTACCTCTTCACAATGCAACTGTGCAAAGCCTGATTTTTGCATTAAACATGAAGAACAAATACTTTATTCACAATCCCTGATCTGGTAAAGTTTTCAGAGGTATGCAGATATTAAATCCATAATTTAGGGACTGAGAACTTCCAGTTTAAATAATGTGTATTCACAAGGTCACCTTGACAATTTGCTTTCTTAAATCTGAGCTTTTAATAGCTTATTCTGTTGCTATTGCATAGCTAATCTTTTTCCGTGACAGGAAATACCTGACCGTATGATGATAATTCATCCTCCCATAGGGTTGATTAGAAAGTTCTAGTGAATAGGACTCTCTGTGTAAAACCCACAGTCTGAGCATGTGACTCCCCCAATTCATTCTTCATTCTTTTCAGGTTGTCATTTTGATGAAGACGATGAAATTATCACTTGAGAAATTGCCTTTGCTAGACAAGTCCACGTAGCAAATTTTGCTTTTTCATTATGATTTTCATAAACTACAGGTGGTATTTACCCTTGACTGGTATTTTCCTTGTCTGGAAATATTCAGCTCTGTTTTGAGTTTGGCAATTTGATAAAAAGAAACGTCCTGTTCTTAAACTTGGTTAGTCAGTTATTTCCCCATTCAAGTATTGTTCGTGGGGGATTTAATTATTGCCTTTTGAGAATTCCGTATTGTTTTCTTAAGCTAGGGCAAATTTTTTAGTAATTTTTCACTTTGGTCCCCGATTTTGATTTCCAGATCCGGAACGCGGATTTCTTGATTAACAGAGCAAAATAACGTTTAGGAAATCTGTTCCCATTGAACAATGTCTGGATAGTGAGGTTTCCGGATAAACAGAGTCCGGATTAACGAGGCTCCTCTGTATATATATATATATAGTTGTGTATATACATACGTATATATATAAAAAAAGTATATATAAAAAAAAAAATATATCTCAGTAGTATTTCTGTCCTTTTGTATAAGATAAAAAAAGAGATAAAACTAGAGTGGTTTAGCCACCTACAGGTGAGTTCCTGCTAAGGTTCATTTCCAAGCAGTTTTATATATAAATATATATATCACCATTATCTTGTTTTCAGTGTCTCTATTTTTACAGCTATATCTGGGCAGGTGGGGAGTGAGTCACGACCTCCTGTGAGGAAGGGCAGCACCCTCCTCAATCCAGTAAGGCAGAGAGTGAGTTGCACCCCTCCCACAAGGAAGGAGCAGCACCCTCTCCATTCTACTAGGACAGAGAGCGAGTCGCGCCCTCCTCTTAGGGAGGGCAGCACCCTCTGTCGTGTTGAAGGACAGAGAAGGGTCGGCTGAAAGTGAGTCATGTCCTTCCATATGATTCCTTTAAACCCCTATGGGATGTGGGACCTTCCACTGCATGGCAGCAATTGGATGGCCCCCTACTTACAGCCATGGCCTTCAGGGCATTGGCTCCATGGCAGTGAGATCAATGCTGCAGTCCATAGAAGGAAGGAAAGGGACAGACTCTCCCCCAACAGCACCAGGGGGGTTGAGAGTCACTCTAATACTTCTGCTGTGCCTGCCACTAAGGACAGTCCCCTTTTTCCGCCTGAAGAGTCATGGTTTGAGGTCCCTCTTACTCCCAAGTCTCCCCAGCCTAAATATCAGAGGGACAATGGATCACATAGTCCTGCTTCCCAGGTTTGAGAACAGGATGAGGATGTCCTTTTCTGTCCTCGTGGATTCTCACTAGTTTGATATGAACTGACAGAGGTGGTACCTCTTCCTTAGGATCTCCAAAACCATTGATTAAGGTGGCAGAGGAAGAAGAGGTCTGGTCTTTTGACAAAGCAGTTAATGAGGTTTACCGCCTATTGCCCAATGATTTGTGTCCCAAGCCTTCAAGCTCGGAGGACACTAAGATTCTCTCCAGCTTTGAGAAACTAACTGGATCTACCTCCAGTCCAGATTTCTTGTTGCTTCCTCACTCGGCTATGGTAAAAGAACTTTCCCAAAGGTTGTGCAAGGGCCAGGAGTTTTTTATACAACGTAGAGGATGGTTCGTCCCCCCTTCTACGTTGAGACCTTTGGTCTCTTCAGCTAGTTATTGGGTTCACACCCCTTACTGGCCCCTTAAACCGCCCACTTTAGATGCCGCAGCGACGCAAGTGGGTATTTCCACAGGGACTTGGGCTCACCTTCCAGTTAAAACACTGGAGGCCTTAGAGGAAAAAGCTAGGTCACTAGAAACTGTAGCTTCGCATACTGATCTCTTTTCAGCAGTCTCCTTCAACCTGCTTAAGGAGGAAACTCTGTCGCCACTTGCTCTTCATCGTTTGTTGGAAGCAGTTGCAAAAACATCAAGACATGCGTTATCCTTGTCCATGGCTTTATTGGCGGAACTTCTCCATCTCCACAGGGATGTTGCTTTGGACACATCCAAGGTATTACTGGAGCACAGTAAGAACCTTTTAGAGCTGCTCCCCTAGAGGCAGAGACTCTTTTTGGAGGGCTCATGACTTGAGAGACCAGCAACATCGTTCTCTTGCATCCGTGCCTGGCCTGTTGAAACTGGCCGGGAAGTGAAGTCATCCTGAGCGGCCTCCGGGCCCTTCATCTAAATTTTTTAAAGCCACACAGCCCCAGTCTAAACAACAACCTCAGTTCAGACCTCCCCTTCGTCAGCCGGCACCTAGAAGGTTATGCCGCAGAGACCAGGGGAAGAGGTTTACTGGCTCTTCCCCCTTTCCTAAGGAAAAGGAGGGTTGGCCCTAGGGACTTGATCCCTTACTCCTGCAGAGTGTTCCTCTTCCATGGATTCCCGTAGGTGCCAAACTTAGCCTTTTTTTTAAGAGGCTTGGTCCTGCATCACGGCAGATGGCTGGGTGTTCTCTATCTTACAAGGAGGATACCATCTTCAGCTTCGAGATCTCCCTCCTCTAGTAAGGACCCCCATGCTCTTCCACCAGTTGAATCTAGTGCGGTTAAAGGAAGAGGTACACTCCCTTCTTCAGAAGGATGCAGTGGAGAGGGTGTTAAATGACCATTCTCTGGCTTTCTACTCACGCATTTTCATGGTACCCAAGAAAGGGGAAAAGTTTCGTATACTTATTGATCTTTCATCCCTATACAGATTTCTACAGGAGGAACCCTTCAAGATGGAAACAGCAGCTTCTGTCAGAAATGCCATAAGGCCTGGCCACTAAGCTGTTTCCATCAATCTTCAGGATGCGTATCTTCACATCCCTATCTTTTCTCCTCACATGGAAGTACCTCCGGTTTTGCTTGGATGGAGAGGTCTTCCAATTTTGTGCAGTCATAACGTTTACCAAGGTCATGGTAGTAGTTGCAGCCCACTTAAGGTCACTGGGTATCCCAATCCTCCAATATTTTGACGATTGGTTTCTCCTCTTGGCAAACTGGAAACTGCACAGGGACCATCTGAATGTCCAGATTTCTCTAGGTCAGGCCTTCCACCATCGACCAATCGAGACCGGTTTCTTGCCGGAGTCCCTATACATGCCCCCAATCCCCACTCCTACCTGTTCGCAGATGCATCAGATTCAGGGTGGGGTGCTCATCTGGAGCCGGAGGGTCTGGTTCTTCAGGGTTCATGATCCCAGGAAGAATCTACCCTCCACATAAATAATTTGGAAATGAGGGCAGTGTTCTTTGCCCTTCAGGGGTGTGCGTCAACATTATAAGGGGCTGCTGTTTGATGGTCTCCTCTGACAACACGTTGGTGGTGGCCTACCTCAGAAGACAAGGAGGCACACATGCCCCTTCTCTCTGCATGGAGGTTTGGAACCTCTGTTGTTGGGCAACCTCGGAAGGGATTAACCTTCAAATTTGCCACATTCCTGGCAAAAAGAATATTTTGGCGGACAGTCTGTCCAGGAAGGAACAGATAGTCATCACAGAATGGTCTCTTCACCAATACATAGCAGATACCCTGTTCAGACTTTGGGGGACACCCTTAGTGGACTTGTTTGCCATGAGGCTAAACAACAAGCTCCCCTTTTATGTCTCCCCAATCCCCGATCAGAGAGCCTGGGCAGTGGATGATTTTAGCCTGAATTGGGATCATTTGTTCACCTATGCCTTCCCACCCTTCAGAATGATTCCACAAGTTCTTCACAAAGTAAGAAAGTCCACTGCTCAGCTCATGTTGATAGCCCCTCTGTGGCTAAAACAATCATGGTTCAACGATCTTCTCAACCTGCTGGTAGACCAGCCCAGGATGTCACCCCAGAGGAGGGACCGTCTGTCACAGCACAGGGGTTCTCTTCTGCACGACAGCCCACAGATTCTCCACCTTCATGCTTGGCTCATCTCAAATGATCTCTCCACCAGGAGAAGTTTTCAAGCAAAGTCGCCAATTGCATCGTTCAATCCAAGAGTCAATCTACGTCAAAGGTCTATGATGCCAAGTGGAGAATCTTTTGTGATTGGCGCAGTAGGAAAGATATCAATCCTAGCTGTCCCTCTTCAAGTGCAGTGGCTGATTTTCTTCTCTTCCTGTTTGAAGAGAGACAATGCTCAGTTTCTACTATCAAGGGTTAGGGTAGCCCTTTCTAACACTCTCAAATTTTCGAAGGGTCCAGCTATTGGTGCGGACTCTCACTTAGCAGACCTGATCAGGTATATCGAACTGCAAATACCAGTGTCTCATTTTCTGATGCCTAAGTGGAATCTCATGTGTCTCGTGGTCCCTTAATAAATCCCCCTATGAACTTGTTAGTGAGGCTTCTTTCGAGAACCTTACCCTCAAGACTGTTTTCTTGCTCTCCTCAGCATCCACAAGATGAAGGAGCAAGCTTCATGCTCTATCCATAGAACAAGGCTGTTTGAGATTCAATGGGAATTATGAGTCAGTTGCTCTCCTTTGCCAACCAGATCCCCAGTCTCAGTCATACTTGTGCTGGGGATGATTAGGATAGATTTTTATGTCCAGCTAGAGCTTACCAGTACCTTATCAAGAGGGATCTTTCATGAAAATAGAAGTTCATGAGGTTCGAGCCTTTGCTACCTCATGAGCCTAATTACCTCATTCGTCTCAGGAGGATGTGATGAAAGCTTCATTTTGGCAAACTCACACTACCTTCTCCTCCTTTTACCTTCACTCATTGGCTCACCAAAGCGAAGGCATATTTTTCTTTGGGTCCACTAGTCATAGCTCAAAAAGTGGCCCATGCAGATACTATCTGGTAGTATTCAACACCTCTTCAGTGTGGGTGAGTATTCCTTGTTATTTTCCTTAACCAGTTGTGAGATCATCAGTCTCCCACCAAACTGGCAAATTCAGCTACACAGTAGCAACAGAGTAAGCTATTACTGATATTAAAATGTAGTTTTTTGGGGAGTAAAACTAATTTTAAGTATGTAATACTTACCTGTTGCTATTGCCAGATTCCCTCCTCCATCGCCGCACTGATGTCCCACTAGTAAGGCTATGTCCTGAAAAGAATGAAGAATGAATTGTGGGAGTCACGTGCTCAGACTGTGGGGTTTACACAGAGAGTCCTATTCACTAGAACTTTCTGGTCAACCCTGTGGGAGGCTGAATTCTCATCATACAGTTGGGTATTTCCCGTCACAGAAATAGATTAGCTATGCAATAGCAACAGGTAAGTATTACATACTTAAAATTAGTTTTACCCTCCCCACAAAAAAACTACATTTTCCTTTGTAGTAGCCCTTACCTTAAGTGATCATAAACAGTCAGTATTTATATTGGATTCAGAACTTAAAATGTTAAATAAAAGGTTTTGCTTGCTTTTTGTATGAAATGACAGATGTCAGAAGTGCCAATCTCATATCATGCATTGCAAGATGAGGCCATTTCAACACCAACTAACTACTGCATTTACGGGCAAGATGGTGGCACACTGTAGTCAATTATTTTAACTGATACTGCTTTTATTCATGGGGTAGATATTGTCAGTTTCAAAATTTAAAATAAGTAACATGTCCATTTTAAAATGTTACATCATCATCAATTATTGAATCTCCCCTGTAAGATAATAAGCTGTGAAATATTCCAGTATGGTATAAATGAAACAGCCCTATGCAAATGATCTGCTTATATTCAAATTTTTCCATAATTTTACAAAATAAGTTTAAAAGAAAATTATTTTTAACAAAAAACAATTATTTATTAATGTCACCTTGACCCAATTTATTGACTTTAGATCTTGTTCACATTATGTCTTGAGTCAAATTTTTACCTCCCATGAAATCAATTCAGGCCATTTTTAAGGTCATGCTCCACAGATCAAAAAGGTGTAGACTCTAAAGATTTCAAATATTAAGAAAATATCCTTTCAATGATTTGAAAATAAAAACGTACTGATCTTTTTTCAAATAGGCATTATATAGGCAATATTGATTAGTAAACCAATGTAATAACATAAATAAAGAAGTCTGCAGACTTTAAGGAATTTGCCAACATTAAGACCTCTATTAACCATTCCTTTATGACTGGGACATGAAGACCTATATTGAGCATTCCTTTATGTCTGGGACATGAAGACCTATATTGACCATTCCTTTATGACTGGGACATGAAGACCTATATTAACCATTCCTTTATGACTGGGACATGAAGACCTATATTGACCATTCCTTTATGACTGGGACATGAAGACCTCTATTAACCATTCCTTTATGACTGGGACATGAAGACCTATATTGACCATTCCTTTATGACTGGGACATGAAGACCTCTATTAACCATTCCATTATGACTGGGACATGAAAACCTATATTAACCATTCCTTTATGTCTGGGACATGAAGACATCTATTTACCATTCCTTTATGACTGGGACATGAAGACCTCTATTAACCATTCCTTTATATCTGGGACATAAAGACCTCTATTAACCATTCCTTTATGTCTGGGACATGAAGACCTCTATTGACCATTCCTTTATGTCTCGGACATGAAGACCTCTATTGACCATTCCTTTATGTCTGGGACATGAAGATCTATATTAACCATTCCTTTATGACTGGAACATGAAGACCTATATTAACAATTCCTTTATGACTGGGACATGAAGACCTCTATTGACCATTCCTTTATGACTGGGACATGAAGACCTCTATTAACCATTCCTTTATGACTGAGACATGAAGACCTATATTGACCATTCCTTTATGACTGGGACATGAAGACCTCTATTAACCATTCCTTTATGACTGGGACATGAAGACCTATATTAACCATTCCTTTATGTCTGGGACATGAAGACATCTATTTACCATTCCTTTATGACTGGGACATGAAGACCTCTATTAACCATTCCTTTATATCTGGGACATAAAGACCTCTATTAACCATTCCTTTATGTCTGGGACATGAAGACCTCTATTGACCATTCCTTTATGTCTGGGACATGAAGACCTCTATTGACCATTCCTTTATGTCTGGGACATGAAGATCTATATTAACCATTCCTTTATGACTGGAACATGAAGACCTATATTGACCATTCCTTTATGACTGGAACATGAAGACCTCTATTGACCATTCCTTTATGACTGGGACATTAAGACCTCTATTGACCATGCCTTTATGTCTGGGACATGAAGACCTCTATTGACCATTCCTTTATGACTGGAACATGAAGACCTCTATTGACCATTCCTTTATGACTGGGGCATGGAGACCTATATTGACCATTCCTTTATGACTGGGACATGAAGACCTATATTGACCATTCCTTTATGGCTGGGACATGAAGACCTATATTGACCATTCCTTTATGTCTGGGACATGAAGACCTATATTGACCATTCCTTTATGTCTGGGACATGAAGACCTATATTGACTATTCCTTTATGACTGGGACATGAAGACCTATATTAACTATTCCTTTATGACTGGGACATGAAGACCTATATTGACCATTCCTTTATGACTGGGACATGAAGACCTATATTGACCATTCCTTTATGACTGGGACATGACCTCTATTAACCATTCCTTTATGACTGGGACATGAAGACCTATATTGACCATTCCTTTATGACTGGGACATGAAGACCTCTATTAACCATTCCTTTATGACTGGGACATGAAGACCTATATTAACCATTCCTTTATGTCTGGGATATGAAGACATCTATTTACCATTCCTTTTTGACTGGGACATGAAGACCTATATTGACCATTCCTTTATGACTGGGGCATGGACACCTCTATTGACCATTTCTTTATGACAGGGACATGAAGACATCTATTGACCATTCCTTTATGACTGGGACATGAAGACCTCTATTGACCATTCCTTTATGACTGGGACATGAAGACCTCTATTGACCATTCCTTTATGACCGGGACATGAAGACCTCTGTTGACCATTCATTTATCACTGGGACCTGAAGACCTATATTGACCATTCCTTTATGACTGGGGCATGGACACCTCTATTGACCATTTCTTTATGACAGGGACATGAAGATATCTATTGACCATTCCTTTATGACTGGGACATGAAGACCTCTATTGACCATTCCTTTATGACTGGGACATGAAGACCTCTATTGACCATTCCTTTATGACCGGGACATGAAGACCTCTATTGACCATTCCTTTATCACTGGGACATGAAGACCTTTATTGACCGTTTCTTTTATGTCTGGGACATTAAGACCATAAATAAAAAAAGAAGTAAAGAAATAAATAAATGTAAACTTTTAACATTTCTTTCTTTCTGTCATTCTTTCTTGTGGAAAAAGTGTTAGCACAATTGATGTTTCAAATTGAAGACCCTGGAAACAATTCAAGATGGAAAGAATTAAAAATACATTTCCTTTTTAAAAAAAGAGAACAAAAAAATTGAATGGATGAATGAATGAAATAATGAACAAATGAAAACTTTGTAAAAATAGTTCACAGAACAAGTAATTTTTACATTAATATCTTCTACCAATTCAAGGAAAAGAGTTCCAAATCCTTGAACAGTCATTTTGTATCTTTAATTTCTTGAGATGACCCCATTTTGAGTCTGTGGACATTTTGTAATTTAGGGACAATATGGCCACCTACATATGACAGAGTCAACAATTTACAGAAGCCTCTTTGCCTATCAAACATGGCAGAATTATTCTGGGAATATTTTTGCTAATTTTAAAATAATCTTATGGACCAATTAAAAATATGTCAAAAAAAGGGTATTTTCTTCAATAGTAACACTTCGGAGGGTTGACCCAGAGATAGTAAACTTTGTTCAGGGAACTAAATTTGAATGGTAATGTAGTTTATGGATATAATATCATTCTGATATAAATTATTACAAAATTATTAAATCCTTGAATAAGTATTATGTTATACATTCAGTGTTCCCCTTTCCTTAAATTTCTCTCTGGCCTAAAGGACCAGTAACTTTATCAAGTTTATTGTCCTCCCAAAAACACTTACTGGCCCTCCAGATTTGCTTTTCATAAGCTTGTTGCATTTTTAGCTCACCACAAGGGCCAGCTACTTCAATTGTTTGTCAACCTGACCAAAAATAATCACCAAAGGGCAGGCACTACTTTTGCCTCATTTGTAAAGTGATCCCATATGATAAAATACAATTTTAAGATCAATTATTTATTTTTACAGATATTTCAATGGCCTGTGGCCAGGCCAATTGAGAAAGAAGTGATCCCATATGATTAAATACAATTTTAAGATCAATTATTTATTTTTACAGATATTTCAATGGCCTGGGGCCAGGCCGATTGAGAAAGAAGTGCCCATATGATTAAATACAATTTTAAGATCAATTATTTATTTTTACAGATATTTCAATGGCCTGTGGCCAGGCCGATTGAGAAAGAAGTGATCCCATATGATTAAATACAATTTTAAGATCAATTATTTATTTTTACAGATATTTCAATGGCCTGTGGCCAGGCCAATTGAGAAAGAAGTGATCCCATATGATTAAATACAATTTTAAGATCAATTATTTATTTTTACAGATATTTCAATGGCCTGTGGCCAGGCCAATTGAGAAAGAAGTGATCCCATATGATTAAATACAATTTTAAGATCAATTATTTATTTTTACAGATATTTCAATGGCCTGTGGCCAGGCCAATTGAGAAAGAAGTGATCCCATATGATTAAATACAATTTTAAGATCAATTATTTATTTTTACAGATATTTCAATGGCCTGTGGCCAGGCCGATTGAGAAAGAAGTGATCCCATATGATTAAATACAATTTTAAGATCAATTATTTATTTTTACAGATATTTCAATGGCCTGTGGCCAGGCCAATTGAGAAAGAAGTGATCCCATATGATTAAATACAATTTTAAGATCAATTATTTATTTTTACAGATATTTCAATGGCCTGTGGCCAGGCCGATTGAGAAAGAAGAGTTCATTGATATACAGCTATTCAACTACAATAAATACCTCAGCAACAAGTAAGTTAAACTCTCCTTATTTCAGAATTTCGAATGGTTAATTATTTGTGATATTCTATTCTATTCTATACTTTGTATTGCCCCCCTCCCCAACACACACACACACACACACACACACACACACACACACACACACACACACACACACACACACACACACACTTTAATGGAGAGGGGATATAGTGTTATCCATGTTCATCCACATCCATCCCATCTGTCAGTCCATTATGAATTTTATTTCCGTGCAACAACTTTTGAAAGACCTAATTGATTGTTATCAAATTTGGTGTGAGGTTTATATTTAAATGGCCTAGGTCATTTTTGACTTAAAACTTTGTCTTTGCATATTGAACTGAGCTTTCTTCATAAGCCCCATATTGACAGGGACATCCATCTCATATGGACACTTTCTAGTCGATTTTATTTTTCATAAGCCCCATATTCACAGGGACATCCATCTCATATGGACACTTTCTAGTCGATTTTATTTTTTATAAGCACCATATTGACTGGGACATCCATCTCATATGGACACTTTGTGACCGGTCTATTCTATTTTTCACAGTTGCTTTAAATTTCAATTATAAGATTGGCATGTTAGGAAGTTTAAATTGACAACTTCTGCATAAAAAGATGATTAACATCACCAGTGTTCATTCCAGAAGTGGAAAAAGTGGGGTGCAAGGGCCCCTACTAGGTCAAACAGTGGGGTCATTTAGAATAAAAACAGGGATAGCAAATATCCTTACCTATTTCTTGTTTATTCAAGAAATTCAAAGACATATCATTATCACAGGCACCCACATAATGGATTAAGTAATTTCGTCAATCAATATTCACTTTTTGAGCATTATATGATTTGAATTAGTCAGAATCAAACTGGGTGGGATTAGATCTATCAAAGACACTTAACACAATTAATGAGATGTTTATTTTGTAATGGGAATTAATGATGATTGAATCTCTGACACCCTTGCTCACACTCTCAACTCCACCTTTCATAAAGTAAACTATAAGAACTGAAAACCCTACCCTACTCATGCACACAGTTCAACAACGGATATAGCCAAATGGTATCGTTCCTTAACAGATGCAATCAAAGAATGGATTTTTAACAGAAAATCACAAATGGTATAGTTTGTCAACAGATATGATCAATGCATGGATTTTATCAACAGATATGGTTTATGTATGGAATTATCAACAGATATGATTGATGTATGGAATTATCGACATATATGATTGATGTATGGAATTATCAACAAATATAATTGATGTATGGAATTATCAACAAATATAATTGATGTATGGAATTATCAACAAATATAATTGATGTATAGAATTATCAACAGATATGATTGATGTATGGAATTATCAACAGATATGATTGATGTATGGAATTATCAACAGATATGATCAATGTATGGAATTATCAACAGATATGATTGATATATGGAATTATCAACAGATATGATTGATGTATGGAATTATCAACAGATATGATTGATGTATGGAATTATCAACAGATAAGATCAATGTATGGATTTTATAAACAGATATGATCAGTGTATGGAATTATCAACAAATATGATCAATGTATGGAATTATCAACAAATATGATCAATGTATGGAATTATCAACAGATATGATTGATGTATGGAATTATCAACAGATATAATCAATGTATGGAATTATCAACAGATATGATTGATGTATGGAATTATCAACAGATATGATTGATGTATGGAATTATCAACAAATATAATCAATGTATGGAATTATCAACAAATATGATCAATGTATGGAATTATCAACAAATATGATCAATGTATGGAATTATCAACAGATATGATTGATGTATGGAATTATCAACAGATATGATTGATGTATGGAATTATCAACAAATATGATCAATGTATGGAATTATCAACAAATATGATCAATGTATGGAATTATCAACAGATATGATTGATGTATGGAATTATCAACAGATATGATCAATGTATGGATCTTATCAACAGATATGATCAATGTATGGAATTATCAACAGATATGATCAATGTATGGAATTATCAACAGATATGATCAATGTATGGAATTATCAACAAATATGATCAATGTATGGAATTATCAACAGATATGATTGATGTATGGAATTATCAACAGATATGATCAATGTATGGAATTATCAACAAATATGATCAATGTATGGAATTATCAACAGATATGATCAATGTATGGAATTATCAACAAATATGATCAATGTATGGATCTTATCAACAGATATGATCAATGTATGGAATTATCAACAGATATGATCAATGTATGGAATTATCAACAAATATGATCAATGTATGGATCTTATCAACAAATATAATCAATGTATGGAATTATCAACAAATATGATCAATGTATGGATCTTATCAACAGATATGATCAATGTATGGAATTATCAACAGATATGATCAATGTATGGAATTATCAACAAATATGATCAATGTATGGAATTATCAACAAATATAATCAATGTATGGATCTTATCAACAGATATGATCAATGTATGGAATTATCAACAGATATGATCAATGTATGGAATTATCAACAGATATGATCAATGTATGGAATTATCAACAGATATGATCAATGTATGGAATTATCAACAAATATGATCAATGTATGGAATTATCAACAAATATGATCATCATGTATTGATGGAGCGTTATATAGATTGTCACACATGTAATGACATTGACTTTTAAGTTCAAAACCTAATTTATATATATATATATAGATGTGTGTGTGTGTGTGTGTCTGTGTGTGTGTGTGCATACTTGCCATATTCCCAGACAGTGTTGGGGTTTTTTTGAGACTCAAAAAATGTGTTTTGAGGTCCCAAGGGGGGTCAGTGCACGTGACCCCCCAAAAGCGACGTCATCCAAATGAGAATAAATTATCTTTTAAAATCAGCATATAGCAAATGACTGGAAATTCAAATCTGCATAAAAGAAAATACCATCTGTTTTCTCTGAAGCATTTAATATACTTACAAAATAAATAAATTAAAAAAAAGGTAGACTTAGAATTGTCAAATAACATCACCACAAACAAGTTCACAACCTCACAGACATTAAATACAAAATACACCAAGTTATTGTCTTTAAAATGCATTGGACAGTGGAATGTAGCTTTAATTACATGTAGTCTTTGCTGCTTTCAGTAGTTGGTCGAATGGTAATGCAAGTGTCATTTGAGTTCACAAATATGCCAACACATTTCTTTCACGAATGTGCATCCACATCTATGTTGGTGCAAGCAATGGCCAAAGTTGATAAAAATGATAACACCTGTAAGATGACAATGAATATCCATTTCAAAACAATGAATCTGGCAATGAAAATAAGATTTGTGGTAGTCGGCTGAGGTGTATTTTCGAGGTTAAAGTTACGCCTATGGCAGTGAAGATTTAATTATTCTCAGACTGAATTAATGAAAAAGGTACCAATTTATGCAAATACACAATTTGTCATTTGATTAATGATTTAATACTTTTATATTATTAAAATTCCATGGTGCAGTTCATTTCAGGTTAACCAGTGTTCACAAGTTACTTGATCACATGATAAAACATTTATTACAATCATCTAAATGACCAAGGAAAATAAGTTAACGTGGCAAAACTGTCAAAGCAAATAAGATTATCTCATTTTTTAGCACTTCTAGTGAATTATGTACTACAATATTCCTTTGTCCCTTTAAAATGTTGTGTGTCCCCCAATTCTGGAGGGTGAGGGACACAGTATCCCCTGACCTTTGGATCCTAGGTGCAACACAACATTAGAGATTGAATGGTGCTGTTGTTCAACCTACCAAAATAATAATGTTTTGAATTTTATATATGGAGTAAAAATCCGACTTCAAAGTAATGTTGCCGCTGATCACAAACTTTAATAAAGATGGCTTCAACATTCTCATTCAATGCAGTCAGTGATGTGTATGTAATAACATTTGTTTTTCAACATGCATCTGTTTGATGTACTTAACTTCAGACAAGTTGTGTTGTTTCACTTTAGTGTACTTTACCTATGCAAATTAGCCTAATGGGCTCTCCCTCAGCAGTGCTCAAAGGATTTGATACAACACATCACCCTAGCTATTGTGAGCCAATTCAGTAAATCTCTGAAAGGTGTCTGTTTATTGCTGACCGCCTTACCTTTTACTTGTCTCTAAAACATCTGTATAAACTGCCCAGAGGATAGTTTTACGTGAGCTCTGAGCAGGACTATTTACAGTTTATACATACACAGATTCCGGGCATATATCACTGTGATCAAGAAATGTACTTTTTTTGTGGGAAAAATGTTTTTTGGCTAAGATTGCTGAAAATTGTGTTTTTCTAAACATGACCATGTCGGGGGGTTTGGGAGTCCAAATTGTGTTTTTTGCATGACACGTGTTATGGCACATACATGTGTGTGTGTGTGTTCCATCAATATATATAATGATATTATCTCACAGCATCTAGGCAAAGACCACAGATATTTCTGATTGAGCATTCCTGATAAATAGTTGAGGAATGATCTTGTGTAGTCCACTCCTCCTGGCCTGCTGAAGGATCCTTTGGGAACCTCCCTACCAATTGGTCCAGAACCTTTGACCTCTCAAACTGAGTTAACCAGTAATGTCCCTCGAACCAACATCACTGTTGACACCAGCATCCGGGTTACACAACCCCACAGAGTTTGACGACTCCCCGTAGCAGCTAAAAATATAATAACTGAGCCATGTATACATGAGATACATTTGAGTACAAATACAGTGATATACATTATGCATGCGTGCACATGAACTGACTTAGTTACACATTAACTTCTTTCATAAGAACAACTTTACGAGATTATTATCATAATAACCACGTTCATACATGAATCTGTCTCTGACAAGAATAATGACACTGGATTATAACAACTCGAACGTTTCTCATCATTTAATGCATGCAACATATAATTGAATTCAACTTGCCTGTAATTCAGCTGTAAAATGTCTAACTTGAAACAAACTATATTCTATCCAGTAGCATGATGTTATGTGACATAGGTCTGACTTAATAGAAATTTAGAATAAATTCTGAAACATTCAGTATATTATATAATTTCATCACATGTAACAGATAGCAAGAAAGAATAAAGTATTACATTTCACTTACCTCTACAGCTGAAGATTGCTTCCATAAAGTGGACAGCTTCCTGACAGAGCTCATCTGTATTGTGACAATATATAGAGAGAATTAGCGATATAAGCACTATGCTTATGGTCAAATCCACAGCCAGAGAACTCTGGATAGACAACCCCCCACTGCTGGCACTTTGTGCATGCTGTATTCATTGAACAGAATCAGTATTTTGAAATTGCCAAGGCTATAAGCCTTACACCCTGGGTAACACTGTAGACAGCAATGAAACCCATCTACATTTTTGCTCATATATAATACAAAGGTATTTTCGTGCACACAATTCTGTGATAGTCTTTTAGAAAAAAACAGGAATTGCAAATATCCTTACCTGTTTCTTGTTTATTCGAGAAATTCAAAGATATATCACAGACACTCACATAAGGAATTAAGTCATTTCTGCAATAAATATTCACTTTTCAAGCATTATATGCTTTGAATCAGTCATTGTTAAGTCAGACTATAACACGGTTTTGTACAATTTCATCCACTGTTCAGGACATGGTTGTTTTAGTGGACAAGGAAATTGTAGCAGACTGTACTATAGTCTGACTCAACAACAATTGATTCAAAGTATATAATGCTCAAAAAGTAAATATTTATTGAAACAGTTAATAAATCCACAACCCGAGCACCTGTGATCATTATCAGCCTCCCCTGTCATGAGTCTTCATTACTGGGATTTGAATTCCTCATGCTTGAGTAATTGTTGCCCTCTAGAATTTGTTTTGTATATTTGTGTCTACATTTTGTCCTCCCAGTATGTTACACTGGAAAAAAATGCAGCATTGTTTTTACTGAAGATTTCATCCTTTCTTCAATACATTATCATCAACGATCATCAGCCATGTGCTCTTGATTGGTCCCCAAGCTAATCAAAATCAATGAGACATTTCTGTCAACCAATGAAATTGATTGTCTTATCCTTCTTTGGCAGTGAGCGCACCCTATTTACTAAGCTTGGTATGTGCTAAGTTCATTCAGTTTGAAATCTTCAGTAATGATCGTTGATCTTTATTTTCTTGGGTCTATTTTATGCACCCTATGGGCACCACAGAAGGAATTTTCTTATTCCAATGTGATAGGCACAAGGGCGCAGCCTAAAATGAACTCAGCATCATTGCAAATTTTAAATTCAGGCTAATTATTTATCTTGTGCACAATATAACATCGAAAATGTAAAAGCTGCATAAAGTATTTAGTCAAATTGATAGAAGCAAATCAAGTAAATCCACCCTATATAAGGTCAGCTGACTCTTCCATTGGTTTTAAGAAGCTTCTTAGTCAACATTTACAGAAGCAATCATTTGTATGATTTTGTGTGCATCAGTCCTAGTGCTCTTTAAAACAATGTTCTTTATGTACTCACCTGTAATGTTTTACACAGGTTCACTACTAATCTTAGTATGAATCCTGTATGTACTCATCTTTAATGCCTTGTACATATTTTTTAGTAGCAATAGATCAGTTATCTAGTTTTTAATAGCATTGTTTTCTAAAGACACCACAGTTGTATAAATTTTGCAATATATACATGTAATTGTAGAAGACCTCATGGAAGATTTGGCAGTTGATCAAATGAGCTTCTTCTTTTAAATAAAGTTATGATTATTATTATTATTATTATTATTATTATTATTATTATTATTATTATTATTATTATTATATTAATCTTATATAAAATATTTAAGTTCAAGCTTAAATTGCAAGTCCTATCTTATATTGAAAGAGTTTTATGTACGAATCATTTATTTTCAGCTCTATTTGTCAAAGACCAGAAGAGCTAATGCAATGGACCTCCCATCCATTGTCTATTGACAGTTAATTGTTATTGCTAATCCTCCTAAACTACATGGGGGGGGGGGAAGACATGAAAATTGACATACAATTTCATCTTTAGGTCTAGTTTGTTCTAAATGAAACTGGCCCTCCTGGAACATCCATTATGGCTTCCATGGCAGTCATCTACACTTGTCATGGCCCAGAAAGGTAAAATCAGGAGATTTACAAAATCTACAAAATTTGATCAGGAGATTTCATCTGAAATCACTTGATGTGAAGGTCTCAGCTACCGAGAAGAACGGATTCTTGGCACTTCCCGGCATCAAGCCCTTCCTTTCCATCACAAGAGAAGTGCAAGCATTGTCTCACTTAAGTAGACCATGATTTAAATTAAGGAGATCATTTGTTGTAGTCTATTTCTTCGAACAGAGATTCCCCAGTAAGGTTTATATCATCTGATCAGTCAGGGCAGCAGATACTGGGTACCGGTAATGTGTTAGGTGACAGTCACTGAAGGCCTGTGACTCATCATTGGGCAGTGGGTACTGGAAACCAGGGCATGTGTCAAATGACAGTCATAGAAATTCTGTCATTGGGCATTGAGTCACCAGGTACTGGGCATCGGGCACCAGTCACTAATCACTGAGTGATGGCCCAAGTGACATTTGCCAAGTGTTTGACACAAGGCACTAGTCCATGAGTACTGGGCAACAGGTCACTGGGCACAGAGCACCAAGCACTGCGTGCCAATCACCAAGTATGATGCATGGTGCCAATCTTATATTTTTGGTATCTGGTCACCAATCATGGAATGCCGGTCACTGAACACTGAGCAATGTATGCCAGGTATCAGACAGTGGTCTTTGCACTGGGTATTGTGTTTTGATCACTTGTCTAGGCAAAGAGATCAGGCTTCAAATTTTGAGGACTGGTCAAGAAGGAAGGGATCAGGTCAATACCACTCCCTTCATGATGTTACTGTTCAACTCCCAGAAGAACCCATCACACAGGATCCTCCTCATTTATTGGGTTCTTCTTCATCCAACTCAACAGGTCACGTGATGGAGGATGAAGAGGTGTGGACTTTAGATAAGGTGGTAAATGAGGTTTACCACCTATTTTCCCCAGATCCGTGTCCCAAACCCTCAGGATCATATGAGGCTGGTTCCTTGCCAGTTTGGAGAGGCTTTCTGGAGCATAGCCTAAGTCAGACCTGCTGTTGCTGCCTCACTCAGTGATGGTGAGGAAGCTGGCTCAGAAGTTGCCTTCTGCACTTCAGCCTCCAGCTTCAAGGTCTATTTGCCAGCTTGATTCATTAAGCTCCCCACCTTGGACTGAGGATTTTGACAGTGACCTAGGCCAGTATCTTGGTCAAGGCTCTCGAGGATTTGGAACTGAAGGTGTAGACACTAGTTACCATTGCCTCCCATGCCAATCTTTTTTCTGCTCCTTTCTTCAATCTGTTGAGGGACCATTATCTCCAGCTGCATTGCAGAGATTGTTTGAAGCTGTTGCCAAAACGTTGAGACTGGCATTCCCAATGTCCTTGGTGCTCTCTACAGTGCTCCTTCACCTCCATAGGGATGCTGCCTTGAAGACTTAAAAGGTACGGCTGCAACACAGCAAAAGTTTTTTGCATGCCACCCCTCTTGGTGTGGAGACTTTATTCAGAGGGCCAAACCCTGCAGTTGCCGCACAAGATTTGAGTGATCAGCAACATCATTCCCTGGCCACAGTACCCGGTCCAGCTAAACTGACAAAAAGATGTCTCCAATCCGAAAGGTCCACAGCTTACCATCATAAATCTTTTAAACAGCGATACTATCAGAACTAAACTCAGTCCTAGTTTAAAACTCCTTTCCATTCATCTCTCTCAGTATATGGACCCTCCCTCTTCCCTAAGATGTGTGGCAGTCCGGCACAGGGAGTCACATCTTCTCTTGCCAACTCCTCATCTTCCCAGTGTCCCAGTAGGTGCCAGATTAACCCTTTGTTTAGAGGTTTGGTTGGACCTCTTGGATGATGCATGGGGCTTTTCCACAATAAGGGAGGGTTACCTGCTTTTCTTCCAGAACCCTCTGCCTCATTCAAGGACCCACAGTTAGTTCCACCAGTCCCAACTGGTATCTCCACGGGAAGAGGTGCACATCCTTCTAAGGATGGGCACAGTACAGAGGGTAAAGAACATAGAAAGTCCTTGATTTTATTCCCATATGTGCTCTGTTTCAAGGAGAGGAGGAAAGTTTTGACTAATCATCGATCTTTCTCCTTTGAACAAAATCCATCTTGAAGAGTGGATCAAGATATAGACTACCACCTCAGTCAAGAATGCTATCAGGCTGAATGACTTGTGGTCTCCATAGATCTCCAGGATGCTCATTTTCACATCTCCATCTTCTAAGCCCAACAAAATTCCTGCAGTTTTGTCAGGGACAGGAGATCTTCCAATTTGGGCTTTTCCTTTTGGCCTAGCTTCCACTCCCAGAGCCTTCACTATGGTGATAGGTGTAATAGCTGCTCATTTAACTGGAGACCTCACAACACCCCCCTGTCCACTTGGATTCCCTTATAATCCAAGTTTCATCGCCATCTGAGATGGTGGATGAAAATCAGGACAGGTTTTTGACCAGAGTTCCTATTCACAATCTGGAACCTTCTTCGTTTACACCGACACCTCAGATTCAGGCAGTGGTGGTCACATAGTCCCACAGGGCCTGTGCTTGGGAAGAATCTTATCTTCACATCATCAATCTAGAAATGCAGTGGGATTTTCTAGCACTTTAAGGGTGCGTCGACTGCATAAGACATTTCTGTGTCATGGTTGCTATGGACAACACGTCGGTCATTGCATACCTCTGATGTCAAGGGGGCACTGATCCCCCACTCTCTGCTTGGAAGTCTGGAACCTCCTCCGTTGGACAGGTTCAGAGGAGATCACTCTCAGACTCTGCCATATTCTGGGCAATAGGAATATTCTGGTGGATAGCTTGTCCGTACAGGGCCAAGCAGTCCCTCATGGAATGGTCTCTACACAAGTTGGTAGCAGAGACACTTTTTCTACTGTGGGAAAGGCAAATGGTAGACTTGTTTGCAATGAGGCTGAACAACAAGCACCCTCTTTATGTCTCTCTGGTGCCAGACCAGAGGGCATGTGCGGTGGTCACATTCAGTATGAGGTGGGATAAACTGTATGTCTATGGCTTCCCACCATAATAATCCCACAGATTCTTCATGGAGCCAGGACTTGGAAGTCATGGCTCATCCTGATAGCTCCCCTGTGGCTCCAGTGAATGATCTCCTCTAACTGTTGGTAGACAATACCATAGAATTACTGATGAGGAGTGATCTGCCTTCACAGCATAGAGGATCCCTCATTCACAGAACTCCTCAAATTCTCCACCTTCATGTCTGGCTCATATCAAATGATCTATCTGCCATGACATTTTTCAAGCAAGATTGCCAAATGCATCACTCAAACTAGATGAAAAAGATTGCTCAGTATCCGTTCTTAAGGACCATATAGCAGCCCTCTCTAATACTCTTAATGTCTGTATGGGCACTATTATAGGATCAGACCCACAACTTTCAGAACTGATCTGGTACTTAGAGCTCCAGAGACCAGTCTTTGTGCTTGTTAATGCTGAGATGGAATCTCTCGTGTTCTTTGGTCGTTATCTAAACTTTCTTATGAACCTTTGAGTTCAGTTTCTTTAAGAACCTTACCCATAAAACAATCTTCCTGCTCTCACTAGCATCAGCAAAGAGAATGAGTGAAATTCATGCCTTGTCAGAGGAAAAGGGTTGTTTTACATTTCAAAGGTAACTATGATTCTGTCTCTCTTTGCGCACCTGGGTTTCTAACCAAAAATCAGCTACATTTGGTAGCTCCTGTTCCTTTTGAAATCCCCAGTCTGATTTGTATCAGTGCTGGGGATGATTATGATAGACTTCTTTGCCCAGTTAGAGCCTTGCTATCTAAATCAAAAGAAAAGTAAGGGATCATTACCATCTTTTTCTCCTGCTAAATAGTGTTTCTGATATTTCAGCAGCAACCATCTGAAGGTGGATTGTTTGTACTATTAAAAGAGCTTATCAGTCTCTCTCTTTCATGAAAATCAAAGCCCCTGAGGTCAGGACTATTGTTGCATCTTGGACCTTTTTTAATCATTCCTCTTTGGATGGTGTCATGAGAGCTGCCTTCTGGTGATTCCACTTCACTTTCTTGTCATTTTATCTTTGACCAATGTCACGCCAGAGTAAGGATATTTATGCTTTGTGCCCAATTGTATTAGCCAAACAAGTTGTCAAGCCATCCTCCAGTCTGCAGTAAAACATCCTACTGACAATAATTTTAAGTTAACTTGACAGCTTATCTAAGGCCATCAACCTCCCACTGGGATGGTAAATACAGCAACACAATAATAGCAGGTAATGCGTACATGTGACAGAACAGAGAAGTCAGCTTAGGATAAATTGGGAGATTTGCAAAATTTGGTCAGGAGTTTTGACTTAAAAAGAGGGAGGCTTTTCAATAAGAATGGCGAATCTTTCATTGCGTCACATGTCTTCAACTTTCTTATCCCCATGAGGACCCAAAGCTTGGGTCACTATGTGAGTATTTTTCGTCAGTTTGTACGAGACGTTTTGTGTGATTTTCGAGTCAGGGAACATTATTTTGATTAGATCTGAAAAATGATCTGCTACTAAACGGAAGATTATGTTTGGCTATAAAGTTGGCAAACAGCATCTCAGCACATATTATCACACATACCTTTATCCACATTTTATGCAGATTCTTCCACGAACATAGATTTCAGTGATGCATATTTGTTGTTGCGTTTAATATGCTTTCATGAGATGGGGTTTCTGTATAATAAGTAATGTCATTCTTGCTACCGTAGCAGATTTTAAAATCAGCTTTACAGGAAATGCAGAATGTATATTCATGTCCTTTGAACTTGATTCCAACCACTGAATTTCACGTTTCAATCCATTATTGAATTGCATTGATATTTCGGTTGCTAAGATTTTAGCGTTTTAGCATTGGGAGATAACACACACTTAGACATCTCAACAAACTTTGAACACTGAAGCCAAACTGACCCTGTTTTTTGCTACTTTTGCTCATTAGTAATCCAACCATAATCAATTAACATCTTTAATCCTGTTTTGATCACACATTGTACAGACTCTAATCCATCTCGACAACTTTAAGCACTGAAGCAGAATCTAGCCTGCAGAGAGAATCAAAGTAATGTTAATTGTTTTTTATGCAGATTGAGCTCTTTAGTGATACAACCATAATCAGCTAATGTCTTTAATCCTTTTGGAATTACCGGTACTTCTGATCACACAGTATAATCCATGTCGACAAACTTCAAACACTGAAGCCAACTGATCCTGCTGACAGAATCAAATGGATGTTAATTGTTTTATGATGACTGAAATTAGCAACTAAACTGTCTTGCCCTGCTTAAGCCAGTTCACAGTCACATGATCAGAGGCAGTATTACCATAAATATACTACACTGGAAGCAAGGTGTGAAAAAAAAAAACTGAAAAAATTTCTTTTTTCAATAATAATTTTGCATACGTGGGAGATTTCATTGAATGACAGGATGGACAGGGGACATCCCTCATCTCAGGAGGAAAACCCTCCCACCCTGCAGGTTCACATGTAAGGTAATGTATTACTGCTATTTAAAAATGTAGTTTTTTGGGAAGTAAAACTATTTTAAGTATGTAATACTTACCTGCCATTATTACCCAATTCACTCCTCCCTGCCTGCTCTGATGTCCTTTCAGTCTCTGTCCAAGTCAAATAAGGATGATATTCTGATTATTGGAAGTGAACTGAGGTATCAGACTTGGGATCATATTGTTTTTTATTCTAGACCTCTAGTTACTAATTTGATGAGGGAATAATCTCTTTGTCTGGAGACTAGTGCCAGGAAAAGAGATAGCAATGCAGTAAGGTGAGTATTACATAATTAAAATCAGTTTTAGCCAAAAAAATCTCTATATTTATGGTTATTGTTTTGTCCAAAATTGTTGAAGGAAGATTCTGGAATTCAAAAAAATGGATACACTGCTTATTCTCATTGGACTTTAGTTGTTACCGACTGTGTTCCTGTATATATATGCTCATAGGAAGATGCAGTATGATTGTATAGACCTTGGAAGTTTATGAGACCCATTGAGAGACTCTTGTATAATTTAATATGTTTCAAAATCCTTTTTTGCAATCGAATTGTAAGAAAAATTCTGTCCTGCAGGGGTCAAGGTAGACTTGAATTTTAGGGAGAAATTACTTCTCCTTTTTGGACAGAATAGGGAGAAGTGAGAGCAGAACAGGGAGATGTGGCAGCATAGCAAGAAATGCAATATATATATATATATATATATATATATATATATATATATATATATATATATATATATATATATATATATATGTACATGTATATATATATATATATATATATATATATATATATATATATATATATATATATATATATATATGTGTGTGTGTGTGTGTGGTCTGGTTCTCTTATTTGAACTGTGTTCTGTATTTCTCATTATGCATATTTGCATTTAACATTAGTTTTAAGCCATACTTTATCTTCAAGTAGAAAATTCTCTATATTGTATATGTATTATAAACACATTTTGTAAGTGTATGAATGTATCATACTCATATGCAGTGTATTCATATTTGAAAGTGTGTATGTTTAGATGGAGAGAAATATGCAATGTATTTTGGCCATATGACTTCAAAAAAAGCATAGCAGAAAGTATACATTGTAATTAATTTTAACTGACAGGAGTACCTAGATTACAGTACTGTAATTACAAACAGGTAAAAATACTTAAGCAACTGACACTTAAAGAACATTTTATTTCTTGTCAGTTTCTTCACTAGAAAATGGCAGTCAAAAACATTTCTAAACTAGTTTGAAACAACCCCTATATTAGGCTGTAACATGCACATGAGAGCACATGTCATGTGTCTTCAACATCATAGTGTTCATCCATTCAAACCACAGTGGTCACTGATGAGTGATCTCAACTTTCCAACTGCATTTTGAGGAAGTTGATTCTAAATTAAATGTTAATCTTTTGACTGTAATTTTTTGGTGAAGTTTTTAAAAGTAGATGCATCTGTTTTTAGAAAAAGGGATTTTCTTCATGTGACCGCTCAACTATCTAGCTTCGTTACAACAATCCCTAGATAGAATTGAAAATGTATGGTTTTAATATTTGTCTACCTACTTGTAATAACATTGTGTATTGGTTGGATATGTTTTTCTTTGCTACTTTTTCTCGTATTTTCACAAAAATGAGTGATGTAAGAAAACAACCTTGACCTTAAATTACACCGCTTATCGATTCCACAAGCACTGTCCCATACATTTCTGACCAAAAAAATTTTATTTTTAGGCTAACTCTTGTATCACATAATAGTTACACTTTGGTTTCTATAAATTTTATAATTTCCTTAAATTTATGTACCCAGTGAATTACAGACAGTCTAATGAAGATGTACTTCCAAGACACAGTGATGTCCGCTATTATTACCCCTTAGCAGGTTCACTTGCAGTTTCAAACTGATTTTATGAAGAAAATAATGCAAGCTTGGCAGCTAAAATCTTCAAAATATACATTTAGAAAGTGCTTTCACTAAATCTATTCTTAAAACACAAATTGTTATTTACATATAGATGATTTAGTTTCGAAACACAAAAGTTTTCATCATTATATGATAACTTGTGGAATTGGGCAGCAATATCTTGCAGGGGGGAAAGAGTTCATTGGTCAATCAGCTATTAAAACACATGCCTGTGAATGTGCAAGAGTTTGTTTTGTTGATGCAATTGATATGAACACTTGCCAAGGCAACATGCAATTTGTTTTGCCTGGGGCTTAACACTAAATACCAGTACTTGGCTGGGTTGAGGGAGCATCTCAAAAGCCATAAACTACACTCAGTGTAGATCTAAAAAAAAAAAATGATGGAGCAAAGTCGTTTTCGCTTTTCTAATAGAAGAAGGCAAAGTTTAAATCTTTTCGGCGACTTAGCCGCCCACTTTGCCTGGTAGCGTGACCCCTGCCCTGTATTAAATGAATGAATACAATAAATTTAAAGCTCATGTTTTCATCCAAGACTTTAATTTATTTCAGATTGATTGGTACATTTCGGATGATACTTCAAGAACTGGTCGAAGTGGGGAATGTCAAGATTTCAGACTCTTTACTGGATGCAAATAATGTGGTTATGCAGGTAATTATCTAATGACTAATTCTGCCCACCTGTCAGCTAAAAATGAATCATGCAAATTCAAAGCCCACTTGCCAATGCTATTACAAAAAGATCTGAATGATATGATGATAGCTCCGCTAAAAGCTTATTGGAGCATTCAGGTTTGAAGCTTCAACACCTCGATGATCGTCACAATATCCTGTATACAAATTCAAATCAGTTATCTCCCCAAACATTTTTCATAGCATCAGGGTAAGTGCACATTAGTGTCATAAAATGTTTTTAAAAATGCACGTTATCAAGAAATTGAAAAAATTAATATCAATGAAATATAAAAGAAGTACATATATTTACGTAGTAGCCTTTATTTCCCTAAGTTTTTACATGATTTAATGTCAAACTCATATGTCTTTGAATTTAAATAAATTGTATCCTTCGTTTCTTTACTTTCCCATATATTTTGATTGCCGCATTAAAATTGAAGTCTTTTAGGCAAAGTCCTTCTGTTCTAATTGTCATAAGGTAATTCAGCACCTTGTGTGTCTACCTATTCCTTAACCCACTCTTGATTCTGTTCATCATAGAGAATGATCTTTCACAGTCTGAAAAAAATGGATATATTTATTCCAAATGTCAAAGTCATAATGTGGTTGTAAATTCATCTGTGCCAATTATGAAGCTTGTAGAAAATAACTCACTGATTGAGGTTATTTTGTTTTTATCGGCAATTCTGACAAATAAAAAGATGACATGTATTAGTGCAGCAATATACTGATTAAAAAATACTACATGTACCACTTAATTTGTCATGTAATACATTTCAGTTACAAATTAATTGTTTATTTTTGGAGAAATATTTCAAATATAAATGAAGGAATAATCCAACACTTTTTATTTACATGTTTTCAAAACAGATAAAATTGGTAGATAAAACTTGCTTCTTTTTCTTACTTGGATAGACAGAAAAGAGAAATGAGAAATTATTAGGGCAGTACTCACTTATGTTAAGGCTTACTGATCAAAAGATTTTTCTTATGCTCAGAGTCTACTATAAATATAAGCAACTCTTGGATAAAATGCAACTTTTATTCCTCATCACATTTTCCGGAAATTAAAAAGAATGACAACAATCACAACTACAACTACTACTTCTATTATTAAAACCAAAATATTATATTGTAATAGTGCCCAAGGAATTGTACACACACCTCCCATCGCATCTGTTGGTAACTAAGGAGATCTGAACCAAAATTTAGCAATATCGAAAAATTACCATCCAATCCAGCAATTTCCACCCAAGGATATGAAGTATTCCATTCAATGTTAAACCTCATCCTTCGTTTCTTAAGCTCTTTGTTTGGGAAAATCACGCTATCTGAATTGGAATCATCATTGGTGACACCAATCTCTGATCTTCATATCCAGGCCAACATGGGGCTAGATACTGCCTAATTTTATGTTTTTTAGAAGTTGGTGTGTCCATTTTGCACAAGAATTTGCATAACTCTAAATGTAATATGTGTAACTTTTTTAGCTGGTTGTGGAAATGACTGAAATATATATAACACACACTACCAGCAGACTACATCATCGCCAACCATTCACGTGACTATGTCATTGTAAAGACAAACCCCACATCAAAGGTCACGTACCAGCGGTCAGGTCAGCCAGGTACAAAAGATAATGGCTAAGGGTATGAGTAACTACCCTGGATTATCTTAATTAAATACCCAAGAAGGGGTAAGAACAGGTGTCATTTGAGTAAATTAGGGCTCTGAATTAGGTGACAGGATGTTTATTTAACAGATTAATTTTATAAGGATAGTGGGAAACAAAAGTATAGCAGCACAAGCGCATAGCATAGCAGCAGGTTCTAAAGCATCATGGGCTTAAATGATAGCATAGCAGGACCGCTACAGTAAAAGGTCCTGGGAAGAACACTGCAAATAGTCAAAACAGAAAATTATCATAAATTTTTCATTAAATTTTCTGTATCTACTAACAATTTATTGTCCATTTCACTTGAGTTATTGTCAGAAGACAAACTTTGCTGTTATACAATAGAATGTGGTATTGAGTAAACAGTTATCTCATCACCAGCAGTAGGTCAGTGTTATACAACTCACTGTCCTACTGAGTAAACAGTCATCTCACCACTGGCAATAGGTCAGTGTTATACAACAGACTGTCCTACTGAGTAAACAGTCATCTCACCACTGGCAATAGGTCAGTGTTATAAAACATAATGTGCTGCTGAGTAAACAGAGCTATCTCACTGCTGGCAGTAGGTCAGTGTTATACAACATAATGTGCTGCTGACTAAACAGAGCTATCTCACTGATGGCAATAGGTCAGTGTTATAAAACATAATGTGCTGCTGAGTAAACAGAGCTATCTCACTGCTGGCAGTAGGTCAGTGTTATACAACATAATGTGCTGCTGACTAAACAGAGCTATCTCACTGATGGCAATAGGTCAGTGTTATAAAACATAATGTACTGCTGAGTAAACAGAGCTATCTCACTGCTGGCAGTAGGTCAGTGTTATACAACAGAATGTGCTGCTGAGTAAACAGAGCTATCTCACTGCTGGCAGTAGGTCAGTGTTATACAACAGAATGTGCTGCTGACTAAACAGAGTTATCTCACTGCTGGCAATAGGTCAGTTTTATACAACATAATCTGCTATTCAGTAAACTGAGTTACCTCACCACTGGCATTAGGTCAATGTTCAATCACTCATAGTGTAATCTATAGATGAGCACTGAAGAGGGCATGTTCATGGCCAGGGCACTCAGATTCCAGCAATTTTATACACCTGTATATGCTATGGACTATATTTTTAATAATAATAATAATCATAATAATAATAATAATAATAATAATAATAATAATAATAATAATAATAATAATAATAAAAATAATAATAATAGTTATAATAATAATAATAATGACTTTATTTAAAGAGGAAGATTATTTGGTCAACTGATGAATCTTCAATGAGGCCTTCTTGTAACAATTACATGTATATGTTGTACAATTTTTACAAGTTCTGGTGTCTTTAGGCAACAATGCCATTAAAAACTAGATAATTGATCTACTGCTATTATAAAATATGTACAAGGCATTAAAGATGAGTACATACAGGATTCATACAAAGATTAGTAGTAAACCTGTGTAAAACATTACAGGCGAGTACATAAAGAACATTGTTTTAAAGAAGAGTAATACTGAATTACACAAAATCATACAAATGATTGTTTCTGTGAATGTTGACTAAGAAGCTTCTTAACATCTAGGGAAGAGTCAGCAGACCTTATATTGGGTGGAATGGAATTCCATAGTTTGGCTCCAGAAAAAACAAAACTTTTTTTATAAGACTGAATTTGGTTAAGGTAAATATAAATTGTTGTTTGAGATGGATCTTAGTTCATACGTATGTACATTTTCCACAAATTTAAAATTACATTGAAGATAATCAGGAGCCAACCCATGTAAGGATTTGTAGACTAGTAAACCCATTTGAATCTGAGTTCTCTGTTGAAATGGAAGCCACTTAAGGGTTTTAAAAAGATTTGTTGACGGTGTATATAAATTAGCATCAAGAATAACTCTAGCTGCTCTTTTTGAAATTTCAGTAGTCTTTCTTGATTTTCTGTATCACTATTACCCCAGA
Source organism: Margaritifera margaritifera (assembly GCA_029931535.1). NCBI lineage: Eukaryota > Metazoa > Mollusca > Bivalvia > Unionida > Margaritiferidae > Margaritifera > Margaritifera margaritifera. The sequence goes on along the minus strand of JAQPZY010001522.1, from coordinate 1,962,968 downwards.
TAGAACAGCAATATTCTAGATGTGGTATGATATAGGCATTGTAGAATATCTTTCTCTGTTTTTGAGAGAGATACAATTTTATTCTGTTCAAGAGATACAGCAGTGAGTTTACTTTTTAATGACCTTATCAGCTTGTATTTTCCAGAACAAGATATTGTCTATCACAATGCCAAGTAGTTATTCATTTTCAGACTGTTCTATATCTATTCCTTTTAGCATTACTTTGATGTCATCTTTCTCAGCTTTTACTTTGGCTTGACTACCTATGATCATGGCTTTTGACTTGGCTTCATTTATCTTCATACCATTGTGCTCACACCAGTTATTTACTTTATCCAAATACTGATTTAATTTAGTGCTAAGGTCATGGCCATTTGATTCAGTGTTATATAATATTTGTGAACATGTTAGTGGTGGATAGCTCAGCGTCATATGGTAAATCATTGATGTACAGCAGAAAGAATAATGGTCCAAGAGTTTCTTATATGAAAGCTTGTTTAAAATAGAAACTTCTTGTTGTCTGCCTTCAAGATAGGATTGAAACCAAGTTACCCTTTCATGGTTAACTTGATATATGCAGTTTATCCAGCAGGAGTTTGTGATTAATAAGGTCAAAAGCCTTTGTATGGTCAAGAAACACTGTACCTACCAGGTTACCTTGATCAATTGCTGTTAACCAATCATCCATCATTCTAGTTAGTATAGTCTGGCATGAATGTCATTCACAAAAGCCAGATTGTTGTGAATGTAGTAAATTAAAAGATTCCTGGTAGTTTCGAAATTCTTTACAAACATGTCAATATAATATCTTTTAAACTGATGATAAAACTTATATAGGTCTATAGTTATTCATATCAGAAAGATGACCCTTCTTGTGTATTGGAGTTACTTTTGCCAGTTTTAGACTGTTTGGAAAAGTACCTGCAGAAATACTTAGATTGAATATACACATAATTGAAGGTACAATCACTTGAGATTAGAGTTTTAGGAATTTAGCATTTATATCATCTAGACCTGTAGCTGTTCTGACATCAAGTTTGTCTGATTCATTTAAAATGAATTCTAGACTTATTTTATGTATTTTGAAGCAGTTTTCTTTGCTAAGTTTTGAGGAAATATGCTCATTTAATTCATCACTTGAGAATCTTTTATGAGCTGTGAGATCCACAAGTTTTTCGTTTATGTTCACAAAGTAATCATTGAGTGCATTTGCAATTTCAAGAGGTTCTTGCTGAATGTTACCATTTTCATCACTAATACATCTAAATGGTAGGTTATTGACAGATTTGCCTTTTAAGTCATTGAAGGTTTTCTGGTTTTCTAAGAATCTTTTTTGTAATACTATCTGATATTTAATGTGAATATAGCAATAATTTGAAAATAAATCTACTGACTTGTTTATAAATGACCAATATATAATGCAAAATTAAGAGCAAAACTTTTTAAAAGCTACTATCACATCCATATATGGCAGCAGAATGTGCCGTTGTGTGTGGTAACACTAACCCACCATGTCTTGCTAGTGAACATGAAGCACAAATTTATTATAAAAAATGCATAATTCCCAATAATGCAGCATGCAGGATCTATTCTAAGATGTATAATTATGGGATTCATGCTAATTTCTAAAAAAAATGTTCTGTAAAATCAAGAATGTGCAAAAAATTACATCGTATTTTCAAGCTCTGCCTTTAATTTATTTCTTCATTGAGTCCCTCCTATATTGAGAAAATTCCCCCATTTTGAAAGGAGGGGTATTTTCCCTGTACATTTTCAGTTCTAGAATAGACCCTTAGCATGAACACATTGCACCTCAGTCAGTAATTGTTTTTCTAACAGAGATCATCAATTTGTGTTTTATGCCCAATGTTGTCTTCTTAGTAGTATCAGTCACTGGATATATTGTATATAATCCAGGTCTAAGTGCAAACAACATAGCATGTAGCATGTAGGATTAGTCTCTTAATCTGGTAATGCCAGTAATAGTTTATTGGGTTAAGCTGGGGTAAAAAGTATCTACCGTATATACTCGCCTATAATCCAGATACAAATGCAACAACATAGAATCTGATCTGCTGTTGCATAATGTGCTGGCAGATTAGTCCTTAGAAACTGCATAGATCCAGATCTGCTGGCACATTATGCGATGGCAGATCTGGGTCTATGCAGTTTGCTGTTGGTAACGGCTTATATGCGAGTATATATGGTATTTTTTTATTATTAAGTTTTTAGACGTGGTTATTAATTCAGGCTTGATTCTTTGAGAAATGGTTATCAATTATGGTTGAAGCAGCCTTTTTGCAGTTAACTACCAGAATCCAAACATATTTTCTTCATTGTGTTGGCAGATTTAAATAAGTACCAGTATGTATGAATTCATTTAGTTTACCCTAATCTTCACTGACAACACTACTTCATACTTGTCACTGGAAACTATTAAAACAAACAGTACAAGACAGTGCAGTAGACTGCTTCGAGCAATGAAATGAGTTTCACATCTTTTTCCTGTCACATAGAAAACTGGAGAAAATTGAGGGCCTACAAATAAAATTTGAATCCATAACACTGCTACAAAAAATTGGTGCTATAAGTGCCTCATAAACATAATTCTAGGAATATTAATGCTCACTTGTCAAGATATAAAATCCAGTATGTCTGTTAAAAATTATTCTAGGAATATTAATGCTCACTTGTCAAGATATCAAATCCAGTATGTCTGTTAAAAATTATTCTAGGAATATTAATGCTCACTTGTCAAGATATCAAATCCAGTATGTCTGTTAAAAATTATTATAGGAATATTAATGCTCACTTGTCAAGATATCAAATCCAGTATGTCTGTTAAATATTATTCTAGAAATATTAATGCTCACTTGTCAAGATATCAAATCTAGTATGTCTGTTGTTACGGAATTATATATCATTTTTCTTTTAATAATGGTATAGTTTATTAGTTTATGATCTCTGTTCTTAGTCTAACAGCTGCCATCTTGCCATGAGTACACATACTGTAAATTGGGTCAATATTTGACTGAAGCATTAGTCATGTCACGTGATCCAGCGCATGAGAGTATGAACTTCTGACCTAGATTCTATGATTTATTTTAGAGTCAATACTTTATTGACTGTTAATAACGTCAGATCACATGTACTTTGGCAATGTCACGCATAACCTAGTTTCTGATTGGTTCGGAGAGGGTTGTAATTTAGAAGGAAATTATTTTGAAATACCCAGTTGTTTATCAAAGACATAGTATGGGTTTTATTTTGATTCTGCGTAGCAAGAAGCTATATAATAGGATGTAATCCTGTGTTTAAGCATTCCTAGCATAGTTTGACAGCCTGAGAGGTCATAAATGAATTTGGTTCATTTTGTGTGTAGATATTCTACTTTTGTGATATATATATATATCATCATACAGTGCATTTAGGATTCAGTTCTGTGTCTTAAACTTTAATAATTACATGTATACAGCTCCATGGAATTATCAGAAACATTTCTAGAACTTGTGATATTCCATATTCACGAGGACTATTTGGAATTTATAACACTTGCATAAAACTGATTCTTATTAACACATAAGTACAGTGAAGGTTTCATTTGGAATCTACTTCATTCGGAATATTTGGATTAACTTCCGGATCAGTGAACTTTAGAACAATTTAGGACTTTTAAGGATATTCTATAATGTAAGTTATTTTTAATTCTTTCACTTTGATTCATTGTTGACATATTTTAATATTTTAGGAAATTAAATATTTGTATTTAAATCTTGAAAGCTTGTTTGAGTCTTTTCTTTTGTTACATTACCCCTAGTCGTAACACTGTTAAAAATTATTCTAGGAATATTAATGTTCTCTTGTCAAGATATCAAATCCAGTATGTCTGTTAAAAATTATTCTAGGAATATTAATGCTCACTTGTCAAGATATCAAATCCAGTATGTCTGTTAAAAATTATTCTAGGAATATTAATGCTCACTTGTCAAGATATCAAATCCAGTATGTCTGTTAAAAATTATTCTTGGAATATTAATGCTCACTTGTCAAGATATCAAATCCAGTATGTCTGTTAAAAATTATTCTAGCAAGGTGTAAGAACTCCAACAATGTCATAACTAGATCATGTGACTTAAAATCTGGGTGTAAGTCAAAAGATGACTGGTAATACAGAACTGAGTAAAAAAAAAATGGCCGATAGCCTTTGCTTCACAAGTTTAAATGCATATATCTAACTTATATGACATACCTGCCATATTTCCAGACAGCATTTGGGGTTTTTTTTGCGACTCAAAAAGTGTGTTTTGAGATCGGGGTGAGAGCAGCAAAGACTGCATCAAATTAAGACTATATTCTGCCATCCAGTGGATCTTTTCATATAGGCCTTTAGAAAATGACTGGAAATTCAAATATGAATAAAAGAAAATAATTTATCTGTTTTCTTTAAAGTGTTTAATACACTTACAAACAAAATATCAAAGGACTTGACACATCACTCTAGCTATTGTCAGCCAATTAATTAATATGTGAAATGATGGTTGTTTATACTTGACCACCTTACCTTTTCATTGCCTCTATGACAGTTAGCTGTATAAACTGCCCCAAGGATAGTTTTACATGAGCTCTAAGCAGGACTGGTTACCATTTATGCATACTACATGCAAAACACGATTGTGTCAGGGGGTTTATAAGTAAAAAATCATGTTTAAAGCATGACACATCGTGTAATTCCAGGTATGCTTATGATCCAAATATATGAATTGATTAATTATATATTGAAATGAGCTACACCTCTCCCATACAAATATTCATGTAATGGATTTTAATATTAATGAATGCTAGTCAAATAAAATTAATAAATTGATGAGAGACTTTTAATATAAACCCAGTTGACATGCAATACTCACAAATTTGTGCATCAGTAAAATATTGAGTTTCCTCCCTCATGGTATTAAACCATGTTTATCCATCATAAAAAGTAATGAATTATGTTTATCCATCATAAAAAGTAATGAATTATGTTTATCCATCATAAAAAGTAATGAATTATGTTTATCCATCATAAAAAGTAATGAATTATGTTTATCCATCATAAAAACTAATGAATTATGTTTATCCATCATAAAAACTAATGAATTATGTTTATCCATCATAAAAACTAATGAATTATGTTTATCCATCATAAAAAGTAATGAATTATGTTTATCCATCATAAAAAGTAATGAATTATGTTTATCCATCATAAAAAGTAATGAATTATGTTTATCCATCATAAAAATTAATGAATTATGTTTATCCATCATAAAAAGTAATGAATTATGTTTATCCATCATAAAAAGTAATGAATTATGTTTATCCATCATAAAAAGTAATGAATTATGTTTATCCATCATAAAAAGTAATGAATTAAAGCCTTTTAGCTCATAAACTACTGGATTCCAAACATCAATATGGTTGCAATGGCTATTTAACAGCAGCAATACATAACCTGCTAATATTGCATTGCTTTCCTTTTCCAGAACTCCTAGTCCCCAGTCTGAGCTAATTATTCCCTCCTCAAATTAGTATTGGAGGGCCAGAATTGAAAGGAACATGATCATAATCTGGCACCTTAGTCATAGCCAACATATGAAATATCTTTCTTCTTTTTTCCTTGGACAACATGAGTAGTACACGTGTGTCAGATCAGTCGTCGAAATTTGTCTTCATTGTCATCTTTAAACGTCGTTTAGACAAATCAGATACCTTTTTGTGCCAGCTGAGTGTTTATCTCCTCAGTCCTTGCTTTATTTGAGTGCTTTCTGTGTTTCTTTTGTTAATTTTGAATGGTTTTTGTACCTTGCTTAGCAAGCAGTGCTTCAGTAAATTGTAATCACTTTCATAGTTCTGGTGCTATGGTAAGTATTCCCTATCCTGTTTTCGTTCCTGGATTTTTTGTTTTGTGTGATTTTTTTCTCTGTTAGCAATTAATATGTCGCAGGGTGTGGGTAAGTGTGGACACAGGAAGGCCCCATAGGCCATGTACCCCACCTGCGTAGTGTGCACTGGTTGTGCACGCATGGATTGTTGTTGTTTCTGGACAGATCAAGTGTGGGACTTCACACAAAGTCACCACACATATAGGAGGAAAAGGTCCCCTCTTCCTCCTTGTCATCACTGAACAACCCCTCCATTCCCAGAGGGGTCTGTATCTCTTCCCATGTGGGGAAAGTCAACTTCCCCTGTGGGACAGGAACGTACCGCAACCTCTGTGGTTCAGAGTTAGCCCAAAGGCCAAGGATCCCTGATGCTCATTACGAAGTCATCAGTGTTAGTGAGGGATTGATCCTTGACCCCTCCCAAGAAAGGGAAAATGCTTCAGTGTGAGTCACACTTTCTGGTTAGTGATGAGCAGCACCCTCTCAAGGTCAGTGTCCCAGTAACAGAGATAAGCAAATCACACCTTCCTGAGAGAAGAACAGCGATTTTGCTCTGATAAATCTGAAGTGGGCTCATCTGTCAGCTCTTTGTCACCAGACTGGACTTAGGTCAGGTATTGGGCACTGGGCATTGAGTGCTGGGTGTCAGACACCAGTCACTGGGTTTTGATTTTCAGTCTATGGACAGGGATTAGGTCAATACCCCATCTGTTCCTATGTTACCGCTTAATCCCTATGGGGATAGGGAGTCAGGTTGTATGCACCCTGCTAGTAATGGGGATCAGATTGGCATGCCCCCCTTCCCTATGTTCCCTTTCAATCCCTACAGGATGTGGGGACCCCCCTAACCAGGTAGTGAGTCTTCCTTCAGCCCCATTATGTCATGGATGTTCCTGCCTTGGTTCAAGGTAGGGCGAATGTGACAAGCTATGGACCTGCTTTGTCGCCTCCAGCCTTGTCCAAGAAAAAGGAGTGGGCCACCACTCATCTCCAAGATGGTTGAGAAGGAATCAATGATACCAATTCGCCTACGAGAACAGCTAGTAAGGTTAGTCCCATTACCTCCCAGTGAGCAATTATGGGATGATACAAACCTCATTTCAATGTCTCCCTACCAGGAGAATGTTATTGGGAAGGACAGAACTGCCTTGCCTCAGGAGTGGGCTCAGGACGATGATGTCCCTATCCACTGGGGTCCCCTGCTCCTTCTCACCTGTCAAGTCAGGTGTTGGAGGAGGAGGAAGTTTGGACGTTCAGTAAAATACTGAAAGAAGTTTACTGCCTCCTTCCCTCAGACTTGTATCCTAAACCTTCTAGTACTAAGGATAAGATGATTCTCTCCAATCTGGTGAGGCTTTCTGAGGACTCCTCACATCCAGATCTTCTGTAGCACCTACACTCTGTGATTGTCCAGGAGTTTACACAGAAGTTTTCCTGGGGCCAGGAATTCACCAGGTAGGGGTAGTATGTTTACCCTTTTATGCTCCAGCCACTGATCTTTGCCTATTGAATTTATTGGGAAGTTTATGCTGTAAAAAAAATTGCTTTTGCTTCATGTCTATTACCATGAATTTGGCTTTTTTATTACAGATATCATAATTATTGAGTGTATTTACCCTCAGTCCAAGTATTTTCATAGTTGGAATTAAGCTCTCTTTACATTTTCGGTGGTGGTTTTTCTTAACCTTGTGTCTTATTCCAATTAAATTCATGTTTGCGTTTTGTTTTCCGGTCTTCAGGTAGGTATTAGTCTCCCTATCCAGTCTGCTTTGTGGCCTCCCTTGCCTTAATTTTGTTGAGATATGTATCTCCAAAATTTACATTATATTCTATACATTTTTGCAGAGTTCTACTCATGGAAGGAGGTCTCACACCAGCTTGCATATTCTATTCTGTGTTTAGTCTTTCGCAAACCTTTTATTTTATATTGTCTTTAAAGGATAGTATTCCTTTTTAAGTCCAATGATTTTACCTTGCTGGTTTTTTGCTTTCTTCATCTCCAATACTCAGATAATTATTGCTGACATCTTGTTGTTGTTGTTGTTACGGTTCATACTAAATAGAGACTCACTGGTGTTACAACTAGGGGTAATGTAACAAAAGAAAAGACTCAAACAAGCTTTCAACATTTAAACTACAAATGTTTAATTTCCTAAAATATTAAAATATTTCAACAAATAATTAAAGTGAAAGAATTAAAATAACTTAAAGTATAGAATATCCTTAAAAGTCCTAAATTGTTCTAAAGTTCACTGTTCCGGAAGTTAATCCAAATATTCCAAATGAAGTAGTTTCCGAATGAAACTTTTGCTGTACTGATGTTTTAATTAGAATCAAGTATATCCAAGTTTTATAAATTCCAAATAGTCATTGTGAATATGGAATAACACAAGTTCTAGAAAAGTTTCCGATAATTCCACGGAGCTGTATAATCACTAAAGTTTAAGAAACAGTACTAATCCAGAATGTACTGTATACTGATATATCACAAAAGTAGAATATCCACACACAAAAAGAACCAAATTCGTTTATGACCTCTCAATCCAGTGTAGCTATGAAGAATGCTAAAATGCTGCTATAAATCCTATAATATAGTCTCTTACTATGCAGAATCAAAATAAAACCCATTACGTCTTTGATAAACAACTGGGTATTTCAAAATATTACAACCCTCTCTGAACCAATCAGAAACTAGGTTATGCGTGACATCGCCAAAGTGCTGGTGCCCTGACATTATTAACAGTAAATAATGTTTTGACTCTGAAATGAATCATAGAATATAGGTCAGAAGTTCATACCCTCACGCGCTGGATCACATGACACGACTAAAGCTTCAGTGAAATATTGAACAGCTGTTAGACTAAGAACAGAGATCACAAACTAATAAACTATACCATTATGAAAAGAAAAATTATATATAATTCCGTAACACTGGACAGGTGAAGTATTGCTGTTTTAATTTGCATTCAGTCTAGATTCCACACAAATTCATATATACTATTTTCGTTATACAAGATTTGTGCATTTTTTCATAGTTTTTTTTTACAGCAATGTCTAAGAGACAAAGTGTTGGTAAATGTGGGCACAAGAAAGCTTTCCTAGGATTCACACCCCACCTGCCTGGCATGTACCAGTTGTTTAAGGACAGATGACTGCCCTTTTTGTCTTTGGTCAGACAATGTATGGGACCTCACTGAACACAGACAAAAGTACAAAGGGAGAAAAAAAGGGAACTTCCTCTTCTTCTTCAGAATTTTCAGCTTTTTTCATCACTGAGACCAGAGGGGTCTCAGCAAAGGATTGGTTCAGTCTCTTCAGAGACACTTAAGGCCCATAGCACAAGGGAGCTGATAAAGTATTCATCACTGAGCCCCTCAGAGTTCAGAGCAGGACTGCATCAGTCTCTTCAGAGACACACAAGGCCTACTGGAGGGAACAAGGTATCCATCGCTGAGACCATCGGGTCTCAGAGCAGAATTGGATTGGTCTCTTTGGAGATGCATAAGGCCCATAGTGCCCCTCCCAAGGAAGGAAATAAGCAGTCGGAGAGTGAGTCGCACCACCCCCCTGTGAGGCAGGAGCAGCACACTCTCCACACCTATAGGGCAGAGAGAGAGTTGTGCCCCCCCCATGAGGGAGGAGCAGCATCCTCTCAACTCCCCAAGCCCTTTTTTGGCAACAGGATCAAGCCTCCAGTAAGGGTAGAGCTACGATTCAAGTCTTTATGATCTGAGGAAGGATCTTCCTACGAATCAGTTGCCTGACCGGTCACCGGACAATGGCATGCTAATGGGCACTGGGTATCAGGCGCCAGTCAACATCCACAGGGCACTGGTCATTGGTCATGGGAACCCCCCTCGGTACAGGGATCGGGGACAGGTTGAGACCACCTTCTAAACACAGTACCATTGAATCATGCTTGGAACTGGGAGTCGGCAATCAGGTGGCAGACTACGGAAGGGGATCGGATCGGCATCCCCCCCTTTCCTATTATCTCACTCGATCCCTATGGGATGTAGGATCATCCAACGTAGGGAAGGTATTGGTCCTTTCCCTTTTATGCATCCATGGACTTCAGGCTCTTGGCCTCATACTAGAGAGGTAATATATTACTGCTATCAAAATGTAATTTTTTGAGGGGTGGGAAACTAATTTAAATATGTAATACTTACCTGCTACTATTTCAAAGATTCCTAGTCCTCCCACCCCAATCTGATGTCCTGTACTTTAGGTCCAAGTCAAAAATGGAAGATATTCCATATCTTGGCTGTGACTAAGGAGTCAGATCTGGAATCATGTTCTTTTTAATTCTGACCCTCAAAGACTAACTGGAGGAGGAAAAAATTAGCTTGGACTGGGGACTAGGAGGTCTGTAAAAAGAAAGCAATGCAACAGTAGCAGGTAAGTATTACATAATTAAAATTAGTTTTACCCCCACCACCACCAAAAAGACCATACATATTCCTCAAGATAGCAATTTTAAATGTCACTACTTGTTTCTTGATAGAACATGGAAATGATTGAATACAATTCCATCTTGTCTGTACACAGTATGTTGCACTATCCTGGAACACTACATCCAGATTACAAAAGATATGGAACAAAAAGAAAGAGAAAAATCAGAAATATGTATGTTTTATTACAACTTGCAAATTATTTTTTGACTGTATCAGTGCAAAATTTAAAGAACAGTCCACAGATTAGACACAGGCAAAATCTTAAGACTGATTGTCTACAGTGTGTGATTTTGAAAAGAAATAATGCTGAACTACACCCTGGTATTACTGAGATGTCAGAACCTTTCGTTTTCTGAGACAACTGATCTGTTTATTAGCTTGAGTGGTTGTATCAAAGGACCATTAAGTTCCCAAGAGTTGTCAAAATAAAACCAGTTTAGTCACTGAATAAGCAATTAATCAAGTTCTCCTTGAAATGCTGGTGGGCATCTATGTGACATTAGATTGACTCTTTTCACATTTGAAGAGATGAAGGCATATTGCTCTTATGATGACTACATTAAAACCCAATTAAAGACAAATAAAAAAACACCAACTTCACTTCAGACTCCTTTAATTGGTATTTATTTCATACAGTGTTGCCACCTTTAGACATGTACCAACATTTTCATTGATCACTATATTGTCATGTACTTGTAATGTGTTATTTATTGAGAAAATATTTTTGTTCCGGAAAATCTTACAAAATATTTGATTTCTCATTCAAATTCGCGAATTTTGTGATGACGATCGTAATTGCCATGTACCAACCGACATTTTTTATGACAAAACAAGCAATATATTAATTGATTAGTTTGAATCATAATTTTTTTAATGTTTAGCAAGTTGAAGTCTATTTTCTTCTTTTCTATAAGAAAAAATGGTATCCACACTTTCCTCTCCATTACAAGTGGTTCCACAAGTTATCCATGCACGCTAAAATGAGAGAGCAGTGTACTATGTGTTTTATTATCAGGAGGCTAGATTTTAATAAGACATTGCTGATTTGTCAGTCATTTAGCAGATATTTTTTGGTCATAATGAGGTAACTGTTACAATTGGTGCCCTGTTTGTAAACAGTCATCTGCATTGCCAACAATGACAGCTAAGAGGTTCACAGCACACTCTTATAGTAAAATTTTGACCAAAAAGAGTTAGCAAGGCACTAAAAATGTTTATGAGGTAATAAATTCATTACTTGTTAGTTTACTGGGATGTACAGAAAGTTATTAACATATTGAACCCCATACACCCTTTGACCTTGGGGTGTATGGAGTTCAAGACAGTCATAAGATTCTGTACACCCTGGTAAACTGACATGTATCTGATAATATCATTTGAGTTAACACTGAACCATACTGAGGCATATGCCTTTTAAATGGATAGCTAATAAAATCATTATTCCATCTAGGAAATGTCATAGGTTAAAACAAACATCATTTTGGGACTATGTTCACATTCAGTCCAGCTTCAATTTAATCAGCAGGTAATATAACTTATGAGTACACCAGAGAATTGCTTTTAGATTGAGATATATACCGTATATACTTGCGTATAAGTCAAGTCCAAATGCAAAGAACATAGACCCTGATCTGCCATCACATAATGTGCTGGCAGATCAGGGTATATGTTGTTTGTTTTACGGATTAGTCCTTATAAACTGCATAGACCCAGATCTGCCGGTGCATTATGCGCCGGCAGATCTGGGTCTATGCAGTTTGCAGTTGGTATGGGATTATACACAAATATATACGGTATGAATGCATTTGGCTCATACAGTAAATCCTGTCTTGAGCGATAATTCCTTCTGCCAACAAAAAGTGATCTCTCAAGACAGGTAGTCTGTCATAACAGGTCTGTGCAGGAGGGCCAGTTTTCAAGGTGGAAAATCAACTAGGTTAAAAATGAAAAATACCCATTATTACTGTACATATATTTTATTTTTTATTCATAGTTCTTGTTAAATTATAGTAGATTAAGAAATTTACTAGTCCTGCTGAATCTTCACTAGTCCTTCCCACAAAACAAAGTTGGCAACAACTGAAACTTCACTAGCCATTGGACTATTGAAATTATGAAAACTACTAGTCCAACAGGAAATTTACCCGCCTCGGACTAGAATACTACTGCTAATTTCAAGCCCTATTATATAGCAATAAATATACATCAGTCATAAACATTTACATTTTTATTTGAAGTTCACTTATAGACTATTAGCATATGAACTGCAAAGTTAATTAAGGTAACACTTTACTTAGCAGATTTGTTTTTAATCAAAAAGACAAACCCTAAGTCACCGATGACATAATTGATAAATGGATCAACTTGATAAACAAAAGGCTATAACAGATGCTCTAAGGCAAACAGATGATGAGATCTCTGACCATGGCACTTTCAGAATTGTGTGATGGTTTTAATAACAGTAACATTGATAAAGCAATAAAGAATATGAAGAAATAACAATTACTATAGAATTTACTCCTATGAAAAATGCAAATAACTTAATAAGAGAAAAAGACAAAGACCTCATACACCATGATCATTACATATTATAACTCCACAGACAAATGATTTATTGCGGTATCGACACAATACAGTAAAAGCATGGTGAGAAAATTTCTCATTCTTTGATGACAGAAAGTCAGTAAACTTAAAATTATTGTATTTTATGTAATATGTGCACATGCATTAATAAGGGCATGCCCCTCATTTTTGCTAAAACTTGCATAAAAATAGCATGGTGATGTGTGTAATGTGATCTCACTTGAAGTCTTTAGGGGTCCCATTATATAGTAATCAGACAACTGGTTGATGCACAACATTCTCAAATATGCCTTTCTGAGGGACCTGTCACTCTTTTGGAAGATCATGACTCGTCTGAGACTAATTCTCAGCCAAGAGAAGTCAGGTCTATCTGATCCTTTCTCAGAATTTTGTTTACATGGGGATGAATTTTCTCACCCACCAAAGGACATATGGGTTCCCCTCTAAAGGATCTAACCGATTTTGTCTCATAGCAAGTCTGCCAGAGGAACTTCATTGTCTGCTTGCCTCTTCTCTCCCCTGAGGACTCTAAACTCAGCAGCAGACTTAGTTTCCCCTGGAAGACATTATTTGCGACCTCTCCATTTCCTGCTGCTAGCAAAATGGAGACTGCACAGGGACCCTTTGTCTGCTCAGATCTCCTTGGAATTCCAAATATCATCATCATCTAAATTGGTGCCAAAATCAGGACCAGTTTCTGACTGGAGTCCTGATACATGTCCCCAAGACCTCACTCCTTTCTGTACACTGAAGCCTCAGATTCAGGTTGGTGTGTTCAGCTGGAGACCGCGGTGTTACTTCTGCAGAATTGTGGGCTCTGGAAGAATCTGCCATTCATATCAACAACCTAGAAATGTGGGCTGTATTTTTAGCACAGGTGCATCAGTGACATAAGACATTGTTGTGTCATGTTCATCACAGACAACACATTGGTCATAGCATACTTCAGATGTCAAGGAGGTTCTTGTGTCCCATCTCTTTGCATGGATGTCTGGAACCTCCACCGTTGGACAGTTTTCTTGGAGATCACTCTCAGAGTCTGCCACATTCTAGGCAAGAGAAACATCCTAGCAGACAGCCTGTCCAGACAGGGTCAGGTGATCCTCACAGAATGGTCTCTGCACCAGTTGGTAGCAGAGACACTTCTTCATCTGTGGGGGAAACTAATCAAAGACTTGTTTGCTATGAGGCTGAACAACAAATGACCTCTTTATGACTCCAGTTCCAGACCAAGAGGTATTGTCAGTGGACACTTTCAGTGTGAAATGGGATCATCTGTATGCCTATGCCTTCCCATTTGCAGAATAATCCCTGAAATCACAGTTCTTTTTGATAGCTCCCCAGTGGCCCCAACAGTCATTGTTTAACAACCTCCTCAATTTGTTGTTAAATGACCCCAGGGAATTACCACTGAGGAGGGATCTGCTGTTGCAGCACAGAGGGTCTCTCCTACACAACAATTTTCAGCTTCTCCACCTTCATGCCTGACTCATATCAAACATTCTATTTGACAAGATCAGTTTTTGAGGTTGACAACTTCATCACCCAGTCTAGAAGGCTATTGACTTCCAAGGTATATGATGCCAAGTGGAGAAACTTATGTAACCAGTGCAGTAGGAAACATTGATCCAATCTGTCCAATTTAAACTGCAGTTGCAGTATATTCTTCTTTCAAAAAAAAAAAACTTCAGTATCCACCATTAAGGGCTATAGGGCAGAGCTCTCCAGTACTCTTAAGTTCTCTATGGGCTTCAAAATTGGGTCAAACCCACATCTTTCAGAACTGAACAGGTACTTTGAGCTTCGGAGACCAGTCTCTCACTCTTTAATGCCTAGGCAGAACCTTTCATGTGAAGCTTCATTTTAGAACCTTACCCTTCAAACAGTTATCTTTTTCTTCCTGGTGTCAGTGAGGAGAAGGAATGAAATTCCAGCCTTATCGATGGAAAAGGGTTGTTTATGGTTCTGTGGTAAATATGATCTCTCATCTTTGGGTTTCTGGCCAAGAATCAGTTACCTTTGGTAGCTCCTGTTACTATTGAAATCCCTAGTCTTACCCGTATCTGTGCTGGTGATGATCAAGATAGAATCCTTTGATCCAGTTAGGGCTTTATGTTTCTATTTGGCCAAATCAAAAGAAAAAAGGTTTGAAACTGTCTTTTTCTCCCTCTCAAGAATACCTGTGATATTTTGCCATACACCATCTCAAGGTGGATTGTTGGGACTATTAAAAGGGCTTATCAGTCTCTCACTGAGAGAGATCTTTCTTACATGAAAATCAAAGCCCATGAGATCAGGGCTATCACTGCATCTTGGGCCTTTCTTAATCATTCTTATTTGAATGATGTCATGAAAACTGCATTCTGGCATTCCCACTCTACCTTCTCTTTGTTCTACCTTCGATTAATGTTAATTATGTGATACTTACCTGCTATTATTGCCTAATTCTCTCCTCCCTTCATGCTCTGATGACCTTTCAGTCTTAGTCGAAGTCAAAGAAGCGTGATATTCTGGATGATGAAAGGTATCAAACTGGGATCATGATGGGTTTTTTTTCTTGACCTCCAATTATTAATTGAAAGAGGGAATATTCATCTTAGACTAGGAACTAGTAGTAGGAAAAGAGATAGCAAGGCAAAATAATAGTAGGCAAGTATGACATAATTAAAATGAGTTTTACCCCCACCCCCACCTCCCACCAAGAAAAAAACTTACATTTTAAAATTTCCATTAGGACTAATTTCTTCATTTAAAGACAGTTAAGCTGTAAGTTTTGTAATGCCACAGTACAGACTGGACCATTAAGAATTAAAGAAGATGGGACCTACCAATGCTGTATGTCAATCGAATCAGCAGCCAGCTCTTATGTGAACCAAATGGATTAGAATAATGATCACTGTTGTTTTGATTGTAAAACGTGGTCATAGGTGCCTTTATAAGTAACTAATTCTCACAGTTAACAGATACCGGTACACATCCACTGAACCAGAGATGTATTACAGGCAGTAAGTGTGAGCAAGGTATGAAGCGCCATAGCAGTTCATTATTATTCATGAAGGACATCTGAGGACTATTTGTAAGTAACCAATGAAGTTTGGAGAACAGAAATAGTATTGTTCCCTCTTCATAGGTCATGTGCTTTGCTTTTGTACCCAAAGTCATGACTTTGTATAATAAGTGTGCATACAATTTTGCTATGGGTGAAGGAACTATGAACAGGATCTGCAGCAGGGCACTAAATATTATTCAGGTTACCAGGGTCTTTATTGGAGTTTAAGATAAACATGTGTTTCATCTCAAGGTTTTGCAAGGCAAATTTGATCAAAAGGGAAATTTAGTGGGATTTTTTGACAAACCGAATGAGGGCAAATTACTTAGAATATGGGAGAGGCCCAATATAGAATTGGAGGGACCTGTACATTGTGCTATCCAAGTTTTTGAGCACTGAGGTACACTAACTTTATCTCTCCTTGAAATACAGAAATGAATTTTCACAGTATAGATATTACTATTTTCTGAAACTGCACTTATGTAATGATACAATGTAAAAAAAAAACTAAAACAGTTCTCAGCTCATTGTTTTCTATTTTACCTCTGATGTTCAGGAAGTGAAAATTGCCATGCAGGACTCTCCATTGGGAGCCGCCAAAGCTCAGTTGGTCGAGTGTAAGACTCATAATTCAAAGGTTGTGGGTTCAATACCTGCCCAGGCTAGCCCAGGTTGGCTGCCTCGGTGTATCCTTGGGGAAAGCAGTTAGCTCCCATTTCCTTGGCATGATATAGCCAGTAATATGTTGAAAGTTATATTAAAACCAACAAATCCAAACCATTCTCCAGTCTTACAGAAGTGTTTGGCTGAGATAATTAATTAAGAAAAGATGGACCTAATTGGATATGAGGTGATTGCCAATTATCAAGTTGTCAACCACAGCTCCTCCAATTTATTCACATAACATGGCTACAGCAAGATCAATCCTTAAAGTGTGTCAGGAGAGTGTTTTCTCCTTATTTTGTGCCAAACAATTTAGATTTATTCCTGAGTTTTCTCTACATCAATTTTCTTTGGTTAGGTGGAAGCTATTTATCAATATGAAAAAAGAATTAATATTTAATGATATCCAAAATTTTCTGCTCATAAATGGCCAAATTTTGTAAATGACTCAGAAAGGAAATGCATGATACAGAAAACCCAATGCAGAGGAATGCAGGTTGCAGAAAATACAATTCAGATGCAATTAAGGTAGGTTGATTATAGAACCCCATTCAGATCAAATTTGGAACTTGCAGATTTCATATATAACAAAATATTGCAATTATTCTAATATACTTTAGATGATTATTAAATGTTTGCATTAATTCCTGTTGTAACAGAATTCTTTAATTTTAATCAATTTAATTTCTGTTTGAATGATGAAATTGAGAAGAATTAGATTTTGTTCCTTGTACTATCATTCTCACTCTTCTATATCGGCAGGAATGCGAGTTAAAAGTGTTCTTATACATATCAAGAGTCTGTCATGTGTACCGTATGTACTCGCATATAAGCTAATACCAACTGCAAACTGCATAGACCCAGATCTGCTGTTGCATAATGCACCAGCAGATCTGAGTCTATGCAGTTTGTAAGGACTAATCAGTAGAACAAACAACATAGACCCTGATCTGCCTGTGCATTATGCAATGGCAGATCAGGGTCTATGTTGTTTGCATTTGGACCCGGCTTGTATGTGAGTATATAAGGTACATTTTCAAAACAGACTATAGCATTTGTAAGTCAAGGGAACAATCATTAGACATATGCCAGTGTTGTGATATTATGATTACATCAGATATTGCTTGTTCACAGTAAATTGCTGTTCACTATAATCAGGGGCATCGCAAGTTTGCGCTGGAAGAAATGGAGCCCGGGCTAGAGGCACCTTAAGCACCCCCACTCAGCAAAAAATACTGCAAACGCCGTGAAATGGCACCCCCAGGCTTGATGCCTTGGGCAATCGCTTGTTTCACCCACCTCTTATGACGGCCCTGACTATAATCTAATTTAGGCATGAATATAACCAGATGCACACAACAAAACCTGTTTCTTTAAAGAAAGTTTATGATTTCAGTACAGGTCTGCATTAATGGTGCTTTGTTGACATAGCAGGGACAGAACCAGCATTTTTTTTATTTATTTTTTTGCTACATCGGTCCGATTACAAGTGGAGGGGTAGTTTGTTTTGCTTGAAATTGCCAACATTCTCAGTGTTTTTCACTGAAAAACGTGCAACCTTGGACCCTCCCTCCCCACCATCATAAAAAAATATAAAATATATTAACTTTTGCCTTAACTGATCAAACATTTTGTCACTGCTGAGGCTTGACAATAAATTTTTTTTTTAGTTTTGTGTCTGAGCATTCCCTTGATGGAAACTTTAAAAAAAATTTTATGTGTATGTAGCAATTCAGACTCTGAGAATTTTGGACTTTGCATGGTCCTATTCGTAATAAAACTTGGTCCTTTGTGTTTTATGCCTAACTAAAACTTTGGAAGGTAGTTCTGTATATATATATATATATATATATATATATATATATATATATATATAGAGAGAGAGAGAGAGAGAGAGAGAGAGAGAGATTACTTGTTCGTCAGTCTGTCAATTAATTTCCATCATAGTATTGTATATCAAGCCAAGATCTCACACTTCACTAGGCATTATAGTAAAACTCATTTGTCTTCTGATTTTGGATGTGCCCAAATGATTATGATTACAACATATTTTTATTCAAGGTAGGTCACTACAGCCTATTGGCCATACTTTATGACTTAAGAATGGTAATGCCTTTAGGTTTCTGTGAACACATTTCTTTTCATGGTTTCCATTTTTGCCAAATAACCGAGGTGTCCCTGCATAAATGTAAAAGTATTGACTTAGATGATGACAGGGCCAAACCATTGTTGTCATTGCTCTTTTAAAATGGTTGTGATTTTATACAGTCAGACCTGCTACAAGAACTATATACCTGTATAAGGGGCGGATTTAGAGGGGGTTTCGGATGAACACCCATGCCCCCAGCATCTTTACAGTCAAAATACCAGTAGTCAATTTTCAGTGTAAAAACAAAGACACATGTTTGTTTTATGCAAAACAAACCTTACCTTTTAAACTCAAACCCCCCTAGAAATAAATTCTAGATGCACCCCCATGTCATGTGTATAGAGGTCAAGTTTAGTAAGTCCAATTTGTGAATCAATTCGTATATGTAATTATCTCACTCTCTCTCTCTCTCTCTCTCTCTCTCTCTCTCTCTCTCTCTCTCTCTCTATATATATATATATATATATATATATATATATATATATATATATATATATATATATAAACCTTGTTCATAATGAATGCTTTTAAGTGATCCCCTGAGTGGTTGTGATACATAGACATTACTTAATATGATCTTGCCAATTCACGCATGAACTTATGTACGGATGTGCATTGTACTGACAACACATGAAAAATAGAAACTCCATATTTTGGATTATGCCATCTTCATTAGTCAAGGATTGTTGATCCATATCTTGGATTATGCCATCTTCATTAGCCAAGGATTGTTGATCCATATCTTGGATTATGCCATCTTCATTAGCCAAGAATTGTTGATCCATTTCTTGGATTATGCCATCTTCATTAGCCAAGGATTGCTGATCCACTTTGTTCTGCATCGACCCTTGGCATTTGCAGCTAACTAGAACAGTGTTTTAAATGTGTGTCCTCTTGCGGATGAGAGTCACTGCCTGTGGCAAGCTGAATCAATTGACCAATGTTGGGTATTCAATTTGATGACATCCAAGATTTTGACATACCTTGACTTGAAACTTGTGTGTGAGCCATTTTAATTGGAGAAACTGTCATGCAACATTTGCCATTGTCAACACAGGCAACAATGATTATTGCCAACTATATTCCTAGGTAAATAGAATGAGCAATGTGATCAAATCAGTTTCTCTCTGCTGCATCCAATCAGATAGATGAGCAGTCAATAGTGTTTTGGCTATTTTCAAATGCCAAGGGTCGATGTAAATAAAAATGGATCAATAACCCTTGGTGAGTGAAGATGGGATGATGGTAGTGGTAAGTAAATTTTCAAAAGGTCAAAAAAACAAATTCTGACTATCAACTCAAAGCCATTATCAGTTTAGCACATGAGATGAATCCTGTTCAATATTGAATGAAGAGAGCATGAGATGAATCCTGTTCAATATTGAATGAAGAGAGCACATGAGGTGAATCCTGTTCAATATTGAATGAAGAGAGCATGAGATGAATCCTGTTCAGTACTGAATGAAGAGAGCACATGCAGTGAATCCAGTTCAATATTGAATGAAGAGAGCACATGAGGTGAATTCTGTTCAATATTGAATGAAGAGAGCACATGCGGTGAATCCAGTTCAATATTGAATGAAGAGAGCACATGAGGTGAATTCTGTTCAATATTGAATGAAGAGAGCACATGAGGTGAATTCTGTTCAATATTGAATGAAGAGAGCATGAGATGAATTCTGTTCAATATTGAATGAAGAGAGCATGAGATGAATCCTGTTCAATACTGAATGAAGAGAACACATGAGTTGAATCATGTTCAGTACTGAATGAAGAGAGCATGAGATGAATCCTGTTCAATATTGAATGAAGAGAGCACATGATGTGAATAATGTTAAATATTGAATGAAAAGAGAGCACATGAGGTGAATCCTATTCAATATTGAATTAAGAGAGCACATGAGGTGAATCCTGTTCAATATTGAATGAAGAGAGCACATGAGGTGAATCCTGTTCAATACTGAATGAAGAGAGCACATGATGTGAATCCTGTTCAATATTGAATGAAGAGAGCACATGAGGTGAATCCTATTCAATATTGAATGAAGAGAGCACATGAGGTGAATCCTATTCAGTATTGAATGAAGTGAGCACATGAGGTGAATCCTGTTCAATATTGAATGAAGATAGCATGAGATGAATCCTGTTCAATATTGAATGAAGAGAGCATGAAATGAATCCTGTTCAATATTGAATAAAGAGAGCATGAGATGAATCCTGTTTTATATTGAATGAAGAGAACACATTAGGTGAATCCTGTTCAATATTGAATTGATGATGGTAGTGATCAGTACATTTTCATGAGGTCAAAAGAACAAATTCTGGCTATCATCTCAAAGCCAGTATCAATTTAGTACATGAGGTTAATCCTGTTCAATATTGAATGAAGAGAGGATGAGATGAATCCTTTTCAATATTGAATGAAGAGAGCACATGACGTAAATCTTGTTCAGTATTGAATAAAGAGAGCACATGAGGTGAATCCTGTTAAATATTAAATAAAGAGATCATATTCAAAATGCACCAAAACTGCATCTTCGTTGCTTTTGCATGAACAACACATGATTTTAAAAAATGTAGGTAATTCTTTTTGTCAACCTTAATAAATCTGATTTGATGATTTTGTTCTTTTTTTTTTCCTAACATAAATATCGTCTCATTCCATGTAATATATGCATCCTGTTGCACATAGGGTAGAGCTAGATATACCATAAGAAAATGTACTGAAATCATTAAGAACATTGAAAATGATTAAGTGCAATGAAAAATGTAGACCCAGATCTGCCATTATATAATGCACTGAAGGCATTAAGTACAATGAAAAGCATAGACCCAGATCTGCCATTATATTATGTGCTGACGGCATTAAGTACTGTGAAAAGCATAGACCCAGATCTGCCATTATATAATGCACTTAGGGTATTAAGTACAATGAAAAGCATATACCCAGATCTGCCATTATATTATGTGCTGAAATCATTAGGTACAATGGAAAACATAGACCCAGTTGTACCTTATATAATGCACTTAAAGGCTCACACTACTAATTCAGCTCCTATAGTAAACCTATGGAAACACAATGATATTAAAAATTCAATAACTTTAAATTTCTGCATGCTCATAATCAAACTTATAATTCTCAGTATAGACACATCCTTGATGCAAGCTTCTGTGTAGAGAAAACCATATGAGCCATGGCATTTTTTTTTATCTACATGTGTTTGAAACATGTGTTTTCAATTCCATGCCTAAAGAATCAGGTGCTAATTTCAGTAATGGATTTTCAAGTCTGTAAAAGACTGAAATTCCATCAATAAAACATCGTCTCTTTTTTTCTCAGTAACAAATAGGATAAGCTCTCAAAAGATTCTCTTTACTAAAATTTTACTTGTGATATAAAACCAATCATGGCCAGCCAAACCCATATATAACTCTATTTTATCTTCACCCATTTCTAGACTGGTTTCCATTCTTCCATATAATTAGTACAGTGTGTCCTGAAATCATTAAGTACAATGAATAGCATTGACCCATTTCTGCCATAATATAATGTGCAGAAATCATTAAGTACAACGGAAAACATAGACCCAGATCAGCAATGATATAATGTGATGAAATTAAGTACAATGAAAAGCATAGGCCCAGATTTGCGATCCTATAATGCACTGTAGTCATTAAGTACAATGACAATCATAGACCAAGATCTGACAGCTGAGAGTAAGTATACGATGTTTGCAGTTGGGTGCACAGCAAATACGGCACATTTTAACAATGAACATTTTAGGGATGATCACTGGTACAATGTTGCAGTGTTTAATTTAACTATTTTCAAAAATTGATATTTTTTCATAGTGATTGTCCAATCTATATCACTTAAATATTGCATAGGTTGATGTGCAGTTTCTGGCTCTATGTTTTGTTAAAATATTTACCCCCATACGTGGGTCATTACATAGACAAATATAGGAAGCTCTGTTACCAATTGTCAAAATAATATTAGCTGAATTAGTACCATATATACTTGCTTATAAGTCGGATCCAACTGCAAACTTCAGAGATCCAGATCTGCCATCATCTATGCAGTTTGTTTGGAGTAATCAGTAGAACAAGTAACATAGACCATAATTTCTGGCACAGTATACAATGGCAGAACAGGGTCTATGATGTTTGTAGTTGGACCCAACTGATAAGCGAGTATAAACAGTATTTAAAAATTCATCAAAAATTTGCACAGGTTGAAGATCATAGATTCCCGTACATCGAGAAAAGTGTATGCTGTTGAGTGATATTTTATTTCCCCTGTAAGTGCCTCAGGATCCCATGAGAAGGAATTGGCTATGTGATGAGTCAATGAGTCAGTACTTGGTCCTTATCTTGAGTTTTAAATTTTTGTGATTATAGTAATTTTACAACAGAACTTTGATGAAAATTTGTAGTTAAACCTAGGCGTGAACTTCCTCTATTGTTTTTGAGAACTTTCCAGCCATCACTGTACATTACTTCTTTGATTTATCAAGTTATTAGCGATTGCTGTGTTCCTTAAACAGTTTTTGCACACAATGGCAGAGTCTGGACAAAGGAATCACATTAATAAAGGAACTGGACTATTGCAGGAAATATTGCACAACAGAGTCAAGCAGCGTTTAGCTGATAAGGTCAAAGATTTTTCATGCTTGGGCCAAGTTTTCCAAGATATAGCATAACCTGGGATGTAAGAGCTGTTCTTCGGCATTTGGAAACGTTTTTTCCATTGGGAAATATTTCTTTCAAACAAGTGACTCAGAAATTGGTTATGCTCTTAGCCTTACTTAGCGGCCAGAGATGCCAAACTTTGCATATAACAAATGTTGATGACATTAGTATTTCACCCAATAGAGTTGTTGTTAGAATTAGAGAACTTTTGAAGCAATATAAGCCTGATAAACATCTATCACAATTTACCTTTTCTGCATAACAGAATAAGAGACTTTGCATAGTTGAAACATTAGAAGAGTATATCAGTAGAACTTCCTCCCTGCGAGGAACTGAGAAAAACTTATTGATAAGTACGCAAACTCCTTTTAAAGCTGTTGCTAAGGATACAACTGTTTGGATTAAGACTGTTATGAAAGAGGCAGGAATAAATACATCTGTTTTTGGGACTTACAGCACTAGAACTGCTTCAAGTACCGCTGCAGCTCAGATGAAACTGTCTTTGGACACTATTGTAGAGATTGTAGGGTGGAGCAAAAAGACTGCACTTTCCACAAGTTTTATCATAAACCTGTATCTCATGGGTTAGACTTCAGAAGCGCTGTGCTAGAGAAGTTCCAATTTTAAAATTTCAGATAATATATATGCTTACATATGTGAATATTTTTATCTACTTCTTGCTAGTACACAGTTTATATTTACTTCTTATTTGCTCTGTGTTTGCTTGAATGCATCCCAAGGCACTTATGTTCAATGTCTTTAAGAGATTGTAGCACTATGATGCATGGTAGTAACAGGTGATGTTATGTTCATGACATAATAATATAATTATCACATCATTTCAGTCTGTGCAGTAAACATTAATTTTACAAAAGTGGACATCCTTAAAATACTAACTTTTTTTCAGACAACATTGACATTTGAGCTGACCTACAATGCCCCAGATGGCTCTGTGGGGATGTGGAGGAAGGGTGGCTTTGAGAAGATTTCAAGTGATGACTTGAGAGCACCACTAACAGAAGAGGAAATAAATCAGATGAATCTGGAGAAGAGCATTGAAGAAGATGCTGAGACAGTATCAAGCCAGGCAAAATCCATCAAGGGGTCAAGACTCAGTATTGCTTCAAAAACCTCAGGAGGAAGATCACCAAAAAAGTAATTTGCACTTTTTGTATTAATGATTACTTGATTTATTTTCAATATAAATGTATGCTTTTACTAAATGGGATATTTAAGAATTGTATGAATAAAATAATTAATGACTTTATTTTCAGAGGGTGACTCATTTAGGGACAAATAAGAACAAATCTACCATGAAGCCCTCTAGTATGTACATATATACAGGCTAATAATAAAGAATATCCGGCTTTTGATCACTCACACACACACACACACACACACACACACACACTATTAACAACTATTCACACAAATTCTATATAGCTGCAAAAGTCATCAAACAGGTGACTTTTGATCACACAGACACACACACACACACTCTATATTAACAACTATTCACACAAATTCTATATTGCTGCAAAAGTCATCAAAAAGGTGGTGAGTGGTGTTGGTTATATTAAAATAAGTACCCCATATTTTTTAGGATTTCATCCATCAAATACACCTGTTGTAGATGGAAGAGATACTCAGGGCTGATTTAATATTATGAGGATTGTTATTCCTAACAAGAGTACCTGAATATTGAAAAGTATTTTTGAATAACCAATAATAATAATAATAATAATAAGTATATTGAAAGCTCTTTTTAAACAATTCCTTCTTTGGCTTTGGTAAACTCCTTGTCTGACTTTGAAATTTTAACCTTGTAATGGTCTTAGATTTTGAATATCAGTAGATTTTGTTTGTTGGAGAATGTTCAGGTAAATGAGACAGATTTTGTAGACACCTTATGCATCATTTTGGCTTTTCTCAAGTGTATTCTTCATGCATTGGTGTCACAATGACTGTAAACATTCTGAATATTATCAATTTGGTGATAAAGAATATTTGTTTACATGCCCTTTCCCTGTGTCAGGAAATTTTTCTCACATTTTGTAGCAAATGTATTCACTTAAATTATATTGCAATCGTCAAGATGGGATTAAATGTGACTTTTGTAAACAGTAACTTTGTGCTATGATGGAATGAAGGTCTTGATTTTCTTAGGAGTCAGAGATAAGAGGTTATTTTCTTTGAAATATATAATGAGACCATTGCAAGTTATTTTCTACAAACATGCCAAGAATTTTATCAAAGCAAGTCATTTTTTAAATTGATGTTATCAACATAGAACATTCAGTATATCAGTTTGCAATCTTGCTCTTTTCTGTCATGTAGTTACCAGAAAGACTTTGTTTTGTCTCTATTTAGGATCATACAATTTTCCTTACACCATATTTGAAGTCTGTTGAGAGTAGTTAAGTTTCAGCTTGATTACTTTCAGTATCAGACAGGATAATGTCATCAGCATACCATATATACTCGTGTATAAACCCATACCAACTGCAAACTGCATAGACCCAGATCTTCCATCACATAATGCGCTAGCAGATCTGGGTCTATGCAGTTTGTAAGGTCTAACCAGTAGAACAAACAACATAGACCCTGATTTGCTGGCGCATTATGGGATGGCAGATCAGGGTCTATGTTGTTTGCATTGGACCTGGATTATATGCAAGTATATATGGTATATCAGTTGATGAGATTGCATCTCTTATTTTCAGGTGTAGGTCATTTATGAACTCACAACAAAACAAACAACAAGGATTTTAAGAGAGAACCTTGTGGTACTCCACAACTTATAGTTTTATTTTCTCTTTATTTGTCTATTTAATATTACAAGTTGAGATCTATTGCTCAAGATGGATGTGAACAACTTAAGAAATCTTTACTACATCAATAGAATTGTATACTCCACCATGTAGCCAGTCTTGTGCTGACATACCATTAAACCCCATGTAGCCAGTCTTGTTCTGACATGCCATTAAACCCCATGTAGCCAGTCTTGTACTGACATGCCATTAAACCCCATGTAGCCAGTCTTGTACTGACATGCCATAAAACCCCATGTAGCCAGTCTTGTACTGACATGCCATTAAACCCCATGTAGCCAGTCTTGCACTGACATGCCATTAAACCCCATGTAGCCAGTCTTGTACTGACATGGAATTAAACTCCATGTAGCCAGTCTTGTACTGACATGCCATTAAACTCCATGTAGCCAGTCTTGTACTGACATGCCATTAAACCCCATGTAGCCAGTCTTGTACTGACATGTCATTAAACCCCATGTAGCCAGTCTTGTACTGACATGGAATTAAATTCCATGTAGCCAGTCTTGTACTGACATGCCATTAAACTCCATGTAGCCAGTCTTGTTCTGACATGCCATTAAACCCCGTGTAGCCAGTCTTGTACTGACATGGAATTAAACTCCATGTAGCCAGTCTTGTACTGACATGCCATTAAACTCCATGTAGCCAGTCTTGTACTGACATGCCATTAAACCCCATGTAGCCAGTCTTGTACTGACATGCCATTAAACCCCATGTAGCCAGTCTTGTACTGACATGGAATTAAACTCCATGTAGCCAGTCTTGTACTGACATGCCATTAAACCCCATGTAGCCAGTCTTGTACTGACATGGAATTAAACCCCATGTAGCCAGTCTTGTACTGACATGGAATTAAACTCCATGTAGCCAGTCTTGTACTGACATGGAATTAAACCCCATGTAGCCAGTCTTGTACTGACATGGAATTAAACTCCATGTAGCCAGTCTTGTACTGACATACCGTTAAACCCCATGCATATTGTATGCCTGTCAAAAGGTAGGGCACATACTGTTATGACTTTGTCCACCTGTCTATGTGTTACCTTTTTCTTTTCCCCACAATAACATAGGTTTTACACCAGCTACCTTTAACAAACTTTGTGGCTGGCTTGGGTAAGGAAGAAGCCTATTGATTTGTGGCTTAAAAGGTTGAAGGTCAAGGTCACTATGACTGAAAGAAGAAACATGGTTTCTGTAAAATAACATTAGTTCTACTTCGCAGTCCTGGACCAAACTTTGCGGATGGCTTGCGCTTGGAGTATGAAGAAATGTATTGATTTCAGGGTCAAAGGTCAAGGGCACTGTTGCTGAAAAATGAAAAAGGATTTAAGCACAAAAATTTCAGTTATCGACCACTGTAGCAAAGTTTGTGGATGGCTTACACTTTGGGTAAGAAAAAAGCCTATTGATTTGGGGGTCAAAAGGTCAAAGGTCAAGATCACAGTGACTGAGAGAAGAAATATGGTTTTTGCATAATAACTGTAGTTCTAGACCATGTATCTTGACCTTGATGTTTGTGAAGGGCTTGTACTTAAGGTAACTTTATGATGATGTACCTTGAGAGAAAATGTTGGACTTTATTAGAAAATGCAGTTTATATAACCATGTTGACCCTATATTTTAAGGATTTTATATTGTTTATTTTTATCTTTTATTTTACATACCTTGTACAGAATGTTAAGATATATATCTTTTATCTTGTTGTACTAGATGCTTGTGTTATTTAGAAGTGTTTATTTTCCTAAAGTTTTATTTGCAGTTCTTGATCTTTACATTTTTAGAGCTTGGCTTTTGGTTCACACCATGAAGTCAGTATTGTGCTGACATGCCATTGAACCCTATACATACATATGTATTGCACATAAGATAAGGAAGAGGCTTATTGGGATGAAAAGGTCATGGTCTTTGTGACTTGAAGAAAATGGGTTTTGCAGAATAACTTTTGTTCTTTGGTAAGTTCCTTGACCAAACTTTGTGGATGTCTTGCATTTAGGGTAAGAAAGAAACCTATATATTTTGGAGTCTAAAGGTCAAGGTCATAGTAGGCATTCTTGACCAAAGGTCAAGGTCAATAAGTCCTGTTGGTCAGTAATCTCTTGAGTAAACCATGGCCTACTAGTGCCTGCTTAGAGAACTATCAAACACAGGGTGGGCTTAAAAGTGTACTGTTCACAGTAATGGTACACTTGTTACCTTTTCAAGAAGAATTTCATGATCTGCTAATTGAAACCTTTAAAAAGTCAATTTTTTCAGTGCCTACCAACTTTCCTTCATCTAAGGTTTTCAGCCATTTGTCACTCAAAGAGATAAGCACAGTTCACAGGAATGATCTTTTCAAAAGCCAGGTGATTTTCATGAAGTTGATTTTGAATGAAAAGCATGAAAGGTTTAAAACAATAGCTTGTTGTTTCAAACAATTATTGCATAACCTAATTTTTGGGTGTTCATCAGAGGATATGAAAATAGTTTGGATAATTGGTAGCTTGGATAATCTGATATGTATTTATTATAAATATTTTGGGAATAAGGTATTGGTTCAGATGAACTATAAATTTGGATATTTGAGGTTTGGATATTCAAGATTTTATTGTATACTGGTATACAGTGCTCCTTCTTTGTAACGCTTTTCATGAGAGATATTAAATTGACCTGGATTGTAAGTGACAGGGCCTTATACTGAGAGATGTTCCAACAAGGCTGTCATACTGATGTATATCAACACAAAAATAGGGTATTAAACAATGTGAAATTAAATTATAATTGGTTCTAATTAAGCAAGAACTAAAATTAAGTCCAATTATTTAAGTAGCAATGATAAAACAACATTCAGACAAATGGATAGGATCCATGAGCACACCCATGTTTAAGAAGGGCAGCAGTATAGTGAAGGGCTTTTTAGTGAGGGACTGATGTATGCCTCAAGTGTCCATTTCTCTTCCCCCCGCCATCCCCCCCCCCCTCCGTGTTATGACTTCAGATAAAGTATAAAAATTATGCTTTACTGAATTCAGAATAGTGCAGTAGTCCTCTGCTGTCAGAAATTATTTCATGGCAGTCAGAAATGTTTATTTTTAGATGAGTCTTCTGTAACAAGCATGGTTTTCTATAGTTGTACTCATATCTGACAACACATCTGGTTTCTTTTAAGACATATTATTATTCATGTTAACATGACATGAAATAAATGTCAGGAACCTTGGAAGAGTATCAGACTCATAATTAAAGGGTCATTGAGCTGACCCAGGTCATCTGCCTTGGTGTGTCATTTAGGTAAGACACCTAGCTCCCATTTCCTTGGCATAATGTAGCCAATAATGTGTTGAAATTGCCATTAAAAAACAAAACAACAAACCAACCAAAATAATGGTCATCTTTTCTGCACATGTAACATATGCTTAATTTGCACTGCCTATCAAATATTCAAGATGTGACTCGTATGACATTGTGCAAATGTTGCAACATTTACAGACAAACTGTTATCTCCATGTTTACAGTACTTGTGTAGTTTCTCAATTTTTGAAAAATCAGTTTTGTAATGTAACAGAAGTGAATATTTATGTGCTGTTTTTGCAGCCTAAGTCTGCTGTTGACAAAAAGAACAACTTGACAATGTTTGAAAACAATGGATCATCAGATCTCTGTAGACACATATCCATAACCATGTGTCATTTTTAAAGGTTCAGAACATTGATTATCAAAATTATTTCAAAACCATGAAGGTATCATTCTCAGAGATATCTAAAAGTTCAGAGATATCTAAAAATTCACAGCTTCACAAATTCCAGAACAAGTGTAAGTGGTAAAAATAAATAGAAAGCCAAAGAGTGAAAACAGAGACTAAAAAAAGACTGTTTGGCAACTGTCACAACTACAGTCATAGCTTGTTATTCCATTTATTTGACTCTAGTCCCTTGTCAGAAAGGTCACTAAAACTAGCAGACAGTGTTAAGCCTCTGTAGTCAAAAATTTATCTGTGTAGAAAACAAGCCAGCAGCTGGTCTTGTAGAAATAAGCCAGCAACTGCTCTTGTAGAAACAAGCCAGCAATTGCTCTTGTAGAAATAAGCCAGCAATTGCTCTTGTAGAAATAAGCCAGCAACTGCTCTTGTAGAAACAAGCCAGCAATTGCTCTTGTAGAAATAAGCCAGCAATTGCTCTTGTAGAAATAAGCCAGCAATTGCTCTTGTAGAAATAAGCCAGCAATTGCTCTTGTAGAAATAAGCCAGCAACTGCTCTTGTAGAAATAAGCCAGCAATTGCTCTTGTAGAAATAAGCCAGCAATTGCTCTTGTAGAAATAAGCCAGCAACTGCTCTTGTAGAAATAAGCCAGCAACTGCTCTTGCAGAAACAAGCCAGCAACTGCTCTTGTAGAAATAAGCCAGCAACTGCTCTTGTAGAAAACAAGCCATCAATTGCTCTTGTAGAAACAAGCCATCAATTGCTCTTGTAGAAAACAAGCCAGCAACTGCTCTTGTAGAAATAAGCCAGCAATTGCTCTTGTAGAAATAAGCCAGCAATTGCTCTTGTAGAAATAAGCCAGCAACTGCTCTTGTAGAAATAAGCCAGCAACTGCTCTTGTAGAAACAAGCCATCAATTGCTCTTGTAGAAACAAGCCATCAATTGCTCTTGTAGAAATAAGCCAGCAATTGCTCTTGTAGAAATAAGCCAGCAACTGCTCTTGTAGAAATAAGCCAGCAACTGCTCTTGTAGAAAGAAGCCAGCAATTGCTCTTGTAGAAACAAGCCATCAACTGCTCTTGTAGAAAACAAGCCAGCAGCTGGTCTTGTAGAAATAAGCCAAAATATGCAAATTTCAACAATTCAGACAATCAAATCAACATACACAGATTATTCATAAGGCACTGACAGACAGCTTGTTTCTGCTCGGATCATTGTTGTATGTTTTGGAATATTTTCTCAAGATTCAAAAGAGTTTATTTAAATTGAGATACTTTCTATAGAGTCAATAGTGAAATATATCAGCTGTAATTCAAAATGAATACCAATTGTGGATGTTATTTCAAATCAGATAGTGAGCTATATGAGACTTCTAGTGGGTACAGTTTGATTTGCATTACAAAGTCTAAAATAGATATATTGACAGACTTTAAAGATGCAGCAAGTGCTGAATACATGGCAATATATGCATGTACCAAGGGGAGTGGTTAGGAATGTCTGAGTGCTGAATACATGGCAATATATGCATGTACCAAGGGGAGTGGTTAGGAATGTCCGAGTGCTGAATACATGGCAATATATGCATGTACCAAGGGGAGTGGTTAGGAATGTCCGAGTGCTGGAATGAATATTAGAGACAGTTTTTTGCAGAACATTCAATATGTTTGTCTAGAGCTTGACCATTGAGTATCTTCAGGAAAGATGAATGTAAACAAGTCTTCCAAGATAAAAGTTATGTTTTTGAATTTGTGATAAAATACAGGAGAATGATTCCAACATCCGATCATTGCATTTTTAAAGTCTGTCAGTAGTTTTGTTGTTACTCTTAGTGAAGAAGCAGTTGATATGATGATCTCATGGAATGAAATACAGGGGAACCTCTCAGCTATAATGCATTTCATTATAATATGAATTCAGATATAACACCGTCATGTCATGGCTTCAGAATTTTTGTCTAAGATGTTCCTTATACCCTGATTCTACTTAAAACATCAGCTAAGCTGTCAAACAGATACAGATAATTTTAGTTAAGTTTCAGAAACCCATAGCTTACAAATCATAAACATTGTTCTTACACAGCACTGATCCAACTATCATGTTATGGCAGAGTTCCCCTGTATGTCACTCTTACCATATACACTCATGTATAAGCCAGATCCAAATGCAAACAACATAGACCCTGATCTGCCATTGCATAATGCACTGGCATATCAGGGTCTATGTTGTTTGTTCTACTGATTAGTCCTTACAAACTACATAGACCCAGATCTGCCAGCACATTATGTGATGGCAGATCTGGGTCTATGCAGTTTGCAGTTGCTATCAGCTACGTGAGTATATATGGTAGTTTCAGTTAAACTTGTGTTAATTGTCAGTTACTCTGATTTAGTATCAAGCAGCTGACCTCAGTAATGAAATCCATGATGTCACCCAAACAGCGACCCAGAGATGCTGAGGACAAACAAACCCTTATTGATGAGCTGGAAGAAGGAGGTACGACATTTTTAAGACAAGAAAAAGACATCTCGTCCTAACTAATGTTAACATTATATCTTTATTTATAGCCTTTCATGCATTATTTCTAAGGCAGTACGTTAAGATATTGACCTGTCCTTTCAATGAAAATCAGTAGTACCATACATACTCGCGTATAAGTCTATACAAACTGCAAACTGCATAGACCCAGATCTGCTGGCGCATAATGTGACTGCAGATCTGAGTCTATGCATTTTGTAAGAACTTATCCGTAGAACAAACAACATAGACCCTGATCTGCCGGCGCATTATGCGACGGCAGATCAGGGTATATGTTGTTTGCATTTGGGCCTAGGTTATACGTGAGTACATACGGTATTTTCTTTTATTCTCCCACTGCATACATTTTAATTTGATCTTGTCTATCCATCTGTCCATCCATCCATATTGAGAAGCTTGGTAGCAAGATTGTGCAACATCCAGACATTGTAGACAATTTTGCTGGCATATTTCTATCATATGATGATTACCTGATTATATATTCAGCCCATTACAGCAGTTTTTTTAAATTATTTTACGCATATTTGAATTTGTCAGACTTGGACTTGTTGAAAAAGCTTATTCTGTTCATATGTAGATGATCTGATTAGACTTTTCAGACCATTACACATACAAAGTCTGGAAAGTCTGAAAAAGTATGGGAATAAAATTTTGCCCTCAAGGTCTGGAAGAAGTATGGAATTTTGGTTTGCTGTGTTTTATTTTTGTTGTTGCTTGAACATGTTCATGTGTTGCACCAATGTTTATCTTCATGGAGTTGGATGGGGCATCGGCTGCTGCATACTGGTTAAGTGTGGTTGGTGATACATGCATGACCTATCGCCCACTTGTAGTGACACAGACTTCAATTACATATGCCAGAGGGGTCTGGAATAAATTGCAAACCTGTATGGAAAAGGTCTAGAATTGTTTTTACCAACAGCTGTATGAACCCTGATTACAGAAATGTTTCAATTTTGTTTACACTATTCTGAATATTTGAACTTGGGCTTTTTTGTCTGCAGTGTTATGCAAACACAAATCTTGTTTTCTTATTTTCTCGAAGAAAGCATGTTCTTGGGGGCCTGTATAGGAGAAAACTGGAAGCTTAAGTTGTCTCCCTTGTGTTAGCATGGTTTGACATAGGTTTGACTTTTCCAGCAATACCGGTAATAGCAGCAACAATCTTAAAATAATTTTTGTGTTCAAGTTTGTGCAAGTCAGATACAGCAGGGAGACATCAACATGTGGACACAGATGAGACACTGTATATTACAGAACACTCGTATTCTTTCAGCCTTGCCAGTTTTAGCCAACGGACAGATTTTTGCAGAGATAATGGCAGCATTTGAAAGTCATGTAGCATACAGCAAATATGACATCATTTTTCTATTTTATTTAGTCAGATTCATTTTATTTCATTTTTTAAAAAGACAATGCCAAGAATCTAGTAGGAAAATATTTTTGTTCATAATATGACATTTCTCAATTTTTTCTTTGGATTTTCATTTTTTGGTTAATGTATCAAAGTGCTGTTAACCAAAATCTCCCACTTACTTTCCAAGCATTCTGCTTTCCTGGTTTGCCAACAGGCTGTCACTTCAGCAGCAACTGTGGTGCTTTCCTCTGGATAAATTGTGCAATAAAAACCTGTTCATTTCTTGTTTCTAGTAGCATTAATAAGCTCTGCAGACTTTCCCAAAACAGAATATTCCTTTGAATGAGACAACTTTTCAAGTGCTTCAGGGGATATCGAGTGTTTGAAAATATCCCACCCACCCATCCCCACCCCACCTCCACCCCGTTATTATGGATGCATTTTTGGGAATTTGTGTTTTTTCAAACATGATAGTGTTGGGGATGTTTCGTAGTTGAAAATCATGTTTTTCATGAGGCACGCCATGACTTTTTACAAATAAGGGGTTAGTTAAGTTTTGCTTGTAGAAAGTTTATCATTGTCTCACCTGTTGATGGTAAGAAATAAGTATAACTTTTTCAGGAACTGATGTCAATGTTAAGATCTCACCGATTAATGGCCAGAGATAGGTATGACTTTTTCAGGCAGCAACATCTGTTCTAAAATTTAATTTGTTAATGGCAAGATATAGGTATCACTTTTTCAGGCAGTGACATCAGTGTTAAGATCTCGCCTATTATTGGTGAGAAATAGGTATCACTTTTTCAGGCAGTGACATCAGTGTTAAGATCTCGCCTATTAATGGTGAGAAATAGGTATCACTTTTTCAGGTAGTGACATCAGTGTTAAGATCTCGCCTATTAATGGTGAGAAATAGGTATCACTTTTTCAGGCAGTGACTTCAGTGTTAAGATCTCACCAATTAATGGTGAGAAATAGGTATCACTTTTTCAGGCAGTGACATCAGTGTTAAGATCTCACCTATTGATGGTGAGAAATAGTTATCACTTTTTCAGGCAGTGACATCAGTGTTAAGATCTTGCCTGTTAATGGTGAGAAATAGGTATCACTTTTTCAGGCAGTGACATCAGTGTTAAGATCTTGCCTGTTAATGGTGAGAAATAGGTATCACTATTTCAGGCAGCAATGTCAGTGTTAAGATTCTGTGTTAAAGTTGTTAAAAGTCATATATGTTTTACATCAGTCAATGTATTGAACTGAGTCTTTGGTACATTAATATGTAAATGTCTCTTGACATGCTAGGGTTTCCTGTCTCACCTGTAATGCCAGCATCAGAAGCATCAAGATTGTGTGTCAGACTTTATGACAGTCATATATTTTTTACATTAGTTGCTTTATTCAATTCAAACTTTTGTGTAATAGTACAAATAGCTGAATTTTGTACCCAAATATGAAAGGATTTCCTGTCTTCCCTGCTTAAGCAGAAAACCAAATCCTTCGAATCTTGTTTACAAGCAAGATACCGTGTTCTGCGGAACCCTTGTTTTAGGTTAGTGTCACCTCATTAACATTTACCATTTTGTCTCTGACTACTACCATATGTACTCATAGATAAGTTAGATCCAACTGCAAATAGCATAGACCCTGATCATCAATTGCATAATGTGCTGGCAGGTCAGAATCAATGTTATTTGCTCTACTTATTAATCCTAACCAACTGCATAGACTGAGACCTGCTGGCATTTTATGGGATGGCAGATCTGGATCTATGCAGTTTTTAGTTGGATCTGACTTATATGTGAGTATATATGGTAGTTGTTCTTGAATAGTATGTGTATCCGATTTATTTGAATTATATGCGAGTATATATGGGAGTTATTCTTGAATAGTATGTGTACCTGATTTATCTGACTTATATGCAAGTATATATGGTAGTTGTTCTTGAATAGTATGGGTACCTGATTTTCCAAGGCCAGATTTAGTTCAAAAGATTAGTTTTGTTATGTAATGAACATTTTATATCCAAAGTATTTACTTCAAAATGGGATTTTAGTTTTGGCTGGTTAATTATAGCGATTGAGGATCTAGAAAGATTACAGTATTTAAGATGCTAAAGTTTCACAGGATTTATTTTTGTGATCTCACTCTGAGACTGCTAAATTAGTAACAGTTCACCATTAAAAATTCCTATTGGATGGTGTTTTCTTAGGTAGCAGGCCCAACATTCATGTATCAGCCTTCTGCCTGGGTACCATTATCACCGTGTCAAATTGATCTAAAAGATGATCACTTTTTTCTTGTGTCATTGTATAGTGTGCATTCCTCTTGTAAAGAGCAAGAAGTGGTAAACTAAGTGCACATTATATGCATACAAATGTATTAAAGACTAGCTGGTAGACAAATTTTACAGAGTATACTGCAGGCTTTGCTGTATGACATGATTTGCCAAATACAGTAATTTTTAGCTCACCTGGCCATAAGGCCAAGTGAGCTTATGGTATGACCTTTTGTCTGGCATGTGTTGCCCATCCACATTAGCTATTTGCAACATCTTCTCAAAATCTACATGACCAATTTGAACCAAATTTGGCAGAAAGCATTATAGCAAGAAGGCCTTTTAAATTTGTACAAATGATGCCAATCTGCTATATATGACTAAAAATAGAAAAAAAATGTGAAGACTTCTCAAAAACTACTCAGTGGAAGATGACCAAATTTGACAGAAAGCATCTTTGCAAGAAGGTCTTTCAGGCTCATACATGGCTGAAGATACTAAAACAGAGAAACTTTCAAACAACTTTTATTCATAAGTAAACAACAAAATGTGAAGATATTTTTTACAGAAAGCATCCTACTAACCCAAATTTCTTGGCCAACTGCCCTTGCAGTTCACTGTTATGCAGATGTCAGTCACATGAGTGATCTAAGGCACACCTAGACCTCTTGTTTCTTTTCTGGCAAGATCTGTACATTTTTTATATATTTTGTTTGAGATATAGTGCTTCTCTACTGTGCTGTATAAATGCACTTCAGACTACAAAGAATAATGGATGATCAGACTAGATCCTCATGGGATATCCAGATATTGACAAATAGGGCAATGCAAGGTTTTTCCATGTTTGTAAATGAAATTAAACTGCTATCAAACTTTGAGTCTGCTTAGTGTAAACATAATGCTTAATTAGCACTTCAAAATAACAGTATCAAGTCTGTAACAGACATTGATTTTTTTTTTTTTAGTTTCTTGTGCATGGAAAACAGTTAAATTTCATGGAATCCTCTGTGCACAAAAAAAAGATGAAAATAGATACATTAGATGGCAGAGTTATTACTTAATGAAAATATAAGTAATATTACTTAATGAAAATATAAATAATTTGAGTAATATATCTGGGAAATAGTTTTAGATCACTAGACCTTGTAGTCAGTGTCAAATGTTTGCTAAGTTTGTCTTTATTAGAACGAAAATCAAATTTATGTAATACTTGCAAACCAAGCCAGCACAATGTCTTGGCAATGTCAGTAACAAGACTCGCAATGGTCAGATGTTACCAGTCATGACCATAAATCAGTCTGGCTCACGGGCAACATTAAACTAGAATGTATACATTTCTGCAGACTACATTTATTCAGTATTCAAAGAGGAAAATTCTTGACCAAGGAAGAGTATACAGTGGATATAAGTTCAGTGCTTGTTCAACTAGTGTTCTTGATAATAAACTGCAGATGTTTCATTCCAACACAGCTTAAATTTCTCTGAGACAGAGATAGAGGGGGAGAGAGACAGACAGACTTAAAATAATTCACTTCACTGACAGTACAGTTAAATATTCCTGTTTACCCACAGAGGCCCTAAATCAACTTTCAAGTTCTTTGTACTCCAGTAGATTATCTGTACATTAGAGTGCAAATATAAGCTTCAACTTTTCTAAGAGATGTTATAGGCCCCAAGTAGAGGCTCAACCGGTCTTTAAAATATCAGCCATTCTGTTTAAGTTGACTTTGGATTAAAGGAAAATGAACTCTTAGTTTGTTATGTGCCTGAATTAATCTACTAAGTGAATAGAAATATACAATTTCTTTTATATATTTTATGTTTCATAAAATTGGTTTGTCACAAGAAGTACATTTTCCTTTAAGTGCATCTAGATGGGAAGTTTCAGGTTTTTGTATTGCACTATAAATATTTTTTTTATCCTAGAATATCCCCCAGATTTAAAGTGCATAAAGAGAGAAAAACTCTCAGAGAGGCGAGAAAAGAGAAGAACTCTCAAATAACAAATAACAAGACAATAAACGTAGAATTTTACATGTACACTAAGGCATATTTAAAATTATCCACAATGAAAAATAATCATTACTGTTGATGTGAATATTGTAATTATAAAATTAATTCTTTTGCCAATATCAAATAGAGAAAATTTTCACGTGCAGTTATCCATTTGCTTTAAAACCTGACTTGATCAAAAAAAAATTTTTTTACTATACAACCAATTTAAATTTTTCCACTCTTTTATTTTAACAGTTCACAGAAACATGTCTTAATTAGTAAAATAGCTTCCCATGGGAGTGTTGTATTCGTCTCTGCAGAACATATAATGGTTAAATGTTAATTGGTTTGGTGTTTTAAGGCACAGCAGCACAGATAGGTTTATTTAGTGCAAAGGCAATTAGAATAAATTGCCTTGCCCAAGGATGCACCATGTTAGCTGACATGGACTGATCCAATGGTAAGATTCAAACCTGAACCCTTTCTGTCATGAGTCCAGCACACTAACCACTAAGCCACTGTGCATTCTGTCTCCATTAGTTACCTCTTACGACATGCAGTAGTGCATTGGGCCTATTATACATCTCCAAGCACACAGGGGCTTAAATGTTGGAATCTTTTGTATAAAAAAATTGTGTATGGCAAATTCTGACAGTTTGTACATTACACACTTGATGTCTCATGAAGGAGTGCAAATTAGTCTTTGATATATAGGGCAGCAGAATCTTCAGAAAACTCCATTCCTTGGATGGAAAACCATTGACCTTGGCTTGCCATACATGGAAGCACCAGAACTGTTTTATGTTTAATATGGGTTGCTTATGTCATTCAATTACATTAGTTTAGAGGGAGCACGCTTAATGTCACCAGAGTCTGCACACTTTTGCAGAATTCTCAGATAGTTTATTTTGCAGTTGGTTTCAGAAAACTCCCAAAAATGTAATGGTGTCAAAGGGCAAGAGGTCATTGTCATTCTAGTTGTTAACTAAAATTCAGCACAATTTGATGTCTGCTGTACATTCTTTAGTATGTTTGTTTTGCTTTGTCTTTGAC
Organism: Margaritifera margaritifera; assembly: GCA_029931535.1. Lineage (NCBI taxonomy): Eukaryota > Metazoa > Mollusca > Bivalvia > Unionida > Margaritiferidae > Margaritifera > Margaritifera margaritifera. Next base: position 1,923,731 of record JAQPZY010001522.1, on the reverse strand, counting down.
AAATCTCATAAAAAGCAAGATATAGCTGTACAGTGTGGTTTATTGTCCATGATCAGTCTTTGATCATATCAATCATCAATCCAAGGTCTTTGTAAAGACTGATGTTTTCTTGTTGTTGTTGTGGTTGGTACATTCAATTCAGTAAATTCAGTTACAAGGTCAGAAGTCAAGTTCATTGGTTTAAGGTCAACATTTGTCACAACTGTGATGATACATTTTCTGTCTTCAAAAGTAGGAAATGCAAGGGGTATTTGAAAAGTTCTGAATATTTTGTTGCAACTTTTTTGTTTTTTTGAACCTGTAAAAAAAATTTATGCCAATCGATAGACAAAATAACATTCTATAAAATTATCTGCAGCTGCACGTGCAGCATGCCAGAAAGCTGCAGATAAATGTATGTGATGTAACATATGTAAATGACAGTGACCTAAAAATGATTGAGGAGGAGAACAATTCTGCTACTGAGCAAAGAGCATATTGTCAAATCAGGGTGCTCTTAGAGTACTCTCCAACTGATATCAAGGCTGACTTGGATAAAGGATGCAATTCTCTGTCATATCCTACAATTTTGAGGTGGTTTCATTGCTTTAAATGTTACGACTCTATGGTCTAAGAAAAATGTAACAGAAAGAAAGTGAAACCAACAAATCAAGTAAAAAATCAACAAGCAATTTATTACTAGATAATTAAAATGAAAAATCAAAAAGTCACTTACAGTAATGTGTTTTGAAATCCTAATAATCCAATAAGAATGATTGTTCTAATCACAAGTCCTAAATATAGAATGTTTAGAATTCACGGCTGTGTCCTTGAATGTTATTATGTGCCAATGGTCTCCAAAGTCCTGATGTACTAGTAATCTTTGATGTGCTGATGTCAAAATGAAGTATTCCAAAATCTCTGAATAAGTTCACATAAATTCCAAAATCATCAATTAAAAATCCAAAATCCAAAAGTTTATGAGCACTGTTATAATCCAATGAATATTTAAAATAATTCCTCTCTTAGAATTTGGAATGAATTTTCACAACTGTAATAGCTCTTTACAAGACTGATGGTAATGTCAAAACTGAATAAATGTCCACCAAACATGGCATATATAAAGATTGGTCACATGACAGAATGTTCTAGAACATGTGTCATCTTAATGGAATTGTACTTGTAAACAAAATTCAACCTTGACCTTCAAATTGAGAAAACATATTGATCAAAACAACCTAATTCAAGGACACTAGTTAAACATGTTTTTCCTGATAAACATTAAGATTTAAGCAAATATTAAAGTGAAGAAACATTTATAATTTCCTAAAATATTTATAATATTATATAAACATCATACATAACACCTCCCCTCATAAAGAAAAAGAAAGATTTATATAATAAAGCTTTCTTTTGAATATACATCTAATACTATAATAACCCAAATTACATAAGAACATGTTTTATGATACTGGACTTAATTACATCAAGCAATATTACATTTCTAGGCACGTGAGAGTGCATCTGCAATCACATTGTCTTTTCCCCTGATGTGTCTAATGTCAATGTTATATTCTTGCAATATCAAACTCCATCTCAACAATCTCCAATTTTTATCTTTCATTTTGTTGATGAAAGTAAGGGGATTGTGATCACTGTACACAATAATTGGAGAAAGAGCTGAGGTAACATACACTTCAAAATGCTGTAAAGCCAATATCAAAGCCAAACATTCCTTCTCAATTGTGGAATAATTTTTCTGGTGCTTGTTTAGTTTTTTAGAAAAATAACACACAGGGTGATCCACACCACTTTTGTCTTCCTGAATCAATACTCCACCAACCCCTACATCACTTGTATCAACAGATAATTTAAATGATTGGCTGAAATTTGGTGCAGAAAGAACTGGTGCATTCTTAAGCATGGCCTTTAACTTGTCAAAAGATTCCTGACACTTGTCAGACCAATAAAATTTGGCTTTCTTACTCAATAAACTTGTCAAAGGTTCAGCAATTTTGGAAAAATTGGAACAAAATTTCCGATAATATCCAGCATACCTAGAAATCGCATCAGTTGTTTTTTACAAATTGGAACTTGAAATTCAGAGATAGCTTTGACCTTAGCTTCTATAGGTTTAACTTGACCTTGTCCCACAATATGTCCTAAAAATGTGACACAAGCATGGCAAAACTCACTTTTGCTCAAATTAATTGTCAGATTCGCATCGCTGAGTCGATCAAAGAATTTTCGAATGGTTTCCAAATGATCTTCCCAGGTGTTGTTGTAGATAATGACGTCATCGATATAAGCGTCACAATTATCAAGACCAAATGTTATCATGTTCATCAGATGTTGAAACGTTGCAGGCGAATTTTTCATTCCAAACGGCATGACTTTATATTGATAAAGTCCATCTGGAGTTACAAATGCTGAAATTTCTTTTGCCCTTTCCGTCAGTGGAATTTGCCAGAATCCTTTTAAAAGGTCAAACTTGGTGACATATTCCGCATTTCCAATTTTATCAATGCAATCGTCCATTCTTGGGATTGGAAATGAATCAGTTTTGGTGACACTGTTGACTTTTCTATAGTCAGTACACATACGGAATGTATTATCTGGCTTGGGAACAAGAATACATGGTGAACTCCAGTTACTTTTACTTGGTTCTATGAAATCATTCTCCAGTAGATACTGAATTTCTTTCTTCAGATAGTTCTGTTTGAGAGGATTCATCCTATAAGGATGCTGTTTCACAGGCGCAGAATCTACAATGTCAACGTCATGATAAATTTTACTTGTTCGTGTTGGAACATCAGGAAACAAGTGCTCATAGTCATGTAATAGCTGTTTTAGTTCATTTCTTTCCTGTTGTTGTAGATGTGAAAGTTTCTGGTCTAGGTTGTTCAATATTTCTGAATTCCGAAGATTGGTTATACCAGAGTCACTATAGTCTGATTGTACTCCATCGTTGATATCTTCACTGTGTGGGACATGTACAACCAAATTAACTGAATAATTAGCTGGGCTATCTCTGTCAAAATATTCCTTTAACATATTTATATGACAAAGTTGTTTCTGTTTCCGTCTCCCAGGAGTGTTAATGATATAATTTAAGTCATTTACTTTCTTTTCAACGGTATAAGGACCAAAAAATTTAGCCTGAAGAGGATTCTGAGGTATGGGAAAGAGAGCCAGAACTTTGTCACCAGGTTTAAAACTCCTTTCCTGTGAATTTCTGTCATACCTTAATTTCATTTTTGACTGGGTAGTGTGAAGATTAGTTCTTGCTACTTCACAGGCCTTTGACAACTTGTATTTGAAATCAGAGACATAATCAAGAAGATTAATCTTTGAATCTTCATTTGAAAGAAGTTTCTCTTTCAATAATTTCAATGGTCCACGGACAGTATGACCAAAAACTAGTTCAAAGGGACTAAAACCCAACGACTCTTGAACTGATTCCCTAACAGCAAACAACAACAAATGAACACCCTCATCCCAATCCTTTTCTGTATCAAAGCAATATGATCGAATCATATTCTTCAAAGTTTGATGAAATCTTTCCAAAGCACCTTGACTTTCAGGGTGATAGGCATAAGATTTAAACTGTTGGATGCCTAATTCATGCATAACTTGTTGGAAAATTCCAGACATAAAATTTGACCCTTGATCTGACTGGACAGATTTGGGAAGGTCAACAAGTGTAAAAAACTTCACCAAAGCTTTCACAATAGTTTTAGTTTTTATATTTCTCAGAGGAATTGCCTCTGGAAATCTTGTAGATGCACACATGATGGTCAACAAGTATTGGTTGCCTGACTTGGTTTTAGGTAAAGGACCAACACAGTCTACCATTATTCTACTAAATGGTTCATCAAATGCAGGAATAGGTTGCAGATGAGTCTTAGGTATCTTCTGATTGGGTTTTCCTACCATTTGACAAGTGTGACAAGATCTGCAGTATTTAGAAACATCACTTTTGAGTTTCGGACAATAAAATGATTCAAGATCTTGTGATAAGTCTTACGGACTCCTAAATGACCAGCCAAAGGAGTTTCATGGGCTAAATTAAGAATTTCCTGTCGATATGACTTAGGAACAACAATTTGATAGCTCACTGACCACTCATCACCAGCGGGTACATCAGGTGGTCTCCATTTCCTCATAAGGACCCCATTTTTCACAAAGTAACACACTGGAACTTGTGTGGCTTCAGTTTCACTAATAGCCCTCTGAAACAAACAAGATATCTCGGGATCTTGCTCCTGTTCAACCACAAGGGATTGTCGTTTGTCATCCTGAGTAGGACAAAGAGAATGAGTTGCCAAAAGAGGATCACTGTGATCAATACCATTTGATTGATCAATACCTGAGGAAAAAGTGACCTCATCAAAAAACTGACCAATACATGTGTCAGCTAAAGGAATAATATCCTGATCAACATCACTCTCAAGAGCTCTTTTTGCCATAGCTCTAGTAACTGCACAAGCAGGGTACAAATCAGGGATTTCAGTTTCGACAGGATCAACTTTCTGATCCAAACAAGGCTTGTCAGTTACAAGTGGATTAACCACAACCTTATCTCCAGCTAGGTCATTGCCTAGTAATAAATGAACACCCTCTATGGGTAAAGAAGTCACTGCCCCAACAGTCACAGGTCCAGAAACTAAGTCTGATGCCAAATTTACACAATGAAGAGGAACATTTACAAAGCCGCACTCTACTCTCTGAACAAGAACACTTTCACTTGAAGAAGACTCCTCAGACAAAGGCAAAGTACCTGATAATAAAAGACTCTGAGAAGCTCCAGTGTCCCTTAATATTTTAATTGGGATAGGCTTGGCAGAATCACCAATAAGTGATATAGAACCTTCTGACATGAATGGTTCATAAGCCTCCAAAATAGAATCAGACTGGGGTTTGTTTGACCCAACAAATGTATTGCTTTCAATACAAGACCGTGACCTTGACCTCGTAGAAATAAGAGCATTTGGAAAAGCTCTGTCTTTACTCTGTTGCTTATTTTTCAACTTGAAGCAATCAGAAATAACGTGCCCTTTTATTTTACAATAGGTGCACGTAGAAAGAGATAAGGATTTCTGATCAGTCTTATCAGATGTTTGATTCCTAACAGTTGTGCTGTTGTGAAATTTGGAAGTACTCGAATGAGATTGAAATGGTTTTTTACCAGAAAACTGCTGAGAGGACGACTTATTGCCAAATGAAATTTTGTGAGTCAAGGAATAATCATCAGCCATACGAGCAGCATTTTCCAAAAGTTTCCACATTCTGCTCATCAAGATAGGTTTTAACATCACTATGGATGCACCTCTTGAACTCTTCAATTAATACGAGCTGTCTGAGGTTATCATAACCTTGATCAACTTTCTTGGCTGAGCACCACCTATCAAATAGTTTTTCTTTATCTCTTGCAAATTCGACATGAGTTTGTCCAGTTTCTTTTCTACAATTCCTAAACCTTTGTCGATATGCCTCTGGTACCAACTCATAAGCTTTCAAGATGTACTCCTTAACCACATCATAATCAGTGCTTTGTTGTACTGACAGTGAAGTGTAGACTTCACGAGCTTTGCCAATAAGTACACTTTGTAATAACAAAGTCCAATGCTCTCTGGGCCATTTCAAGTTTTCAGCTATTTTCTCGAAATGAAGAAAGTATTTATCTACTTCTTTTTCCTGAAAAGGGGGTACTAACCTAATATACCTAGTAACATCAAAACCTGAACTTGTATTTAAAGGAGTGGAGTGTGCTCTGTTTGCCAGTTCTAATTCTCTTAACTTAAATTGCATTTCCCTTTCTTCTCTTTGCATCTGCATCTGCATTTGTATTTGTCTATCTTCTTTCTCTCTCTCTCTCTCTCCATCTGCCTCTCTTCTTTCTCTCTCTCCATCTGCCTCTCTTCTTTCTCTCTCTCCATCTGTATCCGCCTATCTTCTTTCTCTCTCTCCATCTGTATCTGCCTCTCTTCTTTCTCTCTCTCTCTCTGAATCTGAAGCTTTGCCAACTCTAAATCCATCTGGTTCTTTAACTCTAATTCCCTTAATTTCCTGTCAGAACCAGATACAGGCTTTCTCTTCAAACTTAAAGCACTATTTTCAAAAATTCCCTTACCTACTAAATACTGAATTAAAATAATCTTTATTTCCTGTTTTGTCAATGATACTTTTGCCTCAGATAGACTGTATTTTCTGGCAAGCTCGAGCAACTCATCCTTTCTCATGCACTCTAACCCCTCCTGGGTAGGTTTTGAAATGAAATTCTGAACATTAGATGCCATAGTAAATGCTTGTTGGTTTCACACAAAAAATTTCTCTATTAAAAATCTTTGCCAAAGACAAAAAAAATTCTCCGAGACAAAATCAATATGAATTTCAAAGATAAATTTAATATCTCTAATATGCTTTAAAGAAATTCAGATCCCGGAACGACGAGCCCCCCAATTTCTGTTACGACTCTATGGTCTAAGAAAAATGTAACAGAAAGAAAGTGAAACCAACAAATCAAGTAAAAAATCAACAAGCAATTTATTACTAGATAATTAAAATGAAAAATCAAAAAGTCACTTACAGTAATGTGTTTTGAAATCCTAATAATCCAATAAGAATGATTGTTCTAATCACAAGTCCTAAATATAGAATGTTTAGAATTCACGGCTGTGTCCTTGAATGTTATTATGTGCCAATGGTCTCCAAAGTCCTGATGTACTAGTAATCTTTGATGTGCTGATGTCAAAATGAAGTATTCCAAAATCTCTGAATAAGTTCACATAAATTCCAAAATCATCAATTAAAAATCCAAAATCCAAAAGTTTATGAGCACTGTTATAATCCAATGAATATTTAAAATAATTCCTCTCTTAGAATTTGGAATGAATTTTCACAACTGTAATAGCTCTTTACAAGACTGATGGTAATGTCAAAACTGAATAAATGTCCACCAAACATGGCATATATAAAGATTGGTCACATGACAGAATGTTCTAGAACATGTGTCATCTTAATGGAATTGTACTTGTAAACAAAATTCAACCTTGACCTTCAAATTGAGAAAACATATTGATCAAAACAACCTAATTCAAGGACACTAGTTAAACATGTTTTTCCTGATAAACATTAAGATTTAAGCAAATATTAAAGTGAAGAAACATTTATAATTTCCTAAAATATTTATAATATTATATAAACATCATACATAACACCTCCCCTCATAAAGAAAAAGAAAGATTTATATAATAAAGCTTTCTTTTGAATATACATCTAATACTATAATAACCCAAATTACATAAGAACATGTTTTATGATACTGGACTTAATTACATCAAGCAATATTACATTTCTAGGCACGTGAGAGTGCATCTGCAATCACATTGTCTTTTCCCCTGATGTGTCTAATGTCAATGTTATATTCTTGCAATATCAAACTCCATCTCAACAATCTCCGATTTTTATCTTTCATTTTGTTGATGAAAGTAAGGGGATTGTGATCACTGTACACAATAATTGGAGAAAGAGCTGAGGTAACATACACTTCAAAATGCTGTAAAGCCAATATCAAAGCCAAACATTCCTTCTCAATTGTGGAATAATTTTTCTGGTGCTTGTTTAGTTTTTTAGAAAAATAACACACAGGGTGATCCACACCACTTTTGTCTTCCTGAATCAATACTCCACCAACCCCTACATCACTTGCATCAACAGATAATTTAAATGATTGGCTGAAATTTGGTGCAGAAAGAACTGGTGCATTCTTAAGCATGGCCTTTAACTTGTCAAAAGATTCCTGACACTTGTCAGACCAATAAAATTTGGCTTTCTTACTCAATAAACTTGTCAAAGGTTCAGCAATTTTGGAAAAATTGGAACAAAATTTCCGATAATATCCAGCATACCTAGAAATCGCATCAGTTGTTTTTTACAAATTGGAACTTGAAATTCAGAGATAGCTTTGACCTTAGCTTCTATAGGTTTAACTTGACCTTGTCCCACAATATGTCCTAAAAATGTGACACAAGCATGGCAAAACTCACTTTTGCTCAAATTAATTGTCAGATTCGCATCGCTGAGTCGATCAAAGAATTTTCGAATGGTTTCCAAATGATCTTCCCAGGTGTTGTTGTAGATAATGACGTCATCGATATAAGCGTCACAATTATCAAGACCAAATGTTATCATGTTCATCAGATGTTGAAACGTTGCAGGCGAATTTTTCATTCCAAACGGCATGACTTTATATTGATAAAGTCCATCTGGAGTTACAAATGCTGAAATTTCTTTTGCCCTTTCCGTCAGTGGAATTTGCCAGAATCCTTTTAAAAGGTCAAACTTGGTGACATATTCCGCATTTCCAATTTTATCAATGCAATCGTCCGTTCTTGGGATTGGAAATGAATCAGTTTTGGTGACACTGTTGACTTTTCTATAGTCAGTACACATACGGAATGTATTATCTGGCTTGGGAACAAGAATACATGGTGAACTCCAGTTACTTTTACTTGGTTCTATGAAATCATTCTCCAGTAGATACTGAATTTCTTTCTTCAGATAGTTCTGTTTGAGAGGATTCATCCTATAAGGATGCTGTTTCACAGGCGCAGAATCTACAATGTCAACGTCATGATAAATTTTACTTGTTCGTGTTGGAACATCAGGAAACAAGTGCTCATAGTCATGTAATAGCTGTTTTAGTTCATTTCTTTCCTGTTGTTGTAGATGTGAAAGTTTCTGGTCTAGGTTGTTCAATATTTCTGAATTCCGAAGATTGGTTATACCAGAGTCACTATAGTCTGATTGTACTCCATCGTTGATATCTTCACTGTGTGGGACATGTACAACCAAATTAACTGAATAATTAGCTGGGCTATCTCTGTCAAAATATTCCTTTAACATATTTATATGACAAAGTTGTTTCTGTTTCCGTCTCCCAGGAGTGTTAATGATATAATTTAAGTCATTTACTTTCTTTTCAACGGTATAAGGACCAAAAAATTTAGCCTGAAGAGGATTCTGAGGTATGGGAAAGAGAGCCAGAACTTTGTCACCAGGTTTAAAACTCCTTTCCTGTGAATTTCTGTCATACCTTAATTTCATTTTTGACTGGGTAGTGTGAAGATTAGTTCTTGCTACTTCACAGGCCTTTGACAACTTGTATTTGAAATCAGAGACATAATCAAGAAGATTAATCTTTGAATCTTCATTTGAAAGAAGTTTCTCTTTCAATAATTTCAATGGTCCACGGACAGTATGACCAAAAACTAGTTCAAAGGGACTAAAACCCAACGACTCTTGAACTGATTCCCTAACAGCAAACAACAACAAATGAACACCCTCATCCCAATCCTTTTCTGTATCAAAGCAATATGATCGAATCATATTCTTCAAAGTTTGATGAAATCTTTCCAAAGCACCTTGACTTTCAGGGTGATAGGCAGAAGATTTAAACTGTTGGATGCCTAATTCATGCATAACTTGTTGGAAAATTCCAGACATAAAATTTGACCCTTGATCTGACTGGACAGATTTGGGAAGGTCAACAAGTGTAAAAAACTTCACCAAAGCTTTCACAATAGTTTTAGTTTTTATATTTCTCAGAGGAATTGCCTCTGGAAATCTTGTAGATGCACACATGATGGTCAACAAGTATTGGTTGCCTGACTTGGTTTTAGGTAAAGGACCAACACAGTCTACCATTATTCTACTAAATGGTTCATCAAATGCAGGAATAGGTTGCAGATGAGTCTTAGGTATCTTCTGATTGGGTTTTCCTACCATTTGACAAGTGTGACAAGATCTGCAGTATTTAGAAACATCACTTTTGAGTTTCGGACAATAAAATGATTCAAGATCTTGTGATAAGTCTTACGGACTCCTAAATGACCAGCCAAAGGAGTTTCATGGGCTAAATTAAGAATTTCCTGTCGATATGACTTAGGAACAACAATTTGATAGCTCACTGACCACTCATCACCAGCGGGTACATCAGGTGGTCTCCATTTCCTCATAAGGACCCCATTTTTCACAAAGTAACACACTGGAACTTGTGTGGCTTCAGTTTCACTAATAGCCCTCTGAAACAAACAAGATATCTCGGGATCTTGCTCCTGTTCAACCACAAGGGATTGTCGTTTGTCATCCTGAGTAGGACAAAGAGAATGAGTTGCCAAAAGAGGATCACTGTGATCAATACCATTTGATTGATCAATACCTGAGGAAAAAGTGACCTCATCAAAAAACTGACCAATACATGTGTCAGCTAAAGGAATAATATCCTGATCAACATCACTCTCAAGAGCTCTTTTTGCCATAGCTCTAGTAACTGCACAAGCAGGGTACAAATCAGGGATTTCAGTTTCGACAGGATCAACTTTCTGATCCAAACAAGGCTTGTCAGTTACAAGTGGATTAACCACAACCTTATCTCCAGCTAGGTCATTGCCTAGTAATAAATGAACACCCTCTATGGGTAAAGAAGTCACTGCCCCAACAGTCACAGGTCCAGAAACTAAGTCTGATGCCAAATTTACACAATGAAGAGGAACATTTACAAAGCCGCACTCTACTCTCTGAACAAGAACACTTTCACTTGAAGAAGACTCCTCAGACAAAGGCAAAGTACCTGATAATAAAAGACTCTGAGAAGCTCCAGTGTCCCTTAATATTTTAATTGGGATAGGCTTGGCAGAATCACCAATAAGTGATATAGAACCTTCTGACATGAATGGTTCATAAGCCTCCAAAATAGAATCAGACTGGGGTTTGTTTGACCCAACAAATGTATTGCTTTCAATACAAGACCGTGACCTTGACCTCGTAGAAATAAGAGCATTTGGAAAAGCTCTGTCTTTACTCTGTTGCTTATTTTTCAACTTGAAGCAATCAGAAATAACGTGCCCTTTTATTTTACAATAGGTGCACGTAGAAAGAGATAAGGATTTCTGATCAGTCTTATCAGATGTTTGATTCCTAACAGTTGTGCTGTTGTGAAATTTGGAAGTACTCGAATGAGATTGAAATGGTTTTTTACCAGAAAACTGCTGAGAGGACGACTTATTGCCAAATGAAATTTTGTGAGTCAAGGAATAATCATCAGCCATACGAGCAGCATTTTCCAAAAGTTTCCACATTCTGCTCATCAAGATAGGTTTTAACATCACTATGGATGCACCTCTTGAACTCTTCAATTAATACGAGCTGTCTGAGGTTATCATAACCTTGATCAACTTTCTTGGCTGAGCACCACCTATCAAATAGTTTTTCTTTATCTCTTGCAAATTCGACATGAGTTTGTCCAGTTTCTTTTCTACAATTCCTAAACCTTTGTCGATATGCCTCTGGTACCAACTCATAAGCTTTCAAGATGTACTCCTTAACCACATCATAATCAGTGCTTTGTTGTACTGACAGTGAAGTGTAGACTTCACGAGCTTTGCCAATAAGTACACTTTGTAATAACAAAGTCCAATGCTCTCTGGGCCATTTCAAGTTTTCAGCTATTTTCTCGAAATGAAGAAAGTATTTATCTACTTCTTTTTCCTGAAAAGGGGGTACTAACCTAATATACCTAGTAACATCAAAACCTGAACTTGTATTTAAAGGAGTGGAGTGTGCTCTGTTTGCCAGTTCTAATTCTCTTAACTTAAATTGCATTTCCCTTTCTTCTCTTTGCATCTGCATCTGCATTTGTATTTGTCTATCTTCTTTCTCTCTCTCTCTCTCTCTCCATCTGCCTCTCTTCTTTCTCTCTCTCCATCTGCCTCTCTTCTTTCTCTCTCTCCATCTGTATCTGCCTATCTTCTTTCTCTCTCTCCATCTGTATCTGCCTCTCTTCTTTCTCTCTCTCTCTCTGAATCTGAAGCTTTGCCAACTCTAAATCCATCTGGTTCTTTAACTCTAATTCCCTTAATTTCCTGTCAGAACCAGATACAGGCTTTCTCTTCAAACTTAAAGCACTATTTTCAAAAATTCCCTTACCTACTAAATACTGAATTAAAATAATCTTTATTTCCTGTTTTGTCAATGATACTTTTGCCTCAGATAGACTGTATTTTCTGGCAAGCTCGAGCAACTCATCCTTTCTCATGCACTCTAACCCCTCCTGGGTAGGTTTTGAAATGAAATTCTGAACATTAGATGCCATAGTAAATGCTTGTTGGTTTCACACAAAAAATTTCTCTATTAAAAATCTTTGCCAAAGACAAAAAAAATTCTCCGAGACAAAATCAATATGAATTTCAAAGATAAATTTAATATCTCTAATATGCTTTAAAGAAATTCAGATCCCGGAACGACGAGCCCCCAATTTCTGTTACGACTCTATGGTCTAAGAAAAATGTAACAGAAAGAAAGTGAAACCAACAAATCAAGTAAAAAATCAACAAGCAATTTATTACTAGATAATTAAAATGAAAAATCAAAAAGTCACTTACAGTAATGTGTTTTGAAATCCTAATAATCCAATAAGAATGATTGTTCTAATCACAAGTCCTAAATATAGAATGTTTAGAATTCACGGCTGTGTCCTTGAATGTTATTATGTGCCAATGGTCTCCAAAGTCCTGATGTACTAGTAATCTTTGATGTGCTGATGTCAAAATGAAGTATTCCAAAATCTCTGAATAAGTTCACATAAATTCCAAAATCATCAATTAAAAATCCAAAATCCAAAAGTTTATGAGCACTGTTATAATCCAATGAATATTTAAAATAATTCCTCTCTTAGAATTTGGAATGAATTTTCACAACTGTAATAGCTCTTTACAAGACTGATGGTAATGTCAAAACTGAATAAATGTCCACCAAACATGGCATATATAAAGATTGGTCACATGACAGAATGTTCTAGAACATGTGTCATCTTAATGGAATTGTACTTGTAAACAAAATTCAACCTTGACCTTCAAATTGAGAAAACATATTGATCAAAACAACCTAATTCAAGGACACTAGTTAAACATGTTTTTCCTGATAAACATTAAGATTTAAGCAAATATTAAAGTGAAGAAACATTTATAATTTCCTAAAATATTTATAATATTATATAAACATCATACATAACATAAAAATGATCGTGAACCCATGGAAAATGACCTACATTCTGGAAGAATGTTGTTTTGCAGTTGGTGAGCAGGAAGTGGCTGCTTTGAAGCATTCTGCAGATTTTTTGTTGAAAGTTTTAACATTTTTTGTAGAAAAAATATAACATTGAAATGTGTAATTTTATTTTTGAAATTTGTTATACCTATCTTGTAAGAAAAGATGAAGATGCTCAATACACAGTGTAAGATACTTTTGTTATCACAGGCATTAATTCATGAGGTGTTTTTAATATATTGAAGAATCATATAAAACTCAGAAAGGTTTGTGCAAGAAGGGTCCCACATATGTTGATGGCTTATCAAAAACAGACTTGGGTTGAAATCACTGTACACATTACCAAACATGTAAAGATAGAAAAATTTGAATTTTCACCTAATTGTCATAGGTACTAATTTTGTTATTTGGTCAATTTTTTTCCCCATGTATTTTTTTGATACCAAATCTAGTGGTTTAATGTTTTCAGACATCAAAAATATTATATGTCTGAAAACATAAAATATACTAGTTTACATTGGTCTCCATCTTGTAAAGCCCAGCTTAAAGAAGCAACCCCTGATTAAAGGACACCTTATTTAGCACTAAAGTACAGTGTAGTCAAGTTTTACTAATTTGTGTGCCTCAGTAGTGCACATCCCTCTTCTGAGGCCACCTTTTCACTATGGAATGGGTGACCATGTATGAAATGACCTCTGTATTAATATTATTTTTTGTATTATTTTACTTGCAGACTCTAGCCTAGATGCCAAAGCAGCTGAGGTGGCCTCCATGTTATCTGGGACAGCTGGAGACAAAGGGGTGGAAGATGACCAGACCAGCGAGGGGTCATCAATATTTGGCATGCTCAGTCTTAAAAGGCAATATAAGAGTACATGGACTATTCCAAAAATAAAATGGGGGGAAGCTGCCCTCCTTGTGAAAAATAGGGGGATTTCCTAATCATAAATGAACAGGTCTTTACTACAATACAAGAGAGCTTGACATAGTGTAATAGTCTAACTTGATTTTCTTGGAGATTTGTCTGCTATTCACATATGCTAATTCATGCAAGGATTGTCTTGCTACCCATCCTTGCATCCAGAGAACAACCAGTCATGACTGGTTTATGAGCAGTTATGTTAGACAAATCCAGTTATCAAGTCTAAAGTCAGTGTGCCAGTCAGGTATTTGACACAGCATATTTATCTGAGTAGAACCAAATACAAAAAATTCCTGTTTCACTAGTCAGGTGTGAAGATTGAGTCAGATGTTTTCTCAAACATGAAGACGAGAATTTATCTAGAAATATCAGTCTCCCAAGTCTGGTTGAGCACAGTATGAAGGATGAATTTGCATGCATTGAATTATAAGAAACAAAAGTAATCAACTGTAGAGTTCATAAATTATGCACCATTTTTGGCCCAGTTTAATTTTGTGGGTACAGTTGTTCAGGAATCATGCATCCTAGAATAGTTTATGAGAGTATTCTTTATAAGTTTTCATTGGATGTCAAATAACTAAAATTAAATATATGTAAGTACCATGAGCTGCTTGTACTAAGTTGAAAACTGTGATATTCAGCAAGTGTCAGAAGTTTTATCTCTGAGGGACTTGAGTCTAAGAGTCTATTTATCTTATAAAGTTGATCAATTTTGTCACTGTCACATACAATTTTCAGGACATAACTTCATGATGATAATAAATGTAAACATTATGTTATAATTAAACTGTAGACTAGGATCTTCTATTAGAGGACACTTAAAAATTTTAATGTTGGTTTTATGTTCACAAATCACATTTTACTATCACTGTAATATAATGACCCACTTATGAAGCCTTCATAGACTTAAACACTTGTCTCTGACCTGGGTTTCACTTCATTTCTCAAGATTTCTCCTCTAACTGATTTTGCATTATTTTTTAAAATTTACTTTTGACAGTATTATGACATTTATAAGTAGTAGAGATGATAGAAAGACTGAAATATGGCTTTGATTTTACAATTTTCTCTGTTAAAGGTTTTGCTCTTGAATAAAAAAATAGTTGAGGAATTCCTACTAAATTTTTGAGGAAATTCTCAAATGTTCTCCTGAGATACAGTAAGATTGTTGTCAAGAGCATACAAGATGTTAAGACTGTATTTTAGTCCTTGAGGTTTTTGAGTTTTCACTTCAAAGTTTACAGCTGTATCGAAGTCCTAGAAGTTTTTGAGTGTTCACTTTAAAGTCTACTGTTTCAAACCAAACAAGTAGAAAGAGATTTTTTTTGGTAAAATTTTAGTTTGAGACAGAAATTTAAAATATATATTGACAGTGGTTCTGGTCGATTACATTTCTGGACAGTTTTGAAAAGATGTGGTTAATAGATTTAGAGCTCTAGATAAAAATGTTATAAACTGGGTATTTATTCTCTGGTTTAGAACTAATTGCAATTTTTGTTAATTTGATGGGGTATTTTGTGAACAACGAACACACAAGCAGATGATACCAGACCAAGTTTCAATCAGCAAGATGTTAATCATGTCTTTTATTATGCATCAGACAGGTTAGTGATCAGGATTTACAGTAGCATGATGTTAATTGTGTTTTTTATAATGCATCAAACAGGTTAGTGATCAGGATTTATAGTAGTAAGATATTAATCATGTCTATTATAATGCATTACAGTAGCTACATAAGTGAGTAGCCACTTCACATGTCTCTGTTGACATAATATTGAATTTGTTGTAATTTAAAATTGCAGTATCAAAGAAATTGAAAAGAAAATGATACTTTCAAGTTCTAGTATTTTGTAATTGGTCTCTGCTTTTATGACAGACTGCAGTCACTTTGTTAAAGACCCATATAGTTGTCTTTGTGACAGACTTTAGTCACTTTGGTAAAGACTCGTATATTGGTAAAGACTTGTATATTGGTAAAGACTTGTATATTGGTAAAGACTTGTATATTGGTAAAGACTCATATATTGGTAAAGACTCATATATTGGTAAAGACTCATATATTGGTAAAGACTCATATATTGGTAAAGACTTGTATATTGGTAAAGACTTGTATATTGGTAAAGACTCATATATTGGTAAAGACTCATATATTGGTAAAGACTCATATATTGGTAAAGACTCATATATTGGTAAAGACTTGTATATTGGTAAAGACTTGTATATTGGTAAAGACTCATATATTGGTAAAGACTTGTATATTGGTAAAGACTCATATATTGGTAAAGACTCATATATTGGTAAAGACTCATATATTGGTAAAGACTCATATATTGGTAAAGACTTGTATATTGGTAAAGACTTGTATATTGGTAAAGACTTGTATATTGGTAAAGACTTGTATATTGGTAAAGACTTGTATATTGGTAAAGACTTGTATATTGGTAAAGACTCATATATTGGTAAAGACTTGTATATTGGTAAAGACTTGTATATTGGTAAAGACTTGTATATTGGTAAAGACTCATATATTGGTAAAGACTTGTATATTGGTAAAGACTTGTATATTGGTAAAGACTTGTATATTGGTAAAGACTTGTATATTGGTAAAGACTTGTATATTGGTAAAGACTTGTATATTTGTCTTTATGACAGACTGTCGTCACTTTGGTAAAGACTCGTACATTGGTAAAGACTCGTATATTGGTAAAGACTTGTATATTTGTCTTTATGACAGACTGTAGTCACTTTGGTAAAGACTCGTATATTGGTAAAGACTCGTATATTGGTAAAGACTCGTATATTGGTAAAGACTCATATATTGGTAAAGACTCATATATTGGTAAAGACTCATATATTGGTAAAGACTCATATATTGGTAAAGACTCATATATTGGTAAAGACTCATATAGTTGTCTTTATGACAGACTGTAGTCACTTTGGTAAAGACTCATATATTGGTAAAGACTTGTATATTGGTAAAGACTTGTATATTGGTAAAGACTCATATATTGGTAAAGACTTGTATATTGGTAAAGACTTGTATATTGGTAAAGACTTGTATATTGGTAAAGACTTGTATATTGGTAAAGACTCATATATTGGTAAAGACTCATATATTGGTAAAGACTCATATATTGGTAAAGACTCATATATTGGTAAAGACTTGTATATTGGTAAAGACTTGTATATTTGTCTTTATGACAGACTGTCGTCACTTTGGTAAAGACTCGTATATTGGTAAAGACTCATATATTGGTAAAGACTTGTATATTGGTAAAGACTTGTATATTGGTAAAGACTTGTATATTGGTAAAGACTCATATATTGGTAAAGACTTGTATATTGGTAAAGACTTGTATATTGGTAAAGACTTGTATATTGGTAAAGACTCATATATTGGTAAAGACTTGTATATTGGTAAAGACTTGTATATTGGTAAAGACTTGTATATTGGTAAAGACTTGTATATTGGTAAAGACTTGTATATTGGTAAAGACTTGTATATTTGTCTTTATGACAGACTGTCGTCACTTTGGTAAAGACTCGTACATTGGTAAAGACTCGTATATTGGTAAAGACTTGTATATTTGTCTTTATGACAGACTGTAGTCACTTTGGTAAAGACTCGTATATTGGTAAAGACTCGTATATTGGTAAAGACTCGTATATTGGTAAAGACTCATATATTGGTAAAGACTCATATAGTTGTCTTTATGACAGACTGTAGTCACTTTGGTAAAGACTCGTATATTGGTAAAGACTCGTATATTGGTAAAGACTTGTATATTTGTCTTTATGACAGACTGTAGTCACTTTGGTAAAGACTCATATATTGGTAAAGACTCATATAGTTGTCTTTATGACAGACTGTAGTCACTTTGGTAAAGACTCATATATTGGTAAAGACTCGTATATTGGTAAAGACTCATATATTGGTAAAGACTCGTATAGTTGTCTTTATGACAGACTGTAGTCACTTTGGTAAAGACTCATATATTGGTAAAGACTCGTATATTGGTAAAGACTCATATATTGGTAAAGACTCGTATAGTTGTCTTTATGACAGACTGTAGTCACTTTGGTAAAGACTCGTATATTGGTAAAGACTCATATATTGGTAAAGACTCGTATAGTTGTCTTTATGACAGACTGTAGTCACTTTGGTAAAGACTCGTATATTGGTAAAGACTCATATATTGGTAAAGACTCGTATAGTTGTCTTTATGACAGACTGTAGTCACTTTGGTAAAGACTCGTATATTGGTAAAGACTCATATATTGGTAAAGACTCGTATAGTTGTCTTTATGACAGACTGTAGTCACTTTGGTAAAGACTCGTATATTGGTAAAGACTCATATATTGGTAAAGACTCGTATAGTTGTCTTTATGACAGACTGTAGTCACTTTGGTAAAGACTCATATATTGGTAAAGACTCGTATATTGGTAAAGACTCATATATTGGTAAAGACTCGTATAGTTGTCTTTATGACAGACTGTAGTCACTTTGGTAAAGACTCATATATTGGTAAAGACTCATATATTGGTAAAGACTCATATAGTTGTCTTTATGACAGACTGTAGTCACTTTGGTAAAGACTCATATATTGGTAAAGACTCGTATATTGGTAAAGACTCGTATAGTTGTCTTTATGACAGACTGTAGTCACTTTGGTAAAGACTCATATATTGGTAAAGACTTGTATAGTTGTCTTTATGACAGACTATAGTCACTTTGGTAAAGACTTGTATATATTGTCCTATATGAGCCTGATCCACTGAATGATAAATATCCATGACAACATTGATGCCTGATCCACTGACTGATAAATATCCATGACAACATTGATGCCTGATCCACTGACTGATAAATATCCATGACAACATTGATGCCTGATCCACTGACTGATAAATATCCATGACAACATTGATGCCTGATCCACTGACTGATAAATATCCATGACAACATTGATGCCTGATCCACTGACTGATAAATATCCATGACAACATTGATGCCTGATCCACTGACTGATAAATATCCATGACAACATTGATGCCTGATCCACTGAATGATAAATATCCATGATGAGATTGATGTCTGATCCACTGACTGATAAATATCCATGATGAGATTGATGTTTGATCCACTGACTGATAAATATCCATGACGACATTGATGCTTGATCCACTGACTGATAAATATCCATGATGACATTGATGCTTGATCCACTGACTGATAAATATCCATGATGACATTTATGCCTGATCCACTGATTGATAAATATCCTTGATGACATTGATGCCTGATCCACTGACTGATAAATATCCTTGATGACATTGATGCCTGATCCACTGACTGATAAATATCCTTGATGACATTGATGAGATCACCACTAGTTTTAATTTCAATCAACCTTTTTGTAAGTTTTCTTTTAATTGTTATCTATACATTTTCAATGATATTCATGTCAGGTGACTGTCATGGCCAAGGAATATTCTGAATATTGTGCATGACTTTCCATTGAGTTGCTCTCCTTGATACATGCACAGGACTGTTATCTTATTGAAGAATCCACCCCACCCCCACTCCCCACCCCAATTTGGAAATTCTTTGGCAACAACAGGCCATAAATTTTGATCCAGTATATTTAATTACCCCACTGAATTGATGATACATACTGGTTGCTTGCCTAGGTGAGTTCAATTGTATGGCTTTATCTGAGTGAGTCTTCTCAAAGTAATCAGGTACTGTCATTTCAACATCCAGAGTGAGTCTTCTCAAAGTAATCAGGTACTGTCATTTCAACATCCAGAGTGAGTCTTCTCAAAGTAATCAAGTATTATCATTTTTAACATCCAGAACTTGTACTGATAGTTTGTTATATAGATCAAATGCACCATCATAAAACATGGACTGTGTGGTTATGGTAAGATCAATACACTAGCGTCATTGGACTAAATACTTAAATAGTTTTGCATAATTTGAATGCATTAAGAATTTTCTTTATGCAATTTTTGGTCAATTTAAAAAAAAAAAAATATGCAGAAGCTATGCTTATCTAGAGTTATACAAATTATCTATCAACCTTGCTATCATTTCAAATACTTTTCATGTAATTTTGATGTTGTAAATTCATTGTATATTTATTATTAGCTGTTTAGTTGTTATAATAATCAAGAATCTAAGCAGTTGAACCAATACATCAACATAAAAGCATTTTAATGTTAAGTAAACTGAAACAGGATGGAGCAATAGATGGTATTTTATTACAGAAATGTTCATCTTAAGAGACATCTCAAACATTTGAAAATCATTTCTCACTGCTTTTTAACAGTCATTTTCAGTGAGCAATTCAAATTTCTTCCAAATATGTTCTAGGATTGAGATATTTGTGCCTCAGTTAAGCATTATATATTCTTTCAGAAAATCCAAGGCTCAATCAATAGAACCATTTTCTCTCAAAGCTCAAGACTTTCAGGTGAGTTTGGGTCCAGTCAAAAATATTATATTATATTAAATATTAAATTAAATATTAAAATATTGTATTAAATATTCAGGTGAGTTTGGGTCCAGTCAAAAATATTACACTAACCTTTATAGAAGCCCAAACCCTTTTTGCCTTGCCTCTCTTAGCAGAGTAGCGACATGGTCATCACTCATTCTGATGTTGCTATCCTACCGTATATACTCATGTATAAGCCCATTCACATATAAACCAACCATCCAAACTGAATAGGTAAAAACATTAAAAATGCATGACCCGCACATAAGCAGACCCAGAAGTCTGAGACAAATATATATATATACCCTTTTAACCTGAATCCCCAGGTCCTTGTGTACTGAGGTGACCTGGTTAATGGCTTATATGGTATTAGTGCTGCTATAATAGACCTTGGCCCACAGATAAGCCAACCTCCCTTCTAGGTTTTTATTTTTTCCTAAATTATTTGACTTATACATGAGTACATATGGTAATTGATGGTATTTAAATTTTTCGATTGGGCCTTAAGTGTCTGAACCATTACAGCAATAACTTTCCTATTTGAACTAGCCCTCTTACATTCATGCACCCATACCTTTCATCTCCATCTAATATAATGGTCAAAGTCATTTTAAAATCTTGCATAAGTAATGTTTTTTGATCTGCAGCTGTTGGTCTCAAATAATATGAAGAATTGCTGTGATAATATCTACATGATAGCATTATTATTCATTAACTTGTAATTTGTATCTTTATAAAGCAATTTCAATTTCATTTCTTAGTTATGTTTGTTTGGTTTACTTATAATATTAGATTTTTATCCTATTACATGCAGAGTGACTTATTTATTGTCCCTTAGCAAGTCTCTTAACCAGCTGTTACCGTACATACTCGCGTATAAGCCAGGTCCAGATGCAAACAACATAGACCCTGATCTGTCATCGCATAATCTGCCAGCAGATCAGGGTCTATGTTGTTTGTTCTACTGATTAGTCCTTACAAACTGCATAGACCCAGATCTGCCGGCGCATTATGCAGTTTGAAGTTGGTATTGTCTTATACGCGAGTATGTACAGTACATTGTAAATTAGCAAGTTTTGTTTTCTTGTAGGGTTTTTTACCAGAGGATATCATTAATTGTTATTGGGTGGTTCAATTGATGATCATTCCAGAAAGAAATGTATTCACCATGACCTGTAATATATGAAAGATCCCAAAATAGTCTTGATTGCAACTCCAGAAATGTTAAACATATTTTTTTTTATTATTGACTGCAGCATGTTGTTGCTCCATAAGCTAAATCTTTTGCAAATCGCTGTAACTTTACATGTTGACAAAAAGCTAAAATTATGCTTTTTATTTTAAAAAATTTGCTGTGATTATCAAGCATTACATATTAACCAGTTTTTAGAAAAATTGCATCAAAAAGATAATCGGGTCATATGGCCTACTTTTACACTTGTTTTAACACTTTGAGAACAAACTGACCACAGTTGTAATGAAAGTAGACTGAATTTGGTTTAGAATGTTTGTCTTTAATGTTATAACAAATATATGTAGTGAAATCCTGTTTACCTGGACACTTTTGTTCCCACCCATTTTTTTTACAGATAATCCAAATTCAGTTTCATGTGTGACCAGAAATTGATATTTGAATACCAAAAAAATCTGTATTTTTGGAGTCCACATAAATGAGACTTCAAATTGTGTTGAATTACCATATATACTTGTGTATAAACCGGGTCCATATACAAACAACATAGACCCTGATCTGCCTTCACATAATGCACGTGCAGAGCAGGATCTATGTTGTTTGTTCTACTGATTACTCCTAACAAACTGCTTAGACCTAGATCTGATGGTGCAGTGCTAGCAAATCTGGGTCTATGCAGTTTGCAGTTGGACTCAACTTATAAGTGAGTATACACAGTAAATGTTATTGTTTAATGCAGGTATGTGTCACAATCATTGAAGCTCGTCAGCTGGCTGGATTAAACATGGATCCAGTGGTATGTGTGCAAATTGGAGACCAAAAGAAATACACCAGTGTGAAGGAATCTACTAATTGTCCTTACTATAATGAAGTAAGTTCATTAGTGTAAATTATAATACTTTGGCTTCATTTCATAATCATACATTTTTGGTCTCTCAAATAGAGTAGCATAAAATTTGGACTACTTCATAATTTATGTCAGTATACCTTCACTGCTTTTTTATTATTTCAGTATGAATAGTGGTTTTCAGTGTATTATATTGTATATGTATATTTTGCTAAATGCTGCATGAGAGGAAGAGAGAGAGAGAAAGTAGTTGACAGACAGACTTATGAACAGACAGACAAACACTTAGAAAGTGATACTTTTATTAGAAATATCATCTTTCTTTTATTTGCTACAATTTTCAGTATTATCCAGACTTGTTCAACATAACTGATTTTACTTTAATCTCTTTCAGTATTTTGTATTTGACTTCCATATGGCACCTGCAATGCTGTTTGACAAGATTATAACTCTTATGGTAAGTTTATTATTTATTGTCTTGTTTGTACACAGTCTTGAAAATCATCTTAGTGCTACTACTTTTAAACAGATGGGGTTTTCACTAAAAGACTTCTTATGATGTCTAGTTAGTCCTAAATGAAAATGGTGCTAATCTGACATTCAGTATTGCTGCCACATAGACCATTTTGAAAATCTTATTATCTGTTCACCTTCTGAAATGATGATAGTGTCAACATGGGGTTTTCACTTAAAGTCATATAATGATCTCTGGTTGGTCCTAAAGGAAAATTATACAGCTCAGACATACATAATGGCCACCATGGCAGCCATCTTGAAAATCTTGTTATCGCTACTAATGGATAGTCATATTGACATGGGCTTTTCACTTAAAGATTTTGTATGATGTGTAGTTGGTCCTAAATGAAAATGGTGCCAATCTGGCATCAAATATGGCCACCAAAGCAGCCATCTTGAGTATCTTGTTATTGATACTCCTCCTGAATGGATGATCATTTCAACATGGGCTTTTCACTCAAAGACTTGTTATAATCTCTTGCTGGTCCTATATGAAAATGGTGCCCCTTAGACATCTAATATGGCCATCACAGTGGCCATCTTGAAAATCTTATCTTACTCCTCTTAATGGATTGTCATGTTGACATTGGGTTTTCATTAAAAGACTTCCTACAATGTCTGGTTGGTTCTAAATGAAAATGGTGTCAATCTGACATCTAATTTGGCTGCCATTGCATCCATCTTGAAAGTATTGCTATCTCTACTCCTCCTGAATGGATAGTCATAACAACTTGGTGTTTTTAACTAGTTTTGTTACCAAACTTGGTATTTTGGAGTTTCTCAAGAATATCTTAAATGGTTTCAATACTCAGAAGTTAAAACGAAAAAAACAGACTTATCTTGGATTCCTGGAAGTTCTCTTTTGCCATTAGAGCATCATCCCTTTCAAGGGATTCTCAATATGCTCAGGAGCCTTTGAATCATCAATGGTTATAATTTTGAATTTCTACGGTATCATATTACAGTTGAACTTACTTTAGTAATTTATTCTATCAAAACATTTGTTAAATTTGAGTTCATTGTAAACAGGTTCTGCTGTATATTTAAACTGGCATCATCCATGATCTTTTTTAATGGGAATTGTTTCTTAACATTTTGTAGCTTCCATCATACCAGCACTCAATGGAAATTTGGTAATGTTCTCTAAATACTAATAATTGAAAGAACTTCTTGTTTGCTTTGGATATTTAGGTTCTCCATTCTCGTAACTTCCTGAGATCAGGGACCCTTGTTGGAGCCTTCAAGATTGATGTTGGAACTATTTACTTGGCATCTGGTATATGAAAATCAATCACCTTAAACTATATTCTTCCACTTACCGTATATACTCGTGTATAAGCCGAGTCCAAATGCAAACAACATAGACCCTGATCTCAGGTGCATTATGTGATGGCAGATCTGGGTCTGCAGTTTGCAGTTGGTATTGGCTTTTACGTGAGTATGTACGGTACTGTTAAATCTTTTAAGGAAAGCTCATTTTTCTGCATGGTTCACAGTTCACAATATAGTGTAATATTGTGGGTGCTTAATTTTACAAAATCCTTTCCAAAGAATATGGCTGTATGAAAATCAAGAATGAAAAGCAAGTATTTTATTCTGATTTTTATAAAAAAAATGATGAATTAGTGGTATGTATCTAAAAATGAATTAGTGGTATGTATCTAAAAATGAATTAGTGGTATGTATCTAAAAATAAATTAGTGGTATGTATCTAAAAATGAATTAGTGGTATGTATCTAAAAATGAATTAGTGGTATGTACATGTCTCTACTGTTCTTAACCCAAATAGTTGAACCCTCCAATTTTCTGGACACCATATTTTCTAAATTTGTAATAATTTTAAATGGTACAAAAAGTATCCAAACACCAAGACTTATTTTTTTTAACTGTTGAAAAAAAAGAAAAAAATTCATGTTGGAACGTAAACTAAGGTATGTTTTACCCGTTCTCAAAAGCTGCTATTTCAATAGTCAACCATCAGACCATGAAGCCACTTCGATTATCCTAATTATCACATGGATTAACTGAAGGTGTTGTCAATAGGCAGCAATAAAAACAGCTGACATGCTCCACAACTCATGATCAAGCAGATCCCTAAACAATGTGAGCCGCGAGATTTTTAAAGGTAATGATAAAGGAAAGACAACCTCTCATCTTGAGACAGCGGAATGAATTAATTAATTACATTGATTATTGTAAAATCAATAGTCATCAGCATTACATCAAGCCAATATGTGGTTGCAGGCTTCTTTTATATTTACTGCTGGAGAGCATACAAAGGGAGACAAAGCAGTCATGCATGTCAATTCCTATTTTCACCAAAGTGGATCAACTTGGGTGGCATAAAATGTTTATATACGTATACTGATTATTATCTTTGTTTTCCCTTTTCCAGTCAACTCATTATATTTACTTCCGATAAAGTGGTCAACATCTTACACACATGAGTTTTACAAGTTCTTGTAGTCTCAGTTTTATTCAGTGGTATATTTCTCCTTGGTAACCTAATTTAGGATGTAGTCAGTTTTGGTCTTTGTACCTATAATCGAAATTCATATAATGATATTCGATATTTAAATTCCTGAACCAGTCTAAGTTATTTGACTTCATTACATATTTAGGGCAATGATCACCATATTTGGAGTTTTTGTGTGGAGATCACTTCAAGAATTTTTGAAGGAAAATATGGATCATCTTTAAGATTTTCAGAGGTTAGATAATATGAATAGATGTATATTATTTTGTGGATACATTCAGTTTTCAAAAACAATCTTTATGTTATGAAACAATATTGATGTTAGAACTGGGTTACGTTCATAGACAAAGTTTCCACCCAGACTTATCACCAATGGCAGTACATGTTCACCTGGTTTACATACGTAGACGTTGTAATTGCCGGGCTCATCAATACACAATCATGTCAATAAAAATATTAATTTTTTGGACAGTATTCTGGAAAATTTATAATTTTCAATTGTACATTAATTATTCTAGCAGACAGAAAAGTAATTATTTTTTAGTGTCCAGATATTTAAGTCAATGTCAGTATCTTCTTATATATGAGATCTAAAAAACTGTCATGGTGAAATCTGTAACATTTTTGTTCACAAGGAATTTAATGTGACATTAACTATAAAGAAGCTACTGGTACAATATTTTGAACTGTAAAATAGACATGTCACAAACCTATAGGTAAATATTTGCAGACATATGCCATTACACAAAAGGATTTTAAAGTCAGAGTGAAATAGTGGAAAAATGAGTTTTTCTTCGAATGAATGACCTTCTGAAGTCTTATTGCAGACAATTTTGTCTTTCTTACAGCATCCTAATACTACAGCTTCCTCTGCAGTCAAACTTCTTCATTAATATATATCTGTGCTTTATATCCTTTTACCCTTTTTGCAATAGCAGTCATACTATGCAAATGAACTCCAGTCAATTTCTAAAAGTGTAAACATAAGGATTCAACTGTAGAGAACATTTCTTAATATTTATTTGCCGATTTTTAATGCTACTTTTAAAAGTGCAAATGACATTGAAGTCATACTCAGTTTCCTGCCTTATTAAAAATGTACAATTTAATTTTGTTTAGCTCACCTGGCTATAAGACTCAATGGTCCAGATCCAATATCCATCCATCAACAATTGCATCTTACCACTCTGGAGGCCATATTTCAGATCTTATTTTGATCAAGCTTGGAATAAAGGCTTATATTATCAAGATCGTGAATGATTTCAATAATGAATGAGATTTACACATAATAATAACGTGATCTTGCATCAGATTGACTGTGGTTTTTAGCACTCTGGAGGCCATATTATCTGATCCAGTTTTAATCAACCTTGGAATATAAGCTGATGTTATCAAGCGTGTGGACCATTTCAGTAATGAGCAAGATCCATGCGTATTAACAAGTTGATCTTGCATCTGCTTGACTGAGCTTGTTACTATGCTGGTGGCCATATTTCTGATCTGATTTTGATTAAACTTGCAATTTAAGCTGATGTCATCAAAATCTTGGAATAATAGAATAATGAGTGCGATCCATGCATATTAATACAGTGATTTTGCATCTGATTGGCTGATCAGACTTAAAATAAAAGCTTTTATCATCAAGATATCAGATGATTTTTATAATCAGCAAGATCCACTTTTAATGATGGGATCTCACACATATGTGATTAGCTATTATTGTTACCACCCTGTAAGCCATATTTCTTGTCCAGTTTTGATCAAACTTGGAGTATTAATTTATATCATAAAGATCTTGAATGAGTTGAATAATGAGTTAGGTCCACTCAACTTATAAGATGATCTTACATCTGATTGGCTGAGCTTGTCAACACTCTGGAGACCATATTTTTTGTCCAGTTTTGATCAAACTTGGAATTGTAGCTTATGTCATGAAGACTTCAGACAAAAAGATCCAGCATATTAATGGTGATCATGCATCAGATTGACTAAGCTTGTTACCACTCTAGAGATGGTATTTCTGATCCAGTTTTGGTAAAACTTGGTAAATATGTTTATTTTATATAAATGTCCAACAAGCTTTTATTATGAGTGAGATCTTTGCATATTAATGAGGTGATTTTGTATAGCTTCATACCATTCTTTTACCAAGTTTAATCAAAATTCTATTAAAAACAGAGACTGTATTTTTAATAGGATTTTGATTCAACTTGGTAAATCGGCTTATATCATCAAGATCTTGGATGTGTACAATTATGAGCAAGATCCACACTTATTAATGTGAAGATCTTGCATCTGATTGGCTGAGCTTTTCAGTGCTTCATTGATTCTATATCTGATCATATTTCGATGAGATTGGTTAAATAGCCCTATATCATCACGATGTTGGATGAGTTTGATAATGGACAAGATCTATGCATATTTATGAGATAATCTTGTATCTGTTTGACCGAGATTGTTACCACTATGGGGACTGAAGTTTTGATTGGATTTTGCTCCAGTTTGGTAAATAAGTTATATCATCATTAGAGCGGTTATATAGTAAGTGAGACCTAGGCATATAAATTAGCCAATTTTGCATCAGATTGCTTAGCTTGTTACCTCAACAGAGACTTCACTTCTCATATGATTGTGATAAAACTTGGTAAATAGGCTTATATCAAGATCTTGCCTAAACTACTTGGAGGATTGCCATGAAACTTTATACACACATTCATCCCATGGTCTAGTTGGTTCTAAATGAAAATGGTGCTGCTGGGACATCCAGTATGGGCATTACAGCAGCCATCTTAAAAATCTTGTTATCGCTACTCCTCCTGAATGAATGGTCATATCAAAATGAGGTTTTGGACAAAAGATGTCTTTTGATGTCTAGTTGGTTCTATATAAAATGGTGATGATCTGACATCCAATATGGCCACCATGGCAGCCATCTTGAAAATCTTTTGATCACTACTCCTTCTGAATGCAAAGTCATGTTGACCTGGGGTTTTTCACCAAAAGATTTCTTATGATGTCTGGTACTAAATGAAAATTTTACTGATCTGACATCCAAGATGGCCACCATGGTAGCTTTCTTGAAAATCTTGTTCTTGCTATTCCTCTTCAATGGAAAGTCATATTGACATGGGCTTTCACCAGAAGACTTCTTAAGGTGTCTAGTTGGTCCTAAATTAAAATGGTGCCAGTCTTACATCCATTATGACCACCATAATAGCCATCTAGAAAATCTTTTTATCGCTACACCTCCCAAATGAATGGTAATATCAAAATGGGGTTTTCAGCAAAAGACTTTTTATAATGTCTGGTTGACTCTAAATGAAAATGGTGCTGATCTTACATCCAGTATGGCATACATAGTTGCCATCTTGTTATTGCTTAAGATTGTTTCAACACTCAGCAGTTAAAATGAAACAATGGTCTTATCTTGGATTCCTTGAAATTCTTTGCAGTCAGTAGAGCATCAGTCCCATAAAGGGACTCTTGTGTTTGGAAAGAAGTTTTCTCAGACTGTTGTAAACTAGGTAAAATCAACAAGATATATCAGGTTTGTGACCAAACACAAAATTGAAAGTTAAGAAGCAAATGGAAATAAAAATATCCTTGTTTGATGTATCCCTTCATTGGCGGTTACATATTCCTGCCTTTCTCTTGAAGTAATTTGTTTTGAATGAGAACATTGTAAATTAATAGAGGGAACTTTAACACTTCATTAACACGAGTTCAGATATAACACACTCATGGCATGGCTTCCAGATATTTACAATCTCTTCACCAATTTCACCCAACTAATTTTTAAATTTCTACAAAGTTTTATTGCCAAAGTAAATGAGAGTTTGATTTCTTAATATGGCAGGATATGTTCTGTTCATAAAGAAACAATTATTTAAGTACTTTTTTCTTTAAATGAATAAAGATGTTAATAATTTCTATTTGTTCATTTCAAATATGTAAATAGTCTGCCACTGCTTTTTGTTATTTGCTTGTTATCCCCTTATCAATGAAGTTGGGGAGGGGATATTGTGTTATGCCCATGCATGTGTTTGTTCATTTGTTTGTTCATTTCTTTATTACTCACTTAATATTTTGTTATGCCTCAATATCTTGGAGGCTATTTCACTGACACTCATAAAAATTGGTATGTAGACACATCTGGGTGAAAGTAACTTGATATACAATTACTAGGTCAGTGTGACTTCATTTGTATGCTTGAGTGATTTTTTTCTGTTCATTAGTTACACCCTAATATCTTGGACTATTTCATCTACACTCACGAAAATTGGTATGTGATTACATCTCAATAAAAGTAACTCAGCCATACCAAAACTAAGTATGTTTGACACAATTTTCGTGTTTGAGTGACTTTTGTATTAGCAACTGTTTGTTCTTTTCACCCACAATACCATGGAGCCTATTTCTCCTTAATTCATGAAAATTGGTATGTGAATGCATCTAAGTAACAATAATACAACCATATAAAAACTTAGTATATGTGACAAAATTTTTACACTTAAGTGGCTTTTGTAATTTCAGCTTTTCTTTTGTGACACCCTCAATATCTTGGACCCTACATTGCCAACACTCATGAAAATTAATGTGTAATTGCATCTCAAAGAAAGTAACTTAACCATACCAAAACTAGGTTAGTGTGACCTAATTTTCATGCTTGAGTGACTTCTGAATTGTCAGGAATTCATTCATTACACCCTCAATATCTGGGAACCTATTTCACTTGCACTCATGAAAATGTGTATGGGGATGCATAGTAATGAGAGTAAGTTGACATTAGGTAAATATAACCATATATTAATACTTAAGTGATTTGTTTAAATTATTTTTAGCTATCTGGTAATTACATCCTCAATATCTAAGACCCTATTTAATAGCAGTAATACATTATCTGCTATTATTGCATTGCTATAGAATAAGAATATTCCCTCATCCATATCAAAACGGAGGTCTAGAATAAAAAACAGCGTGATCCTAGTTTGATACCTTAATCAACTTCGACAATCGGAATATTGTCCTACTTTTCCTTGGACTTTGTACAATTCTCTTGTGTCTCTTAGACGTTTAACGTTTTCATTTATTTAAGTCATCTTTTGGCTTTTCTGCTATCAATCATATCCATTTTTAAAGTTATATGTTATTTTCTCCACAGTCCTTGTATAATTTTCAGCTGTCTGTGCCCCTTATTTTGTTAAGTTTTAGGGTTTTTAGTACCTTGTTAGTGAAGTAGCATTTCGTATTTTGTCATCCCTCTATTAGTAACCAGTGTTAGGGTAAGTACTACCTACCCAATTCTTGTTCTGGTTCATTGTTAATATCTTTTTTTTCCTTTCAGCACACAATATACCTCAAGGTGTGGGTAAATGCAGTCCTAAAAGGGCTGCATGGGACACACACACACACACCCTGCCAGTTTAGTGGGTACTGTGTGTGTACACATAGAGGGCTGTCCTATTTATTGCCTTTGGCCTCACAAGGTATGGGAGAAAGTTGTCATGCCTATAGGGCTAGGAAGAAGGGAGCTGCTTCTTCCACTTTGTCACTGGAAAACCCTTCCATTCCCAGGAGGGATGTCCGGCACATCCAGATTTCGGGAAGTCACAAGCTGGAGGGATCCATGTCTCTTTCTGCAAGGGTGAGATCACTGACACATGGAAGGAAGTTGTCAGCTCCCATGAGGGAGGAATCCTTGGCACTTCATGGTGAAGGGAAGTTGCCAGCGTCCAGTATAGAGTCCTACCTTCCTGACACAAGGGAAGCATGGTCTATATCATCTGATTGGGTAGCAGTCACTGGGTAGTGTGCCAGCTGACAGTCACCAACAGTCACCAGGTACTGGCCAATGGGCACTGTGCGCCAGTCACCAGGTAATGTGTCAAGTGAGAGTCATAGAAGGTCTGTCACCAGGCACCAGGCACCAAGCACCAGTCACTGGGCACTGGGTACCAGTCATTGCATAATATCCAAAAATGTCTGTCACCGGGCAACGGGCACCAAACACCGGTCACCAGGCACCATGTTGTGGGTGTTGATCACCAAGCATCAGGCATGGATCACAAAGTATGGCGATTGGTAGCGATCTCTCTGGTCACTGATCACCAAGCAGCAAGTGCCGAACACCAAGCACTGAGCAGCAGGTAATGGGCATCGGGCACCAGATACCTGTTTTCAGACCAGGCATTAGGTTTTGATCATCAGCCTAGTTTGATAAAACCCCCTTTTTCTATGTTTCCGTTCAATCCCAATGGACATTGGACTGAGAGTTTTGATGACCTTTCTAAGGCAAGAGATGACACCCATTCTTTCTTGATGTTCCTGTTCAACACCAGTGGGGCTTGGGAACTCCCACAACCCAGTGGTGAGTCAGCCATGACTCCTTCTCCTACCATGACATCATGGATGACTTTGCTGTGGCTCCATGATTCGGTGGACTGGGCATGCCGTAAATCATTCTAACCTCCTACAGTCTTGTTATCAAGGGAAAAGGAGGGGAACAGCCACTCGCTGCCTCCATGAGGAAGTCATGAACCCCTTTCTGCAGGGACAGGAGAAGAATGTTAGTCTGTTAACAACTCCCCCCAATTGTCTTGTGAGCAGGAAATTGTTGCCTTCTCCAAGGAGATGAGACAGAATAGTCCTGTCTCACCATGAAAACAAGGCCAGATAACAATCTACAAATTTTGGTTGACGCATATGGTTTCCCAGAAGAACAGGTCATGTTGGGTCCTTCACTTTTGGCATCTCCATCATTGTCCCACCCTACAGGTGATGGAGGAGGAGGAAGTGTGCACCTTTGACAAAGCAGTAAATGAGATTTACTGCCACCTTCCCCAGATCTGTGTCCAAATCCTTTTGGATAGTCAGACACCAGAATCCTCTCCAGTTTGAAGAGGCTCTCTGGGGCACAGCCTAATGGGATCTGATGTCACTCAGCAGTGGTGAGGGAGCTAACTCAGTCATTGTCTCAAGGCCAAGAAGCAGTCAGACAGCAGAAAGGGTGGTATGTCTCTTTGTCTGCACTCCATCCCTTGGTTTCAGCCTCCAGCTACAGGGTGCATTCACCCATTTGGCTCCTTAAGCCCCCCTGCCTTTGACTTATGTGCTTGCCAGGTGGGGAATTCAGCAGGGACCTGGGTCTGTCTCCCTATCAAGGCTGTCAAGGCTTTGGAACTGAAGGCATGGAGACACTAGTTACCATAATCTCCCATGCTGATCTTTTTTCAGCTGGCTGCTTAATTATGTTGAAGGAGGAATCATTATGTCCAACTGCATTGCAGAGGTTGTTGGAGGCCATTGCCAAGACATTGAGACACACACTCGTGATGTCCATGACACTCTTTGCAGAACTTCTTCACCGCTGTAGGAGTGCCACCTCGGAGACATCAAAGGTTTTGCTGGAGCAAAGTAAAAGCCTTTTGTGAGATGCCCCTCTTAATGCGGGGATGTTCTACAAAGGGCAGATCCCTACTAAATTTGAGTGATCAGAAACATCAGGCCATGGCTGAGGTATCAGGCATGGCTAAATCGGCAAAGAAATGCCCCCTTTCTGGAAGGTAAATGGCTCCCTCTCCAAAACTCTTTAAGCAGGGGAACCAACAGAACCATCAGACCCAGTTTAGAATTCCTTTCCCCCCATATATCTCATGATGAGATGGTCAAAAGAGCCAGGGGAGGAAGTCTACAGACCCTCCACCTTCCCTAAGGAATGGGGCAATTTTCCCTAGGGAGTTGCACCCTCATCTGCAAAGTTCCCCTCTTCTTAACATTCCTGTATGTTCCAGACTAGCTTTTTTTTCAAAGGCTTTGTCAGACCTTGCAGACAATGCATGGGTTCTTTGACAATAAAGGAGGGTAGAGAGAGTGATGAACAACTAAAGTCCAGGATTTTATTTCCAGATGTATCCAGTTTCAAATAAAGGGGGAAAGTTTCAACACATTATCAATCTTTCCCCATTGAACAGTATTCTTCTGGAAGAGTGTTTCAAGATTGAGACATCCACCTCATTCAGGAATGCCGTCAGACAGAATGACTGGACAGTCTCCATAGATCTCCAGGATGCTTATCTTTACATCCTCATCCTCCCAGCATACAGGAAATTTCTGCAGTTTTGTCTGGGACATGAGACCTTCCAATTTCAGCCTCTTCCTTTCAATCTAGCTTTCATTGCAAGATCCTACACCAGGTTGATGGGTGTAATAGCAGCTGTTAAAGGTCCTTAGGGGTCCCCATTCTCCAGTACTTCAACACCTGGTTGATGCACAACGTCCTCAAATGTGCCCTTCTGAAGGCTCTGTTTCCCCATTGAAGACAGTGACTCATATAGACCTAATCCCCAATTAGAAGTCAGATCTGATCCCTTCTTAGATGTTTGTTTATGTGGGGATGAATTTTCTCTCACATAAAGGGATAGTCCATGTTCCTCCTGACAGAATCTCACAAAATTCTTGCTCTCATAGCAAGACTGAACGAGAAGACTTCATTGTCTCCTCACCTCTACCACTCTTTTTTGGGGATACTGAATGTGGCAGTGGACTTAGTTTCCCTATGAAGGTTTCATACGCAGCCTCAGCAGTTCTTGCTTCTAGCAAACTGGAGACCTCACACAGAAATGTGAGCTTTTTTTTTGGGGGGGGGGTCATTTCAGGGGTATGTCAACTACATAAGACATGGTCACTAGGGTCATAGCATACATCAGATGTCAGGTAGGCTATTTGTGGTAAAACTAATTTTCATTATGTAATATTTACCTGCCATTATTACCCAAATCCCTCATCCCTACCCATTCTGATGTTTCAGTCTCAATCCAAGTCAAAGAAGGATGATATTCTGATTGTCTAAAGTTGACTAAGGTATCGGCCTGGGTCTAAAGTTGACTAAGGTATTGGACTGGGTCTAAAGTTGACTAAGGTATCGGACTGGGTCTAAAGTTGACTAAGGTATCGGACTGGGTCTTTAAGTTGACTAAGGTATCGGGCTGGGATCATTTTGTTTGTTATTTTAGACCTCCAATTAATATTTGGAGGGAAAAATTTCCTTGGACTGGGGACTAGCCCTCAGGAAAAGATAAATGAACACAGTAATAGCAGGTAAGTATTACGTAATTAAAATTAGTTTTACGCCCCTCCCCACTACATTTTCACATACACCCATGAAAATTGCAATGTAAATACTAAGTTCATAATTTTCACACATTAGTGACTTTTGTGTTTTCAGCTATCCATTTGTTACACCCTCAATAACTTAGATCCTTTTTTATATACCTTCATGAAATTTGGTATGTGGAGGTATCTGAATGAGGGTAACTCATTGATTTTGTATGTGAATGCATCTTAAGGAGAGTAACTCAGCCATACCAAAAGTAGATCACTGTGACCTAATTTTAAGGTTTGACTGATTCCAGTATTTTCCTCTGTACCAAGTCTTTATCTTCTCAGCTACACCAGATGTCCTCTTGCTGGCGAGGGGATTTGTGTTTTCAAGTGAACACTTATTTGAGTAAACATAACTTTTTTAAGACATCAGCTATGAAAAAAGCTGATAATTGTTTGAACCTTCAACAATAATGCTATTCATGTTTCGTTGTGTTTCTGTTCAATTAATGTTAATGATTAATGTTTTGTTGTGTTTCTGTTTGATGCATTGTGTACAGTTCTTGTTCATTCCAGGGCAAACAATAGTCACTGATGCATACAATCAACTGACATACACACCTTAGCACCAAACAATGTTGTTGTTGAAATAAGTTTATTACCTAAATTGATAAATCAATTAATTTACCTACCTAATTAAGTAATTGCAAATCATCAAAGTTAATCTCACAGCAAAGTTCATTGCAACTATCGTGCACTGCTTTATAACAAAAAAATCACAAAATGAAAGCTGCCTTAATGCACACATGGCTTGGCCATTTTGTCACCCAATCTTGATGTGATCAATTGACCTGGAACTGAAAATTAGTCAGTTCTTTAAAAACAAAATGCTGTCTGCCCCCAGATAAGTAGTGTGAGATATTTTATGTATGTATATAATGTTTTTAATTAGCTTGTGTGAGTTTATTTGGAAGGAATGTTGTATTCAGATTTGAATGGAATCTAGCAAAGAAAATTCTAGATGGGTGAAATTTATACAGACACCATGTAGTGACCTTGACACAGATTCACTTGCGTAGTGAAATGTAATTGTGCTATATCTTTCATTTCATTATTCTTAGATTAATTTATCATAATTTTTCATGTCCATCATTCCATCCTTCTGTCTATCCTCTATCTGGCTGTCATTAGCACATATAGTCTCACAGTTTTTGATGGATCACCATGAAACTTGGTAAATATTATGGTCATAATCTGAGATGTGCTTATCGACAAATCACTATGCTTCCACATTTTTTGTTAGAGTTATTGCCCTTTTTTGCTTTCTTACAGTGTATGCGCAACTAGTCTGGCAGTTTTTTATGGATTGCCATGAAACTTGGTAAATATTATGGTCATCATCTGAGATGTGCTTATCGACAAATCACTATGCTTCCACATTTTTTGTTAGAGTTATTGCCCTTTTTTGCTTTCTTACAGTGTATGCGCAACTAGTCTGGCAGTTTTTTATGGATTGCCATGAAACTTGGTAAATATTATGGTCATCACCTGAAGATGTGCATAAGGACAAATTACTTGGTTTCTGCAATTTTTGTTGAAGTTATTTCCCTTTTTGTCTTGTAGCTTAATGCAGTATATGATACAATCTTGTTAGCATAACTAGTCCTATAGTTTTAGATGGATTGCATTGAAACTTGGTGAATATTATGGTCATCACCTGAAGATGCATGTGTTGATGAATCTCTTTCTTCCCACAATTATTTTAATGATATTATCCTTGTTGTCTTGCAGCTTAATTCAGTTTTTGACACCATCTTATTAGCTGAACAAGTCTTGCAGTTTTTAATGGATTGCCATGAAATTTGGTAAATATAATGGTCATCACTTGAAGATGTGCATTTCGACAAATCACTTTGCTCCTGCATTTTTTTTTTATTGCTTTTTTTGTCTTGTAGCTTAATGCAGTGTATGACACTATCACGTTGATGCAACTTAAGTCCTGCAGTGTGTCTTGCAATTGCTGTGAAACTTTGAAGATACATATTATGGTCATCATCTAAAGATACACATATTGATGAATCTTTGTGCTCCCATGATTTTTGTAAGAGTTATTGCCCTTTTTGACTTACCACTGGATGCAATGTGTGTAGTTTTTAATGGATTGCTGTGAAACTTGGTACATATTATGGTCATCATCAAAAGATATGCAAATTGACAAATCACACTATTTTCAGAAGAGTTAATAGCTTTTCCGCTCACCAGGCCATAAGACCAGTGGAGCTTATGGTATGGTCCTACATCCATCTTTTGTCGTCAGTTGTCTATCATCAATCAGTCAACATTTGCTTGTTACCACTCTGGAATCCATTTTTCTGATCAGATTTTGATCAAACTTGGCATATAGGCTTATATCTTAAAGATTTACAATGAGGTTGATAATGAGCAAGATCCATGCATATTACTGAGGTGATCTTACATCTGATTGGCTGACCTTGTTGCCACTCTGGAGACCATATTTCTGATCCTATTTTGATTAAATTTGGAATTTATGTCATGCAGATCTCGGACAAGTTCAATAATGAGTGAGATACTTGCATACTAATGAGGTGATCTTGCATCAGATTGGCTATATATTAAGCGTGTTACCACTCTGGAAGCCATATTTCTTATCAAGTTTTGCTCAAACTTGAAAAATGGGCTTATATCCTTAAGATCTTGGATGGAGTCCATAATGAGTGAGATCCACACATAGGAGGTGCTCTACAAATATTATGTACTTCTGAGAGGGTGAAAGGTGTAAGGTGAAGTTGTTTGAATTTGCAACATGCACAATAAAAAAATGTTGGCATACCTCTATGCTGCTCTCATGTACTGTGGTTGAAATTTCTTTACATATTGTAGTTGTGGAAATTGTACATGATCTAAGCACATAGCTGACAAAAGTGACCTCTCCCATGTACTCGAAAAATCAGATTGAATTAGTCCAAAGTACACTATATTTAGCAGTTATTGAAAAAGGGAAAATTAATTTTGCCAGAGTAGGCAATACCAGCTTCTGAAAGTATAATGAATGAATTACAAAATATATCGAAAGTAAAAAAAAGTTATTGGCTCTTTTTTTTTTTTTACAATTTACCTTTGAAGTCCAGAAAGTGAAAATGACCAAGTGGAACTAGCAGTTTTTTTATAGATGCACATCTGAAGTAAGACCAAGCTGTGTACTTTATAACCAAAATTTCACCCATCAATCACACACAAAAATAAAGGGAATTGAAAGTTCTTTTAACAATACCTAAGATAGACAAGGTCTTTTTTAAATAGCCAGGATAACCAGTGAGGAAAACCTGGAAAAATCTTTTTCTTTAAAAATCTAACCCTATGCAAAATATGAAACTGTAGAACGTCACCATATTAATGTTATTATCTTGCATCTGATTGACTTACCTTGTTGCCACTCTGGAGGCCATACTTTTCATCCAACTTTTGTCAAACTTGGAATATATGCTTATATCATTAAGATATTGAACAAGTTTGATAATGTGTGAGATGCATGCATGTAAATGAGGTGATCTTGCATATGATTGCCTTAGCTGCTTTGATTATGATCTGACTTGAAATATGGGCTTACATCATCAAGATCTTGAATGATTTGGATAATGTGAGGATTCCATGCATATTAATGAGGTGATCTTGCATGTGATTGGCTGAGCTCATTACCACTCTAGAGACTCTATTCTGATCCAATTTTGATGAAACTTGTTAAATAGGCTTTAATCATCAAGATCTTGGATGAGTACAATTATGAGCAAGATCCATGCATATTAATGGGCTGATTTTGCATTTAATTAGCTAAGCTTTTCAACATTTTAACAACTCTATTTCTGGTCATATTTGTTTATCAAATTTAGTAAATAGGTTTTTATCATCAAGATATATAATGTTTCTTATTATGACCAAGATTGATGCATTATAATGTAATCTTGCGTCTGATTGGCTGAGCTTTTTACCACATGTGAGACTATTTCTGACCTGATTTTAATAACACTTGATAAATAGGAAACTATGGTAAAGATGTTGGATGATTTCCATTTTGGGTGAGACCTATGCATATTTATGAAGTTAATCTTGCATCAGATTGGCTGATTTTCTGTTATCACTCAGGAGACTGTTTAAAAAAATGAATAGGATTTGATCAACCTTGGTAAATAGGCCTGTGCCAATAAGATCTTGGTTGAGTATGTTTATGAGGTACATGACCTTGCATCTGATTGTCTGAGCTCATCAACACTCTAGCGACTAGATGAGGTTTTTATCAAACTTGTTAAATAGTCCTATTTTCAAGATGTTGAATGAGTTTGATTATGAGGAAGATTTATGCATATTAATGAGATAATCTTGTATCTGATTGACTAAGCTTATTACCACTCTGGAGACCAAAGCCCAATTGGATTTTGGTTCACATTGGTGAAAAAGCTTATATTATCATTGTCATAGACAAGTTCTATAATAAGTGAGATTTGCACCTATTAAACTGATGACTTGAATCTAATTGGTTGAGTTTGTTACCTCTCTAGACGTAGAGACTATATTTACCTTATAATTTCTAAAAAAATTTGGTAAATGGGTTTTTATCATCAAAATCTTGGAGGACTTCAGGAATAACCCATAATTTATGCATATTAATGATGACTTTAGGTTTAGAAAGAATTTTTATCAGGATATAGCAAAATAGGTAAAATCAAGATGCATACCTGTCAATGTCCCAGACCATGTGGGGGGGGGGGGGGGGGGGTCAGACTCAAAAAGAGGTCCCAAGGCAGGGTGGGCAGTGCATGTGACCTAAAAAAGTGACATTGTACAGTTGAGAAGAACTTATCTACTCGTATAAGCCTATAGAAAATGACTGTAAAAAGGCATCTTTAATATGCATAATTTATGGGTCATACCTGAAGTCCTCCAAGATTTTGATGATAAAAACCCATTTACCAAATATATATATATATATACTTTCTTTAAAACATTTAATACACTTTTAAACAGAAAATAGTTGGTAGACTTGTCAGATGTCAGCACCACACACACTTATGTGCACAGACTTATATAATCACTAACACGTAGACGTTTAATAAAAAGAAATATACCAAGTTTCTATATTTAAAGTCC
This sequence comes from Margaritifera margaritifera, assembly GCA_029931535.1. Taxonomy (NCBI): domain Eukaryota; kingdom Metazoa; phylum Mollusca; class Bivalvia; order Unionida; family Margaritiferidae; genus Margaritifera; species Margaritifera margaritifera. Next base: position 1,883,928 of record JAQPZY010001522.1, on the reverse strand, counting down.
ATTCGACATTGGAATACAGTCTTAACTAGTTACAGTCTTTGCTGCTCTCAATAGTTCAGTGGAGAATCAGAGGTGTTTAAGTGTCATTAAGAGTTCATCTTTGCACTCATCTGAGACTGGATGGTACTGTTCAGACTTCCCCAAAGATCTTGTCAAAGTTTTCTCAGAATAGAAAATGATCCTTCAACATCTGCATTGCTGTGAGGGAGTGTCAAACACGTACTGGCCACACTAGTTAGAATATTTAAACATGTTGGTTACTTTGGGGATTGTGCTCTGCATTCATACATTGTCCCGATGCAGGGTGGTGTTAATATGTCGATGGATATAGTGCATCCAGAATAGCTAATGTCTATATTTTGTCTGCAGTATGTGCAAAGAATAAAATGCTTCCCCTTGCTAATGTGCTTCACATAGTCGAACTCCATCAACCAGGAGTTCTAAAAGTTGCTGGGCTTTGCTCACTTCGCTAATGGCTCATCCTTCTCAGAATCACAGCTGCATTTTGATATTTTGCTGTCAAATATGAATCACACTTCCACACCATTCCAACTACCAAAATAATATATGGAGTAAAATGTAACTTCAAATAAATGTTGCAGCTGATCATGAACTAGCCAATAATCTTTAATAAATATGACTTAAACATTATCATTCAAGGCAATGAAGAGTAGTAACGTTTGTTTCTTCAACACACATCTCTTTGATTTACCTAACTTAAAATGAATTGGGTTGTTCCACTTAATGTACTTTACCTATGCAAAGGGTTCTTAACACAACATCACCCAAGATATTGTCAGTCAGTTAAGTAATCTGTGCAAGGGTGGTTGTTTATCTCTGACCAACTTAACTTTTAATAACATCTGACAATCAACTGCATAAACTGTCCAGAGGTGATAGTCTTCCATTAGCATTAGGCACAACTGATTACTGTTTATACATGTTATGGGCATATATTATGGTGATAAGAAAGCTCTTTCTCCCTCTCCTTGTTTTATACTAAGATTACTGAAAATCATGCTTTCAGAAACATGACCATGTTGGGGGGATGGTGCGGGTGGAAGTAAAATATCATGTTTTTCACATGACATGTTGTGTTCTGGCATGTATGAACATGATATAAAGTTTGGGAAATAGCTTACATAGGTTGTGGTTTTACAATACTACAAAATCCTGCCTGGTGAAAAGGTGAACTGTTGAGTGATGTAATCCATGTTTGTAATATCACGTTCACTTTGGCCTCTTGTTTTGACTATAGATTTATTTACATCACAGTGCAGGAGTGGGATGTGACAGAGGTTAAATTATTATGGATTCACCGTTATGGATGTAATTAGATCAGTTGGTTATTACACATGTATTTGAACTATTAATGCTATTCATTTGCTGATTTTATTATACATGTATGTACCAATATATGGTTCTCTCCAGAAAATTAAATATTAAAAATGTAATCACTGTGTTTTAAAAAAAATTCATGTAATATGCATCAATTTAAGTTGATAGCTGCATTATTGAAGTGCATAGTTTTTAGTCTGACCCCAGTCTGTATAGCCTAGAGAATACCCATGAAACATTTTCTTCAATTAACTTACTTGTCGCAATATTGCAGGATACATTACACAATATGATGACATTCTGTTGACCACAACCATCGTGTATATCAGGGTTTCCCAGTATTCCTCTGTGAAAACTACTAAATCATATAACTTGTCAAAAGAAATTATTATCATGAAATAAATTGCAAACAAATTGACTGGAGTTTTTATAGTAACATGCTTTAATACTTAAACATTCATATGTATTGTTTATTATCTTCATTGTCATTTGTTTCTTTAAAACATACACATCTCATATTCTTATCTATTTTAATCTGCTACAATAAATGGTATATGGTTTTACATTTCACTCCCTTTATTGTAACACTTGAGTCAAACCAGAACTTCTGGGGCCTTCTCAGTTGATGCTTTTGATTGTAAAGAAAACTAGAAAGTCATTTATACAGGCAAAGTCAGACTGCTCCAGTGAATCACAAACTGAAAATACTTATTTGCTGTATTGTCTACACTACATTGGTAAGTTACTGAGTTTATAAGGGGAGGCAACTCCATTGTCTTGTCATTCACATAGTAGTCTAGGCCATATCTGGTTCTGGTTTGAAACAGGCTGAGTGACTAAAGCTAATACTATAATGGATGTAGTACATAGTATTAGCAAAATTCACCATAGTAATACTCTGGAACTTTTTGATTAACAAGCACCAAGACTTAATTTCTTCCTTGTACGTCATTAATCTTACCACACCATCACAGGTTTCTATTGATTGGTTCTTTTGATATTTAGCATAATCAAACTGCTCCATTTTCAGTTTCATAATGCAGCTAATAACTTTAAGCATTAGGTAAAATATGAATCCAAGAACATTTTAATCTCAGCCTGAAAGATTGAGATTTCCTCTATGTCTGCCCACAAATAAACTCCCATGTTTTATTCTGCTTTGGGAAAACAAAGTTTCTATTAAACCATTATATTTATATGCATCTTTAACATTCTGCATACAGGTTTATTTCAGATGAGATGTTTCTATCATTTGTTTTACAAATTCATAAACTAAACTTTACACAAAATTAAAAGGTCAACTAAATCTATAAAAAAAATATGAGAAAGGAAAATGTTGTTTTTAAACAAAAACAAATACAAGAAAATGAAACAAACACAATTCTCATCTGCAGATGTGATTTGAAGAAGACTTGTTTACAGCAGCTGGACTTAAATTTCCTATGTATGTGTAGATCTGACTTCCAGGATCTGGACCAATATTTTTTTTGCAGTTTTACCAAATATTCACCTCATGCATTATTTCAGTCTGTCTCTAATAATTTGAATAATTATATACTCATTTTTTTCTCAATTACTGTAGCATTTCCCAGAGTGTGTGGTATTTCTCCATACTGCATTGTATAATATTGCACAACACATTCATAACATGCTCTCAAGTTCATGGTAATCTGCATATGAATACTTGGTTGTATTATTTTGTGTATGGTGGTGTATTTCCCTAGAATTAACAGAAATGAAACTAGTTTGCTTTGAATAGTGTTTCCTTTTCATTATTTAATTAATAATTAATTGAAAATAACTATCAATTTTAATTGAATAATACTTGTTTTAGATGTTGCAATTTTAAATAATTCCTTAGCGGATCAGTGATGACATCAGAATGTTATATCATAAAAAGCATTATTGTTAGCTATCATTACTGTTAGCTATCATTACTGTTAGCTATCATTACTGTTAGCTATCATTACTGTTAGCTATCATTACTGTTAGCTATCATTACTGTTAGCTATATGCAGACCTGAAAAAGAGTTATCAGTTGTGAAAGATAAATACCAATACCTCTTTTTCTCCATGCATTATATTGGGAGACAAAACTAGTTCGGTTTGGAATCACTCATAGATATAACAAAAACAGTATATAATGAATCCTTGACTACATTTGAATGGGAAAATATAAACTCATTTTTTTTTTCTGAATAATACTGCACTTCTAACATCATACAGTATCACTCCAAAAAGAACTTGTTTATATTTTCCCATACAAATGTGGTAACCTATGAATATTTCATATTTCAAGTACCGTATGTACTCACGTATAAGCCAATTCCAACTGCAAACTGCATAGACCCAGATCTGCCATCACATAATGCGCCAGCAGATCTGGGTCTATGCAGTTTGTAAGGACTAATTAGTAGAACAAACAACATAGACCCTGATCTGCTGGCGCATTATGCGTCAGCAGATCAGGGTCTAAGTTGTTTGCATTTGGAACTGGATTATACATGAGTATAGACGGTACATATGCTTTAACCATTAAAACACTTTGCTTTTTTCCCTCTACATAGCTCCATGCTTTTCAAAGACATGCTAATGGTATATCAGTTTCAGATTCAGATGGCACTCAGATTGTTCACTTGAAATCCACATTTTCCGTGTAGAATAGTACATTTTTCAGTGAAAACAGAAAGTGTATCATTTTCAGCAAAAGGAATCACCTCCTCAAAATCAAACCCCAGTAGAAACATTCTGTATCCACTATTACACTGTGTTAACGCCATAGTAGTAATTTCAGCAATTCCTGCTTAAGCCCTTTTTTGTTCTGATCCATGATATAACAACTGTAGTCCACCAATAAAAGCTGTGACAAAATGCAATGGTGAAAAAACGGACTTTGATGATTGGGCAGAATGTTACAGAAATTGAGGATTTTTCATAATTTGATTTCACCACAATGGATACACTTAACAGAATGTTTTTGCTTTTTGTACATGAAGAAACAAAATTATCAGGAAACTAATATAGTGTGTATTCCAAATATCAAATTTACATAGTATCTGACACAGTATTACACCATCTTTAAAAAAAGATCCTATGTTAGGTGACATTTTGAATGTAAAATACACAGATATTGCAATTTATGAAAGATAATTAACAGCAAATTTTTTCTTTAAAAAATCTTTTTTTGGAATAGGTATGGAATTATTTCCATGTACAAAAAGCCTGATAATTATGTTTTATTTGCTTTTTAATAAGTTAATTTATTTGAATAATTAGGAGAAGACAAATGGATTTTCCTGGCTGTCAGTTTTCATTCAATAAGTCTGTATATCTACAGTAAACCTATTCACATTTTTTTCCCTATCCCTTTTCTTCTTCTTATCTCTCATGGTGACTAGGTTTGCCAGTCTGGTCGCCTTCTAAGGTCCAACAAAGCACTGGGTGTCTATAAACTGGATGTAAACACAGTCTATGCACAGCCAGGTATTATAGAAATTATATTTTTTCATTATATCACAAAAGTTGTACTGTTCTTAATGCCACTTTGATTTAATCTCATTCAACCAGATGCTCACATGGCTCCATGAGAGCTTCCCCATACGAGGGTCTGGTAACACTAATCTCTGTAACTGATAGAAGGCACTTCAGTAAATCTTCATAGAGTGAAACTTCAAAGGCATTTCTCCCTATCTAATAATTTTCCTAGAGATATTTCTGCAATCACTCAAAGCAAAATAATATTGGAAACTTTCAATGATAAAATTGAACACCACTACCCATGCAGGAGGTGTATCTCAATCAGCCAATGAAAATGTTAATGTGTATGTGAATTGTGATGTCATCTTACGATCATAATGATTGAAGACCTTATCTTATCAGCCAGTGAAATCGCTCTTCCAATTTTTGGGAAAGTCTCATTTTGGTGTTACAAGAGAAACTCTGTAAAAACCCTCATATGGCAAAGATCCCATGGGGTCCCTTGAGAATCTGGTTGAACGAGACTACACTTTGATTTAAAGACTGTTTTTATCACGGGGCCTCTGTTAATGTATTTTGATAACAAAGTACGTGTGTGAGCTTCATCATGCTGTCATTATTTTGAACATATTTTGACCATTCCTCTGTTATAACACTTAAAGTATGGTGGAAAAATCATTGAAATAAAAAAGAAGCAATATAATATGTTTGACAGGAAGGCATAATGAAGAATATTACAAACTTGCCAATCAGTTATAACTAATAGCAGATTGAAATCATAAATCAGTTTTTAAAATAAGCCAAAACCAATGCAAAAGAGCAACCACCCATTCGATCTCTTTTCACAAAAGATTTATTACTGTTTATGACATATACAAATGAAGAGTTGTGTTGTAAGATGGTCTATCATAATAGATAACAGACTAGAATTTTTACAGTTTAACACAAATCAGAGAGAATACATCTGTAGAAGTATTAGTTTACTATAAACTTATAATGATAATTTGATACATAGTTTGAAAATGAACTTATTTTACATGTTAGAAAGCCTTTTTATCATCAATTTGTATATACCTGACAAAAAGGTGGAGCATATATTGCCATGATGTCTGCCCATATGTACATATGTCTGTCTGAACATTATTCTGTCTGTTACCTTTATTGTTTCTGGACAATAACTTCAGGTTTACACCATCTGCCTTTAAAAACTTTGTGGATGGCTTACACTTAGGTTAAGGCAGAAACCTGTTTATTTTTTTTCTTAAAGTCCAAAGGTCAACGTTATTGTGACTGAAAGAAGAACAATTGTTTCTGCACTGTAACATTAGTTCTACATCACAGACCTGGACTAAACTTTCCGGATGGCTTGTACTTGGAGTAAGGAAGAAGCTTATTGATTTGGGGTCAAAGGTCAAGGTCACTGACAGAAAAAAAACGAAAAATGGTTTATGCACAACATTTTCAGTTCTCAATCATGTACCTTCACCCAAATTGTATGGATTGCTTACAATTTGAGTAAGCAAAAAGCTTATTGATTTTGGGGTCAAAGGGCAAGGACACTGTGGGTGAAGGAGAAAAATGGTTTTTGTTCTTCAGTTCTAGACCATGTACTGTGACCAGAGTTTGTAGAGGGCTTGTACTTAAAGGTAAGAAATAAGTCTGTTGATTTTGGGGTTAAAGTGTCAAAAGGTAAAGGTCATTGTGACTCAAAGAAAAATTAGTTTTGCACAGTATGTTTTGTTCCAGAGTAAGCTCATTAACCAAGATTTGTGGATAACTTGCACTTAGGGTAAGAAAGAAACCTTTGGATTTGGGGATCCATAGATCAAGGTCATGGTAAGAAAATAATTGATTCAGCACAGTAGTTTAGCTTAAGACTGCATACTTAAAACAAAGGTCAAGGCCATTGAGAACCCAGTGTTGCACCTTAAGTACAGGATCATGCGTTTCCTGCAACATTTGTCCAATGTACCCAAAATATTGACCCCTGTGCCCCCAGGGTGCATTTTCATCAGCAAATATAAAAAAATACACCTACAACATTTTTTTTGTGGATGTCCATCCACATCTGTGTTGGCACTAGCAATGACCAGAGTCACTAAAGGTGATAAAAACTGTAAGATGGCAATTAGTATCCATTTTAAAACAATATATCTGGCAATGAAAACATTTCAAGGTTTGTGGTAGTCAGCCGAGTTGCAATGTAAAGGCTTTGATGACCGGTATTGTAACATATTTTGAGGTTAAAGTCACACCAACGGCAATGAAAATTTGATTTATTTTTGAGGTTGAATTAATGACAAAAGAGACTAAATTGATGCAAATGCACAATTTGTCATTAAATGAATGATGTATTAATTGGAAAAATAATTCAGAAAAAATGGGTAATTTTTATAACAAATGCTGGTAGATAATGAGTGAACATGTACAATATTCAATGTAAAAGTGGAAAGCTCCCAACTTGGACAAAGGGAGCTAACTGCTTTAGTATGTACATACATATCATGGTGACATTGATAATTACATCATTGGTGTGCACCTATTTATGATGAGCTTTATCCTCATGAAATTTAATCAAATAATCATTTTTTAAGTGTGCAGTGCAGTGTGAATATGGTTTACTTCTTTTCATTAATCTGGAAACTAGTCTGGCACTTTTTCAGCTACATGTAACATGTGTCGGCAATAAGAATGTTAAGATAAAACAGTCATGGATAGCAATCCAGGAACAAATTTTTGAAGGTTTTTCTTAGTTTCAGTGAATACTTTGTATCGTTCTGGTTGTTCTTACTCTTTGTTTAAACTAATCTATTTGATGTATGGTAGTCATCGATGTACAATTATCATGTAACTGTGAACTGAGTAGACCTGGATCTGCTGTCAAATTATGTATCAGCACATCAGGGTCTGCTGTCAAATTATGTATCAGCACATCAGGGTGCGAGCTGTTCATTCTGTGATTTCAAGTGAACAGTATAGACCCTGATCTGCCAGGATATTATTCACTGACAGATCTGGGTCCACAATTTTCACAGTTGGGTGTGCATAATACAAGATGTCTCACTATAAAGCACCTCAGTATAACATTGTCCCTGATATAACGCAATAATGCTGTTATAAAAAAAATGGATCAAATTTTACTGCTTGAGTTATATATCATTCCATATTGTGTACCTCAGTATAACACTGTCCCTGATATAACACTATAATGCAGTGATACATAATGGATCCAATTTTACTAGTTGAGTTATATCATTCCATATAATGTACCTCAGTATAAGATAATATCACCTATATCAATGATTCTCAAACTTTTTGCACCCATGGCCCTCATCCAGGTATTCTGTGTATGGCTAATATATCACCTGCAGCAAGCCCATGGCCCACAAGTGGGCCATGACCAATAGTTTGAGAACCTGTGACCTATATCATGGTGTACATTTATGGCTCCCCCAAACAGTGTTATAGTGAGGGACCAGCATATACAGGGCTGTCACAAGTTTGCTCTTGATGAAATGGTGCCCCGCCTTCAGTGCCCCCATCCCTCTGCCCCCCCCCCCCCCAACCAACACCATTGGAAAAAAACTTGTCCTACTGTTTATTATTTAAATGTATTATTAGTTATGAGAATAATAACTAAAAATAAATATTTTAATGAAAAAGCTGTACATTTATTTAAGTAAAATACAGAATAAAAGAACATGATTGGCAAAATGGCGCACCCTTCCCCATGGCTTGTCGCCCATATTGCCCACCCCTTAAGGCCCTGAATATATATTGGTAATCATTGTAAAACTACTTATAAGATTAACTTTGATCTGTTGATGCATTGTTTCTTTGGTTTGATTTTATTGTAAGTAGCCTGCATCTGATTAACTTAGATCTGTTGATGCATTGTTTCTTTGGCATGATTTTATTGTAACTAGCCTGATTAACTTAGATATGTTGATGCATTGTTTCTTTGGCTTGATTTTATTGTAAGTAGCCTGATTAACTTGGATCTGTTGATGCACTGTTTCTTTGGCATGATTTTATTGTAAGTAGCCTGATTAACTTGGATCTGTTGATGCACTGTTTCTTTGGCATGATTTTATTGTAAGTAGCCTGATTAACTTGGATCTGTTGATGCACTGCTTCTTTGGCATGATTTTATTGTAAGTAGCCTGCATCTTTGCAGACCTATAATCTTAATGGTTTTTCATTGAAAAAATACTGTAACCAGAGATAAAAATGACACTTTCCTGATATTTGGTGAAACTATAATCTGACATAGAAATTAGATTACTGTGATGGACATAAATCAATTTATCAAAAGTTTTCAAGATTCTAATGTGTATTGTACTTTTAGAACCCACTATTTCATACAGGTATTATTAAGGGTTACAAAGGGGAGTAGAAAGAGCTTTAGCGCATTAGTGTTGGCAGAATTTTTAAGGGTCGATTTATAGTGTCACAGAAATAATTATTATGCTCTTCTGTCTCGGATAAATAATTATCATGTCCCATATTACTTATATTGCATCTACTTTAGATTTATAGTGAAGAAATAATAAATATTAAGTCACAGAATATACTAAATATAGATGTTTAAACTGCAAATTGATAATAGTCACAGAAGTATATTCCTTAGTTCATAAGTAAACCATACAATGAGCATTTATTTGGTCACACATTTATTTACGCAAGCAGACTGGTACCCCACAACTAATTTCAAAACCAAACAAAGAATTTAAAAAGAGAAAACCATGTGGTGTCAGCTCACCAGGCCATTTGGGCAAGTGAGCATGTAGTATGGCCCTGTCTTCATCATGCATGCTTTGTCTATTGTCTGTTCACATCCTGTTGGTTGTAGCTTCATCTCAAAATGTTCCTGGCCAATTTGCACCAAATTTTAAAGAAAGCATACTGTCATCCAGGCCTTTCCAATTTATCCCAATGATGCCAATATGAGATCTGTTATGGTTGCCATTGGAAAAACTTTAAACAACTTCATTTTCGAAAAACACGGAGCATAATTTGATTACATTTGATAGAGAGCATCCCAGCATCATGGCATAGAAATTCTGTTCAGATGATGCCAGTCCACATCAGGTATAGCCATTATTACTAAAGAATGGAAAAACTTTTAAACAACTTCATCTCCAAAACTGCTAAACAGAATTTGACCAAATTTGACTGAGAACCTCCTGGCACCAAGTCCTTTCAATTTTTTTAGACAGTGTTGATCCACCATCAAATATGGCCACCACTGCTAAAAATAGAAAACGTTTTTAAAAAAAACAACAACAAAATTTCACCAGATTTGATGGAAAGCATTGTACTAGCACAGATTAATGTACTTGGCTAAATGCATGTGCATCAGGCTGTTTAGCCAGTGTCAAACACATGAGTGATCTTGGGCCTACTTCAGCCTTCTGTTTATATTTGTTAGCAGTTGGATGTCAAACTTATAACATAGAAAAGGAACATACTGTAAGGCATAATAATAATAATAATAATAATAATAATAATAATAATAATAATAATGACTTTGTTTAAAGAAGAAGCTCATTTGGTCAATAGGCCAATCTTCCATGAGGCCTTCTACAATTACATATATATGATATACAATTTTTACAAGTTATGGTGTCTTTAGACAGCAATGCTATTAAAAACTAGATAATTGATCTATTACAACTACTACTATAAAATATGTACATGACATTAAAAATGCATACCAAAATTAGTAGTGAACCTGTATCAGATATTACAGGTGAGTTCATGAAAGAAAATTGTTTTAAAGTGGAGTAGTACTGAATTTCACAAAATTATACAAAATGTTTATTTCTGTAGATGTTGACTACGATGCTTCTTAAAACCCGTAGATGAATCAGTTAACTTTATATACAGTCGATTGGAATTCCAAAGTTTGACTTCAGAAAAAGCAAAAACTCTTGTTGAATCAGTGAGTCTAAAGATGATTTGAATATACTTCAACAAAACAAAAACAAGATAATAATTTTTTAAAATTTCGAAATTTACATTTGGTAAACAAGGTTAAAGTAACTAAAAATTATTGTTAATTAATAATGGTTTTCTCCCTGTGCATTGAGTGTATCTTTCCTCTCTCAAGATTATAAATGAAACTCTGTATATACATGTATCTGCACAGATTTGATGTAAATAGAAAATACATTGAACCAGTCTATTATACAAAGAAAAATTGATTAGCAAGAAGAATTTACAAGTTTTTTTCAAGTGAAATTGACACCCAAGGGAACACAATTTTGTTTTTTTGGGCAGGTGATGTTTATATAGAGGTGAAATATACAGGTAAACTGAAAGACATGATTTTGAAACTGGGGTGGTTGTACCTCTACAAGTATGCAGCCAGACCTGACTATCAAAGCAATTAGGCACATAATTGACCAATCAGCTGCTTGTTCAGAGGTCAGTTCACCTCCACAGTCAGGGACAAAATAACAGCTGGATTAATCCTCTTTTTTTGGACATTATCAGAAAATATGACAATGACATCACACTTTGCATACAGCCATTGCCCCCAGGTGCAACAAGTCAATAAGACATTGATGGCAGCCATTACCTAGTAGTGAAACTATTCATGAAGTTGGTCAATCCCATTTTTACTAACACAATGTCAAGACTGGGTATAATTTCAGTTATCTGCAAATAATGTTTTCTTAAGCAAACAATTACACCAACACAACTAGAGTTAAATATAAAACACCAGTACATACCACAAATTAATAATTGAAATTGAAGAATCTTGATACAAACAGTTTGAATAGATTAACAGAATCTTATCAAAGAAATATGAAAAAGCAACTTGTATCTTTCGTAGCTATTATATTCATTAAAATAAAATCTTTCCCTCCCAAATAGCAACAGATATATTATAAAAATAATGTAACCAAGCACACTTAACTGTGTACATTTGTCTAGATCCCGGTGAAAGATTTCTAATACTTAAAAATGCTAGAGTTTATATTATGGTAATCATATGGTTCTAACATCTTGAAAATAATACATACACTGATTGTAATAAGACTCACAAACGGTTGGCAAAAATTACAACTTCCATTAAAGTTGTGGATGTCAACAAAACACAATGCCACCTCCATCTTCCCATATTTGCCCTTCACCAAATGTTTCAATATGGCATCAGTAAAATACTCTGGTCCAACTAACACTTTATTGAGCTTCATGGTTTTTCTTTCCTTATGTTTTTTTTTTTAGCTCCACTGGTCATAGACCAGAAGAGCTTATGTGATGACCTCTTGTCCAGTCTCTGGCATCTGGCATCCATTAGCACAAGTTTTGCCACTCCTCCTAAACTACTGAAAGGTTTGCAACAAAACTAAATAAACACATTCCTCCCAAGGTCTAGTTTGCCCTTAATGACAATGGTGCCCCTCAGACATCCAATATATCACCACCATGGTAGCGATCTTGAAATCTTGTTTATCACTACTCCCGAGTGGATGGTCATATAGATATGGGGTTTTCACTTGAAGGCTTCTTATGATGTCTAGTTGGTCCTGAATAATACAAATGGTGCCAATCTGACATCCAATATGGCTGGCACAGTCACCATTTTAAAAATCTTGTTATTGCCACTTATCCTGAATGGATGGTCGCATTGACATGGGCTTTCATTAAAAGACTTCTTATGAAGTCTAGTTGGTCCCAAATGAAAATGGTGCCCCACAGACATCCAGTTGAAACTGTGGTGATTGCACCTGCACAAGTATGCAGTCAGGCCTGGCTATCAAAATGATTGGGCACATAATTGACCAATTTTTTATTGCTACTTATCCGGATGGTCATATCGACATGGGGTTTTCATTAAAATTGGTCATAAATGAAAATGGTGCCTTTCAGACTTTCACTTCCACAGTGGACAAATTAAAAATCTTGCTATCACCAATTCTTCTAAATGGATAATCCTATCTACATGGGGTTTTCACTAAAAGACTTATGATGTCTAATTAGTATTAAATGAAAATGGTACCGATCTGACCTCAAATATTGGAGCCAAATCTTGTTATTGCTACTTGCTGGATTTTTATCATTTAATCCAGTTTTGGGATATATCTGAAGAATACCTTGAGTAATACCACTTCAGGAACTTCATTTTTGTTTTCAAAATAATATTTCTTATCGATTTAACTGAACTTAGCATGTGGTTCCATCTTGACATTGGCTGGGACAAGTTCAGTGATCCATGATATCAGGTTCAATGTCAAAGACTATGATAAAGAATTTTGAACTGCATTTACAGATATCTTGTGGACATGTTAACTCGAACATAAAAAAATGGTTTTATTACCAAATATATTGGAGTTTCTCAAGAATATCAAAAATCGTTTCAGTACTCGGCATTTTTACTTAAGAAGAAATAGCCTTGGAATTCTGAAAATTCTTTATGGCCAGTAGAGCATCAGTCCCTTTGAGGGACTCGTGTTTTAGTTGCAAACATTTGTTTTGACAGCTTTAACATATATAATAACACTAGAATTTCATTATGTTCCAAAAGGGTCACCATTATTTTGTGCCTGTGTGTGGTGCCTGGATGTGAATTATGTGATGTCATGCCTTTTTTTCAAATAAAAACCATACCCCAGCCTTGCTTTTAAGAAAAGAGGTTTATAGATTTTGTTCTTTTTGAGCAGGTTTACTTTATATACAGGTGTCCACAATGGCAGGTTTTAATTGCACTTGTGCAATTTCAACCAACTGTCAAATTAGAAATATTCATGGAGGATTTTATTTCATTTGTTTCATGAGTGAAGAATATCTATGAAATTAGATCCACTACAACATTTTGTTTTAGATTGGGTAGTGAGTTAAACAATGTGACTATATGAAATTTTATCCCCATTAAATCATCCATTTACCCGCAAACCACAAAATTGTATCCCCATGAGTATTGTTGACTTTACATTATAATCTCGGCTGTCAAGTGTGTAGAATATTTGTCTATAGATGTAATTTCAGATAAAATCATGTAATTTTCTAATTTAACGGTAAACTCCAGGTACTTTCAGGTCACACACAAATCAAAATTGTGATATGCATCAGTTATTTGACTAGATAGTCTTTTTTTTGTCTGTCTTGCCTTGTGCATTAATAATACAGTATTTCTTCACAATAAAGGTGCCCCCCAGTATTAGATGGTCCCTTATTATAAGGTGGGTGTGGTCATGGATTTAATTTCATTATTTAATAGCAATATGTATAAAATACCTCAGTATAAGATGGTTCTTTTTATAAGGTGGGTGTGGTCATGGATTTCATTTCATTATTTAATAGCAATATGTATACAATACCTCAATATAAGATGGTCCTTTTATAAGGTTGGTGTGGTCATGGATTCCATTTCATTATTTAATAGCAATATGTATACAATACCTCAATACAAGGTAATCTCACCTATCAGATAGCCCATTTGTATGGCTCCAATGAACAGCATCATAGTAAAGGAGTACTTTACAGAGGAATGGTTAAATGATGGATCATCTATCATAGGATGGCATAAGAATTGGCAAGTGCTTTTTTTTGGCCAGTTTAGGAAAAACTTCATCACTTTTCTAGGGCCAGTTTTGGTAATAACTTCATCGTTGATTGTCAGTGGGTTAGAATAACTGAGTCTAGGATTAGGTTTACTTTTGGATACAGACTTTTGATTGACAGAATGGAATATGATCATATAGAAAAGTGACAGTTATGGATGTCTTTATTATATTTTACTCAGATAAATATTTGTTTACTATTTTAAGATGCTAACAAAAAAGATAATGACTCAATTTGCAATGATATGGCAATAACTTGTCAATATGTTGTTTTCAAATTTTAATGTGCCTTGGTCAGGATTTGATAACTCGGGCGAGAGCCCATAAAAAGTGTGAAAGCAGAAGAGATTGCATTATTGATGCTTAAATAGTACAGCATGATCTTGACATACTGTGTAAGCTGGGTAATAATCGCATACATGAAAGTAAGTGCATATGGAAAATATATGTCCATTAGCCTTCCAGTATTTTTGTAGCAAGAATAGAGATATATGTGTGTGTAAAAGAAAAAAGAAAATCTAAGATGAAAATGTTGTGTTCTGTTCCTGATTAAATGCAACTACTGGTTATCTATTTGTTCTGAATCTGCCTTTTCCTTTCTGCTATTTCATTGCCTCTGTTGAAACTGTAATTTGCTGATAAATCTGGTTGGTAAATGTGAATATACAAAATTTTACAAAATAGTTGTATTAATGTGCATTACAAAATAGTTGTATTAATGTACATTACAAAATAGTTGTATTAATGTACATTACAAAATAGTTGTATTAATGTGCATTACAAAATAATTGTATTAATGTACATTACAAAATAGTTGTATTAATGTACATTACAAAATAGTTGTATTAATGTACATTACAAAATAATTGTATTAATGTACATTACAAAATAGTTGTATTAATGTGCATTACAAAATAATTGTATTAAAAAATAGTTGTATTAATGTACATTACAAAATAATTGTATTAATGTACATTACAAAATAATTGTATTAATGTACATTACAAAATAGTTTTATTAATGTGCATTACAAAATAATTGTATTAATGTACATTACAAAATAATTGTATTAATGTACATTACAAAATAATTGTATTAATGTGCATTACAAAATAATTGTATTAATGTGCATTACAAAATAGTTGTATTAATGTGCATTACAAAATAATTGTATTAATGTACATTACAAAATAGTTGTATTAATGTGCATTACAAAATAATTGTATTAATGTACATTACAAAATAATTGTATTAATGTACATTACAAAATAATTGTATTAGTGTGCATTACAAAATAGTTGTATTAATGTGCATTACAAAATAATTGTATTAATGTACATTACAAAATAATTGTATTAATGTGCATTACAAAATAGTTGTATTAATGTACATTACAAAATAATTGTATTAATGTGCATTACAAAATAGTTGTATTAATGTACGTTACAAAATAATTGTATTAATGTACATTACAAAATAATTGTATTAATGTGCATTACAAAATAATTGTATTAATGTGCATTACAAAATAGTTGTATTAATGTGCATTACAAAATAGTTGTATCAATGTACATTACAAAATAATTGTATTAATGTACATTACAAAATAATTGTATTAATGTACATTACAAAATAGTTGTATTAATGTGCATTACAAAATAGTTGTATCAATGTACATTACAAAATAATTGTATTAATGTACATTACAAAATAATTGTATTAATGTGCATTACAAAATAGTTGTATTAATGTGCATTACAAAATAATTGTATTAATGTGAATTACAAAATAATTGTATTAATGTACATTACAAAATAATTGTATTAATGTGAATTACAAAATAATTGTACTAATGTGAATTACAAAATAATTGTATTAATGTGCATTACAAAATAATTGTATTAATGTGCATTACAAAATAGTTGTATTAATGTGCATTACAAAATAGTTGTATTAATGTACATTACAAAATAATTGTATCAATGTACATTACAAAATAATTGTATCAATGTACATTACAAAATAATTGTATTAATGTACATTACAAAATAATTGTATTAATGTGAATTACAAAATAGTTGTATTAATGTACATTACAAAATAGTTGTATTAATGTGCATTACAAAATAGTTGTATTAATGTGCATTACAAAATAATTGTATAAATGTACATTACAAAATAGTTGTATTAATGTGCATTACAAAATAATTGTATTAATGTACATTACAAAATAGTTGTATTAATGTACATTACAAAATAATTGTATCAATGTACATTACAAAATACTTGTATTAATGTACATTACAAAATAATTGTATCAATGTACATTACAAAATAGTTGTATTAATGTGCATTACAGAATAATTGTATTAATGTACATTACAAAATAATTGTATTAATGTACATTACAAAATAATTGTATTAATGTACATTACAAAATAATTGTATCAATGTACATTACAAAATAATTGTATTAATGTACATTACAAAATAGTCGTATCAATGTACATTACAAAATAATTGTATTAATGTGTATTACAAAATAGTTCTATTAATGTACATTACAAAATAATTGTATTAATGTACATTACAAAATAATTGTATTAATGTACAATCACAAAATAGTTTTATTAATGTGCATTCACTATTATAATAATAATAATAATAATAATAATAATAATAATAATAATAACAATAATTGTAATAATAATAATAATATTAATAATAATGACTCTGTTTAGAGAAGGTAACTCAATTAGTTACAGAACTAATCTACCTTGAGATCTTATAGTTGTTATGTACAATATACATGTATACAGTATATACTGCACAATGTGATAAATTTGGCTTGACACTTTAGAATCGAGTTATTCTGAAAATCAAAGTTTCAAGCCGAGAACACATGCAGAAGCATCAGTGAATACATAAACGTATATAAAATATCATACTGTATTGAAACTTTCATCTGTGAAAAAGACGTACAAGCTGAGAAAAGCAGGAGGTATTTATATTACTTAGATCTGTTTGATTGTCTTAAGATTTCATCCATTTGAGACATTGATTATGAAAAGAAGAAATGCTAGGAGCCTGCCTTATGTCACTGGGAATAATGTCCCATACCAGTGGACCAGTATATTGAAAGCTCTTTTTAAACGGTTCCTTCTTTGACCTTGGTATTATAATGTAATTTTTTTTTTACCTTTAATAGACCTTAAATTTGGAGTACCATCAGCATCTCTTTGGTGAAAGATATTGCTTAGGTAGACAGGAATGACTTTTCTGAACACTTAATACATACATTTGGCCTTTTTAAGAAATATTCTTTCATGTATTGGTAAAAATTTTATATTATTCATTGCATCCTGAAAATTGTCTATACATTGATCTAGAATAAAATGGCATGCCCTCTTTTGGAGTCTTAAAAGTTTTGTTATGTTTGAATTAGAGGCATTACCCCAAATTACATTACATTAGTCCAAATATGGCTGAATATAACTTTTATAAAAGATGACCCTATACTGAAAAGGAGTGAATGTTCTGATTTTCTTAAGTAGCCAAAGATAAGAATGAACCTTTTTTTAAAACATGTTTAATATGAATAGATCAAGTTAGATTGTTATCTACAAATACACCAAAAATTTTATCATGTGAGGTCATATTCAGGTTAACATTGCCAGTTTCTTACTGTCTAGCCTTGCTTTTTTTTTTGTTTTGTTGTAACTAGTAGGGCTTTTGTTTTTTTTCTGAATTTATAATCATACTGTTTTCCTTGCATCATACTTCAAATCTGTTAAGAGCATCTTGTAAATTATATTTATTGGCAAGTGCTTATTAAATATACGTGCATAAAACCTTCTAATATTTTTGTCTAGTCCACATTAGTGGAAAGCAACACAAAACAGTCACTGTTCTGACATCAGCATCAATAGTTACGGTATTGATTAATGTTTTCATTGGTATTTTCATTTGCATATATTTACTAAAACTCTGATAGATTCTCATCATACTTGAGATCAAACATTATAAAACTTATACAATTCTAAGACATGTTAGCTTTCCCCTTTTACCATGGGGTCGAGGTCATAGAGAAATTTTGCATTAAGGTTTTGGCTACCATATATACTCACGTATGATTCAGGTCCAAATGCAAACATCATAAACCCTGATCTGCCATCACATAATGCGCCGGCAGATCAGGGTCTATATTGTTTGTTCTACTGATTAGTCCTTACAAACAGCATAGACCCAGATCTATTGGCGCATTTTGTGACAGCAGATCTGGGTCTATGCAGTTTGCAGTTGGTATCAGCTTATACATGAGTATATATGGTACATTTTTTTACTTGTCATGCATAATGGATTGTCTTCATACTTTGAATCATTATGAAGCTAAGACAATTCATTTTGCACGGTGACATATTAGAAACAAGGCCATCACAAATCTAGTCAACCATTTCAACTCCGCTGGACACTCTGTCCAGTCCCTTGAAATGCAGCCTATTCAGTAAAATTGAAAGATGGACTAACAATGAACATGGACATCATGAGAAATATTGGATACTGCAGATGCGAACACATGTCAAATTTTCCTTTAGCAAATAGCTCTAGTCTGAAAGTGCTCTGTTTAACCCACCGGTCATCAGCTTCTTTCCTGTCTGTTTGTTCAGCCTCGCTAACTTCTAGTGACATCAAATTATTATTATTATTATTAATATTATTATTATTATTATCATCATTATTATTATTATTATTATTATTGTTGCTGTTGTTGTTGTTGTTGTTGTTATGTCTTTTCACCAGCTTCCCTTGTAATGTAAATACATTCATGCCGCTGTTTCCTGTAGTGGAAATTATATCCAGGGTATAAAGCTAAAAGCGAATAATTATTCACAACTACCGATGGTGCCCTATGAATAATTATTCACAACTACCAACAGTACCCTATGAATAATTATTCACAACTACCAATGGTACCCTATGAATAATTATTCACAACTACCGATGGTACCCTATGAATAATTATTCACAACTACCGATGGTACCCTATGAAACCTGATCTTCTCTCAGTGATGTAGATAACCAGGTCACATCAAGCAGCACACTGTTATATAGTACTAGACTAAGTATCACTTGCTTGCATCCATATTTGTTTGCCTTTTTCATGGATAATAGCTCCTTTTCTCTTATATTATTCAGTTCTTTTTCTGTGCCCAAATGTAAATGCTTACTGTTCTATGCATGTCACTCTGTGTGTATGTGTTTTTGTGTCTGTGTGTATGTGTCTTTGTGCATGTTATTTATTGTCTCCTGAGGAAGGCCTTGCTTTAGGGAAACTTTGTTGTTTTGTTCCCTGCATTGTTCTCCAACTTTTGTTTCATTATATATATATATATATATATATATATATATATATATATATATATATATATATATAACCTGATTTGTCAATATTTCATGCTGCTAATGAGATTTGGATCTGTACGAGTATACAGCAATAACTATTGTCACTTGTCTCAGATGAACTTAGAGTAATTATGTCAGAATAGGCACTTGCAAATGGTTATATAAAAATGATCAATGCTGTCACTTCCATTTCATCCTCATAGTTTCAAGCAGTCTTTGTACCCTAGTCATGATCAAACTATGTACCAGCTCCATTGAAAGCCATATTCAAAGTTTTTTACAAGTACTGTACATCAAGAAACAAAGGTCTTGTTCTCTCAGTTACTTGTATTATTCTTTTCATGCTTTACAGGGACATAACAGTATTAGTACAATTCATGGCAAATGATTAGAGAGCTGCATTATGCGCCGGCAGATCAGGGTCTATGTTGTTTGCATTTGGACCCGGCTTTTATGCGAGTATATACGGAACTCTTGAAAGTACCAACATAACCTCAGATCTTTGGCAACATGAAATGGATAATGGTTCTTTGACTGGATTTGTTTTTCTTGACTTCTAGAAAACCTTTAAGCTAGTTGATCATGGTATTCTGCTGCAAATGTTAAACTATTACCACTTTGATAATTCTTCTTTAAATTGGTTTACATCGTACCTAAATCAAAGGTCTCAAAAAGTAATCATTGCCAATATTAGCTCACAAACTCGTGCTAATCATCCAGTAGTCTCACAAGGCTCTGTTGTAAGTCCTCTCCTCTTATTTATATAAATGATCGTCCATTAGGTAATTAATTCACAAATACAGAATTGTTTACAGATGATGTAACCTTGTATACATAAAGTTCTGATATTGAAATTATCCAAGCAAAATTAAACTTGGACTTTATTTGAGTTCAAAGTTGGACACAACAAAATTAGATGGCAATAAATGAAGTCAAAACAAAATGTATGATTATTGGGACATCACAAAAACTATATAAATTAGGAAACCCAAAATTTGTTCTTTTAATAATTAATCATTAGTTAGAAAATATCAAAGATGAAAAGCTTGTAGGTGTATCTGTTGATAATAATTAACAATGAGATGACCATATTGACAAGATTTGTAAAAACACTGTCATCCAAAAATTGCCTTACTCAGTAGAATCAAGAAATATTTGCCTAACAGAAACTCGCATTCTATACAACAGTGCATATATTCTTCCAAAAATTGATTATTGTTTAACTGTATGGGGAAACGGTGCCAAATCTCAGCTTGACAGCATATGTAAACTTCAGGAAAGGCCACCATGCATGATGTTAGATACATCAATTGATTACTCAACAAAAGATACATCGATTGATTATTCATCAAAAGCATTGTTTACATAACTAAAATTGCTTACAATATATGAAAGGATTGATTTTCAAAAGGCAGTTAATGTATATCAATGTCTACATGGAGCTGCACCAGAGTATCTTCAGGATTTATTTAGGGATTATTCAACACTTTACCAATTGGGATCAGCATCACAAGGAAACCTACATCCATCAAAACCAAGAACAGAGCAATTTAAGAAAAGCTTCCAATACTCTGGTACAATTCTGTGGAACATGCTTCTACTTCATGTATATCAGCAGAAAATATTACAGTATTTAAGAAGAGATATCATGAGTATGTGTATGCTACTAATAGATTACAATAGAATTTAGTGTATAAATATATATATACATATATATATGTATATAATACTAAAGACATGTTTAACTAAATAATAATTACTATTGTCTTTTGTATTATGTACACTGTTATACTTTTTTCTTAAGAGGGCCTCGAAGGAGAATAGTCTTTGACTAAATGAGTCACCCTCTATTCTATATATATATATTTTATGTGTGGAGACACATTTTATTTCTCGCTGCAGTATATCCAGTATTATTAATAGTTCAAGATAGGACTAAATAAAAGCATGGGAATGATTGCACATTTGCACCTTAAGTTTATCAATGAAAGAAAATGTAAATATCAGTTTTAAATACAAGTACTGTGTGTGTGTGTATATATATATATATATGTTATATATATATATATATATATATATATATATATATATATATATATATATATGGTATATATATATATATATATATATATATATATATTGTCATCAATGACTAGGTATAGGTATCAGTTGTATATATATATAATGTCATCAATGACTAGGTATAGGTATCAGTTGTATATATGTATAATGTCATCAATGACTATAGGTATCAGTCATCAGTGACTATAGGTATCAGTTGCACAGCTAGAAAAGAAACCTAACTTTTTTATGTGAAGTAAAAATGTACAAATAAAGATCCATCTTATGCTGCTTTGTCAACAAAAATATACACTCTTAATTGAAATACTGTTTACAAACATGTCATTCATTTTTGTAGATCACCAGTTTTATCACAAATGGGCAATGCTAACAGACCCAGATGACATGAGTGGAGGACTGAAGGGGTACCTAAAATGTGACATTGCTGTGATAGGAAAAGGAGACTCCATCAAGGTTGGAGTTGAATATAGGCCACTTTACCCTGTCTATCTTTCAATATATCCCTATATCTATCTACTGTGTCTGTCTTTTGGTAAATCTACTTTATTTATATATACTGAATTCATTAATTTTAGTAGTGGTTACAGGGTTTCTACAGTTGGAATATTCTCATCCCATTCCAAATGTGAGTTGAATAATTTTCTACTTTCTGAAAGACTTAGATGAAAGATAAGGCATTGACACAAACATTTGACTGTTTCAACAATTTGTGAATTTACTGAAGTTTAATTTTTAATGTTATTCTAGTATTGTTTGAATGAAATAAATTGAAGGAAACACTCAGTTTCCATAACCTAATTCTATTGTTTGAATGAAATAAATTGAAGGAAACACTCAGTTTCCATAACCTAATTCTATTGTTTGAATGAAATAAATTGAAGGAAACACTCAGTTTCCATAACCTAATTCTATTGTTTGAATGAAATAAATTGAAGGAAACACTCAGTTTCCATAACCTAATTCTATTGTTTGAATGAAATAAATTGAAGGAAACACTCAGTTTCCATAACCTAATTCTATTGTTTGAATGAAATAAATTGAAGGAAACACTCAGTTTCCATAACCTAATTCTATTGTTTATGTTGCTATTATTATTAACATATCATCAAGTTATTGTGATCATAAGTTATTATAACATAATAACAACCATGGGCTTGGGAACTGTTAAAAATGGACACTATTTATATCTGAGGTGTTTTTCTAGCATTCAACAGAAATAGCTGAGGATGTTTTGAGCAGATGTTTTTATTATTTTCACATGAATCACTGTTTGTTTGTCTTTTAATATGTGTTTTTAAACAACCTCAAAAACCAGTAATATTGTAATATTGGTACCCAATGAACAATGGTGCATGAATTCTCTCTCTCTCTCTCTCTCTCTCTCTCTCTCTCTCTCTCTCTCTCTCTCTCACACACACACACACACAGCAAGCTATTCGTAAATAGCTGCTGCTTGACAAATGCCTGCATCTTTTATAAATTAAATATAGTTATTGATTTTACTGAACAGTAAATCAACCTTATTCAGCTATAAATGTTCATAACAATGGTTACGTGGGTACATCATATCCAATATATATGGTTTGTGTACATCATATCCAATATATATGGTTTGTAAATAAGTTATGTACAGCAATAACAGTGTTTGGACAGAGAAACACTAAATGTGTTTGACTGGTGGTGTTGTTGTGCCGTTAGCTATTCACAATTTTTCCATTTCAATATGTTTAATGTTTCATTTGTTTCTTCATCCATCAATCAATCACACTTTTGTTTTCTTAGTTGAACTCTAAAACCATTTAAGATATCTCTGTGAAACTAGCTTCACTTATTAGAGTAGTGGGATTGGTTTTCCTTTTGCTGTTCACAATTCTTCATTTTCAATAGTTTTCATGTGTTTGTCCAGTGTTCATCTATCAGACTTTCATTTCCAGAGCAGACCTCCAAAACCATTCAAGATATCTTTATGAAACATGATATCAGACTAGTGGTGATGCACATATCACACTAGTGGTGATACACATATCAGACTAGTGGTGATGCACATATCACACTAGTGGTGATAGACATATCAGACTAGTGGTGATGCACATATCACACTAGTGGTGATGCACATATCAGACTAGTGGTGATACACATATCAGACTAGTGGTGATGCACATATCAGACTAGTGGTGATACACGTATCAGACTAGTGGTGATGCACATATCAGACTAGTGGTGATACACATATCAGACTAGTGGTGATGCACATATCAGACTAGTGGTGATACACATATCAGACTAGTGGTGATGCACATATCAGACTAGTGGTGATACACATATCAGACTAGTGGTGATGCACATATCAGACTAGTGGTGATACACATATCAGACTAGTGGTGATGCACATATCAGACTAGTGGTGATACACATATCAGACTAGTGGTGATGCACATATCAGACTAGTGGTGATACACATATCAGACTAGTGGTGATGCACATATCAGACTAGTGGTGATACACATATCAGACTAGTGGTGATGCACATATCAGACTAGTGGTGATGCACATATCAGACTAGTGGTGATGCACATATCAGACTAGTGGTGATGCACATATCAGACTAGTGGTGATGCACATATCAGACTAGTGGTGATGCACATATCAGACTAGCGGTGATGCACATATCAGACTAGCGGTGATGCACATATCAGACTAACGGTGATGCACATATCAGGCTAGCGGTGATGCACATATCAGACTAGCGGTGATACACATATCAGACTAGCGGTGATACACATATCAGACTAGCGGTGATACACATATCAGACTAGCGGTGATACACATATCAGACTAGCGGTGATACACATATCAGACTAGTGGTGATACACATATCAGACTAGCGGTGATACACATATCAGACTAGCGGTGATACACATATCAGACTAGCGGTGATACACATATCAGACTAGCGGTGATACACATATCAGACTAGCGGTGATCCACATATCAGACTAGCGGTGATACACATATCAGACTAGCGGTGGTACACATATCAGACTAGCGGTGGTACACATATCAGACTAGCGGTGATACACATATCAGACTAGCGGTGATCCACATATCAGACTAGCGGTGGTACACATATCAGACTAGCGGTGATCCACATACCAGACTAGCGGTGGTACACATATCAGACTAGCGGTGATACACATATCAGACTAGCGGTGATACACATATCAGACTAGCGGTGATACACATATCAGACTAGCGGTGATACACATATCAGACTAGTGGTGTAGATGTGCATTATACTATTTCCAGTTCTTCAGTTTCAATATTTTTTTGTTTTTGTTCATTTGTCTTTCTATCCAGCCATTAACTGTTTAAGATATCTCTGTTAAAGTTCATACATTCATTAGACTAGTGGTGTTGATGTTCCTTTCACTATTCACAATTCTTCAGTTTAAATATTTTAAAGGTTTTTGCCCATTTGTATGTTTATCCATCCATCATGCACACATTTGTTTTCTGAGCAAAATTCCAAAATCATTCAAGATATCTAAATGAAACTGTGTTCACATTTTTAACTAGTGATCTAGATGTGGCTTATTGTTTTAGGAATCCTTCAGTTTAAATATTTGTCATGCTTTCGTCCATCAGTCTACTGATCAATCTGTCATTCACACTTTTGTCCCTCAGTCTACCCATCAATCCATCATTCACACTTTTGTCCATCAGTCTACCCATCAAACCTCCATTCACACTTTTGTCCCTCAGTCTACCCATCAATCCATCATTCACACTTTTGTCCCTCAGTCTACACATCAATCCGTCATTCGCACTTTGTCCCTCAGTCTACACATCAATTCCTCATTCACACTTTTGTCCCTCAGTCTACACATCAATCCATCATTCACACTTTTGTCCCTCAGTCTACCCATCAATCCATTAGTTTCTCAGCAAAACTCTCAAACCATTCAATATATCCCCATGACACTTGGCATATATCTGACACTAGTAATGTACACAATGACACTTGGTTTGGTGCTTTATGGCACAGCAACACAAGTAGGTTATTTAGTGCAGAGGCAATTGGAGTAAAATGCCTTGCCCAGGGATACAACATGGTATAGCTGACCCAGGTCATTTGGTATATATCTGACACTAGTAATGTACATGATAACACATGGTATATATCTGACACTAGTAATGTACATGATGACACATGGTATACATCAGACACTAGTAATGTACATGATGACACATGGTATACATCAGACACTTGTAATCTACATGATAACACATGGTATATATCTGACACTAGTAATGTACATGATGACACATGGTATACATCAGACACTTGTAATGTACATGATGACACATGGTATACATCAGACACTAGTAATGTACATGATAACACATGGTATATATCTGACACTAGTAATGTACATGATAACACATGGTATATATCTGACACTAGTAATGTACATGATGACATTTGATATCTATCTGCCACAAGTAATGTACATGTGCCTTTTGCTATTGAGAAATTGTCAACTTCAGTGGGATTGGAGATATAGATGACTCTTTATTCCTTTTTTATTTGCAAGTATATGATAATTATTTGGCACTTGCAAGTATATGATAATTAATAGGCACTTGCAAGTATATGATAATTAATAGGCACTTGCAAGTATATGATAATTAATAGGCACTTGCAAGTATATGATAATTAATAGGCACTTGCAAGTATATGATAATTAATAGATACTCGCAAGTATATGATAATTAATAGGCACTTGCAAGTATATGATAATTAATAGGCACTTGCAAGTATATGATAATTAATAGGCACTTGCAAGTATATGATAATTAATAGGCACTTGCAAGTATATGATAATTAATAGGTTCTTGCAAGTATATGATAATGATTAGGCACTTGCAAGTATATGATAATGATTAGGTATTTGCAAGTATATGATAATGATTAGGCACTTGCAAGTATATGATAATTAATAGGCACTTGCAAGTATATGATAATGATTAGGTACTTGCAAGTATATGATAATTAATAGGCACTTGCAAGTATATGATAATTAATAGGCACTTGCAAGTATATGATAATGAGTAGGTATTTGCAAGTATATGATAATTAATAGGCACTTTCAAGTATATGATACTTAATAGGCACTTGCAAGTATATGATAATTAATAGGCACTTGCAAGTATATGATAATGATTAGGTACTTGCAAGTATATGATAATTAATAGGCACTTTCAAGTATATGATACTTAATAGGCACTTGCAAGTATATGATAATTAATAGGCACTTGCAAGTATATGATAATGATTAGGCACTTGCAAGTATATGATAAATATTATGCAATTGCAAGTTTATAATAAGTAATGGGGCTACCAGTACATCACAACAAACCATGACAGAAATAACAGATATTGTTAAAGATAATCCAACAGATTGCACTGAAACATTTGCCATCAATCAACCACAGTTAGTGTAAGTATTGAAAATGTACATGTATCATCTGCCAATAAAAGGGGTATTAAATCAGGATTGGAAGAACATTTGTATCCCCCAGGTATTAAATTAGGATTGGAAGAACATTTGTATCCCCCAGATATTAAATCAGGATTGGAAGAACATTTGTATCCCCCAGGTATTAAATCAGGATTGGAAGAACATTTGTATCCCCCAGGTATTAAATGAGGATTGGAAGAACATTTGTATCCCCCAGGTATTAAATCAGGATTGGAAGAATATTTGTATATCCCCCAGGTATTAAATCAAGATTGGAAGATCATTTGTATCCCCCAGGTATTAAATCAGGATTGGAAGAACATTTGTATCCCCCAGGTATTAAATCAGGATTGGAAGAACATTTGTATCCCCCAGGTATTAAATGAGGATTGGAAGAACATTTGTATCCCCCAGGTATTAAATCAGGATTGGAAGAATATTTGTATCCCCCAGGTATTAAATCAAGATTGGAAGATCATTTGTATCCCCCAGGTATTAAATCAGGATTGGAAGAACATTTGTATCCCCCAGGTATTAAATCAGGATTGGAAGAACATTTGTATCCCCCAGGTATTAAATGAGGATTGGAATAACATTTGTATCCCCCAGTTATTAATACAGTGAATATATATATATATATATATATATATATATATATATATATATATATATATATATATATATATATATATATATATATATATATATATATATATCTGTCCATCTGTAAACAATTTGGATTCTGGAGCATAACTTGCAAACCATTCAACCATCCTTGGTACACATGTAAGGCAAATTGCTTCGAGTTGCCTTTTCATACTTAGAATTTTCTGCATTCAATATTTTTTATGTTACCATGGAAGCAAATTGCAGCATAAGTAGTATATAAATTGAGAGTATTTGTGCCATAGACTACTAGCATAAGTAATATAAAAATTGAGAGTACTTGACCATACAATACTTTCAGTAGGGGTCTTTACATAATTGGGAGACCAGTGGGATATGTCATCTCAAATAGTAATAATTATAAAGAAGGTAACATGGGAGCATGAATTAAATCCCCCATGTGGCTCTCTATTGTGATGCATATTCACATACATCAAATGGAAAACACATTCAGCTCTTAATTCTTTCTAGTGGAAAAAAAATACACAAGTTCATACTGAACAGAAAGGCATGTAGAAGTAAGTAATAGTAAGTTGGATATGAATTTAATGAACAGAAAATGTTATAAAATTAGGTACATACAGTATAAAATAGGTAACAAAGTGGAAGATTTGAGAATTGATACTTTGAAGTTGAAATGAATTGTCAAATCAGACAGCTTCTGTTTTTCATGTAGTGAATTATATTATAATGGCATTTTACTTATGTTTGTGCTTTCTCTAATTTCCTTTGGAATTCTGTTCAAATTAGTGGCCTCATATATTGAAAACTTTTCTTAAACAAGTTCTTTATTTGGTTTGGAACTGAAAAACTGAAATTGATCTTAATTGGAACTGCTGCCTTGTTTTCTTGCATGAAATAATTTCTTGACATATAATTGGACCTTTTGTTGTAAACTTGTACAGGAAGCTTAGATTATTCAAGGGTCACAGTTAGTTGGTCGTGGGTTTTTGATACCCGCCCAGGTCAGCTGCTTCAGCGTGTTCTTGGGGAAAGGCACTCAGCACCCTTGCCGGGGCATGATATAGCCAATAATGTGTAAAAGTGCTGTTAAAACCAACAAAAACAAAACAAACAAAAATATTAAACTTTGTACACAAGTTTAGCCTTTTCTCAAAAATATTTGCTTACTTACTGTTAAAATTCTAATATCATTCATTGCATTTTGGGTATTTTTAGCATTATCAAGGATGTTTTTGCACACAGAATAATTTGCAAACATTCCTGTCAGAGGTGTTTCCCCAAATAGCATTTTTTTGCAGAGGTCTATTTATGGTCGTATACAGCTTGTGTAGTGTATTATCCTGTGATTCATTCACAGGTATGACCTTATCTTGTGCAGTAACCATATGAATCAATTGATTTATGACATAACAACATGAATATGTTCAGTCCATTGCAAATTGTTGTCAACCATTACCCCAAGGGTTTTGTTATGAGTAACCCATTGCAGACAAATACAGATAAACCCTGCTATACCATGACTGATGTATCTACCAAACTGCAGTACAGCAAAAATGATCAAAAATGATATGAATGCTTGCTTGTATGAATGTCAGAAGGAGGGAGGAGGGGAGAGTAAACAAAATGCCAGTCAAACATACAGTAATAATTTTACTACCTGTGAATTTATATACAACCAGGATTAAGATAACCCCATTGTCAATGAAAATTAATTATCGCTGTGTAGAAACATTAATTATGATCTGTTAGCTATAGGTTTTTGAAACTTTAATAACTGAATTATTTTTATCTGTTAGTAAGCTTGGCTGATGCTTGAGTAGTGTCAGAGAATAAGAGATCTAAGACCAAATCTCAGGAGCATAACAATGCACATTATAGTGGGATTCTTTGTATCTTTCAACGTGAGAGTCAGATTATTTTTTAATTTAGCTCCCTTTTGTCTAGTTAGTAATCATTCAAACTTTAGTCTTGTCTCTTTACTTTCATGTTATTCTCCTTACACCAGAAATCTAATCTAAGCAAGGCTATCCAAAGGGGAATCTTTAAGTCTGATTTTAACCATTTGAATTCTGATAGAATGGTGTCACATGCATATAGATCAATAGATAAAATGCATTTGCCTATCATGAAAGGCAGATCATTTTAAAAAAGGAGAAAAAAGAGTGGACCTAGGATTGATCCCTGTGGTACTCCTCATGTAATTGGTTCTTCTTTAGAAAGACTGTGCTTTATAAGATCTATTAGCTTTTGAATGGTCAGTTTCTGGTGTCAGTTGGTATGCTAATTGGGTAAGGCCAATCTAGAGTCAGTACCTGCTAGTCAATTTCTGGTGTTGGTTGGTATGCTAATTGGGTAAGGCCAATCTAGAGTCAGTAGTCAGTTTCTGGTGTTGGTTGGTATGCTAATTGGGTAAGACCAATCTAGAGATTCCTCAGATAACTGCCTATCATTCAGTCATTTAAATCTATTAACCAAAGTGTCGCTAAGGCTAAATGTATTTTCTGGCATATTTACAGGTTCCACCCAGAACAGATAAAGATGATGATGACATTGAAGCGTAAGTTTCTTTTTCCATAATAGTAATCAGGTTTGTTAATAATTAATTAAACACTTTTCTAATTGATGTTTTATTATTGTTCACGAAATGAAACTAGGTTATAGATTGCTCAATAGAGATGCTATAAATCAATTAGTAAGGTTATTTGATGCTAAAACGGAAATAACCCTTATTTTCCAGACTTGTATTTTTTGTAAAAAGGTTTTGTTTAGTTTAGCTTCCTCTGTTCCAGACTTGTATTTTTTGTAAAAAGGTTTTGTTTAGTTTAGCTTCCTCTGTTCCAGACTTGTATTTTTTGTAAAAAGGTTTTGTTTAGTTTAGCTTCCTCTGTTCCAGACTTGTATTTTTTGTAAAAAGGTTTTGTTTAGATTAGCTTCCTCTGTTCCAGACTTGTATTTTTTGTAAAAAGGTTTTGTTTAGTTTAGCTTCCTCTGTTCCAGACTTGTATTTTTTGTAAGAAGGTTTTGTTTAGTTTAGCTTCCTCTGTTCCAGACTTGTATTTTTTGTAAGAAGGTTTTGTTTAGTTTAGCTTCCTCTGTTCCAGACTTGTATTTTTTGTAAAAAGGTTTTGTTTAGTTTAGCTTCCTCTGTTCCAGACTTGTATTTTTTTTAAAAAGGTTTTGTTTAGTTTAGCTTCCTCTGTTCCAGACTTGTATTTTTTTTAAAAAAGGTTTTGTTTAGTTTAGCTTCCTCTGTTCCAGACTTGTATTTTTTTTAAAAAGGTTTTGTTTTGTTTAGCTTCCTCTGTTCCAGACTTGTATTTTTTGTAAAAAGGTTTCGTTTTGTTTAGCTTCCTCTTTTCCAGACTTGCATTTTTTGTAAAAAGGTTTTGTTTTGTTTAGCTTCCTCTGTTCCAGACTTGTATTTTTTGTAAAAAGGTTTCGTTTTGTTTAGCTTCCTCTGTTCCAGACTTGCATTTTTTGTAAAAAGGTTTCGTTTTGTTTAGCTTCCTCTGTTCCAGACTTGCATATTTTGTAAAAAGGTTTCGTTTTGTTTAGCTTCCTCTGTTCCAGACTTGCATTTTTTGTAAAAAGGTTTCGTTTTGTTTAGCTTCCTCTGTTCCAGACTTGCATTTTTTGTAAAAAGGTTTTGTTTAGTTTAGCTTCCTCTGTTCCAGACTTGCATTTTTTGTATAAAGGTTTTGCTTTGTTTAGCTTCCTCTGTTCCAGACTTGCATTTTTTGTAAAAAGGTTTTGTTTAGTTTAGCTTCCTCTGTTCCAGACTTGCATTTTTTGTAAAAAGGTTTTGTTTTGTTTAGCTTCCTCTGTTCCAGACTTGCATTTTTTGTAAAAAGGTTTTGTTTAGTTTAGCTTCCTCTGTTCCAGACTTGCATTTTTTGTAAAAAGGTTTTGTTTAGTTTAGCTTCCTCTGTTCCAGACTTGTATTTTTTGTAAAAAGGTTTTGTTTAGTTTAGCTTCCTCTGTTCCAGACTTGCATTTTTTGTAAAAAGGTTTTGCTTTGTTTAGCTTCCTCTGTTCCAGACTTGCATTTTTTGTAAAAAGGTTTTGTTTAGTTTAGCTTCCTCTGTTCCAGACTTGCATTTTTTGTAAAAAGGTTTTGTTTAGTTTAGCTTCCTCTGTTCCAGACTTGCATTTTTTGTAAAAAGGTTTCATTTTGTTTAGCTTCCTCTGTTCCAGACTTGCATTTTTTGTAAAAAGGTTTTGTTTAGTTTAGCTTCCTCTGTTCCAGACTTGTATTTTTTGTAAAAAGGTTTTGTTTAGTTTAGCTTCCTCTGTTCCAGACTTGTATTTTTTGTAAAAAGGTTTTGTTTAGTTTAGCTTCCTCTGTTCCAGACTTGTATTTTTTGTAAGAAGGTTTTGTTTAGTTTAGCTTCCTCTGTTCCAGACTTGTATTTTTTGTAAAAAGGTTTTGTTTAGTTTAGCTTCCTCTGTTCCAGAAAAGAAATAAAAAGCTGATAACAAGCATTAGCTATAAAAAAAATTAAAAAAAAGATAATGGCTCAGACAGGATTTGATCCTCATCATATGGTTTCTGAAGTCAGCCTTCTAAGCCTCTCAGCTTTATATATATATAAATAAACTTATATATATATATATATATATATGAATTACCTAATTTTGGTAATATGTCATAAACAAATATTTTGTATCAATAGAGCACTGTTAATTGACTCAGAAGATAGCAGACACCCTTCTCAACAATTTCACTGGAACAATTGTTATTGTTACATGTTGATTTCATTTCTCAGGAATCTTCTTCTCCCCGAGGGAGTTCAAGCAGATCGACAACGAGCTAGGTATATCATCAAGATATACCGTGCTGATGGCCTACCTAAGATGAATACAGGCATCATAGCTAACGTCAAGAAGGCACTGACAGGAGAGGGAAAAGATCTGGTTGACCCTTATGTTCAAGTCTCATTTGCAGGGCACAGAGTAATTCCCTGATTAATATCTTTTTAAATTGACATTTTTCCCAATTAATTCCCAGCCCAGATCCCATAATTACTTCTAAATTAAATTGAGTTTTTGTATATGCCCACCATAAGGCAGAGCATATTATGTTGTGATGTCATCCATTTGTCCATCTGTCTGTCTGTCTGTTGCCAATTTAAATTCCAAACAATAACTTGATTGTCCATCCCATTCAGTCACATCAAACAACATGTAAATTCACATCACATCTTACCCATTTTGAATTTCATTTCCATTCAATTACTTTTGATGGATTTCATGAATTTAAACCACATTTGGTATAAGTAAAATTCAATTTTCACCATTTTCTGACAAATTTAATGGAATTATGGCCCCTGTTTGACTTTGACTTTTGCCATTCAGTTGCATCTTATTCTCAGGTGCATCTGGTTTGTAATTCTCATTGTAAAATAACTATCAATTCCCAGCTCTACTTATATAAAAATCGAGGAAGATTCTGGGACATAAGCAGTACATTACATTTATGGGAAATTGAAGAATCTGCCCTACTATTACCCAGTAAAAACCAAAAACAGGAGGGGGGAGGGAGGGTCTCCATCATCTGATCTACCAGGTATCTGATGTTTATATGCTGTGCTTTTCAATGTATTTCAGGGCAAAACAACTGTGAAGAAAGGCTGTTATGAACCTGTATGGAATGAGCAGATTGTGTTCACAGAGATGTTCCCACCGCTATGTAGACGACTCAAAATACAGCTTCGAGACAGTGACAAAGTTAATGATGATATCATTGGAACTCATTTCATAGACCTTGCCAAGATAGAAAATGAGGGAGAAAAAGGTAATTTTTATCCACAAAGTTTTCTTACAACTAATTGAATCATGACTATTTTATTAGTTTTACCAGTAAACTTTATTGTTGGATTTTTATCATGCAGCCACTTTTGTCTCAGAAAACCTTCTTCTATTTCTACTTCATCTTGAGGATATTGAAAGTTTCTTTTAGAGTTGGATACAATATAATATTTACAGTACAAAAGTTTTACCATATATACTCGCCTATAAGCTTATTCCAAATGTGAACAACATAGGCCCTGATCTGCCATCGCATAATGTGCCGACAGATCTGGGTCTATGTTGTTTGTTCTACTGATTAGTCCTTGCAAACTGCATAGACCCAGATCTGCCAGCACATTATGTGCCGGCAGATCTGGGTCTATGCAGTTTGCAGTTGGTATCAGATTATACGTGAGTATATACAGTACTTTGAGAAGTGCAGCTGTCTTTAGTGCTAGAGCTTGTTGATTTTGAATCCAAACCAGGGGAATGTATTTCTTCTTTTTTGACACCCCCACTTTAAAAGCAGGTGTTATATAAGATTCACTCTGTCCATCTGTGTTATGTGTTATGCATCCTGCTGTTCATCAGATCATGTCTGCAGCTACTGTATAGAGTGTGCTATTCCTACAGTACTTGTTTTCAGATATTTTGTACTGATTTTTCCTACATTTAAACATAATGCCCTGTGATGAGAGGAAAGGAAAATAATATATTACATTGATCATCATGCTAGCAATTTGGATGTCTAGATCTAACATAATTGGAATTTCACATGTTATCAATTTTGTTACCACACCCGTAGGTCCACAGCATGATTTACTGTTATACCTTATTAATATTCATGAGCATTATTCCATATACAATAGTAATCGAAATGAATGGTAACACAAAAGCTGCTCTTTTTTGGAAGAGACCCAAACAATTATTTCCATCATGGTGACATCCATGAAAACTTTTTGTTTTGCAAAAGGTATATAATTGAGAACAAATTTTACCATTCTCTATCTTCATATTTAAGTGGGGAGTGATAACGGATCAATCACATGTGGGTTTCTGACAATGAGATGTAGGGGAAGTGTCCTTTTCTTGCTAATTACAAATACCAGTCAATATCAAGCAATTTAATTCTGATTGAATTCAAAGTAACTTTGAGCTGGTTGCTCTTCATTGTTTTACCCATTTCATACTGGTCCATTTTAACATAGGAGGGTTGAAGATATATATGTTATTTGACTTTATTACTTCTTTTGTATATTTTCAGGATTTATGCCAACATTTGGCCCATCCTGGGTCAACCTGTATGGGTCCACAAGGGACTACAGTTTACTAGATGAGCACACCCACCTAAATGATGGACTTGGGGAGGGTGTATCCTTCAGGGGTCGGATTCTTGTCACCATCAAAACAGAAATACTTGATAGTGTGGAGTGTGGTCCAGCCACAGTTGAAGTGGAGGCAACTCTGCCTATAGCTGAGGTTAGAATTTAGGCTTTCAGAGTTATTGCCCTTGATTTAAGATGTTAGCTAGCAGAAAATATCTTTGTTTAGTTGTAGTGATGACTGTTGAAAAGTGTTTAAATAACTTGCACAAATCTATAGTTTACAATATTCAACCCTTTAAGATGCTACAATGCGGATTGACTTTTGTTTATGGGGTACTGACTTTCAGGGATTTCATGGTTGTTTTAACTCACAAATTTATTGACTCAGACAACATAAAACCAGCTATAAAGGCAATATCCATGAATTTTTTAGTACTAATGAAGATTTCATTGTTTGCAGTGCCACATAAATTAATACTCATGAGAATAAATGAATTAACAGAATATCTTAATAATATTTTATGTTGAACTTATATGTATTGTTTAAAAGTATACATGTAGAATATGAAGAGAATTCATGTATATTGGCAGCTTATTATAAAGGCCAGTATATTTTCAGATTGAAAATCTTGTAGGAATTAGGTGGTTTATTTTCAAGGTTGGCATACATTCAACGCTGCTCATGTTTGAATTTAAAGAGTTTAATTTATTATCCAGGGGCTATATGTCAAATGCTATAAGGTTATGTGAGACTCTAAATTTATTTGCAGGAAGGATAATTGGTTTTTTATCTTTCCTTCTCAGAGTGCAGCAGGTCACCAGGATGAGTATTTTCTGTTTGGATGCTTCCTTGAGGGGTCAATGATTGACAGGAAGATGGGAGACAAACCTATTCACTTTGAAATCAGCATAGGTAGATTTTCTCATATAAAAAGCTAAGGGGTCCAACTAATACATTTTGTGAAATGGGAGGGGTGGGTGGAGTGGTGTGTTCTTATCTTTGAATTAAGCATCCTATCATAAAAATTTGTTAAATTTGCAATTGTTGGGGTGTGGGCTTATGATTGAGCTAATGATGCTGATCTGTTATTAAATATGGCCAGTGTTGCTGAAATAGAAACCAAGAATACAAAATTGAGATAACTTCCCAAAAGCACAGTTGTGACTAAATTTTAAAGGAACAAGTTTGTACTGAATGTTTGGCCAGAATGTGCCTGGTACATGATGTCTGATCTACTTCAGCCTCATCTTATTTAAAGTGTTAAGTCTGTTGAATTGTAAATGTTGTGTACAATTAGGAAAGATTTTCCTATTCAAATGCGGGGCCCCACATGGCCAAGTGGTCTAAGGCGCTCACCTTTTCAGATCACTGACATCTCATCTCTGTCCACGTGGGTTCGAGTCTCGGGCTCGGCCACTGTGGGTATGTGAGAAAGCTTGCCAGAAGCTTCCCATGGGTCGGTGGTTCTTCCCAGGGTTTTCTCTGGTTCTTCCTCCACCAAATATAAAGGCAGCCATGTATAGCCTATCATGTGCTGAAAAATGGCGTTAAACCCATAACTTATTCAAATGAGGGTGGGCAGGACTTGGAGTAAATATTTGAACTATAATCTGTTCTTTGGCGATTATTTATGCTACTGGAGCTCATGCACAGAATGTTCTACAGAGTGTCATGGACTGGTGACCAACATCATGGAGAAAAATTACACTGCCAGCCATCCCCATATGTTTCAACCATACTAACAGATTGCCTAGAGCTCAAAGTTGTGGAAAGGTTCACTGCAGTGATATATAAAATGAAGGTTTTACATGCCAATAGGACATGTTGGATTAGTGCAATCGAAAGAGCAACTGTAATTGCATAGCTTGTCTTGGGTAATTCAGAAGCAGCATGGTCCAGTTGTAGGTACTGCAAACTTAGGATTAAAATGGCATGGTTTTAAGTCCAGTTTTGGTCAATATGAACAGGTCACTTAACTTTAAATATATTTGTTGACACAGCTATGAGTGTTTACCAGTATCCCCTGTGGAAAGAGTTAACCTTCAATGGACTGGTGTCCAATCCATGGGGACTGGGAAATCTCAGTCATGTCACACCATGGAAACTTTCTGAGCTTCCAGTAGGTTCAAAAAGACTTTAACCAACTGAAAATTTACTGTGAAATCTCTATTTTTTTGTGACATACCAATTTTCATGCATTTTCTGGTTGCTATAAACCATAAATTTAAGTGCCCAACATAAAATTCAGAAATGTAAGTACTGAAGAAAAATATTATTTTTCAGTAATCCATTTTCGGTCCATGAAAGTAAATGAATTCACAGTATTTCAAAAATAAATTTTCAAGGTTATCTGACATTCTGTTTTAGGCAATGCTGGAAATGTGCTGGATGGTTACAACCCTCCTTCAAAGAAGAGAAAAGGTACCTCCAGCAGTGAAGACACTGAGTCCACTGATGAAGAAGGTGACGATAATCCAGAAGAGACCATAGAAAGTGATGCCCCCAAGTGGCAGAGCACAGTGCCACCTATGAAGCCCATTACGAGGGATAATGTATATTACCACCTGCCGTACTATGAAGACAAGCCCTGTGTCTATATCAGAGATATGTTTGAGGACCATAGGAGGAGATTGTACAATAACAACATCTTGGTTAAAATTGCAGAAAAATTGGTTAGCAGTTGTTACATCTATTACACCTTTTTTTATGCTCCCACTATATTCTATAGATGGAGCGATAAAAGTTACCCATCTCTAACTATCCTTTTCCATCCCATCACATACATTCATAATGAATTTTGTTTCCTCTCAATAACCTTTGAAGAACTTAATGGATTGAAACCAAATTTGGTATGAAGCTTTATAGTGATAAGATCTATGTTCAATTCTCACAATGTTCTGACAAAATTTAACAAAATTAATACCCCTTTTTAACTTTGAAATTTTGACCCCTTTTTAACTTTGAAATTTCTCCTTTCATACTGAACTGAACTTTCCTCAGTTGCAACATATTGGCAAGGGGCATCCATGTTGTATCAACACATTTCTAGTTGTATGATTTTCAGAATGTATTATTTTCATGTTTTTTATCTTTTAAACTTTTTTATAAAAAATTATGGTTATCACATTGCTTAAAATGCAAATACCAATATATGTATTTGGAAAGTTCATCTCAATGCATTGACAAAAGTTGATTTCCATAGCAGCATGCTGATTAATTAGTTATGTGTTGTGTTTTTTTCTACTTTTATATCCATTTACAATGCCAAAAGTTTTAGTACTTATGTATGATATAATTTGTAAGAGATTCTATGTGATAGATTTAAACTTATTTGTGTTGACAATTAAAGATTGGATGATGAGTTGATAAGTTGGTAAGAATTTGTTTTGAATGTTTTAAGTAATGATGAACTAGCATAGCTTACAATGTAATCCATGCATAAATTGCCCTTTTGCTGATGCACATGTCAATAAAAAATGATCACTATAATCTTTGTCATCATTATCATAAGGACTACCAACAACACCATCAGCAGCACCATCATCACTACCATCACCATCACCAACAACACTTTCACTGGACCAATCTACATAATATCATTATGTTTTGTAATTCTTCAGGAGGATGGGCTGCAGGAAGTAAATGAGATGATTAACCAGGAACAGCCATTTCCAGAGAAGAGATTACGAGGCGTATTTGAGGAATTGGGGGCTGCATGTTCAAAGTGTGTGTCTTTAGTCAAGGGGACTGGTGGAGGAACAGCAACGGGGAAGACACGATTAGACAAGGAGCGCCACAAGCTACTACTCAGGGAGTTGGTCAGTACAGTGATTCATAATAGAATACTTTTACTGAAATACATTCAAGTTTGAGCTAGTGATTTTGTTTTGACCAATCATGAATGATGTTACATTTGTAAGGTTGATTCTGATTGGCAGATAGTGGATACTCAAACTCAAACTAAATCTTTGAGTTTAATGATCTCAGGGCCAGAACCTTACTAAATTGAAATCCCCTTGAAACTGAGATAGATTTCTGGTCCTCAGTCCCCAGTGTTGTCTTATCTGATAAAATTAATTTGATTGTGACAGCTTTTGGTCTTGGGAAGGTTCACTGTATTTGTTATTGACATTGGATAATTTGGACTCTTAAAATGCTGCTT
Source organism: Margaritifera margaritifera (assembly GCA_029931535.1). Classification (NCBI taxonomy): domain Eukaryota; kingdom Metazoa; phylum Mollusca; class Bivalvia; order Unionida; family Margaritiferidae; genus Margaritifera; species Margaritifera margaritifera. Next base: position 1,844,626 of record JAQPZY010001522.1, on the reverse strand, counting down.
TTGTTTGGGGGGGGGGGAGAGGAGGCAGGCCTGCATTAGCAGATAGTGAGCCACGGGTATAATTTTTTTTGGTTGTAATGATGGCAGTAGCATAGTCTTTTTTTCATTTACCATATTGCTCACGTATAAGCTGATACCAACTGCAAACTGCATAGACCCAGATCTGCCGTCGCATAATGCGCCGGCAGATCTGGGTCTGTGCAGTTTGTAAGGACTAATCAGTAGAACAAGCAACATAGACCCTGATCTGCCGGTGCATTATGCAACAGCAGATCAGGGTCTATGTTGTTTGCATTTGTACTTGGATTATATGTGAGTATATACGGTACTATTGTAATGTAACCATTTAAGATTTTTTGCATGTCTTTTTGCAAAAATGACAGTTTTGTGGGTAATTAAGTTTGTGAATTGGATCTTGCAATTATCTTTAATCTTTATTAAACTTTATCTTCATTTCCAAGTTGATATCAGACTCAAAGATTTCTTATAATGTCTAGTTGGTCCAAAATGAACAGGGTGCTGATCTGATATTGAATATGGCCACTACAGCAACCATCTTGAATTTGAACACTAGAGCTTATGGGATGCCCTGCTGTCTGTCATCTGACATCCATTCATCTGTTAACACAAGTTTGTTATATCTACTCCTCCTAAACTACCTGGAGGATTGCCAAGAAACTTTGCACACACATTCATCCCAAGGTCTAGTTGGTCCAGAATTAAAATGGTTATGCTCAGATATAAAGTATGGCCACCACAGCAGCCATCTTGAAAATCTTATCGCTATTCCACCCAAATGGATGGTCACATCAACATGGGGTTTTTACTGAAAGACTTCTTATAATGTCTAGTTTGTCCTAAATGAAAATGGGGCTGATCTGATATTCAATATGGCTGCCACAGTGACCATCTTAAAAATCTTATCGCTACTCCTCCAGAAGATTAATTCTGATATCTGGTTGGTCTTGAATGAAAATGGTGACCCAATATTTATACATTTTCAGACTTGTCAAAGAATGGAGAAACCAAATCAGTTCAAAGACTGGCACAACAGAGCTGATCCTTGTATGATTATTCCCATTATAGTCACACCAACCCCCTCCCTGCAATGCATAAAAATCCCCATAAAGAACCTGTGCTTAGCAAAATTGGAGACATTTCACAAATAAGGTAGAGACAATTGAGATCCAGATATTACTTTAATGAAGAGGAAGGTGCACCATGACCGGACCATCTTCCCACAAAATTACTTCGCACTTAATTCATTGCACTTCAGACATGTCTCCTAATTGCTGCATTGAACACAAATTGGCTTGTCTAATAATAGATCTATCAGGGAGGAGTTTTAAAGTCTTAGGCCTATGTGTGTAAGTGCAAAATTTCTCCAGGACCATATATGCAGCGTTTCTACCACTATAGCCAATAATTCTTTCTTCTTACAATATTATAAAAATGTTTTATGAGGCCTGTGCCCTGCAGCATTATTATCATAAGTAGCTTCTTCTCCCTCATGCCAGAATTTCTCTATTTTCATGATTTGGTAAGATCTTAAGTGTTCAGTGAAGATTAATGTCAATGAACAGGACATTTTCAGAATTACCAGATCACTAAGGCACATAGAACAAATTTTTTCCCTGTACCATATATGTAGCATGCAAGCATCCGGTTGATCATATATGTAGCATGCAAGCATCCGGTTGATCATATTTGTAGCATGCAAGCATCCGGTTGATCATATATGTAGCATGCAAGCATCCGGTTGATCATATATGTAGCATGTGTTACGACTCTATGGTCTAAGAAAAATGTAACAGAAAGAAAGTGAAACCAACAAATCAAGTAAAAATCAACAAGCAATTTATTACTAGATAATTAAAATGAAAAATCAAAAATTAAAATGAAAAATCAAAAAGTCACTTACAGTAATGTGTTTTGAAATCCTAATAATCCAATAAGAATGATTGTTCTAATCACAATTCCTAAATATAGAATGTTCCGAATTCACGGCTGTGTCCTTGAATGTTATGATGTGCTAATGGTCTCCAAAGTCCTGATGTACTAGTAATCTTGATGTGCTGATGTCAAAATGAAGTATTCCAAAATATCTGAATAAGTTCACTTAAATTCCAAAATCATCAATTAAAAATCCAAAATCCAAAAGTTTATGAGCACTGTTATAATCCAATGAATATTTAAAATAATTCCTCTCTTAGAATTTGGAATGAATTTTCACAACTGTAATAGCTCTTTACAAGACTGATGGTAATGTCAAAACTGAATAAATGTCCACCAAACATGGCATATATAAAGATTGGTCACATGACAGAATGTTCTAGAACATGTGTCATCTTAATGGAATTTTACTTGTAAACAAAATTCAACCTTGACCTTCAAATTGAGAAAACATATTGATCAAAACAACCTAATTCAAGGACACTAGTTAAACATGTTTTTCCTGATAAACATAAAGATTTAAGCAAATATTAAAGTGAAGAAACATTTATAATTTCCTAAAATATTTATAATATTATATAAACATCATACATAACACATGCAAGCATCCGGTTGATCATATATGTAGCATTCAAGCATCCGGTTGATCATATATGTAGCATGCAAGCATCCGGTTGATCATATATGTAGCATGCAAGCATCCGGTTGATCATATATGTAGCATGCAAGCATCCGGTTGATCATATATGTAGCATGCAAGCATCCGGTTGATCATATATGTAGCATACAAGCATCCGGTTTTTCATATATGTAGCATTCAAGCATCCGGTTGATCATATATGTAGCATTCAAGCATCCGGTTGATCATATATGTAGCATGCAAGCATCCGGTTGATCATATATGTAGCATTCAAGCATCCGGTTGATCATATATGTAGCATTCAAGCATCCGGTTGATCATATATGTAGCATTCAAGCATCCGGTTGATCATATTTTATTATTAACTGAAGAGCATTACTGATATGAACACAAACAGTGTATACCATTAAACTCAAAATTTTCATATCATAATTTTTGGTAAAGAAAATTTAAATGGTAGATGGGAGTTTTAAAACACTGATGGGAGGCATGGGAGGCTTTGCTTATACTGTGGAAATTGTCCTTTTACTTAGGAAATTCACATGTGTTACTGAAAATAGAAAAACTTTTAAACGTCAGCAAGCATCACACTTATCCAGATTTCTAAGCTAACTGCCCTAGCATTTGGCTTATAGGTAGATGTCAAACAGGTGAGCAATCTCAGGCCTATTTGGACCTTTTGTTTCAGCATGATGCGTCCACATTGTGAAAATTTTAATTGCATTAATTTGCATTTTTGCAGAGTAAAAATTTCCTGAGTTAGTTGCTGTAATAATCTGTAAAATCTCTCACATGATTTTAATAATGATGTTAAAAAAATTTGTTCTGTTTAATTTGTTCAGAATTTTGTAAATTTTATGATTTCGTGCACATTTTATGCATAGAAAACATTGTAGATTCCGTTTTTATTATTTACAGGATCACCTGTCTACCCTGGCGAGGAACATGAAAGCAACAACCAACAAAAGCAATATCAAGGAGAAGATGAGGAGTACCCAGCAGTACTTACATAAAATCAAGGAACTATCGGAAGAGGTAGTACTATGTATAATGATTTCTAGCCTTCAAATATTAAGGAGTCATGGTAGCTCAGTTGGTAGAGTGTTGGACTTGTAATCCAAGGGTTGCAGGTTCAATGCCCACTCAGGTCAGCCCACATCAACTGCCTCAATGTGTCCTTGGGAAAGGCACTTAGTTCCCATTTCCTTCATGAATTGAGATTAGTGAAATTGTTGGCGTGTTTTTATTATTTTGAACCTTTCACACCAGTTTATGTCATATCTATGAGGTTAATATTTGCAGTTTGTGACCATGTCATGAAAATTGCAACCATTTTTCCATATATGCAGGGGTCAAGCTAGACTTGAATTTTAGGGAGAAGTGACTTCTCCTTTTAAACAGAATAGGGAGAAGTGAGAGCTGAACAGGGAGAAGTGAGAGCAAAGCAAGAAAACACAATATAATATATATATATATATATATATATATATATATATATATATATATATATATATATATATATATATATACATACATGCAGACATACATAGTATGCATTGTGTGCTTTGGTTCTCTTATTTGAATCGTGACCTCTTTTGCTCATTATCACACAAAATTTTGGTTGCAGTCAAGTTCAAAGAGACATGAATGTACATTCTGCTCTTCCTGTTAAGCTGATTTTAAAGTCTGTTACGGGGGCAAGAATGACATCACATGTCATGCAGAAACCCCATCTCGTAAAAGCATATTAACCACAACAACAAATATGCCATCACTGAAATCCATGTTCATGGAATCTGCATAAAATGTGGATAAAGTTACACATGCCGAGATACTATTTGCCAACTTTATAGCCAAACATAATCTACCATTTCTGGTAGCAGATCATATTTCAGATCTCGTCAAAATAATGTTCTCTGACTCATAAATTGTACTAAAGTTCTCATGCAAACAGACAAAAACTCCTCACGTAGTGACTATTTTATTGTTGATGAGAAATCATAATCTTAATTGTATAATAATAATAATAATAATAATAATAATAATAATAATAATAATGTATTATATAAACTCACTGTCGTGAGTGACCATCAGCAGAACACGACCAGTGACCATGATTTATAGGCAAAATATGCGTTCAACACTACTATGATTGACCACATCGCAAAAACTGATATAAACACCACTTACCTTGATTTAACCTTTGTAAACAATAATGTAAACCAGACTAAAGTGCATGTCACTAACTGCCATTGTAATCCATAATGCCTGGGATGAATGGGGTCTTTGTCTTCATCTATAATACTAGTAAGTGATTTTATTGTCATTATTAAGATTGGTGATAGTGATGATAATGGTGACAACAAAGGTGTCTGCAAATTAGGCTTAAAGTCACAAAGGGTGTGATGGTATAATGTATGCATTTGTGCTTCATGTGAAGAATCTTACTGACATTAAAACAACATTTAGGCCCAGAGAGTACCAATCTTGAGCAGTTCTGGCAGACAGTCAGCAATCTGAATCTACCCACAGACAGGAAACAATTTAAACTTCTTGATAAAATCAGTAGAGTTGTACTGACATTGCCACATTTCAATGCAGACACTAAGAAGGACATTTTCCGTTCTGAGGAAAATTCAGGCTGACTCTAGAGGAAACCTGAATTCAGTAACAGTACATCATCTTCTAAGTGTTAAGATCAGCATTGATGAGGACTGCACCAATATAATCCAGCAGTGATCTAAGAAATGCTAAAAATGCATGTGGTACATAGATAAGAAAAATATGAATGACAACAAGTTACTGTGAAAGGACTGATTTTATGAGATGATGTGCATATTTTAATATTAAAAAAATGTAAATTTGTTCATTAGTTGTAATTTTTGTTAAAAATTGGGTTGATGAAAATTCTTCCTTTTTTGAGGTCAAAACTCCTGACCAAATTTTGGAAATCTCTTGATCTGTCCTGACCTGACCTGTCTTTTCTGTTACATGTATGCTACTGTCACTCAGTTTACATCTAAAAAATTACAGGGCAAAGTCGTTTTCACATTCCTAATAGAAGAAGGCGAAGTTTGCATTTTTTCAGTGACTTAGTTGCACCTGGTAGTGTGACCCCTGTATATGATATGCAAAGCAGTTTGACCTAGAGGTAGACATTGCAAATTCAGTATAATCCTCCTCAAACTTAGGGCTACCTCCCCTTGGTAGGGTAACACCACTGCCACAATTTTGTAAATTTGGTGGTAAAATGCCACCTGGAGGAAAACCAGTCTCTTTAATAACTTTCCAATACTTAATTTACATTGTATATTCTGTGATTTTTTTTCTCTTACTTAATTTGCTTTGGTCGATTTTTTTCTCTTACTTAACAAATGCAAACAACATAGACCATGATCTGCCATTGCATAATGTGCCAGCAGATCAGGGTCTATGTTGTTTGTTCTACTGATTAGTCCTTACAAACTGCATAGATCCAGATCTGCCGGTGCATTATGCGATGGCAGATCTGGATCTATGCATTTTGCAGTTGGTATTGACTTATACACAAGTATAGATGGTAATTGGCTTTGGTGCTTAATGTGAAGAGATGGACCATAAGGCCTTTGACATTATAGGTGGCTCATGACATATTTAATAATTTAACAGAGCCCAAGTGAGCCACCTTATTTAGTCTGGGTTTTTTTGTATCATTCTTGATGTGATTTCAGTGCATGCAAAATGAACTGGTCTAGTCAAGGATTTTGTAATTTAATCTTCAGTGACAATGAAACAAAAGGTTAGATGACCTAGCGGTCAAAATGGTATTACAGCAGTGATATATCTGAAGCATTTGAGCTGCAAGTAGCTTCATTCAGGATCAATAGTAGGTCATAGGTTTGAGTCACACCTTAGACACTTACCCTCTATTGCTTCAGTTGACCTAGCTTCTGCTGTGGTGTTAACATGTGATGGACTTTTGTCCTGTCCAAAGGAAGTCACATTGTACTCTCAATCACCATGGAAACCAGGCTAAGCTTTAAAAGTTATTACATTGCCTTAACCTATATATATTGTGTAATCTATTGTAACAAGGTGTACGATTTGGTTGGTTATCGTTATCTAGAGGATGATTGACCTCGGTGTTATTGCCCAGATCGATGACCTCGGTGTTATTGCCCGGATCGAGTAAATAGTGAAATAAAATATGAAATTTTATAGATGGGATAAATAGAGATCTGAGCAGATATATAGAACAGAATAACACGAGCCCCTGTATGTGAAATATAGCAATTTTATCAACTACATAAAACAAATTGAAATAATACATAACATTAGAAAGATACACTTCTTTATGAAATCATTTACCGAATTTCAACACAAATATAATTATGTAACTAGCTGATCTGTTTAAAACGATAGACTTAGTTCATCATGGAATCGAGTGAACAATCAAATCAATTGCCCAGCATGGCTGCATAACCTTGTTATTGCTGGTCACTCCAAATTCAATGTTGCTGTCAGGTCAAGATTGATGTTCTCCCTTTTTGCTTCTCTCTCTCTCTCTTATCCAGCCTCTTTCGGTCCTCAAACTTTGTGTGGGATGCCTCTTCTCTCTACCCTCTACGCTAATACTTATACATGCATCGATTGTTGACTTTGTAGGTAGGTGGATATGTGGATAGATACAGTACAGCTCATGTGATTTTTCGGAACCCCACGCTTTGTGGTGGGGGTGGAGAGTGAGTGGAGAGGATTAAGAAAAACCCCTCCACCATCACTCGACGCGTCCGGACGGAGTTGCCACAGTGTCTCATGGAGAATAGCCCTGAACACCACACTTTCTCGTGGAGTCGCATCCAATCACCACCGCGGAGTGGACATGGTCTCAATAATATGGGTGTGGTTTACTGTTTATCACCCATGGAAGCAGAGGTTGAGATGGGGGGGGGGGGGCACCGATTTATCTACATTGTTATTCCTCTGGGGAGCAATTTGCTAACTTTTTGATACTGAAGAAAACTTAGTCATTCAGTGAATTATAAATATTTCCTTGTTCTAACAAAGATAATGTATGACACATAGTGCCAAATCATATTTTAGATGATGATAACATAATGACAATGCCTCGCAAACCGTATTAATACTACATTTTGCGCAATGAATCTTTTTTTTTTTTCTTCAATACTATGTTATTGGAATCTAAACATGCATTCATATCCTTATTTCTTTTTCAGTAGATGCAATACAAAATTTTAATGATCATATGAAAGTCAGTGATATTGTACTACCTGCAATGAAAAGAATGATAAACATCAAACAAATTAATAATAAAGCTGCAGTCATACCTGACTGAAGTGAAACAAAATTGCACAAGTTCTGATGGTTACTCCATGCATGAGTACTCATTCACATATTGTACAATTTCTTCTGACATCCAATCACTTAAATAAAGCATTATTAAGATTTCACATCGTTATTTTATTTTAAACTACTATTTTGCATTAATTACCAAAGTAGTGGGGTTTTTTTAAAATCACAAATGGTTGCAAAAGGTCATCCTAGATACATGTAGTTGACACGTGCAGTAACCTAGCACAAGAGAAGCCATCAACACTGCTTGTTTTCTTTGATATTGACATGTTAATTTCATGTGCTAAAAGTACAACAGCAGTGCTTCTGCAGGATTGTTTTCTTTGCCATTGATTTGACAAACTTGCGCATCAGATGAAATTAATGTTTAACTTTTTCTTTTTCTGTTCATTTTCCTATTTCATACAATGCATAATACAGAAAAATAAGATGAATAATTTTAGATCATTAACTCTTCTTAGTAAAGTTCCCTCCCCCCCCCCCCTCTGTCATAAAATATGGAATCCAAATCACTACTGCACAAATTATCGTAAACTGAAATCTGCAAAAGTTCACATGTGGTAAAAAAAGTAATACTGTACTAGACATTATAGCATAATAGAGGGGAAAAAAAGAAACAAATTTTCCCGTCGGTGGTTGCAAACTCATGACCTCATGCTCCAATATCAAATGTGTGTGTGTGACACACACTCTATCCATTTGACCACAGTAACTGTAACTGTAAAGCAATATACCATATACAGAAACATGCCAAACACTATTCAAAGAAATTAGTTTATTTTTTGTCTCAATAAGCAACCACTCCAAAGTCACAAAGATAAAGCTGCATACATTAATAACTGCGTAAAAATAATTATAAGAAACAGATCAGTATTACGATTGGGTTACTGACATATCATTTTCATATGATTTACTATTTTCTATGATGACAAAAATATCTGTTTTTTATATTTTTATCTTACAAAAATGAGCAAATAATAGGGAACATGCTGAGACCATACATGCAAAATGTCATATTTTTTAAAGTTAAAATCTCTGAACATCTGAGATTTGACAATTTTCCACATTTATATTCATTTCAGCAGTAGGTTGAGTTCAGCTTAATTACGAACAAATATCAAACTTTCGTTGTTAATGGCGGGACCATAATTGGGGTTCAGTACAACGCGCCAAGTCAGATGGCTTCATATGATAAAAACACACTTTTCCCAAACTGAAACCGGCATTTCTGTTGCATTGGCATAATATACTTTTCTAATAATGCTCTTTGTTTTCTTTGCCATTATGTTAAGTCAACTGTAGTTTTTTGTTGTTGTTGTTGTTTTATTGATTGAGCATTCTGTTGAAATATACGGAATAACCCACAGGCTATTCCATTGTTTGAATCTCGTAAAAAATAAATCAGTGATGTAAAGAAGAACTTGTGAACTAATGACAACTGTTAGTATCCACTTTTTTCATTTATCTGTTTATTGTGATCTTTTCCATGCATCAGTCATATCACTAAGTAAAGATTATTTGCTAATGAGAGAGAGGGGGGGGGGAGGGGGTCAGATTAGTTGTTTAAACTGGACAATGGTCTTGCTCTAGTTTTTAATAAACTTCCTGCTTTCAACTGAATCCCCGGATATTGCATTGTTTTAAATTATACGTGAAGATGTTTAATTCTATAAATAGCATAAACAAACAAAAAAGTTTATTCCTTTGCTGAATATTTTATCTACTTTCTGTGACGATGTTTGTACTAAATACTGTTCAAACCAAACCATACAACTGTATACACGGAAAGTATTACAGATTTTAAAATATTCCATCCCCCACCCCTCAAAGAAAGAGATAAAAGTAAAAAAATTGTGTTCCTTGTGTTTCTTTTTAAGATATTTCTTTTCAATCATCTGAAATAAATGCACAACAAATTTCATGAAGAGACTGGGCCACAGTAACTCGAGCTCTCTAGCTGTAATTAGCAATAAACCACATACAGAAACATGCTCAATAACCAAAGACTCTAACAGTCACAAGCAGGAAACTGCATTCTTTAATATCTCTGTAAAAATAATTAAAAGAGTATATTTTGTTTTTATATTTTTGCCATAGAAAAATGAGCAAATAATAGGATACATGTGGAGACAATCCATCCATGCAAAATGCTTTAAACTTGATGGAAATTAAAATCTCTGAACATCTCAGATTTTAGAATTTTCCACATTATTTTTCATTTCGGTAATAAGCCGAGTTCAGATTAATTACTAACAATTATCAAACTTCCGTTGTTAATGGCGGGACCATAATTGCGGCTGTAAAGTACAACGGGCCAAGTCAGATGGCTTCGTGTGATAAAAACACACTGTTCCCAAGCTGAAACTTACACCATCCTTTGATGCAAACCCTTGTTAATATTTTACAACAGTGTTCACAATGGTCACTGCCTTGATTTCTGTAGAACATCCGCTGAAGTCAAGTCTTTATTAGGGAGAGACAATTGAATTTTCCAAGGGGGTGGGGTAAATGCATGAAAACAGTTGTCTTTCTCTGATTTTGTAGTATAAAAAGACGTTAATCCATTCCATATTTCACTTAAAATAAATAAATATTGTGATGGAAGAACAAAAAATATCCCGGTCGAAAAAACAAAACAACATATAAACCCCATATATTAAATGGTCAGTCCCTTACAGTACACATGCAGTCATAATATTCAGCCTCGTGACTCTGCTATTACTGCTTAAAGACTAAGCACGCGGTTTGCATTTCAGTGTAAATTCAGTGTTTGAGGTTTGTTGGGGGTGGGGTGGGTTAAGCAGAACCTGATGTCAGTTTGGATTTTAATTGTCCATATCTCAGAGAATTACTTTCCTTTGGAACAAAATGATAAATTTATGCTGCGTGAGAAGGAATCTCAGCAAGGTGTGCTTCTCGTCAAGTCAGTGCGTAAGTTTGTTCATATTTGAAATAAATTAAAATCATAAACTTGTTGCAAAAGAAGTCGATCAACCTTTTATAAACAGTAATGTGTACTGAATATACAAGACTTTTGAAATTATTTTTTTATTGTCCAAATATGATCGAAATAAAGACGACTGATTCTTCCAATGGTATCCCATTGTAAATCACTCTTGATGTCTCAGTCTTTCCATAGGTAGTCTTCATTCATTGGCTGTTCAAATGTCAATCAGTAATGTCGACTAGCCCTTCCATGGTGGAGTTGACATCGGCATGCCTGGTGATTTGTAGGTATTTATGCCAATTTATGCCTCCACCGCGGAGTGTTATCGTGGAGCTAAAATGGAGGGGATTAAGTCACCCACCATGAAGCATGGGGTTCCGAAAAATCACATGAGCTGTACTGTAGATGGGTAGGTAGGTGGAGCTATTTCCCCTTAAAATAAACAAGAAGCAACCTAAATATCATGTCAGATTTCCATCTGGAGAGTAGAATATTACTCCACTCTCATTACGTCAGATATCGTCCTATCGAAATTCAGACAGATACCAAAGGCTAATCTGGTCAGGCCAAACCTGACAGACGATAAACAAACCTAGTTTCAGAAGATTAATGTACTTTCTAACGGCTATTCCATCACTAACTCACTCTAACATCACACGAGACATAACAGTTTCAGTTCACGTCTTAATTATACAAACGAATCAATGAAATTCACTTCATGGCGTAACTACATTAGTGGCAGCGAATACTCACTCAACTCCCTAACATACATAATTCATATCATCTAAGGCATGTATATTCCCACAGATTCTCACAACTTGTATTAAATAAAGTAATGTATGAAATTCCTAGACTACATGATTCCTATAACAATCAAGACGACAAATTCAAACAATTCGTCAAACTCATATAAAGAAAATTGCTGTACGAATTCAGACAAATGAACTCAAACAAATAATTATACTCATATCAAGAAAACTGATATACGAATTTAAACAAATAAATTCAAACAAATAATTATATTGTTATCAACAAATTACATGAGATTGATGCAAATACCTTGCTTTCGAGACTCGCTCACTTCTACCATCAGAATCGTGTCCCTCAACTTCCAGACACCTGTCCTTTGAACAATTGTTTATACGAGAGAAAATCACCTTATTCTGCTTGGAATCAAGATCTCTTTCGGCCTTTTGCAGGAAACTTGGACTGATTAAATTTTTCGATGTGGAATATTTAAAACAGGAAATTTCATCTGGGAAACACCCCCCTTATTTAGCGTAGCCAATCAGGATTAAATATATCTACCGCCTTTTATAAATTCACGCCCACTGATTCTGGAAAATTTCAAAAGATTACACTACTTCAACTTGCTTTACAACTAGTCTCTGCATCCTCTCAACTTTGACATTTTCAATACCTAGACCTCAAATTAACCTTCCCCTTTCAATCGTTCTGACCATTAAACAATGACTGCTTAATTAAGAATCAATCTCACCCCAAACAGGGACATTAAAACCATCACAGTCTAGCGATTTAATACAGTACCTTTCCTCATAAATCTATTTAATTGTTATCTGCCAAACTAATGTGCTCTACCAAAATACATCGACAGAAATTTGCACCCTTACATCTATTGTTTGCATTACTGTGTAATTTTTGACTAAAATTATTGCACATTATTTTGTTCTCATATTCCTCATTCAGGAAATGTGTTTGAAAAGAAAATGGCAGAGTATAGGTATAATATTGTGAATTCACTATTTTTTGCAGGATACAATTTTTCATGCATTTCATGGTTTCTACAAACCTTGAATTTATACCAATGTATTGGTTGTTTTAACAAAAACAACAAAAATCAGTTGATTAAATTATAGGTACCATGACATTAGGTACTGTTATTGGGTGTGTTATAATACAAGGATCTTAAACAGTTTATTGTGTACAAATGTTTGCCAGAGCATGAGGGAAGAGTTCATTTCAAAATCATTCCAAGTGCATCATCAAACATTTGCACTCAGGAAACAAGTTCAATCATTATTCTTACACGATCAGGTATTTAGTACATAAATTATGTACCAAATATCTACAAAAAGAAGTTTTTTTAAAACAGGAAATACATACTCAAGCAGCAGATACAATTCCAATGCTGAAGTACATCTGACATCACAAAATTGCACATTAAAGCAGATAAAACCAGCCTGAATGACATTAAATATTTTAACTTGAAAATAGTTCTGAGTGATATATCTTTTATATATTGATCACATGTTCAAGAGATGATATCATTTTCTTGTGTTTGTCTTGTCAGCCCCAGCATGCACTGCCAGACGTCTTTCTGTGGATGATAAGTGGTAACAAAAGGATCGCATACCAGCGAATTCCAGTAAGAAACATTATCTACTCCGTTGTGGATGAGGAACGGGGCAAAGATTGTGGCAAAGTCCAGACTCTGCTCTTAAGGGTAAGCAGATTCCACATTTAAAGTTATTGTGTATCAAGGGCAATATTTCGGACTGAGGGGACTCTACAGTTGAAAAAATAATGCCAAATATGGACAAATTCTAGAGACAGAGAGGAGGTACTTGCTAGATTAAGATTCTGACACAATTCTAGACACACAGAAAAGATAGATTAAGATTCTGACACAATTCTAGACACACAGAAAAGATAAATTAAGATTCTGACACAATTCTAGACACATAGAAGAGATAAATGAAGCTTCTGATAAAATTCTAGACACACAGAAAAGATAAATTAACATTCTGACACAATTCTAGACACACAGAAAAGATGAATGAAGATTCTGACACAATTCTAGACACACAGAAAAGATAAATGAAGCTTCTGACACAATTCTAGACACACAGAAAAGATAAATTAAGATTCTGACACAATTCTAGACACATAGAAAAGATAAATGAAGATTCTGACACAATTCTAGACACACAGAAAAGATAAATGAAGATTCTGACACAATTCTAGACACACAGAAAAGATAAATGAAGATTCTGACACAATTCTAGACACACAGAAAAGATAAATGAAGATTCTGACACAATTCTAGACACACAGAAAAGATAAATTAAGATTCTGACACAATTCTAGACACACAGAAAAGATAAATGAAGATTCTGACACAATTCTAGACACACAGAAAAGATAAATTAAGATTCTGACACAATTCTAGACACACAGAAAAGATAAATTAAGATTCTGACACAATTCTAGACACACAGAAAAGATAAATTAAGATTCTGACACAATTCTAGACACACAGAGAAGATAAATGAAGATTCTGACACAACTATTGAGACATAGAAGAAATACTTGTTAGATGAAGCTTCTGGCACAATTCTACAGATAGAGAGGAGATAAATGAAGCTTCTGGCACAATTCTAGAGACAGAAAGGAGATAGATGAAGCTTCTGACACAAGTATAGAGACAGAGAGGACATACTTGTTAAATTAAGATTCTGATACAATTCTAGAGACATAGATCAATAGATGAAGCTTCTGACACAAGTATAGAGACAGAAAGGAGGTACTTATTAGATGAAGCTTCTGACACAAGTATAGAGACAGAAAGGAGGTACTTATTAGATGAAGCTTCTAACACAATTCTAGAGACAGAAAGGAGATAGACGAAGCTCCTGACACAAGTCTAGAGACAGAGAGGATATACTTGTTAAATTAAGATTCTGATACAATTCTAGAGACATAGAAGAGATAGATGAAACTTGTGACACAACTCAAGCAACAGAATGGAGATACATATTTGATGAAGTTTCTGACACATTTCTATTGACAGAGAGGAAATATGAAGCTTCTGACACAATTTCTGAGACATAGATGAGGTAGATGAAGCTTATGACACAACTCTAGAAACAGAGAGTAAATACTTATTAAATTTATATTCTGACACAATTCTAGAGACATAGAAGAGATAGATGAAACTTCTGACACAATTCTAGGGACAGAGAAGAGATACTTGTTAGATCAAGATTCTGACACAATTCCAGACATAGATGAGATAGATGAAGCTTGGGACACAACTCTAGCAACAGAAAAGAGATACATATTAAATGAAGTTTCTGACACATTTCTATTGACACAGAGGAGATACTTGTTAGATGATGCTTCTGACACAATTCTAGAGACAGAGAAGAGATAGATGAAGATTCCAACACAATTCTAGATACATAGATGAGATAGATAAAGATTCTGACACAATTGTAGAGACATAGATGAGATAGATAAAGATTCTGACACAATTGTAGAGACATAGATGAGATAGATGAAGCTTCTGACACAATTGTAGAGACATAGATGAGATAGATAAAGATTCTGACACAATTGTAGAGACATAGATGAGATAGATAAAGATTCTGACACAATTCTAGAGACATAGATGAGATAGATGAAGATTCTGAAACAATTCTAAAGACATAGATGAGATAGATGAAGATTCTGACACAATTCTAAAGACATAGATGAGATAGATGAAGATTCTGACACAATTCTAAAGACATATATGAGTTAGATGATTCTGACACAATTGTAGAGACATAGACAAGATAGATAAAGATTCTGACACAATTCTAAAGACATAGATGAGATAGATGAAGATTCTGACACAATTCTAAAGACATAGATGAGATAGATGAAGATTCTGACACAATACTAAAGACATAGATGAGATAGATGAAGATTCTGACACAATTCTAGAGACAGAGAGAAGATACTTGTTAGATGAAGATTCTGACACAATTCTAGAGACATAGATGAGATAGATGAAGATTCTGACACAATTCTAAAGACATAGATGAGATAGATGAAGATTCTGACACAATTCTAGAGACATAGATGAGATAGATGAAGATTCTGACACAATTCTAAAGACATAGATGAGATAGATGAAGATTCTGACACAATTCTAAAGACATAGATGAGATAGATGAAGATTCTGACACAATTCTAAAGACATAGATGAGTTAGATGAAGCTTCTGACACAATTCTAGAGACATAGATGAGATAGATGAAGATTCTGACACAATTCTAGAGACATAGATGAGATAGATGAAGATTCTGACACAATTCTAGAGACATAGATGAGATAGATGAAGATTCTGACACAATTCTAGAGACATAGATGAGATAGATGAAGATTCTGACACAATTCTAGAGACATAGATGAGATAGATGAAGATTCTGAAACAATTCTAAAGACATAGATGAGATAGATGAAGATTCTGAAACAATTCTAAAGACATAGATGAGATAGATGAAGATTCTGACACAATTCTAAAGACATAGATGAGATAGATGAAGATTCTGACACAATTCTAAAGACATATATGAGTTAGATGATTCTGACACAATTGTAGAGACATAGACAAGATAGATAAAGATTCTGACACAATTGTAAAGACATAGATGAGATAGATGAAGATTCTGACACAATTCTAAAGACATAGATGAGATAGATGAAGATTCTGACACAATTCTAAAGACATAGATGAGATAGATGAAGATTCTGACACAATTCTAGAGACAGAGAGAAGATACTTGTTAGATGAAGATTCTGACACAATTCTAGAGACATAGATGAGATAGATGAAGATTCTGACACAATTCTAAAGACATAGATGAGATAGATGAAGATTCTGACATAATTCTAGAGACATAGATGAGATAGATGAAGATTCTGACACAATTCTAAAGACATAGATGAGATAGATGAAGATTCTGACACAATTCTAAAGACATAGATGAGATAGATGAAGATTCTGACACAATTCTAAAGACATAGATGAGTTAGATGAAGCTTCTGACACAATTCTAGAGACATAGATGAGATAGATGAAGATTCTGACACAATTCTAAAGACATAGATGAGATAGATGAAGATTCTGACACAATTCTAGAGACATAGATGAGTTAGATGAAGATTCTGACACAATTCTAAAGACATAGATGAGATAGATGAAGATTCTGACACAATTCTAGAGACATAGATGAGATAGATGAAGATTCTGACACAATTCTAAAGACATGGATGAGTTAGATGAAGCTTCTGACACAATTCAACAAAATTTTGTTAAGAATTTACAAATAGTTGTCTGACTTGTATACCGGCCATTAGAAATTTTGGGTGTGTTCGAAGTTTGATCCCACTGACCTCTGTTTTAGTGAAACCTTGATAATAAGTAATAGAATTGGTTCAAAAAATGACATTTTCACATCTCTATTATCAAAATTCTTCTACTGTATTATTAAAAGATTTAAAATAACTTTAGGTCGCTACCACATGGTACTGAGCACATGTTTGCAAATGGTTGACATGAGATTACATCAAATGGATGAGTGTACAATGAACTGCACAGTTGTTTTAATCGTGAGATTAAATTAAAGATTTACTTTATACTTTCCAGTTGCAATTTGTCAGTGTTATGAATGTAAAAACTTGATTTTGGTAGTACATGTACTGGGTATCTTAATCATGTTTGTAAGGAAAGGCATCAAAAGGTGTGTCTGCACAGTAAATGACCTGGCATTGAAAAGAATAATTGAACAATAAACGGTAACAAAATCTACAGATAATTTTCAAATTTGTATACAAGCCTATACAGGTTTTGGGTCTGTTGCATAATGATTTTGCACAAATTTTGCTAGAAAGTTTTCTTCAGGCACCCAAACAAGTGGTATGAAAAGAAATAACTTCGCATTTAAAAAAAAAAAATTAATAATATAGGCATGTAGAGGGTTTTTGTTGTTGTTTTTAATCTTTGTTTGTTTATCTGCACATTGTTCTGCTGTTTGCTTGGAAAAGCGAGGGAAGCTAGTAAAGAAAATGACTGTATATACTCGCGTATAAGCCAGGTCCAAATGCAAACAGCATAGACCCTGATCTGCTGTCACATAATGCGCCGGCAGATCAGGGTCTATGTTGTTTGCTCTACTAATTAGTCCTTACATACTGCATAGACCCAGATCTGCCAGAGCATTATGCGATGGCAAATATGGGTTTATGCAGTTGGTATTGGCTTATACACGAGTATATATGGTAAAAGAAAAAATATAAATAATAATAAAATTTAAAGGATCTATGTAATCAATTGTAAATACAATACAATTTTATACAGTGCCATTGACCTGTGTTAAAAGTGAGGTAACCTTATACTGCGATATGATCCATAAAGTCGGTGTCATTATAGTGTCTAGTGCATATTATACGTAAAAACACAGAAAATAAGGAATTTATTGATGTGAAACTAAACTATCAGTATAAGCTGGTTCTCATCAGTCAAATACTAGCATCAAGTGAAATACATCTTGTGGCAGTAATAAAACAATTTCATTTAGCCAATGACTCATGACCATACCCACATTAAAAGAGGGGCATCAGTGTACTTGAGGGGCTCTGTAATAAGAACCAATGTATGTTTCTACAGTTGCTTAGAAAAGCAGAGTGCGTTAATAAAAGGACATTTCAAGATGAAAAAATAATAGTGGATTGTAAAAAATTTGATGGGAACTCAAAAGTAAATATATTTAAAAAATCATATACCGTCTATACTTGCGTATAAGCCGGGTCCAAATGCAAACAACATAGTCCCTGATCTGCCATTGCATAATGCACCGGCAGATCAGAGTCTATGTTATTTGTTCTACTGATTAGTTCTTACAAACTGCATAGACCCAGATCTACCGGCACATTATGCAATGGCAGATCTGGGTCTATGCAGTTTGCAGTTGGTATCAAATTATAAGCGAGTATATACAGTATCTGTTTCTGCAGTTTGCAGTCCATTTTCATTTTATTTACAGTTGCCAGGGAAGAAAGCAGCAAGTCAAGCTGGGTGGACAATTCAGGCCAAGGTGCAGGTGCTTCTCTGGCTGGGCCTTAGTAAGCACAAGAAGGACTTCTTGGCAGGGCTTCCCAAGGGATATGAGGAAACCAAGGCCATTAAGAATGCCAGCAAACTGAGTTGTGTACCACCACCATTTATTCATTACACAGGTAAGCCAGTTATTCATGCAGTCTTAAAATGAAATCATTCATTTTTAGCTCTGTTGGTCATAGACCAAAAGAGCTTATATGATGGCCTGTTTTCCATTGTCCACTATTTGTCATCTGTCATCCATTTCTCCATTAGCACAAGTTTGTTATCACTGTGTCTCCTTATATACTTAGAGAATTAGCATGAAACTTTATACACACATTCATCCCATAATCTAGTTGGTCTTAAATGAAAATGGTGCCACTCAGACATCCAATATGGCCACCACAGTGGCTATTTTGAAAATCTTGTTTTTGCTACCCCCCCCCCTGAATGGATGGTCATATCAACATGGGGTTTTCACCAGAAGACTTCTTACGATGTCTGGTTGATATTTAATGAAAATGGTACTGCTCAGACATCTGATATGGCCATCACAGCAGCCATCTAGAAAATCTTGTTTCTGCTATTCCTCCTGAATGGATGGTCATATCAAAATGGGGTTTTCACTGAAAGACTTCTTATGATCTCTAGTTGGTTCTAAATGAAAATGGAGCCGATCTGATGTCCAGTATGGCCACCATGGCTGCCATCTTGAAAATCTTATTATCGCTACACTTTCTGAATGGAAAGTCATATTGACATGGGGTTTTCACCAAAAAGCTTCTAATGATGTCTAGTTGGTCTTAACCCTTTAGCTACCACTGTCACATCTATGCATAACCTGTAAATAACTCCTCAACCCCACTGCTGCTTGTATGCATGTCAATAACATTTGTTTACTCACCATTGACACATATATGTGTTTGGTCCAGCTCTACTTGAAATCCCAGTGGCGCACATATGCATAATTTACTGCTATGTTAACTGAACATTAATTGGTTGAAAGTACCAGAAGTACATATTTTTGATTATCATAACCAATGAGAGGACTGTTTACTCGACATTTTGATACAAGTTTGAAACATGGGATGTTAAATTTAGACACAAAGGAAGGGCTTTTCTGCACTTCAAGAGACATGTGTAGTTGAGATAAACAAAGATGGATTCCAATTCAGATATTAGCGAGTTTGAAGGGTTTAATGCAAGTGATATACAAGAGTTTAATGGATCAGTTTTAGAAACTGGATTGGATATTGATGTTAGTCCAGTTTCAACACCAGATGAAAGTGATTTTGAATCAGACAATGAGGAGGCCATGTTCTCACTTGCACCATGAAGTGATGACATCTCCATGTTCAAGATCGATCATTTTGTTACAGATGTTGGTTCAACTGTTGAGCTTGGACCACTAAGCAATGAGAAAGCTTTTTTCTAAAGTTTTTCCAGAATGTCTGATGGAAAAGCTTGTTAAAAATTAACACTTATGCCAAGAAAATGGAGGACCAAAAGCAAGACCCGAGATGGTATGATACCAGTATCACAGAGATGTGGGCGTTTCTTGGAATCTACATTGTCATGAGCATTATGCAAATATTCTATTGCCTGGATGACATCTATATATTTTGTAATCCCAGGAATACCAGAAATCATGACCAGGGAGAGGTTTGAAAGAATAGGCAAATATTTCCATGCCAATGACACAAGTGTCAACCCACCCAGAGACCAACCAGGACATGACAACATATTCCACATAAGACCTTTCTATGACAGTCTTGGAGAAATGTCTAGAAAATTATGACCCTTCCAAAATTCAGTCAGTTGATGATGACATGATTGCTTATAAATGAAGACTTTCATTTAAAGAATACCTGCCAGTAGAACCCACAAAATTTGGCATAAAAGTCTGGGCAAGATCCCATCCCCAAACTGGCTATATCCATGAATTTCAAATGTATGTTGGAAAGCCGAATGGAATGAGAGGCAAAATGACAGAAGAAGTATTAGGGAATAAAGCAGTGAAAGATCTTAAGAGAAAAGTAAAAAATAAGAACCATCATATATATATGGACAATTAATTTTCACATCCCCAATTGTTTGAAGATTTGCGACAGGATGGACTCTACTGTTGTGGTATATTCTGAGGAAATAGGAAAGGAATGCCAGAACCTTTAAAAAAAAAACATTGGTTTAAAAAGCTTGGGGACATAAAAATTATGCAAACTCAGAAGCTGGTCTGTGTTGCCTGGAAAGACAAGGAAAATGCTCATATTTTTTTAATAACATGGATCCCACACAGCTATCTAGTGTAACTCAATGGGATAAACTGGGCAATGATAAAAAGTAATGTGTCCAAAAGTTGCAGATGATTATTCTAAAAACAAAGGGGGTGGGGTGGATATTGTGGACCCAATTTGAATGCAATACGGTTTTTGCCATAAAAGAAAGAAATGGTGGAAGTACCTTTCTGGGTTTCAGATTGACACAGCAATATGTAATGCCCTAATATATATGAAAGAGTCACCAAATCATCAGATGAAAAGAAAGTCCAGAAAAGAAAAAACGAACACGGCTTGAATTTAGGATGAACTTGGCAAAACAGATGGTTGCTGGCTTTCAGGGGACTAGGAAAAGAAAAGCTTAGTCTAATCTTGACACTGAGGGTCTAAGGCACTGGCCTGGATGGTTCATGAAACGTGGGAGATGCAGAATGTGTGTGAGGGAAGGGAGAAGACATAAAGTTTTCACTGGATGTAAACAGTGCCAAGTACATTTATATGTGGATAATGACTGTTTTGAGAGGCACCACTCTCAACTTTGTAATAAGAGTGTGGATTTCATTCATATTTTAGATGTACATATGTAAATATCAGATTTATTTTGTGGGATTCAAAACAATTTACATGACATGAACATTTTTTGTATGATGGGATCTAGGAGTATGTGAAGGTGGAAATATGTAGATAACAGACACTATACAAGGTAAGCTGTTTTTTTACGTCATTGAAATCAAGCAATGACTAATGAAATAATGAAAATAACTGTAACCATGTTTTTGACTGTCAGTTTCTGTAGTCAGCCATGATGATGCTCTAGTATTCAGCCAGGCAACCAGCCTCAGTAGTCTCAGTAACTGATATGATAGCACTCAGCATCAGTGAAGCTGCACAACAGCTGTAGTAGCTAAAGGGTTAAATGAAAATGGTGCTCGGACATCCAACTTGATCACCACAGCAACTATGTTGAAAATCTTGTTATTGCTACTTCTCCTAAATATAAAGTCATATCAACATGGGGGTTTTCACTAAATGATTTCTTACGATGTCTGCTTGGTCCTAAATGAAAACTGCCAATCTGACATCAAATATGGCCACCATAGAAGCCATCTTGAAAATATTGTTATTGCTACTCCTCCTGAACAAAAAGTCATATCAACATGGGATTTTCACCAAAAGACTTATTATGATGCCTAGTTGGTCTTAAATGAAAATTGTGCTGCTTTGACAGTCAACTTAACCACCACAGCAACTATCCTGAAAATGTTGTTATTGCTTCACTTCTAGAATGGAAAGACATATCACTATGAGGTTCTCCAAGATTTGTTATGATGTCTTCTTGGTCCTAAAAGAAAACTGCCAATCTGACATCTAATATGGCCACCATGGTAGCCATCTTGAAAATCTTGTTATTGCTACTCCTCCTTAACAGAAAGTCGTATCGACATGGGGGTTTTCTCTGGAAGACTTCTTATGATGTCTAGCTGGTCCCAAAGAAAATGGTGCTGATCTGACTTCCAGTATAACTGCTACAGTGACCTCATGAAAATTTTGTTATTGATATTCTTCTTATATGGGTGGTCGTATTGACATTGGATTTTCACCAAAAGACTTCAAATGATGTCTAGTTGGTTCTAAATGAGAATGGTGCTGATCCTACATCTAATATGGCCACCACAGTGGCTAATTTGAAAATCTTGTTATTACTCCAAAATATCAAGAATGGTTTCAACATTTATCAGTTATAAAGAAGAAATAGTTTTATCTTGAATTCTTGGAAACAACATTTCTGTCAGTAGAGCATCGGTCCCTTTGAAGGACTCTCGTTTTTAGAAGTACCAGTATGTATGAAAATATTTTTGTAATGGACATCTAACACTGTTGGTTAAGGGATCACTACCCATTACTAGAAAAAAAGATAAAATCTCTGTTCAGTTATGTCCATCCCAGAAGTAAGTTTGTATATACCCACCATAAGTCTTTTACCAATTTCATTTATGCACAATAACTCAAATTGTCCACCATCTACAGTTACCAAGTTTTGTAGATGGCTTGCACTTGGGGTTAGGAAGAAACCTATCAATTTTTAGGTCACTGTGACTGAAGGAAGAAAAAATGTTTCTTCATAATAACTCAATTTCCTCATCATTTACAGTTACAGAACTTTGTGGATGGCTTTCACTTAGGATAAGAAAGAACCCTACCAGTTTCATGGTCAAAAGGTCAAAGATCAAGGTGACTGACTGAAAGAGGAAAAATGGTTTCTGCACAATAACATTAGTTCTACATCACTGACCTGGACCAAACTTTGTGGATGGTATACACTTAGTGTAAGAAAGATGCATATCAGTTTGTGGGTCAAAAAGTCAATGGTCAAGGTCACTGTGACTGAAAGAAGAAAAGTGATGTCTGCACAAAAATTTCAGTTTTCAACATAGAGGACTATGAAAAATGGGGCAGCTGTATAATGTACCATTCATGATACTCTTGTTGACATGTCTTTTCCAGAGAAACAAGTTTTCCAGTTACGAGCCCACATGTATCAGGCCAGGAGTTTAATTGGCTCAGATGCATCCGGTCTCTCAGATCCATTTGCTAGGATAGCCTTTGGTGACCAGAGTGTAACAACCCAGGTTATTGAGGAAACCCTGAGCCCTACATGGGATGAAATGTTGATCATGCATGAAGTCACTATATATGGTTTGATGCAAGAGATTTCAGAAAATCCTCCCGCCATAATAGTTGAAATATTTGACCAGGATAAAGTTGTAAGTATCTGGGCATTTTCCCATCCTCAGTATTGTATTCCTTATATTCAGCCAATGTTTTAAGCGTGCAGATGCCTCCCCATGACTGCATACATGTCCTTTTATATGTCCATGTTGTTTGCTTATGAAATTTACACATGAAAAAGTAAAAAAAGGCATGCAGCTTTTATTGCTTTCAGTATCACCATGACTACACTTAATAAAGCTAGATATGAAAAATTTTATTAGAACAGTATATATGCTCTTATACTGATTCAAGCAGTAATTGCAAAGTTTAAAGGATATACATGTATACAAGGTGATTACAGGCTGTAATTTTGAAAATTTAGCAAAGTAATTGTGATTGTAACATTGCAATTTTATTGAGGAGGCAGAGTTAATAAGGTTGCATTCTTCAGATGTTTAAATACAGATATGTTGAATTTAATGCTAAAAAAAGTTTCAAGAATAACAGACTTGTTAATTTCCAGAATACTACCACAAATGTTTCAGATTGGAACAGTATAATGGATCCTTGAAAATGGCAGTCACGTGCATGGTATTCATTGTCACGTACTAGTGTTTAATCACATACTGTATATACTTACATATAATCTAATACCAACTGCAAACTGCATAAACCCACATCTGCCATCGCATAATAAGCCAGTAGGTCTGGGTCTATGCAGTTTGTAAGGATTAATCAGTAGAACAAACAACATAGACCCTGATCTGCCAGCACATTATGCGATGGCAGATCAAGGTCTATGTTGTTTGCATTTGGACCAGCTTATACGCGAGTATATACGGTATGTTGTGATAATAGGAAATGTTCACCTATCATTCCAATGTTGTCGGTATTTGGAGGATGACCAGGTGGGACATCCATGCCCTCAGTAGACATTATTAATTTTTTGAAAGTGTTTTGAAAATGTATGGAAGATATTTGTATGTTTGAGATTGGAATTGTATGCAATAACATTAAAGTTCTGGAATGTTATGCCAACTTATATATTATGGTAACAATGTGAACAAGACACATGCCTTTTTTTTTAAATACTTCCTAATTTGTACCACATGTACCTCACATATGTCAGTTTTCAACGCAGTTCTTTAAATAGGAAATTAGAGTTGTTTGTTTCAAGTTACATCACTAACATTGTATATAATATGTTACACTTGAAAGGACATACAAAATTACAGGAGTTAAAGCAACTGAGAAGCACAGATTCCTGTATATAAATTATACACATTTTTTTTTTTTTTATTTCTCATGGATTCAGGCATCAGGGACACAGACCTGGGTAATTTTCTACAGAAAGTAATAATGGTCATGCAAATCAGTCATTCTCAAAAGTATGACCATTGGCATTGAGCAAAATGAAAACAAAATAAAGTGCACTGGTTTTATGTTTTGCAATAAATTATGAAATATAGACCTTAGTCCAAATAATTTCAAAATTTAATGCACAAACTCTGCTTTCCTACTTATCTGCACAATGTTAAATGTCACTATCAAATTCCATGATAAACTAGATTAAATATCGGCAACAAAGGAATACAGTCATTGACCTTGTGAACAAATAAAAGCCTTAAGATTTCAGTCTTGTATTTATGACTACCGGTATTTTCAAGTATAAACATCCAAATCAAACCTGTGTAAAGCATCTTTAGTGTTTGGCTTACACAAAACTAAAAAGCAAAATTTTAGTTAAACTTTACAAATAAGAGCTGGGTTATTAGAACTGTCTTTTGTTTTGTATACATTTACATTGTGTGCTGATTTTCTAGATGAAGGAATTGAATAACATTGCATATAAGCTCAATATTTTTTTGCAATTTTTCCAGCAACTTTTTCTTTCCCAGAGCTGTTACATTATTCGTTATCGTGAGTAACAGATGTTAACATTATTATTGCTCAGATCAAATTACCTGATATTTGAGACCCTTCAGGCACTTATTTTATTTTCCTGTTGAGGAAAAAATCAATTACAATCACCTTTTGTTATCAACACTTGCAATTTAAACAAGTAAATTTATTTTCTCACGTACAATGATGTTGCTGTAGGCTTAGTAAGACAATATTAAACAACCCCTGCAACTTTGACCTTTGACCTCTTGCCCATTCATTGATAGAGATGTTTTATCTCTTGTGTAAAAGTTATAGACCAAAGCCTACAACAATACGTTTATGAATCTTCATGAAACCATCAATAATTTTCACCAAAGGCTACAAGCAATTCACCCAGTTACCTTCACCTTTAATCTTTTGATTCGTTATCCACAAAAATGCTCTATGTACATTGGTGAGTTGGTCACAAAGTCTGATGTCTTTCCATGGACACCTGGTGTAAAAAATAATCCACTATGACCATTACCTTTGACCTACATCTGACCACTACAACCTTCACTTTTGACCTTTCAAGTGTTTATTTCCATGGCATAAGTTATTCGTCACAACTACTTATATCTAGAATTGGGAGTAAGAGGATTTCAATCTTTCTATTGTTTTCAGTTTTATCTTTCATTCTTTTTTCTGTTTTTCTTTTTTTTTTTCCCCCACAAACATGTGCTATGATGTTGATACTTCAGTTAAGAAAAACTCAACAATCGCTGCAAAATGAGTTGCATAAAAAGGTCAGGAGGGGAGAGGACATTCGGTAAACTGGCTTCTTTTTATAAGAAATACCATATCATTACCATTTCAAAAACTTGCACATTTATCTTGGAATATATGACTGATTAAAATAAAAAACATTCATATTCCTTCTGATGTAATTTACCATTAATACTCGCGTATAAGCCACGTCCAAATGCAAACTACATAGACCCTGATCTGCCATAGCATAATGCGCAGGCAGATCAGAGTCTATGTTGTTTCTTCTACCTATTAGTCCTTACAAACTGCATAGACCCAGATCTGCCGATGCATTATGCTATGGCAGATCTGGGTCTATGCAGTTTGCAGTTGGTATCTGCTTATACACAAGTATATATGGTATTAAATGTTCTTCTGATGTAATTTACTTAATGTAAGTCTCTCTCTTTTGATATCCACCATGGGTTATATATTTATACAAATGGTATATTTTTTTAAAAATAAAACAGGCATCTAAAAACATCTGAAGCAATTTTACACATTTTTGAATGGAACACATTGCAAAAAAGGTGAAAATGATGACTATCCTTGCAACTTGTCTTGTGTAATCCAATGTTTTAATTGCACTGAAACCTTATTTTATTTTTAACAGGAACACAGATTACGAAGATAGGATTTTAACATCTGTACTATACATATTTCAACGCAAATTTTTTTCAACAGCATCAGTTACATTAGCGGTTATCTCGTCAAAAAGTCGTAACTTGAATGATTTTGTCAGATCATTGTAAATGCTTGAATCTGTTGTTAATATGTGTTTGCTTTTGAATTTGAATTTTACTTCAGGATATAAAGGGTTAGCATGCAGTTGTAAATAATCCAATCCAACCTTGTGGCATTGCTTTAGGAGCATTTGGTATCAGCATGGATGGCAGTTTCAACTGGTTTAGAATGTGGAACTCTAGATCATATCATTGACAAATTATTTTTTTTGTGCTTAACATAATGTTGAGCATATTATGTTGTGATGTCCATCCATATGTCTGTACATCTATCTGTCTGTTTCCTATTTTGTTTCCACACAATAACTCCAGTTCTCAAACATCACAGGTACTAAAATTAAGAAGCCTATTGATTTCAGGGTCAAAAGGTCAAAGGTCAGGGTCACTGTGGCTGAAAGAAAAAAAACGTTTCCACACAATAATATTAGTTCTACACCACAGACCTAGACAAAACTTTGTGGATACCTTGCACTTGGGGTAAGAAAGAAGCCTTTGGGGGGTCAAAAGGTCAAGGTCATTGTGACTAAAAGAAGAAGAAATTATTTCTGCACAATAATATTAGTTTTATATTACAGACCTGGACCAGACTTGTGGGTGGCTTGCACTTGAAGTAAGGTAGAAGCCTATTGATTTTAGGGTCAACAGGTCAAAGGTCAGGGTCACTGTGACTAAAAGAAGAAAAATAGTTTTTGCATAATAACTTTAGTTATAGACAATGTATCTTGACCAAAGATTGTTGAGGGCTTATTGATTTGGGGGTTTAAATGTTATGGTCAAGGTCATTATGACTCAAAGTAAAATGGTTTCAACAAAATAACTTTTGTTCTGAGTAAATTCCTTTCACTCAGAGTAGAAACCTATAGATTTCAACAGCGAAAAAATTAAACTGTTTAATATGATATCATACACATGTAACAGATGTTACCATCTACACTCACTTATAAGTCAAGTCCATCTGCAAACTCACAGACCCAGATCTGCCATAGCATAATGTGCGAGCAGATCTGGGTCTTTGCAGTTTGTTAGGAGTTATCAGTAGAACAAAGAACACTCACCCTGATCTGGCGATGCATTATGCGACGGCAGATCAGGGTCTAAGTTGTTTGCCGCTGGACTTTTCTTATAAGCGAATAAATACTGTGATCGTTTTGGGGGTTTTTTTTGCAACAAGAAATAAATGCAAAACTCATGTACACATTTAGAGCTAGGATACCATTAACTAGTTCTGTTTTAAATATTGTTATGAGAGTTTTCAAGGGACAATTAAGCCTTAATACCAAGAAACTGCCATGACCTTTGTGATGTTTCCTTTGACTGGTGACAAATGAAACATGAAATATTGTGGTCCCAATTTGTGCTGATTTTCCACCAGGATATTATCCATAACTCTTTACAAGAGAGCCACTATGAGGATACTATCCATAACTCTTTACAAGAGAGCCACTATGAGGATACTATCCATAACTCTTTACAAGAGAGCCACTATGAGAATACTATCCATAACTCTTTACAAGAGAGCCACTATGAGAATACTATCCATAACTCTTTACAAGAGAGCCACTATGAGAATACTATTCACAACTCTTTACAAGAGAGCCACTATGAGAATACTATTCATAACTCTTTACAAGAGGGCCACTATGAGAATATGTAGAACATATTATTAATATACTGCTTATTCTATCACAAGTCAGATAGTTCATTCAATTTGTCATGGCGGCATGGAAAATGCATTTGTGGTCTATAATTTTGAGAATGACTGTAATACATCCTTTGAGTTTTCTGAACATATAGTTCATCAGATTTAAAATAGTAACTGAATAACATTCATAGCAACAGTTTTTATTTACTGTGAATCCATTTATTTTCATGACATTTTCATTAGTACTCCATATCTTGGTATGTAAAAGTGGTCCCATTGTTTCCACATCTTGGTATGGGAAAGTGGTCCCATTGTTTCCACATCTTGGTATGGGAAAGTGGTCCCATTGTTTCCACATCTTGGTATGGGAAAGTGGTCCCATTGTTTCCACATCTTGGTATGGGAAAGTGGTCCCATTGTTTCCACATCTTGGTATGGGAAAGTGGTCCCATTGTTTCCACATCTTGGTATGAGAAAGTGGTCCCATTGTTTCCACATCTTGGTATGGGAAAGTGGTCCCATTGTTTCCACATCTTGATATGGGAAAGTGGTCCCATTGTTTCCACATCTTGGTATGGGAAAGTGGTCCCATTGTTTCCACATCTTGATATGGGAAAGTGGTCCCATTGTTTCCACATCTTGGTATGGGAAAGTGGTCCCAGGTAAATAAATTCAAATTTTGGTTCAAAAAACTTACTGTAACAAAAATGGTTTTCAGTTAGTTGACCAGGTAAGGAAATTGATGTTTTAGTTGACAAATTTATAATAGATGACAGCAAAGTCTGTGAGAAATGACATATCTATGGATGCAGAGCCTCAAAAAATCCCCTTGTCTGGCAGTTTGGAACAAGGCTACAATTTGACTGGTCAAGAAGAATTTTTGAATACTTGCATATATATTTGTATACACCCACTGCAAAGTGGAGCGTATTATATTATTATGTTCATCAGTCCATCTGTCAGTTAACAATTTCATTTTCACACAAAAACTCAAGTTGTCCATCATCTACAGTTACCAAACTTTGTGGTTGGCATGCACTTGGGGTATGGAAGAACGCTATCAATTTTGGATCCAAAGGTCAAGATCACTTTGACTGAAAGAAGAAAAATGGCTTCTGCACAATAACTCGAGTTCTCAATCATCTACATTTAACAAACTTGTTGTTAGGATCAAACTGTCATAGGTCAAGTTGAATGTAACTAAAAGAATAAAAATTGTTTCTGCACAATAACATTAGTTCTACATCACATATCTGGACTAAACTTTGTGGATGTCTTGTAATTGGGATAAGAAAGAAGCCTATTAAGTTTGTGGGTCAAAAGGTTAAAGGCCAAGGTCATTGTGACTCAAAGAAGAAAAATGTTCAAGCACAGTAACATCAGCTCTTCATCACAGACCTGGATCAAATTTTGTGGATGGTTTGGTAACAAAGAAGCCTACTGATTTGGGGGTCAAAAGGTCAAAGATCAAGGTCACTGACTGAAAGAAGAAAAGTGGTTTCTGTACAAAAATTTAGGCTATCTACATACAGGACTATCAAACATGGGATAGGCATATAATGTTCTCTTCATGGTACTCTTACTATGCAATGGAATGAAAAATATGACTTTTTTAGAATCATCATGACAATCTCCATTCCTGACAAGCAGCAAATATTCAGATTTGTCTAGCCCTGGATGTCATTGCAAATGTCCATGGACTTGATTGATATCATATTAGTATTATTAAAAAAATATTAGGGCACCAGTCATAGACAAAATGACTTGCAGAGAAGAATCCGGTTTATAAAAATCCTACCCAAATTTAATGTTTTTTTGTATAGATACTGAAGCTGTTGTTGAGGCAGAGTTTGAACATTTTTAAATTGCTGTTTGTACTTCTGGACAAGAGACCATTATTTGACTGTTGTTATACTTGTTATATATTATTTGACTGTTGTTATACTTGTTATATATTATTTGACTGTTGTTATACTTGTTATATATTATTTGACTGTTGTTATACTTGTTATATGGAAGAGAGTTGCTTGTCCTTATGCACTCACCATTCATCAGAACAAGCAGAGGAGTGGATTTTTCAAGCTTTTTATAGTTAGAAATAATGTTTCTAACTTGGTGAAGTATATTTTCTAAAAATCATGAGGATGTTCCAGTATGCCCATTATGACTCATAATAAATAGTTGGTCTGTGACTTTTTGGTGCAATAAAACAATGTGTTTGTGAACTGTTCTCTAATTGTGCACTGTAAAAAAAGGGATAATAGTTGCATACATATTAAAAAAAGCATGTATCAGAAATACATTAACTGGCAATAAATGAGTTCCCACTTCTTATAATCCCATAGACTTCTATGGTAGCTGAGACTTTAATTCCTCAATGCCCCAATATAGTAGAGTATCTGACTTGTAGTCCAAGGGTCATGGGTTTAATACTCACCCAAGTCAGCCCGGGTCTGCCGCCATGGTGTGCACTTGGCTCCCATTTCCTTGGCATGATATAGCCAATAAAGTGCTGAAAGTGCTGTTATAAAACAACCAACCAACCATATTATACAGAATGATATTGCTATCACTATGTCTGTCTGTCTGTCTGTCTGTCCATAAACATTTTCATTTCTGGAGCATAACTCTCAAACCATTCAAGATTTCAACCAGACTTGGTACACATCTCAAGCAAGTTGTACAGGTGTCTTTTCAAACTTTTTACAAGTCAATATTTTTTATGTTCACATGGAAACAAAGTCTAGCATATGTAATATATATAAATTAATAGTGCTAGACCATAGGGTACTATCATAAGTAGTATACAAATTGAGAGCACTAGACTATAAAGTGATTTCAGTAGTCTTGGAGGACTGGGGAGGTGGGGGTTATGTCTAGGTGTTACATTTGAAAGTTTCTCATTTTAAAATGTTTATTTATCCTCCAATACATGTTTAAGGTAAATGAAAAAAGTACATGACAGTATTTGACCTCTAATTTGATAAAAGTTGTGCCTGATGGTAACAGAAGTTTTTGGCAGTTTTAACTTTTGCTGTTTTAAGGTCAACCTCTTTCATTGCCTCCTCCTAACAGCTTATTTAACATTCTACACATATTTATCACTAAAAACTACTTTTGATTTCCAACAAGAATAGAATAATACGGAGTAATTGCTTTTAATTCACTTCTGAATGACCTTCAGAAAATGTCAGTTACTTTAGAAGTCTATGGGAATGTTTTAAAAAACAGGAACTTACTTAATATACACAGCTACTGTGCACATTATATTCATATGACTTTCAGTAATTTAAAATATGTGTCTATGCATATTATCCAAATTTTATAGTATGTGTTGTCTTGCCTGCATTAGCCAATAGCAAAGCATATGTATCACTTTTTTTGGCATCAATTGGATCAGCATCATCAATTTATTTGTTTGTTTTTTTACAGTTTTTATCCATAAGGCTAAGTGAGCTTATGGTATTGTCCTGTGCCAGGCATACATCAATGTATCATCTGTCATCTGTCAACTTTTGCTATTTTAAGCATCTTCTAAAATACCACAGGACCTTTTTCAACCAGATTTAGCAGAGTGCATCCTGACATGACGGGTTTTAAGTTTGTACAAATGATCTTGCTCTTCCATAAAATATGACTGCCACACTAAAAGTAGAGAACCATGAAATGATTTCTGCTATAAACTGCTGAACAGAATTTGACCAAATTTGATAGAAAGGATCCTGGTTTGAAGGGCTTTAAATTTTGCACAAATGATGCTGATCTGCCATCATATATGGCCACCATTACTAAAAATAGAAAATATTTTTAACAAATTCTTTAGAGTTAAAAGCTCTTAACAGAATTTGACCAAATTTTATAGAAAGCATTCTGGCATGAAAGGCATTCATTTTGGTACAAATTATGCTGATCTACCATTAGATATGGCTGCCATTACTGAAAATAGAAAACCCTTGAACAAATTCTTCTCAGAATTTGAACAACTTTGATAGAAAGCATCCAAGTATGAAAGTGCATTCAAATTTATTCAAATAGTGTTGATCTGACATCAAATATGGCCACCATTACTAAATATAGAAAAACATTAAAAATAAATCTCATAAACTGCCAAGCAGAATTTGACCAAATTTGATAGAAAACGTTCTTGCTTTAAGCAGTAGTGGGACAATATGCTATCTAGCAGCCTAGAACAAGTTGAACATTTTTGCTTAGCAGGTTTATCATGTAGCTTGCCCAGAATTGTATATACATTAGGAAGAAACTATCTGGATTTTTGCTTAAGTTTATGAAAAACTTGATTCTCGGCAAGTAAACAAATTTTGGATTTTTCCAGCCCTGTGAAGGGCTTTCAAATTTGTAGATGCCAATCTGCCTTCAAATATGGCCACTGCTACTAAAAATAGAAAACCCTAACAATAACCTTTCAAAAACCACTCCTTTTTTTTAACGAAATTTGACAGAAAGCATCCTGGGTTGAAGGCCTTTGAAGTTTAAATAAACATCGCTGATCTGTCATCAAGTATGGCTACCATTACTAAAATTAGAAGAAAAAAAAACATTGAAACAATTATCTGTTGAAAAACCACTCAAAAGAATTTGACCAACTTTGAAAGAAAGTATTTTGGTATAAAGACCTTTCAAAATTGGGCAAATTATGCTGATGTACCATCAAATATGGGTGATGATACAAAACATAGACAAACCTTGCAACAAATGTTTTATAACATATGCAGTCAACAGTATCATAAGAAACTTCTACAGAAAGTATTTTACTTACCCAGATTTCTTGGCCAACCACTATTCCATTGGTTATTAGGCAGATGTCAGCCAGATGAGCGATCTTGGGCCACTTGTTGAAAGCCACAAACAAGAATGGTATATCATAGGATTTTGGCTCACCTGAACATAAGGCCAAGTGAACTTATTGTATGGTCCTGCTTCAGATATGCTGCATCCATTGCCTATCATGTGTCATCATCCATCAATAAAAAATTCTGTTTTCAACTTTTTGTGAAAACCCACTGGACCAATTTCAACCAAACTTCGCAAAACACCTGGCATGAAGGACTTTCAAGTTTGTTTAAATGATTGCTGAACCACTTTCAATATAGCTATCATTGCTAAAAATAGAAGACTTTTAAACAACTTCTCAAAAACTACTGAACAGAATTTGACCAAATTTGGCTGAAAGCATCCTGACATGAATCCCTTTCAAGTTTGTACTTTTGATGCAAATCTGCATCAAATATTGCAACCATTATCAAAATTGTTTTTCAAAAAATTTAAACAGCTTCTTAAAATACACTGCACAGAATTAAACCAAATTTGACACAAAGTATTTTGACATGAAGGCCTTTCAAGTTTGTATAAATGGTGCCAATCGACCATGAAATATGGCCATTGTTATTAAACATAAAACCTTGAAATATCAGCAAGCATCATGATAACCCATATATTTTGGCCAACTTCCCCTATATTTTGCTTTAGGTAGATGTCAGCCAACATGGGCCTCTTGTTCTTGCAAGTGAGACATCATGTTCTATGCAACCTTTACTTAGAAGAGTTGGTCAGTAGTGTTATTTGTTGTTTGTAAATGCGATGATATTGTGTTGTAAATTGTGAAAGGACTCGAGTTCTTGTCACTGTTCTAAGATTCAGCCTTTCTGGTGTTTTCTTGAATAGGTATCAAATGATTGAAAAATTATCATTACCTATTGGCTGCTCTCAGCCTAAATTGGCAATCCAATATAATAGACTGGTAACATAAAATATCTTTCTCCCATTTAGTTATTCAGTGGCATCATTTCCACAACAGGGATATCATTCCCATAATGTCTTGTTTTGGAAACTCCCCCCTGAACTGCAGTGATTGGTTGGTAGCTTCACATCAGCATGGTGCATTATGGGTAAAAAGTACAACATTTGTGTACTTTTTCAAAGATGGCAGTTGATAGTTATCATCAGTCTCATAAGCACCAGAAGTGTGATACAGTTGTCAGCAAGCATTGCCTACTGTGAAGTTCTTTTAGATTATATTTTCCAATGACAATTTCTGATTTATTGCTGACGTGATAATTTAACAGATACAAATCTAATGTTTCAGATGTGGCCATTGTTATTTATGCTTTCTCATCGGGCCTTTACTTCTTCCTAACTTTAATCCATATGTTGTTTGCATTTGGACCGAGATTATACGTGAGTATATACGGTACTCATTCACTGTAAGACCAGGCAAACAAAAGGAAGAAGAACCAATTGACATTACAATATCAAAGCAGAACAACCATAACCACAATTTGTACACTAGATTTTCATCTGCTAAATTATCATTATATCAATAGATAAACTAGATTTTTATCTGCTAAATTATCATTATATCAATAGATAAGAAAATTTCCTTGTCAAATATACTCTAAAGGACTTTTGTTCAAGGCATGTAAAGATGTTTTTTAATTGATTAATTGATTTTCCTGAAAAATGCTGGAAAGACTGAATCTTGGAGCATCTACACCAGTTTAGAATGACGTATCCAATTCAGTATTGCAAAATAATAATTTCTGTTGTTGCTTTGCCAGCTAGTAAATGCAATATCTGCTGTTGTCAGTTGTACATGTGTGATGTTGATGTATATAATGATGATTATAATGAAGTTGATAATAACAATAGCACTGCATTTACAACATTCATAATCATCATAAACAATTCTTCATGCAGAAGTATTGTTAACTTTATAACCATGGCAAAGATTCAAGTAAGTCTCTCCCCCCCCCCCCTCCCAGCACCACCACCACCAGGGGAGAGAGAAATATCTTATAAACAAGTGAACATACACTCCTTTGCATGAAATGTCAGCTAGTGCCCTTGGAAATCTGTTTAAGGTCACCAGAAGCAAAAATAGGTCAGATTTGTCCAATGATATCAGAAATATCTTTGTCACATATATGACTTTCCATTTTCTTGGCACAAAATGTTGCCCTTTGACCTTAAAAAAATCAGGATTTTTCTATTTTACACTCTAATAAAATTTTCATTTCATTCACCTTGCTGTATTTGTCCTTTCATTCTGTCACCAAATGACAGTAATTGTCATGAGGAGGTAGGGAGACAAATATGTTTTTCCTTTCAAAAACAAATCCTTTCTGGTTGCCATTTCAGTATTGTAAAAACTTAATTATATTTTGTAGAAGTTCATTACTTGACCATAAGCAATATTCCACAACAATTTCACCTAATTGCAAATTATCTTTTTTTTTTCTGTGTACAGAACACCTAAGTATATATAATTCAAAATGTATACAGATTGATATGCCCTAATAATAAGTATATATAATTCAAAATATATACAGATTTATATGCCCTAATAATAAGTATATATAATTCAAAATGTATACAGATTGATATGCCCTAATAATAAGTATATATAATTCAAAATGTATACAGATTGATATGCCCTAATAATAAGTATATATAATTTAAAATGTATACAGATTTATATGCCCTAATAATGAGTATATATAATTCAAAATGTATACAGATTGATATGCCCTAATAATGATTATAGCTAGGGAATATGGCATTGGTCATGTCCATTTATTCATATGTTCATTCATCTGTCCATCCATCTGTTCATCCAACCAAATCCCTTGCAATGTTTGATAGTTCAATTGTTTGTTCTAAGCCCTACCAAAACTCATTAGCATCAATAGTCATTTTTTCCTAATTAAACCATAATTGTAAAGTTTCCCATGCTTATTGCAATAATTTAAATTAAGGTAACACGAAAATTTCAGTTAAATCTAAGTGATATGTTTTGAATTATCAAAACTTGGAGTTACTACTGGTATTTATTACAGTCCATCCATCAGTGATCCCTTGGATTGGTGAATCACTCTTCTATTTTGTTTTTATTTCATCATCATGGTGATAATATTCATGATCATCTGCTTTTTGTCCATTTTCTTTAGTTTCAAAACTAAAGATATCAATGTCCAAGTTTACAGTAAATGCCTCAGTGTAAAACCAAACCAAGTCTCAAAAATATAAAAATGACTAGACTCTTGTCATGAGGATTAATGTAAGATCCTTTGTTTAAGCAATGCAGTAAAGCTACAGCACTCCCTTTTTGTAAGGGCCTTCATTATAACACCATTCCTGTTATAAGGAAATTATGTTAATGGATCATTATTTAGTAATAAAATTATATGTATAAAGTACTTCATTATACAGTGGTCACACTATAGACAGTATACTCTATAGTTCCCATGGACAGCATTATAATGAGGGAGTACTGTATTATGTACTCCATTATAAGGCAGTCACCCTATAAGGTAGTATATTCTGGCACCCATGAACAGTATTATAATGAGAGTACTGTATCATGTACTCCATTATAAGGCAGTCTCACTATAAGGCAGTATACTATATAGTTCCCATGGGTAGAATTATAATGAGGGAGTAATTGTCATGTACTTAATTATAAGGCAGTCACACTATAAGACAGTATACTCTATGGCTCCTATTGACAGCATTATAATGAGGGAGTACTGTATCATGTACTCCATTATAAGGCAGTCACCCTATAAGGTAGTATATTCTGGCACCCATGAACAGTATTATAATGAGAGCACTGTATCATGTACTCCATTATAAGGCAGTCTCACTATAAGGCAGTATACTATATAGTTCCCATGGGTAGAATTATAATGAGGGAGTACTGTATCATGTATTTCATTATAATGCATTGACACTATAAGACAGTATACTCTGTGGCTCCTATGGACAGCATTATAATGAGAGAGTACTGTATCATGTATTTCATTATAATGCATTTACACTATAAGACAGTATACTCTATGGCTCCTATGGACAGCATTATAATGAGGGAGTACTGTATCATGTATTTCATTCTAATGCATTGACACTATAAGACAGTATAATCCGTGGCTCCTATGGACAGCATTATAATGAGGGAGTACTGTATCATGTATTTCATTATAATGCATTGACACTATAAGACAGTATAATCCGTATAATCTTTAATAGCATTAAAGTTTATTTTGTCTTTTTGTTGATAAGTTCATCAGAAATGGAGGTTAATAATTATTAGTATATGCCCAAATCTTCTTGTAGAGTAAATTTTAAATTGTAACTTTTAATTTATTTTGTGACTTCTGTAGATAAATAAAATTTTAATTTTCAGATATCAAAGGTCATTTGAACCAATGAAATGGAGGTAGTCCATCTTTAAAATTAACACTTTGGGGTCTATGGTCCTCTTTCTTTATTGATAAATGTTAAAATGTTAGTTCTAACAAATTGTTAATAAGTAGATTTGTCTTAGGAGGTCATAATAAAAACATACTTTGCAACTTAGAATTTGTAATTGCTAAGCCTATTATATTGCAAGGAATAACTTTGCTTTCCATGACTATTTTATGCGTCATCATCAATCAGACAATTATTTTAAGTGAATTCCAAGTCACTTTTTTATGATTCTGGAGATATTTGTCTTTATTTTACCTATACTATTATAATTCTAAAGCCTGTGATTGTTCTTTACACTCTATTTTAGGGGAAGTCAGAGTTTATTGGTAGAGCTGTAGTAAAACCAGTAGTGAAAATGAGTAATGAGAAGTATGAACCTCCAAAATTCCCACCCCAGCTGGACTGGTGGGATGTCACTCGAGGATCTGATCGAGCAGGCGAGCTTCTGGCTGCATTTGAGTTGCTACAGGTAAAGTAGACTTAAATTGGACATCACTTTCCCTTTATTCTAAAAAGAACAAACATTTATTTGTAAATAGCATGGTCAGGAGTCTTGCAGTCCCTAGGTCAAACTGAGTCATTTAGGGTCAAGGACACCTAGGTGCACTCCCAGTTCAAACTTTAAGTCACATGAGAGTTAAGGACTCTTAAGTGCAGTCCAAGAACAAAACTGAAGTTCAAATGAGAGTTAGAAGTATCTATGTGCATAAGTTTAAAGAATTGCATAAAATAAATTCACAGTTAAATTTCAGTGGGGTGAATAAGTGCTGCAGACACAGTACACAACAATACCATATGCTATTTCTGGTAAATGTGACAGGATAGAAAAATGTGTGGCTATTCCTAATTATATCTATGATCAGCATGGATTGTTGGCTATCCATTGTTAGCATCGTTATGTCGTAAAATAATTTCCATACTGAATATTTCTATCAGATTACCAGACTTTACATTGTATTGTCAGAGTCACAGTCCTATGAAGCTAATGATGAGTGATTTTCACATTGTTTACTTTTTGTCAAACCAGATACATTGTGCTTGGTTACTAAAGAATTTCTTTCATCATTTTATTGCTTGCTGTCCATAACATTTTATTGAAGATTCTCTGCCTCTTTTCTTTGACTCTATGGATCTTGCAGCATGTATATATTCTAAGCAATGCTGGGCCAGCATGTCATAAGTATTTTAGTAGGTCAAAGGAACATACTCTTTTTAAAAAAGAAGTTCTTCAGAGTTATAATTTTTGATCAATAAATTTCATAACATATAGAAAATGTACATATTTATCAATTAAGATCCATTTCAAACAACAAAACCATTTCAGAACTTGATAAGATGAATTTTGCTATTTTTCCAGAGCTAAATTGTTGAAATTTCTTATACACCTGTCAGTTCTATCAATCTTACGAACATAATCTTTCTAATGATAACATTTCCTAACATGAAAGCAACGCTTTATCTGATTGGTTACTAAGATTCCAAACATCTCTAGAACATAAACTTTTATCTGTGTCTGTCATTTCTACTTCTTATAAGTAGATTTTGATTTTAATTGGATTGATAACATGCATAACTATAATTTATAAAAGCCCTAATGCAAGATTGATTTATGTAACCAAATGAGCTTCTTCTTTAAATAGAATTAAAATTATTATTATTATTATTATTATTATTATTATTATTATTATTATTATTATTATTATTATTATCCCAACTTAATTGGGGGAGGTTTTTCCTCTCTTCTGAAAATGCCTAAAACTGTTCTGGAAATCAAAGCTGGTTCAGGTCACCATTTATGTCGTGTGAAATGTGTAAGGACAAACTGTATAAATCCCCATTTCTTAATTTCATTACACATTGAACCTTTATTTTAAAAGGACACCTGTCTACTTAGGACACATTTGTTAAGAGCCCTCTGCAGACAGTTTTCAGTAAATTTAAAAAGACATTTTCATGTAACAAGTTCAATTTTAACAATGTAGGTAAGAAGGCCATTAAGTGCATGAACATATTAGGCCCAAGATAAAGTATTTTAAAGTCAACTGTCAACAAATTAGCAATCAGGTTTTATAAATATTCTTTCATATAATATTATTGTTATATTGTACAAAAAGCTGCAGATTTTGTTTCTCATGCAGAAGTGCTGGCAGTTAATTAAAAAAAAAGTTTTAAAAATATGCTGGACTTTAACAAATGTTATATCGAATGTCCTTTATGACAAGATGCTTTCTGTCAAATTAGGTCATGTTTCATGTCAAATTAGGTCATGTTTCATGTCAAATTAGGTCATGTTTCAAGAAGATGTTGTTTAAAGATTTCTCTGTTTTTAGTACTTGTGGCTACATTGAATGGCAAAAAGGTGTATTTTGTACAAATATGAAATGCCTTCAGGCTAGGATGCTTTCTGTCTGATTTGGCCAAAATCTGTTAAGCTGTTTTTGAGAAGTTGTTTAAATGTTTTCTTTTTAGTAAATGTATCATTCAACAGAGATGCAGCCAGGGTGCATGAGAGCACAAATCACACT
This sequence comes from Margaritifera margaritifera, assembly GCA_029931535.1. NCBI lineage: Eukaryota > Metazoa > Mollusca > Bivalvia > Unionida > Margaritiferidae > Margaritifera > Margaritifera margaritifera. The sequence goes on along the minus strand of JAQPZY010001522.1, from coordinate 1,804,015 downwards.
AAAAGTTGACGATTTGCACACTAGGAAAGCAGTGACATGTGAGAATTCCCTCAAATTAGTTCAAAGTCATGCATTTAAAAACTTAATCTATGTACTATAGAATTTTTATTTAACTGCGTAAGACAAATGAAATAAATAAGAATCTAAAAATTAAAAAGTAAGGATACTTATTTGACGAAAATACCTCTGTCCATTCCAGAGTATGCAGATGTAGGTTAAAAAAAAAGGATGCTGGGAAATCCTGCTAATTATTTATAACAGATAGACATGTGTCCTAGAGAAGTTATGCAACTGATGCTTTTTCCTCTCATTACCACATGCACAACTTTGGTCCATTTCCTGAAGGTGAGATAGAAAATTATAATCAAGCATGACTGGGCAGAAAATTACTGATTACTTTCAGCTTTGAGTCATTGGTGGTTGGAATGTGCAAAATGAACAGCAGAATGAAGAAAGTGAAGGATGTAGTGGAGTTTCTTGTGAAACGGGGGGTGATAGTTCTAAAATTATAACTGATTCCAGATTAGATGAACTGCCAAAGAAGAAATAAAAATTTGAAGTTGACTAAGCTAGCTATGCATATGCCCCTTCAGATGGCAAACTGTGAAAGCTGATTCTCTGCACAAAACAATGTCCATACACAGATAAGGAACAGATTAAGCTCAGAAACAGTCGAAAGATGAAAGCTTACTGCTCAACCACTTTTCACATTTTACAGCGAGCATTCTGACAAGGCCTTTCAGATTTGTTTAGCACATTCCAATCCATCATTCAATATGGCCACCATTACTTAAAGTAGAAAAATCTTTAAATGACTTCTTCTCAAACACCGCTCAACAGAATTTGACCAAATTTAACAGAAAATATCCAGCCATGACAGAAAGAATCCAGGCATGAAGGTCTTTAAAATAGAACAATCTTTAAACAACTTCTTCTCATAAACTGCTTAACAGAATGTGACCAAATTTGACAAAATCATTCTGGCATAAGGGGCTTTCATATTGATACAAATTATGCAGATCTGCCATCAAATATGGCCACCATTACTAAAAATAGAAAAACCTATAAACAACTTTTCAAAAACCGCACAACACAATTTGACCAACTTTGACATAAAGAATCCTGGCATATGATGCTGATCTGCTATCAAATATGGTCACCATGACTAAAAACAGAAAGACCATTAAAGTACTACTTCACAAACACTGCTCAACAGAATTTGACTAAATTTGACAGAAAGCATCCTGGCATAGAGGGTTTCAAATTTTTACAAATAATACTAATCCACCATGCCATTTCTAAAAATAGAAACAACTTTAAATGACTTCTCAGAAACTGATCAGCAGAATTTGACCAAATTTGATTTTAAAAATCTGGTTTTAAGGGGTTTTTAATTTATAGAAATTAAGTTGATTTGCCATCAAATATAGCCACCATTAGTAAATGGAATGACTTTATCTCAGAAACCACTCAACAGGATTTGATCAAATTTTCCAAAAAGCATTCTGGCATGAAGGGCTAAGTTTGTGCAAATGATGCCAATCTGCCATGAAATATGACTGCTGTTACTGAAGTAGAAAAACCTTGAATAACTTCTTATAAAAATCTGCTTTACAGGATTTGACCAAATTTGACAGGATTTGACAGAAAATATCCTAGTTTGAAGGCCTTTCAGTTTTATAAAATGATGTCATTCTGCAAATCAAATATGGCCACATTTACTAAAACTAGAAAAACATTTAGACAACCTTATCTCAAAAAAACACTAAATAGAATGTTTCCAACTTTGACACAAAGTGCTTCCTGAAATAGGGGCCTTTCAGTATTGACAAATTATGCTCATGTGCCATCAAATATGGATTAAGACACAAAAACTAGAGAAAACCTTCAAAACAATTGTTTTCATAACATATGCAATCAACAGCACTGGAAGAAATTTCTACAGAAAGCATCCTACTTGCCAAGATTTCTTGGCCAACTGATCTTTCATTTGACTGTTAGGCAGATGTCAGTCAGGTGAGTGATCTCAAACCCACTTGGACTGCTTGTTTTTTATGTATTCTACATTTTAGCTCTCCTGGTCATGAACCAGAAGAGCTTATGCAATGGCCTGTTCATTGTCTGTCAGTCATCTATTGCCTCTCTGTTAGCACAAGTTTGTTATCGTTACTCCTCCTAAACTACTGAGAGGATTGCCAAAAAATATTACACACACATTCATCCCAAGGTCTATTTGTTCCTAAATGATAAAGTGGCCATCAGATATCCACCACTGTGACCATCTTTAAAATCTTTTTATCACTACTCCTTCTTAATGGATGGTCATATCAGTAAAGGTTTTCACTAAAAGACTTCTTATTATGTCTAGTTGTTCTAAATGAAAATGATGCCAATCTGACATCCAGTATGGCAGCTACAGCAGCCATCTTGAAAGTCTTATTATAGCTACTACTCCTCAAAAGATGATTGTATTGACATGGGGTTTTCACTAAAAAAAACTTCTTATCATGTCTAGTTGGTCCTAAATAAAAATGGCACCAATCTGAGATCAAATATTGCCAGCATGGTGGCCATCTTGAAAATCTTGTTATTGCTGCTTCACCTGAATTGATAACCATAACAACATGGGATTTTCACTAAAAGACTTCCTATCTTACAATGTCTGGTTGCTTCTAAATGAAAAGGTGTCAATTAGATGACCACTGTGGCTGCCATGATTATCATCTTGAAAATCTTGTTATTGCTATGTCTCCTGAATGGATAATTCTAGTGAAATGGAGTTTTCACTAACAGATTTCTTATGATATGTAGTTGGTCTTCAAGTAAATAGGTGCCAATCATACCTCCAATATGGTCACACAGATTGTCCTGTAGACATGGGGTCTTCAAGTAAATAGGTGCCAATCATACCTCCAATATGGTCACACAGATTGTCCTGTAGACATGGGGTCTTCAAGTAAATAGGTGCCAATCATACCTCCAATATGGTCACACAGATTGTCCTGTAGACATGGGGTCTTCAAGTAAATAGGTGCCAATCATACCTCCAATATGGTCACACAGATTGTCCTGTAGACATGGGGTTTTCAAGTAAATAGGTGCCAATCATACCTCCAATATGGTCACACAGATTGTCCTGTAGACATGGGGTCTTCAAGTAAATAGGTGCCAATCATACCTCCAATATGGTCACACAGATTGTCCTGTAGACATGGGGTTTTCAAGTAAATAGGTGCCAATCATACCTCCAATATGGTCACACAGATTGTCCTGTAGACATGGGGTTTTCAAGTAAATAGGTGCCAATCATACCTCCAATATGGTCACACAGATTGTCCTGTAGACATGGGGTTTTCAAGTAAATAGGTGCCAATCATACCTCCAATATGGTCACACAGATTGTCCTGTAGACATGGGGTTTTAACCAAAAGACTTTATGATATCTTGCTTGTCGGAAATAAAAATGTTTCTGGTCAGGCTTCCAAAATGATGGTCATGGTAGCCATCTTGAAAATCTTGCTGTAACTACTTCTCTTGAAGGGATGTTCATATGGACATGAGGTTGTCACTTAAATACTTCTCACTATATATAATTGGCCCTGATTGAAAATGATGCCAGTGTGCAGCGTCATGTCCCTGAATATGAAAAATCTCATAACAGTTACTTCTTTCCAAAATGGTTGCCTTGTTAGCCATCCTGCAAATCTTTATGTGGCTACTTCTTCTGAAAGGCTTGGTCTTATTGACTTGAGGTTATCACTAAAATACTATAGCATTATGCAGCTGGTTTTGAATGAAAATGATGCTTATCTGACCTCCAACATAGCACCATAGTGACCATCTCGAAAATCTTGTTATCACTACTCTTCTTGCATCAGTGGTGGCATTGATATGTGGTTTTCACTAAAACACTTCTTGCAATTTCTAATTTATTCTGAATGAAAATGGTGCAGATCTGACCTCCAACAAATCCACACTTTTGTGAAGAAGTTTTGATTTTTAAGGTCAAAGATCTTGACTCAGGTTTTTAGCTGTACTGCCACGTGAACATGATGACACAAACAGGTATGAATGAATTTTTATCAGACCCAGTTTGTGGATTTGATTGAAGAATACCTTGAATGATGCCACTTCAATAATTTAAGGGTCTTTTCTAAAAAGTATTATACCAGTAGATCATTCAAAAACCCAACATAGAATGTGAGTACATCCTGACATTGTCCAAGACAAGTTCAATGATCTTCTATCCATGATCTCAGGTTCAAAGTCAAAGACCATGACAGAGATTTGTACTGCTCTTATCTTGTGAATATGTTAACTATGTAAGAAAACATTTTTATTACCAAATTTGGTATGTCGGAGTTTAAAAACAATATCAGAGATGGTTTCAATACTCAGCAGGTAAAAAGAATAAAAGGATGAAAGAAATGGACTTATCAAGGATTCTATAAAAAAAAACTCTTTCAGACAGTACTGCATCAGTCCTATCAAGGGATTGTTGTTTAAATGAAAATAAAATTATTTCCATGTTGGTTTCATCTGTCTCTATCTCGAGAGGTGAGCTTTAATTTCATTTGTTTTACTTCAATACTTGTTAGTACCTTTTCTAGCCTATACCTTTCCCATGCAATGTTGTTTTTCTTCTTATGTTGATATTATCTGTGTCCTGTATAGTTCCCATTTGATGAGAGTGAACTACAATTAGCATTCCACACTCCGCCATATGCCAGGAAGTCCTTGCGGGTATACTAATAGTGTTTCTTATATGTACCTTGTTGTAATTGGCTTTTTACATTCTTCCATGTTGTAGTCTTAATTTCCTTGAAAATGAATAATTCTTGTGCAGCATGTAATCTAAGCTCTTAATTCTTTTATCATACTTACTACATAAAAGTCAGTGGATGGTCATTTAGACAGAGACTCAAGTATTAGGGGAGACACCTCTTCAGGTGCAATACAGTCTGAAGGATTTCATAGAGAGTTAGAGAGAAAATTGGAGAATACTGTTTAAAATTTGGATGTAATAATAATAATAATAATAATAATAATAATAATAATAATAATAATAATCTTTATTTAAAATGGCTTTTTATTTTCAACAAGTAATATAATTGAGCTGTTTTTGCCACATACAACAATTCTAACAAGTTGAGCTGTGGCAAAGTACCTTGCTCAAGGATACTCAAAACAGCCTTCATCACTGGGGTTCAAACTCTCAACCCACTGGCTATGACTTGGATGCTCTACTGATTGTACTATCCAATTCCTCAACTTGTTGAAAAATTCCAGACATAAAATTTTACCCTTCATCAGACAATAGAGATTTGGGAAGGCCAACAAGTATGAAAAAATTTACCAAAGCTTTTATAATGGTTTTAGTTTTAATATTTCTCAAAGGAATTTCCTTTGGAAATCTTGTAGATGCACACATTATGGTCAACAAGTATTGGTTGCCTGACTTGATCGTAGGTAAGGTGCTGACACAGTCCAGCATTATTCTGCTAAATAGTTCATCAAATGCTGGAATAAATTGCAGATGAGCCTTAGGTATCTTCTGATTGGGTTTTCCTACCATTTGACAAGTGTGACCTACAGTATTTAGAAACATCACTTTTAAGTTTTGGCCAATAAAAATTATTCAAGATCTAGTGATAAGTCTTACCGACTCCTAAATGACCAGCCAAGGGAGTTTCATGGGCTAGACTAAGAATTTCTTGTCAATATGACCTCAGAATGATAGCTCACTGACCACTCATCACAAGCAGGCACCTCAGGTGGTCTCCATTTTCTCATAAGGACCCCATTTTTCACAAAGTAACAATCTGGGACTTGTGTGGCTTCAGTTTCACTAATAGTCCTCTGAAACAAACAGGAGATCTCAGGATCTTGTTCCTGTACAACAACGAGTGATTGTCTTTTGTCACCCTGATTAAAATAGAGAGAATGAGTAGTAAACAGAGGATTACTGTGGTCAATACCTATTGGTTGATCAATACCAGGAGCAAAGAGGACCTCATCAAATGACTGACCAATAAATGTGTCAACTAAAGGAATAATTTCCTGATCAGCATCATTCTCAAGGGCTCTTTTTGCCATAGCTTTGGTAACTGCACAAGCAGGATACATGGATTTCAATCTCAATAGGATTGATTCTTTGATCCAAACAAAGCTTGTCAGTTACAAGTGGATTAACCACGAACTTATCTCCAGCTAGGTCATTGCCTAGTAACAAATGAATACCTTCTATAGGTAGAAAAGTCACTGCCCCAATAATCACAAATCTGGAAACTAAGTCTGATGCCAGATTGACACAATGGAGAGGAACATATACAAAGCCACACTCTACTTCCTGAATAAGAACACTTTCACTAGAAGAAGACTTCTCAGACAAAGGCAAAGTACCTGATATTAAAAGACTCTGAGAAGCTCCTGTGTCCCTTAATATTTTAATAGGGATAGGTTTGACAGAATCACCAATAAGTGATATAGAACCTTCTGACATGAATGGTTCATAAGTCTCCAAAATAGAATCAGACTGGGGTTTGTTTGGCCCAACAAATGTATTGCTTTCAATACAAGACTGCGACCTTGACCTCTTTGAAATAAGAGCATTTGGAATAGCTCCGTCTTTATTCTGGTGCTTACTTTTCAACCTTTAGCAATCAGAAATGGCGTATGAGTCTGAGATGGGTTTTTACCAAAACCCTGCTGAGAGGTAGACTTACTGACAAATGAAACTTTGTGAGTTAAGAAATAATCATCTGCCATGTGAGCAGCCACTTTTTGCTCATCAAGATAGGTCTTGACATCACTATGGATGCACTTCTTGAACTCTTCAATTAATTTACAAGTGACCAGAATCTAAAGTACTAATTACATCATGGACAAAATTAAAACACACGTTATAGATTAAATACAGATAACACTTATCATCAGATAAATATAGTTGACACAGTGGAAGCATGCTACTTCAGCATGAGTGAAATGACAATTCAGCTTTTTATGCTAGAAAAAATACAGGATAAGGCAGTTTGATGAGAAATTGTCCTCAATAAAGCTCTTTGCTTGTGTGGTTGCTATATGACATGTATCACCAATTGATAGCACTTTTACCCAGGCCAGCGATCAACCATCAGTCTGTGATGAGAAGGCTACACATATTACCAGTAGGGCTAATCAAATCTCATAGCCCAATATCCTGGACTATTCATTTTCAAAGTCAGTCAAGTGAAATTTTCCAAGTGACTAGTCAGGAACAGGTGCTGTTTTCCTATTTGAAAACAAGTTGGCAAACACAAATTTTTATGTTTTAATCACTTGAAGTACCTCGATATGGCCACTTCATGCCCTTTTGGCATACTGAATGCTTAAATCTACCTTTCTCTATCTATTCATTCACATCCTGTGATATATCACACCTGCTCTAAGTTCATTGATAATTGTCACATGTGCGTGTGTTCGCTTGACTACATATTGGGGTAAACAACTGAATTATAGACCAATCAAAACACTTCAAACAAAACAAACCCATGAATTTAATCAAATGAGTCAATGCAATTAAGTTATTGAAAGGCATTTTACCAACATTAGTGTCGGATTCCTTTATGAACTGATTAAATGAGAGTAATGATTCTTTACTTTTTAATTGATTTACAGAGGATTAACTGTTTACATGCAATATTGAGTTTGAAGCAAAACTATTATCCTAATTCAATAGCTGTGTGTTATTTATATTTAAACAATAAAATATATGTTATGATCACTTAAGAAGTAGTAGCCAAGCAAGTTGATCTTTTCTGTGTGGACAAAATGAGTTTACTCAATTATTTTTGCAAGGAGGGAAATAAGGAAGAATCAAAGAAGGAAACTTTACATGAATATGGAGGGATCAAATGTAAATTCATAAGGTTGCCAATGAGTCTCAGGTAACTATTTCTCCAAAGAAATGTAAGCCAGATTCAATGGTAGCTAAAAATGTCAAATATGACAAAAGTTATAGTCAGAGAAATTTTCAGCCACATTGAACTGATAATTACCTATGACTTAAAATTTAGTAACTCAGAAGGAAATATGTTTTGCAGTTGTTGCAGACAATATTCCAGACACAGCTGTCAACTGCTGTCTTAGTGCTGGTCCTAGTGGCAGACATGTTTATGGTCTTTCGTTTAAATCCAGCATCTAAAAAATACATAACTAAAGTAGCTGAATTTATAATATCAACCTATGTTTTTGAACAATTATGACATTTGAAGAAATAAGTATATTGTGCATGTATTTCTTTTGTTCTTTCTATGAATTAAAGTGCATGCATCTGCACATCTCATTGAATCTAGGCACGTGATTGAAATTTTGGGACAAGTGAAAAGGTATGTGGGACAAGTGAATTTTCTGAAATTACTTGCCCTGAACAAGTGGATGAAAAAAGAATTTGATCACCCCTGACTTGTCAATAAAACAGAAATACTGCTATATTGCTATCTTTTCTGTATAGTTTTTGCTTAAATATCAACAAGCAAGAAACTGAAGTACTGGTAGTGATTTATGTGTTTTAAAAAAACTGGTTAAATGACCATAAGGGGTTGTAACAGGTTAAAAAAGTAGGGAATAAGAAAATAATGTTTTCCGCAGGAGTTGATCTTTAGACCTCTGTTACACTACCCAATCACTCTTACCACCGAGCTAAGCATAACAAAAAAAATAATAATGCATTGTATTCAGCAAATATCCATACAAGCATTATAACTTTAAAAACTGCCATTTTAATTCTGGTTAAAATTTACCTTTTCATGTAAAGCACAGCTGAATACCTCCACAATTTATAGTTTAAATTCAAGAGTTATATTGAGAGATTCATAATAAAAAACATTGTGGAGATACTTCCTTGCACTTTGAGGTAGCTCATTGTTTTAAAGTCTGGAAAACCACCTAAAAATACAAAATTGAACAAATGACTTTTTGATGCTTTATTTAAGTTAAAATCAAAACGGCAATATCACATTTTTGCATTTTTTTTAAATTCAGAGATTATTGATGCAAAATATACCTGAAGAATTTGTCTTTGATTAATCTAATTTTTGGATTAAAAAACTGACCTCTTTGGGGACAAATGCACTTTAATAGCAGCCTTGTTCTTTTGTTGATTTTTTATATACTGGTCACCTTTTTATCCACATTTTTAAATACACATTATTTTGCAAAAAAATCACATGTATATATTTTTCATGTCTTATGCACAAAATCTTTCATGACAAACTGTTTTAGCAATTTGATTACCGTATATACTCGCGTATAATCCGGGTCCAAATGTTCATTATAAAATAAATTCTGTTTACAATATTGACAGGATCAGAATTCAATTTAGATTACCGTATATACTCGCATATGAGCCAATACCAACTGCAAACTGCATAGACCCAGATCTGGCAGCACATAATGCTCCGGCAGATCTGGGTCTATGTAGTTTGTAAGGACTAATCAGTAGAACAAACAACATAGACCCTGATCTGCCATCACATAATGCATCGGCAAATCAGGGTCTATGTTGTTTGTTCTACTGATTAATCCTTACAAACTGTATAGACCCAGATCTGCTGGTGCATTATGTGATGGCAGATCTGGGTCTATGCAATTTGCAGTTGGTATTAGCTTATATGCGAGTATGTACAGTAAGTAAAAGTATTAGCAGTACAAAAGTGATTTCCATTGGTAAGGAGTAAGATGACTACCATTATACTCATCAGTCAGATCCAATTGCAGAGTGCATAGACCTAGATCTGCCATCACAGAATGTGCCAGCAGATCAGGGTCTATGCAGTTTGTTAGGAGTAATCAGTAAAACAGAAAACATAGGCCCTGAGCTGCCAGTGCATGATCCAAAAGCAGGTCAGGCTCTACCAGACGAATAATTGCAAGTGCTTATTTTTCTCCATGATCAAACCAACCATTTCTTTCCAATACTTACATCTGCTGTTCTCTTTTTTTTTCTTCACAATACATGTATGTGGTTTTTGTACTGAGATATTTATTATTGAAAAATACAATAAAAATTAGAGGTTCCTCAATTTTTTTGTTATTTTTACCAAATTCCTGATTGATTGCAGATTTTCATCTGTAACCACCGAGAAAAGTATGGATTTTTTACACAATTATTGCAGTCACCCTTAAATAAGGACCCAGTAATGTCAGTACAGTAGACAACTTTCCATGGTGATAGTTGGTTTGTCTTTGAACAATTCATGATGGCATTTTATATGCATAGTGTAAAACCATTAACTGGTGGTTTAATGCATTTATAACTATGTGTTTCTTATTAATAAATTTAATATTAATAAATTTAAATAATTTCATGAAAATAAAAAAATTAGTAAAGTAATCTCTGATGCTGACATACTACATTTTATAAAATTTATATAGGGAATAAAATTTACTTGATAATGGTTTTAATTAAAGAAATTATTTTCTCAGTAGGTTCAGTTTTAAAATGGCATATGCTTTGCATTGATTTTCATGCTTAGTCAGTGTTAACATGTAAATAAATTTTACTAATGAATGAAAGTTACATGTATATAAATTTTACTAATGAATGAAAGTTACATGTATAAATATTGAACAAAGATATTCTTATAATTAAAGACTTGACTTCCAATTGATGTGAATTCATGTATTTTCATTGATATTAATTCTTGTGATTTAAAAAAAATGATATTTTCATTAGTACATAAATCTGTGGATTGGGCAAGAGGGTCCTATTTGATGTTCACTGGGTCTTTAAATTCATGGTTTGCATCTACCACAAAATCCATGAAAATTGTTACCCTATAAATAAAAGTGAATTGACAGTCAATTTTTAAGTGCAGCATTTTAAGATTATGATGTATACTTTTTTCCAAAGTATGATATTGTTTTGGGTTCTGTACACTGTACAGTAATTTTTATTTAACCAAGAATACAGTAGATTTATTTCATGCTGAGTTTTTTTTTCAAACAAATAGCTTATTAGCTATTCTGTGTATTGCAGAGGTGCATTCACTTTTGAGACTTGTATGGAATTCATGACAAGATTATCATTCATGTAGAGTGATCTACTGTGCCTATCTGTTCACTGTACATTATATAGTGATCTACTTTGCCTATCTGTACACTGTACATTATGTGTATAGAGTGCTCTACTGCGCCTGTCTGTACACTGTACATTATGTGTATAGAGTGATCTACTGTGCCTATCTGTACACTGTACGTTATGTGTATAGAGTGATATACTTTGCCTATCTGTACACTGTACATTATGTGTATAGAGTGCTCTACTGCACCTGTCTGTACACTGTACATTATGTGTACAGAGTGATCTACTTTGCCTATCTGTACACTGTACATTATGTGTATAGAGTGATCTACTTTGCCTATCTGTACACTGTACATTATGTGTATAGAGTGATCTACTGTGCCTATCTGTACCCTGTACATTATGTGTATAGAGTGATCTACTTTGCCTATCTGTACACTGAACATTATAGAGTGATCTACTGTGCCTATCTGTACACTGTACATTATGTGTATTGAGTGATCTACTTTGCCTATCTGTACACTGTACATTATAGTGATCTGCTTTGCCTGTATGTACACTGTACAGTATGTGTATAGAGTGATCTACTTTGCCTATCTGTACACTGTACATTATGCATATAGAGTGATCTACATTGCCTATTTGCACACTTATAAATAAATGTTCAGATTTTGTTATTTTTATTTAGTATGCTTATAGTATAAAATTATGGCAATTTACTCATTTGCAGTACTCACTATATAATCACAATACAGTACTCACTATATAATGACAATACAGTACTCCCTTATTATAATGCTGTCCATTGGAACCATGGAGTATACTGCCTTATAGTGAGACTGCCTTATAATGGAGTACATTATAAATGTAATTTTACTACCACTTCCCTCCTTTTAACAGGGACTATGTTATAATTAATGGGATTATAGAGAGGGAGTACTATTTTTACTACAGTATAACTTCAGAAACTCAAGGTGCTATGGGATCCAAATGTTTGTGTCAGTTTTCCAAGGTCATAGACAAGAGTTTGCTTTACAACATCGACTGATCAAATCATTTAAGTAAAGCCAAATATTCAGATGACTGATGTTTCAGTTATCTAAGTTGTACTTTATTTAACATTAATTACACATTTTTATCAAGTCTTTGTAACAAGCATTTAGATTGGTTAACATTGCATCATGTGATGCAGAAAACTTGAGGTTAATGGTTCAAAACACCAGAAAGGAAGCATGTATGTATTCATGTGCCCATCATGCGTGCATTAACAATATTTGTAGACAATTATTACAATATAGTTCTGTTATTTATTTCTTGATCTTTGTTATTATTTTTTTAAAGTATTTTAAATTATTAGAATTGAATGTTATATTTTGCAGGATTCATGATTTTACAAGACCAATATTATTTCAAGTTCACTTTTTATATAACAATGCCTTTTCAAGTCCTATCTTCAACAAAATTCAATAAAATTCTATGCTTTTAAACTAATTGGCTCTTTACTGTATTTTTTTACTCAAGCTGGCCATGTTTGGTGATAAGAGCAGAGAGGACTTGCCATCCCTGGAGCTTCCTAGCCTGATGGACAGGGACAGGGGGCCTGTCATGCCTGTCCCCAAAGGGATACGACCTGTTCTCAGCAGACACAGGATTGAGGTCAGTTTTTATGCAGGGTGTTTCTAGCTACTTCAAAATAAGTCCAAATTCCTTACTCATTTTTGGTAACATTCTCAACCATATATGTTTCTGGGGAACCAAAAAAATCCAGGATTAACTTGTCCAGATTAGGAATTCAGCATGACTTTAATGTTGTATTGCAATACACTTCTATGCAGATACCAAATTAAGTGTGATAAGTTCTCTTCTTTAACCAGGATGCCAGGTATTGTACATGTATTAAGATACAACAGTAACCCAGTTGTTTATATTTACATGTGCAGGTATATGGTTTTACCATCATTGATAATTATATTTAATAGAACTGTTGTAAATTTGGAATACACTTCTGCAGAAAATGTGTGACTTCTGCCCTTTCTGTACAACTTTTTTAATTAAAAATATCTCTGTGTGGTCAGTGTGTATGATATACTGAGAGACACAAGTTTTAAAGAGTGTCTTTCAGATTAATGAATGTTTATTCCAATGGTTTTGCATGAAAAGAAATGTCTCCTAGTTTAAATACAATGCCTACATTGATCAACACTAATAACAAAGTTACTCATCCATCTTGTTGATGAATATTAAATTGTTTATTAGATTTATGTACAGTGTGATATAACTTCTCCAGTCCTTCCTTCCTTTGCCCATGCAGACTAAATCTGTTTTCCAGATTTGGAGAGTAGCCATCTGAAAAGAAGTTTTTTTGGAATGGAGCTCATATTTGGTCCTAGAAAAACTGAAATACATTTATGACTGGAAAACAATTCTTCTGTAACAGCTATTCCTTTACAAGTCTTTCAAGTTATATAGGTCTCTTTCAAGTGTGCCCAAAAATCATTTAAAATACTAATTATTATCAAGAATAGTGTTACAGTATATGAGGTTTTGAAAACAAAAATGGCAGTTTTACTGTTGCAAATTGAATTCTGCTGGGATTGTTGTAGTGGAACTCATAAAATAGATATTTACAGAATGGTAAAAGCACTGTCTTTAAATTTGCTAAATACAAGATTTAATCTCTCTTCTGAAACATTTTGAAAGTTGTGTACAGAAATGGTCACAGTTTCATTCTGGAATGGCTCCATTCAACATGGAGCACAATCACAGTTGTATATTTGCCAAGGTATTCCAGGAAAAACCCTGGAAAATCCTGGAAAATTCTAGCACAGAAAATAATGGAGTATTTCGACTAATATTCCAGGCTCCTTCCAGGGTAGGCTGGAAAACCATGGGAAAAAAGACAAGGAAAAGCATGGAATATTTGCATGGAAAACCCAGTAAAACCCTAGAATATTTGCATGGAAAACCCTGGAATATTTGTCTGGAAAACCCTGGAATATTGGCCTGAAAAACCCTGGAATATCATGGAAAACCCTGGAATATTGGCATGGAAAACCCTGGAATATTTACCTGGAAAACTCAGAAATGTTTTCATAAAAACAAAAGAGATTTCCCTCGAAATTAATTTTCATTTGGCCCGACCCAGACATGATTGAAGCTGTCCTGTGGGCTCCTTCAACTAATAAATATTACATTTTAATAGCTATGCAACTTTCATTGATGATAACTTCAGAAGGAACATTGCCCCAAAAATCACAACATGTTTTTTGTATGGACTAAGTGTTAAGTAATTTTTGTACAACAAAAAAAACTTACTTCTTTTCATTGGTAGCTTAATGTGTTATGCACTAGATACTGTAGGTTAGTAGAAGACATTGCCAGTTTGAATAAATGTCACTAGTTACACTTTCAGTGTAACACTATGTCCTTATATCACCTTATTTTTCTTGAAATATGTACTCTTCTGGTTGTTGTCCAAATTTATTATGAAGAAATCTTCAATGGACAAAATAACAAAAATCACATTAATTTCTGCCTCAATTTTAATAGTTTTTAAAAAATAAGCCACAAAAGTTCCTCCATTTGTAAACAAGCAATAAAATTTTGTAGGCTTGAAAATTGCCACTAAAAATTTAATTGTCTACATTTAATAAGCGCTAATTTCTAGACAACAAACAAATATAACAAGTAGGTTTCTTAGGTGTTTTTCACAGTTTATTATCCCCATTTGTTTTTTTTTCTTCATTTTGCTTGTTGTTGTTGTTGTCACCCCTGGAGACAGTGGAGATGCCCTTACGGAAAAAAATGATACATGGCTTATAGGTCACTTATAAGTGACATATAAGTGGAGTGTTCGGATTTTATATGCAAATTAGGCATTTCACTTATAAATAAAGTATACTTCACTTATAAGTGAAATGTGAGCCATTCACTTGCTACACTTATAGGTCACTTAGAAGTGACATATGGGTGAATTAGGCATTTCACTTAGAAGTGAAATGAAAGTCATTCACTTACTTCACTTATACATGAGATAAAAGCAAATTCCCACTAAATTCAATGAAAATTTTAGCTTGAAAAAAAGCCGCTCTTCCCCTCCCCCCCCCCTGCCCCGACAGGAAATTGCGTCCTTATATAAATAGTCATCAGTTTTATAGAATGTATATGTGTAAACAGCTACCTATAGTTCTGACCTTATAAAAATCTGATACATTTCCGTTTAAATGACAATTCGTGAAATGATTTCCAACACATAAGGGTGCAGCTTTGAGCCACCATATTTGAAACGGCTTGCTCAGTATCAAAGTGTTAGCGAAATAACACAAATAAGTGATAACCATGAAGATAATTTATTCACCAAGTAATAAATACAATATTTCTTTGAAACATACATTTTGGGCAAAATCAATCATCATCAAGTAAGCCCCAACAAGTGAATTCAGAAGCAGGTTTCACTCATGGGCAGCAGTTTTTCAGAATCCGATGGCCATTCTACTTCAGCTGGTAAATGAAGTCTGTCCCAAATTCAATTGTCAGCATGTGAACAGCAGGATATTTGTATATACCGCATGATGTTTGAAAATATTCCAGTCTGTGTTTAACATATCTCCAGCTAATCCATGTATTCACATGTCACATGTCTGTCCATTTAATTTTACCTTAAACAAAGTTTTTAAAAAAAAGGAATTTATATACATTTTATTCATTTTTCTAGGTGTTATTTTGGGGAGTTCGTGACCTGAAGCGGGTACAACTTTCAACAGTGGACAAGCCACGAATTGACATTGAGTGCGCTGGACATATACTGCAATCAGCTGCTATTATGAACTGCAGGAAAAATCCCAACTTCAGTGTCCCTGTCAAGTATTTTGATGTGGTATGTATAATACTGTTATTTTTCCAATCAGTAACCCAGGGTGTTTTCCTATATGTGGTAAAGAGCCTATTGTCTGATAGACCCATGCAAATAGGAAGTTTTAGAGGATACAGGAGAAAGAGACTGGTGAAGACACTTTGCTGGAGTAGTTGCAAGTTAAAAGTGCAAGCAAAAAGGTAGTTCTGAAAGCAGAGAAAATTCACAAGTTTACTTTTCTTTATGACATTCCTGGAAACAATTTATTGTTGGGAATGAATAGTGACACTATTTCTTCAGCATGATAAAACTGAGTACAGTCAGTCACATAGTGACAGTATTTCTTCAACATGATAAAACTGAGTACAGTCAGTCACAGAAGATTAGTAAGCATAACATTTTTTTGCATATTTAATAGTGAAATAATTTTTGCTAAAACTAATTTTCAACTTTTATGATGAAAAGATGATCATGCATACACCGATTACAATCCTGATGGATGGTCTCAGAGCCTGGGTTAAATAATAATTATCCACTATTTTATATTGGCCATGTAATATAAACAAATGAATAGATGGACTTGTACATGTTTTTTTAAAATTTAATACAGCAATTGATCTAAAACTTTATTTGAACATTCCTTACTCTCACCAGCAATAAATTTTTTATTTACTGTTTGATAATTCCCATGTGTTGAAATAAAGTTATTACATTTCATTTTGTTTGTGTTTACATATAAATGCAGCATGCAAGCACACATTGTATTTCTGTTAGATAACTTAAAACCATTACTATTTAACACCTTAGTTATTTGCTGAAATTTTTTGTTGCTAATATGCTGAAATTTTATATTGCTAATATGCTGAAATTTTATGTTGCTGATATGCTGACATTTTATATTGCTAATATGCTGAAATTTTCTGTTGCTAATATGCTGAAATTTTATGTTGCTGATATGCTGAAATTTTATTTTGCTGATATGCTGAAATTTTATATTGTTAATATGCTGAAATTTTATATTGCTAATATGCTGAAATTTTCTGTTGCTAATATGCTGAAATTTTATGTTGTTGATATGCTGAAATTTTATGTTGCTGATAATCTGAAATTTTATTTTGCTGATATGCTGAAATTTTATATTGCTAACATGCTGAAATTTTCTGTTGCTAATATGCTGAAATTTTCTGTTGCTGATATGCTGAAATTTTATGTTGCTGATATGCTGAAATTTTATATTGCTAATATGCTGAAATTTTATATTGCTAATATGCTGAAATTTTATATTGCTAATATGCTGAAATTTTCTGTTGGTAATATGCTGAAATTTTATGTTGCTGATATGCTGAAATTTTATGTTGCTGATATGCTGAAATTTTCTGTTGCTAATATGCTGAAATTTTATGTTGCTGATATGCTGAAATTTTATTTTGCTGATATGCTGAAATTTTATATTGCTAATATGCTGAAATTTTCTGTTGCTAATATGCTGAAATTTTATGTTGCTAATATGCTGAAATTTGATGTTGCTAATATGCTGAAATTAAAGATTCACTCAAATTTAATGATGTTTAAAATAATGTGATGTACAGTATTTTCAGAAATTGTAAATTTAGATATAAAATCTCTTACTACATGTACATTGAAATTGTAAAGATACCGTTTAGATATAAAATCTCTTACTACAATGAAATTGTAAAGATACCATTTAGATATTAAATCTCTTACTACATTGAAATTGTAAAGATAAAATTTAGATATAAAATCTCTTACTACATTGAAATTGTAAAGATACCATTTAGATATAAAATCTCTGACTACATTGAAATTGTAAAGATACCATTTAGATATAAAATCTCTTACTACATTGAAATTGTAAAGATACCATTTAGATATAAAATCTCTTACTACATTGTAATTGTAAAGATACCATTTAGATATAAAATCTCTTACTACATTGTAATTGTAAAGATACCATTTAGATATAAAATCTCTTACTACATTGTAATTGTAAAGATACCATTTAGATATAAAATCTCTTACTACATTGTAATTGTAAACATACCATTTAGATATAAAATCTCTTACTACGTCATCCTTTAACGAAAAATTTAAACTGCTTTTAGCAAGTCCTTAACCACAAACATTCATCAGTTTGAATTTTTGCCAAGCTCCGTTATATCTTACATCCAAAACTCCTTCATAGATCCTCATCATACTTGGCATGAATCATTATTATGCTAAGACAATTCATTGTACATCATACTTGGCATGAATCATTATTATGCTAAGACAGTTCATTGTACAACATGCTTGCTTGCTATTGGCATGAATCATTTTTATGCTAAGACAATTCATTGTATGTGTACAACATGCTCACTTGCTCTTGGCATGAATAATTATTATGCTAAAACAATTCATTGTACAACATGCTCACTTGCTCTTGGCATGAATCATTATTATGCTAAGACAATTCATTGTACAACATGCTTGCTTGCTCTTTTCACCATGAGGTCAAGGTCCCAGTCATAGAAAATTTGCATTGAGGTTTTGGTTAAAGATTTATCTTTTGCTAATATTTCCTAAACCCCTTCATAGATTCTCAGCATACATGACACTAATCAATATAAATCTAAGATGATTCATTCTATGATGTGCTAAGGTTTTAGTTCAAAGTTTTTTTCATTTCCTTACTTTTAATGATGGATTTTGTTTACCGTATATACTCGCGTATAAGCTGATACCAACTGCAAACTGCATAGACCCAGATCTGCCATCGCATAATGTGCCGGAAGATCTGAGTCTATGCAGTTTGTAAGGACTAATCAGTAGAACAAACAATATAGACCCTGATCTGCTGGCACATTATGCGATGGCAGATCAGAGTCTATGTTGTTTGCATTTGGACCTGGCTTATACATGATCTGGTATATACTGGATGAATCACTATGAAGATAAGACAAATCACTCTGCAATATGCTCGCTCTGCCTTTTGATGTTGGGGTCAAGATCATACATTTTGTGGGCTCAACATGCAGGCCCTGGTCTTAATGTTTTTAGCTCAACTGGTCATAGACCAAAAGAGTTTATGGGATGGTTTTTCGTCTGTCCATCTGTCTGGTAGCACAAGTTTGTTATTGCCACTCCTCCTAAACTACTTGGAGGATTGCCATGAAACTTTATATACACAATCATTCTATGGTCTAGTTGGTCCTAAATGAAAATGGTGCCACTTGGACATCCAATATGGCCATCACAGCAGCGATCTTGAAAATTTTTTTATCACTGCTTTCCTGAATAGATGATCATATTAACATGGGGTTTTCACTGAAAGACTTTCTATAATGTTTAGTTGTATCCTAAATGAAAATGGTGTCAATCTGGTGTCTAATACAGCCACCACATTGGTCATCATGAAAATCTTGTTATCGCTACTGCTCCTGAATGGATGGTCATATCAACATGGGGTTTTGACTGAAAGACTTCTTATGATGTCTAGTTGGTCCTAAATGAAAAAGGTGCTGATCAGATGGTCAATATTGCTGCCACATCAGCCATCTTGAAAATCTTGCTATTGCTACTCCTCCTGAACAAAAAGTTGTATTGACATGGGGTTTTCACCAGAAGACTTCTTATGCTGTTTAGTTGATCCTAAAGGAAAATGGTACTGCTTGCACATCCAATATGGCTCCCACTGCTGCCATCTTGAGAATCTTGTTATCGCTGCTTGTCCTGAATGGATGGTCATATCAACATGGGGTGTTTATGAAAAGACTTCTTATGATGTCTAGTTGGTCTTAAATGAAAATGGTGCCAATGTGACCTCCGATATGGCCACCACAATGGCCATGTTGAAAATCTTATTGTCACTACTTCTCCTAGATGACTGGTCATATCAACATTGTGCTTTCACCAGAAGACTTCTTATGTCTATTTGGTACTAAATGGAAATGGTGCGCATCTGATATCCAATATGGCCACCATGGCAGCCGTCTTGAAAATCTTGTTATTGTTACTCCTTGAAAACAGTAAATCATATCAATATGGGGTTTTCACTAGAAGACTTCTTATGATGTCTTGTTGGTCCTAAATGATGTCTTGTTGGTTCTAAATGAAATTGGTGCCAATCTGATAGTCACAGTAGCTAATTTGAAAATCTTGTTATTGATGAAGAATATCAGAGATTGTTTTAACTCTCAGCAGTTAAAAAGAAGAAATGATGTTATCTTGAATTCCTGGAAGTTCTTTTCAGCTAGTAAAGTAACAGTCCCCTCGATGGACTCTTGTTTTAGATATGTGTTGGGTTAAACTTTCTGGTTTCAGTACTTTTTGTGTTATCTTCAGTCACTTTCCTACAAATTTGTGTATATGTCAATATATAAACAAACCATTGATAATATGGTTTTATATTTAAGGATTTGAGGATGTTAATAGTGGTTTTACAGTCATAAATATAGTAAGGATATAAGGATCTTCATTATAGCCATTTCTGTTATAAGGTTGGTATTGTCATTAATCCCATTTCATTATGTAAAAATGTATATATATATATACTGTGCTTCATTATAATGCAGTCTCACTATAAGACAGTATGCTCTATGGCTCCCATGGAAAGCATTATAATAAGGGAGTACTATATCATGTACTTCATTATAATACAGTCTCACTGTAAGGTAGTATACACTATGACTTCCATGAACAGCATATTGAGGGAGTACTGTATCATGTACTTCATTATAAGGCAATCTCATTATAAGCAGTATACTCTCTGGTTCTCATTGATAGTATTATAATGAGGGAATACTGTATGTATAATGTATTTCATTGCAAGGCAGTCTCACCATAAGACATTATACTCTATGGCTCCCATAGACTGTATTATAATGAGGGAATACTGTATGTATAATGTATTTCATTGCAAGGCAGTCTCACCATAAGACAATATACTCTATGGCTCCCATAGACTGTATTATAATGAGGGGGTACTGTATCATATACTTATTTTATCATATACTTATTTATAAAACAGTCTCACAATAAGACATTATACTCTATGGTTCCCGTGGACAGCATTTTAATGAGGGAGTATTTATCATGTCCTTCATTATGAGGCAGTCTCACTATAAAGTATGCCTTCCATTGACAGCATTATAATGAGGGAATACTGTATGTATAATGTACTTCATTATAAGGCAGTCCCCCCTTTAAGGTGGTCTACTCTATGCCTTCCATATACAGCATTATAATGAGGGTATACTGTATGTATAATGTACTTCATTATAAGGCAGTCCCCCCTTTAAGGTGGTATACTCTATGCCTTCCATGGACAGCATTATAATGAGAAAGTAGTGTATTTGCAAAAGTAAAACCGCTCATTATGTTCTCAAATTCTCAAACATCAGTCTGTTAGCTCAGTTCTGAAACTCACTTTGGAAAATATTTTGAAAATAACCAAAAAATATTATTAAAAATGGCACTATGAGACAAGCATTGTTGTGATATCATAGGCATAGTCATGATGTCACAGGCATAATCATGACATCACAATGATATCAGTGCTTCCAACAGTATTTGGTGGATTTTTCTGCTTCAAAGTTTGACATCGGAAAGCGTGTTACATTCACAGATTTGTTACAGTATATGCTTTTCACACATCAGGAACTACCTGAGAATGAGTTGTACTGCCCACCAATAACCATCCGCTGCGTGGATTGCCGAAACTTTGGTCGTGATATTCTGGTTGGTACCCATGTTATCAACTCGATCCACAAATTTATGTATGTGCCAACAACCAAGAAAGTCAAACAAGCCATACAGAAGCTGTTTCCAGGTAAGCTTGGTAAAACTTAATTTTATTATATTATGGAGTGGAACCTTTTTACCTCCATGGAGTTAAGTTTGAATGGAATAGATAGGTTTCATTTGAAGTCATAGTCTTTAATACCAATTTAAAAAATCTAATCTTGATACTGCTTCAAAGTTAGCACCTTTCCAATTGAACTTATTAAAAAAAATGAATCCTGGCTGTTCCATAATTAGAACATTTTAAGCCAAATTGAAACAAAATATAAAGTGTGAGCTCGGAGCTATTCGCTTATGATTTTACCATGGTTTCTACAGAATATCTCATGAAAAAACGAGCTACAGTTTAAGGTATCTGTTTAACAAGCAGAGTCTTTTTTTGCATGCCAGAGTTCTATTCATTTATTAGGCTTTTCAGCTCTATCACTGTAGTGCTTGAGAATGCTATACTGCATTCAATTCAAGCATCTGTATCATTAAGGTCATTACATGTGAATCCCACCAATTTGATGTTATGATGAACTGTTGACAAATAATATAAAGTCATGGGATTATGTACTACTCACAATAACAGCGGAGATGGTCGTAAAAGAGCTAAAGGTATGCACGAAGAATTGTGACCTTGCATCAGCCAGTTTATGCAAACTAGTATTTTATATAGAATTGGAGATGTCAGCTTGTTAGAGGATCAGTGATGCTAGAAACAGCCATATGCATTCTTTGTGAGTTTCTACAAAACTGTTGATGTCAGACCATTTGTCAGTATTGGTATGTATGTATGTATGTATGTATGTATGTATGGTTGTGTATGTACATGTATGTATGTATGTATGTATGTATGTATGTATGTATGTATGTATGTATGTATGTATGTATGGATGGATGCATGCTTTTAAAACATTATTGGCTATATCATGCTGAGGAAATGGGAGCTAAGTGCCTCTCCCAAGGACACCTGGGGCAGTTGACCTGGGCATACCTGAGCCTGTTATCGAACCTGTTTTGAGGTCCCGAGGGGTGTCAGTGCACGTGATGCAAAAAAGCGATGCTGTATAATTGAGAATAAGTTATCCACTCTTATAAGCCTGCAGAAAATTACTGGAAATTTAAATTTGAATAAGAGAAAATAAAATATGTTTACTTGAAACATATAATACACTTTCAAACAAAATAAGTTTGGTAGCGTTAGCATTTTCAAATTTCATCACCACAAACACATGTGTACATACTCACATAAACACAACCATACAGATATTAATTGTTTTTAAAAATACACCAAGTTTTATGTCTTTAAAACCATCTTGAAAATCTTATTATCGCTACTCCTCCTGAATGCAGAGTCATATTGATGTGGGGTTTTCACCAGAAGACTTCTTATGATGTCCTAATTGACAATGGTGCTGATCTGATGTCCAATAAGGCCACCACAGCTGCCAGCTTGAAAATCTTGTTATTGCTACTCCTCCTGAATAGATTGTCATATCAGTATGGGGTTTTTGACTAAAAGACTTTTTATGTCTAGTTGGTTCTGAATGATAATGGTCCTGATCTGATGTCAAATATGGCCACCACAGTGGCCATCTTGAAAATCTTTTTGTCGCTACTTCTCTGGACTGAAAGTATATTGCCATGGGGTTTTCACCAGAAGATTTCTTATGATGTCTGGTTGTTCCTAAGTGAAAATAGTGCCAATTGTACATCCAATATGGCCACCACAGTGGCCATCTTGAAAATCTTGTTATCTCTGCTCCTCCTGAATGGATGGTCATATCAGCATGGGGTTGTTACTAAATGACTTCTTCTGATGGTCCTAAATGAAATGGTGCTGCTCAGGCATCCAGTATGGCTGCCACAATTGCCATCTTGCAAATCTTGTTATCACTACTCCTGAATGAATGGTCATATCGACATTGGGTTTTCACTGAAAGACTTCGTATGATCTTTAGTTGGTCATTAATGACAATGGTGCCAATCTGACTTCCACAATGGCCATCTTGAAAGTCTTGTCATCGGTACTTCTTCTAGATGGCTGGTCATATCAATATTGTGCTTTCACCAAAAGACTTCTTATGGTGTCAAGTTGGTCCTAAATGGAAATGGTACCAATCTGACATCCAATATGTCCACCATAGCAGCTAATTTGAAAATCTTGTTATTGCTGAAAAATATCAGAGATTGTTTCAACACTCAAAATTTACAAGGAAGAAATGGTCCTATCTTGAATTCCTGGAAATCCTTTTGGCCAGTAGTGCATCAGCCCCTTCAAGGGACTCTAGTTTCCTTAACTTTTCATTGTTTTTTATGCAAGCAATATTAAACTCCTGTGGATGAAGAGATATCAACTTAAAACTTTCCAGTCAAAATATTATATTATTTAGTTGTTTACAGCTTTACTTTAGTAATTTTTTGGTTTTATTATGGATGAAAATGATTGTAAGTATCATGTGGCTGAACAGTTGCTGAAACTTTATTTTGGTACACTAGTCACTTATCTCTCCCCATGCTCCATCACATAGCTGCCATGCCCACCCTGCCAACACCAAAAATCAAATATTCAACAGCATATCAGAAAAATTGCCTGGACTTCTCATACATACATACATACATACATACATACATACATACATACATACATACATACATGCATGCATGCATGCGTGTGTGCATGCGTGCATGTGTGCGTGCGTGCATGCATGGATGCATGCATGCATACATACATACATACATACATACATACATACATACATACATACATACATGCATGCATACTTAATTTACTTTATTTGACTATTTACCAACTCGGTGTCTAGTAGGATAATATCAAGGATTATGCAAGGTGTTGTCATTTAATGTTCAGAGAGCTGACAGGCAGAGAGATTCCGCACTAAAAAGACATGAAGAAAAATTGTTCAGTGCCTGACCCAACTGATGATAGCAACAGGGGCTGCCTGACCCAACTGATGATAGTAACAGGGGCTACCTGACCCAACTGATGATACAGTAGTAACAGGGGCTGCCTGACCCAACTGATGATAGTAACAGGGGCCAGGGTCCTGAGCTAGCTAGGGGGCTTGAGATTTATAAGGCTGGGAGCAACAAATCTTTGAGCAATGTATTGGGACTTTCCTATTTCCACTTATGAAAAATATTGCCTTCAGAGATTTTGCTAATTTAGGCACATTTAAGAGTACAGTTTACATTGTGTCCAAGCTTCATATTGGAAGAATTTGTTTGCAGTGTTTGAAATGAACCATTATTAACCATTTAGAATATGGGCAAATGCCAATACCAAAAAATGCAGTCTGCACTCAGTTTGTTTAAAATTACCACCTGTCCTCAATTCTCTGAAAGAAAGGACCAAATTAACTGACCACTAATAATGAATCTCATGCTGGGCTGCCACTTCTGGGAAAAATAGTAAAATTGGCTTTGAGATTCATTTGGCTGATGAAACTCATACTGTGAAATCTTTTTATTTCATGGTTATCAGTTTTTATGGTTTGCAAAAGATTATGTCAGCACTGTATATACTTGCTTATAAGTCGAGTCCAACTGCAAACAATCAACCAACAGCCAGAACAATCAAACAACACAAAGAAATCCAAAGGTTATGGTGCAGTTTATTGCACAAGACACTCCAAAAAGTATGTTTCAAGACAAGGATCATTACATAGACTGTAATCAGAAGCAGTAAGACACTGGAGACAATTTGTGACTAATCATAAATTTATGAAAATTTTAAGAAGATTTCATACATCTTTTTAGAAACAAAGTTTCTTTTACAATAATGTTTTTCCTTTCTATTGATGATGTACATAGATTTTCTTTCGTTAATTAATAGAACTATGTTGTAATTACACAAGTTCAAATCTCTCACACAGTTCCCAGGACTAAAATTCCTAAATGTAATGAGTGACATGATAATGCTGACATCATAATGGACATCATCATATTTTGCACATCTGCAGCCTTCTCCATTGTTCATATAGCCCCAGATAGGTGTTTATCAAGATTTTTCCAGGACTTTCAAAAGTACATGTATTCAAGAAATATTTTTACTTATAGAAACTGAACTTTGTTTATCTTTCGTAAAATGGTACAAAAGAAGAAGAAAAAATGCATAACTTATTAGTGTGCCACTCGGCAAACAAACACTACTCCACCTGGTATTTATCGATGACCCGTGTCATATGTCATTTGATCTATCCAAATTTATAACATTTTATTTATTTATCTATTCATTAGTATTTAAAAAGTGATATATTTTATTCCATTTTAATGTTTTATGTTCACTAAGATAAATTCAAAAAGACCTGGGAAAAATTCAAGGAGATTGTCAAGAAATTCAAAGACTTTTCAAAGATAAAATCAACTTTTTTAAAATTCAAGGAGTCTTCAAGGCAACCTATCAAATTCAAGGATTTGTCAAAGTTTCATGAACCAAGTTTCTCATTATTTATTAATGTAGCCAGCTGAAACTGAAAAATATAAAGTTAAACATTGTGCAACCGCAATAATGATACTTGAAATAAAGTTAAACATTGTGCAACCGCAATAATGATACTTGAAATAAAGTTAAACATTGTGCAACTGCAATAATGATACTTGAAATTAAGTTAAACATTGTGCAACGGCAATAATGATACTTGAAATAAAGTTAAACATTGTGCAACCGCAATAATGATACTTGAAATAAAGTTAAACATTGTGCAACCGCAATAATGATACTTGAAATAAAGTTAAACATTGTGCAACCGCAATAATGATACTTGAAATAAAGTTAAACATTGTGCAACCGCAATAATGATACTTGAAATAACAGAAAAAATAGATGACTCAGCAGAAACAGTAGATGGTAATTTAACTGGTGGCTGATTGATAATGAGAAGGCTGCATCTGTTACAAGCAAACAGCCCAAAATAACCACAAACTCAATGTCTCAGTGTATGACCAAATTTTTCATGGATTACCAATTTTCGTGGATTTCATGGCTGCTAAAAACCAGAAATTTAAAGACTCAACAAACAATGATCCTTCTGTGAAAACAATTATCCCCACCCCCAATCCACCAATTTAAGTACCATATGTACTCGCTTATAAGTCAAGTCCAACGGCAAACTGCACAGACCAAGATAAACCATCGCATAATGTGCTGGCAGATCTGGGTCTATGCACTTTGTTAGAAATAATGAGTAGAACAAACAACATAGACTCTGATCTGCTGTCACATTATGTGATAGCAGATCAGGGTCTAGGTTGTTTGCATTTGGATCTGGATCTGCCTTATACACGAGTACAGATGGTAGATATGTTAAAAGCATCATAGGGGATCCATATTCACAAAGCAACAAGAAACAGGATCTTTAATGACATAAAACTGCATTATAATGGGTTCTCATCAACCAAGAGCTAAAATAAATTGCAATAATAAAGGAAAATGAAGCCAGTTTAATAGAATCCTTGACCATACCATTGTTATATGAGGGTAGCATTATATTGAGGGGATTAATAGTGGGGTAACACTATGTTTCATAGCTCTTTGTCTTTTTGTTTCAGGCAAGAACCCTGATGCACCAAAAGTAGTTGGAACAGGCCCTGTGTCTTTCAGAGCAAAAGATGTGGCCATCACAATAGATGAAAACCACCCACTGATCAACAAGCAGACCACGATAATCATTGACACAGTGAGTTATTCATAAAAGATTAACTAGAAATGAATCCATGACAGAGATTCCTCTGCCAGTGCTGGTGCAATTGAGAAACTTTGGTTCAGTATGTAAGAGCAAAGTCAAACTATCACCATAGTTGGTGACTTTGCTGCTCTCGGTAATTCCTTTCAGGGTTTGAAGGTTGTGCTAGTGTCATTACTGTTCATTTTTGCATTCATTAGAGACTGGATGGTATTGTTATTTAAACTTCCCTGAAGATCCTGTTGAATTTTCCTGAGCATTGAAAATGCTCTCTCTGCATCTGCCCTGATGCAGAGTGGTGTTGCTATGTGGATGGATGTTTTGACTAAAGTCAGTATGGTGTTTGCAGTATGTGAAAAGTACAAATTGCTCCTCCTTTCTACTGAGCTTCACAAAGTCAGACTCTGTCAACCAGGAGTTCTGAAATGTGGTTTTGCTGGACTTTTATCAAATGATCAGATTGCTCACCCTTCTCTGAGTTTCGACTTTTGCCTTCAAATGGAATCATACTTCCACACTGCTAGTTGACCATTGTAACTAAAATAATCACATTTTGCATTTTATGTATTGAGCGAAATCCAGCTTCAAAGAAACATTACCTCTGATCACTCACTAGCCAATAATCTTGAACAGCATGCAAAATTGCCACCACCCCGCCGGTCCGATGCCTGCAGTTATTTTCATTACAGACTGGTGCAAAAAATGAGTAGCCATTTCATTTGACCAGTTGGATTTTTAGGTGTATTGAGTAAATTTAATCTCCAAATTGTATATTTTATCATATTAAAAGAAATAATAGAAGCCATGTGAAAAATAAACAGTGAATTGTTTCTGATGACCACTCATGAATCTAGAGCATAGCAATTTGATCTGCTGGGTGAGATGAGAAAGGAAGTAACTCACATATTTTCTGCGTAAAATATATGCTTGCAACTCCAGTTAAAACTTTTCTGCATTAATGCAATGTCTGATGACACATGCTAGTTTTGATGCCCAATGTATTTGAATGCCTCGAAGCCAGCAGAGGCTAATAAAACAAAAACAGCAGAGTTAAAAAAGAGCTATTCAAAAGGAATATGACACTAACAAGAGAAATTGATGTTTTAAAAATAGTTGGATTATAGAATTTCCTTGTATTACCAATGATCCCCTTAACAATAAGATCTACTGCAAAGCATGTCGATAAATATATGGGCCTCTAGGTAAAACCCCCATCTCTAAAACAGTACCAGCAATATACTGCTGGAACTGATCTTTCTGCATACCTAATTTTATGGACATCTGTACTTTGGATACTGTTCCATCATCTTTATAGACTGGGCCTAGTTCTGATGCTGTCATTGATGACAAGTCAATGGATGAGGATCCTGATTCTCCTTCCATGACTCAGACTGGTCATCAATGACAGCATCAGATTCTGATTCCCAGCGTCTAGATGAAGTATGTATGGATCTGGATCAGCTTGACAGTTAGCAGCATTGTCCTGCTCAATAAATGGCAAAATATTGGCGATAGATCACTTTACATGGTTGTTTTTTTAATAAAGAGGTTAAATAACTTTTATCTTTAAGTAATGAAAATATTAAGAAATTTGATTTAAAAAAGTGATGAGAACTGGTAGGACATCAGTATATCATGGGTTTAACATGAGTCACCATGACAATATGTGACATTTCATGTGTGAAAAAAACCCTAAGTTGTATGAGAAATATAGAATAAGTATTTAATTACAATAAAATTTGCTATCGTAATAAAACTTTGAGACAAATCACTTTCTTCTTTTCTT
Source organism: Margaritifera margaritifera (assembly GCA_029931535.1). Lineage (NCBI taxonomy): Eukaryota > Metazoa > Mollusca > Bivalvia > Unionida > Margaritiferidae > Margaritifera > Margaritifera margaritifera. The sequence continues at coordinate 1,774,826 of JAQPZY010001522.1, read as the reverse complement.
TAGACTAGTGCCAAAGACCAGAAGACTGCAGAAAACAGAAGAAGAAGGAAATCCACCATCGATGAAGATGAACTTGACCTTGAAAGCATGGACTGGTGGAGTAAATATTTTGTGTCCATGGTGACACTTATACGGGTAGGCATCTAAAATATCAGGGAATGATTTAATGCAAAAAAACTTATGTCAGGTAGATTTTTGTCTTTGTTTGGCTTCTATTTTGGCTTCTTGATATTAATTATAATATCTGTGATTTGCTTACAGTAGATTTATGTTTGTTGTGAAATCACATAATTACATGATGAATTGAATTTAATGCACATGTAGAGCAGAGGTACCAACAAAAGCTGGTAGCCAGCGATTTTTTGCTGTTCATTTTTACAGGATCAACGCCTACAATTCCTGAAAAGTTCATTTTAAAAGTTGTATAATTCATTGTTGTATTCCACTGGAGATAATTCATCCAATTATGATATTGTGTCTTCTTCTATTTGTTACAGATCAGTCTAAGTCTAGAGGTCTCTCTCCTTTTTGCCCAATTAATCATGTTCAGGAGTGGTGATTATGTGCCAATAATGAAGCAAGTTTCAATTTAGGCTAAAACAAAATAATTAAAAAGTGGTTTGTAACAAATTGTCACAGATCTCTATAAATTATACAGCTGGAGGGTGTGCCTGGCAGCATGAAACAGATGAAATAAGATAGGCTAACATATGCTTACAGATATAATATACGAACAATACAAGTGATGTTTAAACATGTCATTTTGCTTACAGTTTCACATAAATACAATACATAAAAGCAAAGGGCCCTGGGTGGCCGAGTGGTCTAAGGCACTCGCCTTTACAGATCACTGACATCTCACCTCTGTCCATGTGGGTTCGAGTCTCGGGCTCGGCCAACGTGGGTATGTGAGAAAGCTTGCCAGTAGCTTCCCGTGGGTCAGAGGTTCTTCCCGGGGTTTTCTCTGGTTCTTCCTCTACCAAATATACTGGCCGCCATGTATAGCCTATCATGTGCTGAAAAATGGCGTGAAACCCATAACAACAACATAAAAGCAGATGATGATCATAAAATACAACACACAGGCAATACACATATGACATATATAAAGCATATATTGAAAGTGAGTCTGCTTTCTTTTAGAAATGGATCTGTCATTTTATTTATAATATGTAACAGTTTCAGCACATACAGAGTGTTATGAAATACAAGATCGTCTGCCCAGGGCTTTGCCCACACCATAATACACAGATAAACTATGCTGTGATATTCTCCTCTTCTTAATTTGATTATTTGTATTGTTAATTTTTTAGTTTATGTAATATTATAAAACCCCAATATAGTTATTTGTTTATGTTATTCGATCACCTAACAACTTGCATTTTCCCATGTTTCTTTTCTTTCAGATTTTTGATCAGCTAAGTAGCTAAGAGATACCATGTATATTCGCGTATAAACCAGGTCCAAATGCAAACAACATAGACCCTGATCTGCCATCGCATAATGCCCTGGCAGATCAGGGCCTATATTGTTTGTTCTCCTGATTAGTCCTTACAAACTGCATAGACCCAGATCTGACATCGCATTATGCAATGGCAGATATGGGTCTATGCAGTTTGCAGTTGGTATCTGCTTATACGCGAGTATATACAGTATTCATTTTATTCAAATAAATATCGCAATAGTTCAGTATTAATACTAATGTCCTAAAACAGGATGATTCTGCATGATACATTTTGTATACATGCTCCATCAGGCAGATCATATTATGTAATGATGTCCAGCCATCTGTCTGTTCTTTATTTTGTTCCTGCACAATAATGCAAGCTCTTCTCCATCTACCATTACCAGACTTTGTAGATGGCTTGCACTCGGTGTACGAAAGAAGCCTGTTGATTTTGGGGTCAAAGGTCAAGGTCACTGTGACTGAAAGCAGAAATATGGTTTTATTCTGTAACACAGACCTTTGTAGATTGCTTGCACTTAAGGTATTGAAGAAGCCTGTTGATTTTGGGGTTCAGTGTCAGTATTATTGTGACTCAAAGAAAAGTGGGGTTTGTTCAGTAGCTTTTTATCTAGAGTAAGTTCTATGACCATACTTTGTGGATGGCTTGAACTTCCAGAAATAAAGAACCCTATCGATCTTGGGGTCTAAAGGTCAAAGGTCACAGTAATGGTAGTCTAATAAGAAAATAATGGTGTCTGCACAGTAAATTTAGTTGAAGACTGCATACCTTGACTAAAGGTCACTGTCATAGAGACCTGTTGGTCAATAATCTCCAGAGTCAACCATGCCTATATAGATAATTATTAAGCATTGGGCAGACATTCACAGTACTCTTGTTAATTATTATTAGGATGGAACCCATAAGAACATCAGGAAAAAGCCCAAGATATGAAACATCAATATAAATTTTATAAAAATTCTATAATCATAAATAATTTTTCAAACAAGTTTCATATTTCTCTATCAAAGACAGACAACCTAACTTTTTTAGTCAGTACACCCACACTATGTCAGCTTCTGTGGGGCTTTACACCCCATCTCCACCCTCCACAAAAGGGTGTTTCCCCCTGCCCCCCCCCCCCAGCAATATTTTCATCTTCTGCTACTTTCTTTCTGATAGAGGGGTTGTTTGTTACAAATCTTACAATGTGTCTATTGGATATATTAAAGTAGTTACCAATAGCACAAAGTAATTCTTAAATTTTGGCAAAACTTGAGTAATTTGGAACCCAGGTAAAAATTATGGCCTGAATGCAACAGCATGTCCAGAGGCATCCATGAACTGACAAATGTGGACACATGTTTTAGCACTCAATTGTACAGTGCAGAGGATCAATTCTACAAAGAAATGTGAAGAGAATTAAAGAGAAATGTTAATTGATAATAAATGGAGCATATTTCATCATAAAGGTGTCCAACCATGAATCATGACATTTTTAATGTAGCTGCTTTATATGTCTCAGCAGCATTCAGCATTTTGAACAGTGTCAGCAATTATATTTTGTGAAAAGAATTTTTTTGCTCATCTCCCATCACTGCACAAAGCCAATTTTTCAATATCTAAAGCATGAATATTAATTCATTTCCACCACAAAATGTTGACCAAAAGAATATATATAATTGTGATAAATTTTGTTGGGATGTATATCTATTTCAAAACGTTTTCCTGCCATGTGGTCAATACTTGTTTTGAAACAAATATAAGACTTTTGCACAGGCAGTACTGACAGCTTACATAAAATAAGGAATATTTTTGTTTTTTGGAATGCTGACTGCAAATTGATCTTACAATACTGAATCTATTTGTTCAATCTTTGACAAATTGCACACATGACTAGATGAAGAGTTTACATTTTGGTCCAATATCCACCATCTATTGCCTGTCTGTCCATTAGCACAAGTTAGTTTATTGCTACTCCTCCTAAACTACTTAAAGGGTTTCCATGAAACCTTACACACATATTCATCACAAGGTCTAGTTGGTCCTAATTGAAAATGGTGCTACTCAGACATCCCATATAGCTGTCGCAGAAATTTTAAAATCTTGTTATCGCTATTTCTTTTGGATGGATGGTCAGATCAACATGGGATTTGCACTGAAAGACTTCTTATGCTGTGTAACTGGTCCTAAATGAAAATGGTGCTGATCTAACATCCAATATGGCTGCCATGGTGGCCATTTCGAAATCTTGTTATCGCTACTCCTTCTGGATGAATGGTCATATCGACATGGGGTTGTTACCAAAAAACATCTTGTGATGTCTGGTTGGTCCTAAATCAAAATGGTGCCAATCTGACATCCAATATGGCCACCATAGATGTAAGTCATCATAAAAATCTTGTTATTGCTTCTCCTTCTAAACAGAATGTCATATCCACATGGGGTTGTCACTAGAAGACTTCTTATGGTGTCTAGTTCATCCTGATTGAAAATGATACCGATCTAATATCCAATATGGCCACCATGGTGTCATTGCTGCTTCTCCAGAATGGATGGCCATATCAGCATAGGGTTTTCACCGAAAGACTTCTTCTGATGTCTATTTGATCCTAAATAAAAATGGTGGTCATCTTGAGATGGTTTGAACACACACTCAACAGTTAAAAAGAAGAAACGGTCTTATCTAACCAGTAGAGCATCAGTCCCTCAAGGGAAACTTGTTTCATTTTAGAGTGGCAATATTTCCTTTTTTGCATCATTGGAGTACTATAAAACTGCTCATATTCACCTAGGAACAGAAAAATCCTAAAGTGACCAAAGGGCTCAGAGGTCAAAAATCAATGTTGGGGCACCATATTATTCTGCTGTTAAGACAATAAATTTCCCATTATGTTATTTTTCATCCATTTTAATAGCAGTAAGATATTATCTAATATTTTTGCATTACGCTTTTTCTGGTGCTAATCCCCAGTCCAAGGTGATTTTGCTCCTCCAGTTAGGTCTTAGAACAAAATAACATGATCCCAGTCTGATGATTTAGTTACTTTCATTATTAAGATTATCATTCTACTCTTCCTTACACTTCACGTGGTTATCATGTGTAGCTTTGTGCCCTACGATTTTCACCATTTAAAGTGTCTTTTGGTATAATTGCTATTAATCGTATGTATTTGTGTGTTGCATTGGACATTTTCTCCCCAGTCCTTGCATATTTCATGTTTATCTGTGTCCCTTTTCATTAATTTTGATGGTTTTTGTACATTAATTAGAGAAGAGATGCTTCTTTATATTTCATCCCCTCATTAGTTACCGGTGTTGGTGTAAGTATTATCCACCATAAATCTGTTCCACTTATTTGCATTTTTTTATTTTCTTTCAGCCTTTCAGTATGCCACAAGGAGTTGGCGAATGCAGCCATGAAGAGGTTGCTTGGGAAACTCACCTGATCTGCTTGGCATGCACTATGTGGATGGATATCCTTTCTGTGCTTTATGGGCAGATGATGTGTGGGATTTAGCAGAAAGCTACCACTCCTATACAGGCAGGAAGAAGGGAGCTGCATCCTCTTCTCCTCAGGAAGACTCCCTCCATTTCCAGAAGGGGTCAGTGACACTTTCCAATGTAAGGAAGTCACCAGCTCCCATAAGGGAGAGATCCATGTTATGATACTTCCCAGTTTATGGAATTCACCCACTACCATGAGGTAGGGATCAGTGACATTTCCAGGTATAAAGTTATCAGCACCCATAAGGGAGGAATCAGTGGTACTTCCCAGTATAAGGAAGTCACCAACTCCATTAGAGAGGATCAATGTCACTTCCTGGTGCAAGGAAGTCACCAGCTCCCCATTAGGGAGCAATCAGTGATACTTCCTGGTGTAAGGAGGTTGTTAGTTCCTGTGAGGCAGGGATCAGTGGCACTTCCTGGTTTAAGGAAGTCACCAACACCCATGAAGAAGACCAACCTTTCTGGGGCAAAAAGATAGTGCGGGCATCTTCTTGCTCAGGTGGACCATATTAATCGAGAGAGTCTCATTCATTGGAGTCATGTTCCTTGATACTCTTTGATCATGTCTCTATCCCCTGATCGGTCATTTGCCAGTGACCAGTCACTGGGTACATAGCACCAGTCACTGTGTAAGGTAACAAGTATCAGTCAATGTGTGTCTATCACTGAGCAGTGTGTGTAGACACAGGTCATCTGACTGGGAACCAGACTTTGATGACCAATCTAGGAAAAGGGATCAGGTAGACACCCCCTTTTTTTTCTTCCTTTATTCCCACACAATCCCTACAAAGCTTGGTGACTTCCACCACCCTGTGTCATGTCTCCAATGTCTCTCTTTCCCCACGTGGCACCAACCATGGATGAGTTTCACATGGCTCTGTGGGTCAGCTGACCAGGCAGACCTTAGGCCCTCTCTGTCCCCTTCTCCTCCTAAATCATGAGGGGATAGTCAACCCAGTTCTCCAAGGAGAGAGAGAGAGTACCGGGAATCCTGTCTTGCCCCAGTAATTGAGACAGAACAATGTACTCTCATTCATAAAAGTTGCTTTCTCCAAGAAGGCAGAATAGAAGGGATAGTCTTGTCTCGCCCCTTTCTAAATTCTAGTAGACTCAGATGTAGTCCCCTTTGGATTCTCCATATTCATCCCACCCTACAGGTTAGGCAACAGAAGAGGAGGAAGTTTGGACTTTTGAGTTACTGTCTCCATCCCCCAGATCTATGTCCAAAGCCTTCTGGGTCTTTGAATACCAGAATCCTCTCCAGTTTGGAGAGGCTTTTAGGGGGCACAGTCTAAAGTGGACCTTCTGTTGCTCCCCTACTCAGCGATTGTTAAAAATTTAGCACATAAGTTATCTCAATGCCAATAGGCAGTCAGACAGTGGATGAGGTGGTTTGTCCCCTCTTCTATGCTGCAGTCCCTGGTTTACATCTCCAGTTACAGGTCCATTTACCCTGCTTGGCCCCTTAAGTCTGCTCCCCAGCACTCCGGAAGATCCTAGGTGGAGGTATTGGCAGGGACCTGGGCCCATATCTCTGTTTTCTCTTGAAAATACGGAACTAAGACTTGCATGCTCATTACCATAGCTTCCCATCCCATTCTCTTTTTCGCTGTCTCTTTCAACCTGTTGAAGGAGGAATCTCTGTCACCAGCCACCTTGCAGAAACTTTTCGATGCAGTTGCCAAGACATCAACATGCACTCTTGATGTCAAAGGTGCTCTCTGTGGAGTTTCTCCACCTCCAGAGGGATTTTGCCTTAGATACTTCAAAGATTTTGCTTGAGCACAGTAAGAATCTCTTGAGGGCATCTCCAGCTGATGCAGAGACTTTATTCGGTGGGTTAATTGCTACAGCATCCTCCCAAGATCTGACAGGTGAACAATACCAGTTTCTGACCACATTCCATGGCCTAGCTAAACCTTTATCCTGAGAGGCATGTGGATTCCGTGCCTAAATGTTTCAATCATAGATCCCAGAAGAACCATCAGACCCATTTTAAAACTCCCTCTCACCCATCTTTGACATGGACAGTCAGCCCTAGGGAGTCAGATCCTCTCCTGCCAAGTCCCCCTCTTTCCAACATCCCAGTAGGTGCTAGACTATGTGCTTTATCAGATGCCTGGTCGGACATAATGGACAATGCATGAATCCTTTCCACAACCAGCTTCGTTTCTGGGATCCTCCACCTCTATCAAGGATCCCCATTTAGTTTCACCAATCCAAACTGGAATCCCTAAGTGAAGGGGTTTACACCCTTCTAAGGAAAAGGGGGGAGTAGTAGATTATATTCCCAGATCCTCCTGGTTAAAAAAAAGAAGGTAATTTTGACTCATGATCAAACTTTTTCCCCATTAAACAAGTCTCTTCAGAAAGAGTGCTTCAAGATGGAGAGAGAGACACCACACAGTCAGGAACCCCAAAAGGTCAAATGACTGGGTGGTCTCCATAGACCTCCAGGATGCCTACCTTCACATCCCCATTTCACAGGAAATTCCTGCAGTTTTATTTGGGCCATGATGTCTTTCAATTTTGGGCTCTTCCCTTCAGTCTGGCTTCTGTACCCAGAGCCTTTACCAGGGTAATGGATGTAATGGCAGCTCACTGAAGGTCATTAGAGGTCCCCATGATCCAGTATTTTGACAACTGGTTGATGCAGAATGTTCTCAGACATGCCCTACTGAGGGACCTGTCCCTTGTTGGAAAATAGTGACTCATCTGTGACTAATCCCCAACCAGGAGAAGCCAGATCTGATTCCTTCTCAAGAGATAGTTTGTGCTCCCCCTTAAACGACCACACATATGCTGTCTCTCACAGCATAACTGACTGACAAGACTTCATTGTCTGCTTGCCTCTACTTCTCTCTCCCGGGGACTCTGAATATGGCAGCATACTTATTTCCCTAGCAAGACTCCATAAGCAGCTTCTTCAGTTCCTGCTGCTGGCAGACTGGAGACTTCACAGAACCCCTTGTCACATTGGATTCCCTTGGGATTCAGTTTTCATGACCATCTGAGTTGATGGCTAAATCAGGACAGGTTTCTGCCAGGGGTTCCAATACAGTTCCCATGACCTCACTCCTTCCTGTATGCCAATGCCTCAGATTCAGGCTGGGGTGCTCACCTAGAGCCCAAGGAGGTAGTCCTGAAGGGCTTGTGATCTCTGGAAGAATCTTTCCTTCATATCAACAGCCTGGAAATGCAGGCTGTTTTTTCTGGCACTACAGGGGTGCATCAACTACATAATACATCACTGTATCATGGTTGCCATAGACAACACATCAGTTGTGACATACCTCAGATGTTACCTTCTCTTTGCTTGGAAGTCAGAAACCTCTTCTGATGGTCAGCTTTCAAGGAGATCAGCTGGTCTCTGCACCAGTCAGTAGCAGAGACACTTTTTCACCTGTAGGGAAAGCCAATAGTAGACTTGTTTGCAATGAAGTTGAATAAGAAATTACCACTTTGTCTCTCCAGTTCAAGACCAGAGTTCATGGGTGACTGATGCCTTCAGTCTGCAGTGGAATTGACTATTCACCTATGCCTGCCCACCTTTTAGAATAATCCCTCAAGTTCTTCGCAGAGTCAGAACCCATCATGGTTCATTCTGATAGCCCCCCCCCCCCCCAGAGAGTTACTGCTGAGGGATCAACTGTCACAGCACAGATCATGCCTGGTTCATATCAAATCATCTATCTGCCAAGATCAGTTTTTGAGCAAGGTTGCCAAATGCATTGCGCAGACTAGAAGGGAATTGACATCCAAGGTTTACAGCACCAAGTGGAGAATGTTCTATAATTGGTGCAGTAGGATATGCATTGATCTTGTCTGCTTTACTTAAACTGCATTTGTAGATTTTCTTCATTTTTTTTTCAAAGAAGAAGACGGTTCATTCTCCACTATTAAGGCCCTTTATAATACTCGTAAGATCTCTATGGGCTCCACCATAGGGTTGGACCCTCATCTTTCAGAACTGATCAAATACAATGAAACCCTGCTATAACACACATCGTTATAACATAAATTTGGATATAGCATGGTCATGGCATGGCTCCCAAAATTGTACAATAATTTCATCAATTTCTTGAAGTGCTACAAAGCTTTAGTGCCAAAATAAACAAGAGTTTGATTTAATAATTTTGCAAGATATGTTGTATTCTTGGTTATTTTTAAAAGACATTAGCTCTTTAAAAAGATGATAATTTTTAATGTAATTATTATTGAACATCAACAATAAAGCCATTAGGTCTTCTTTGTGTATGTCTTCAGTGCATCCTGTGTACAATGGGGACTCAAATAAACCCTTTATTCATTGAAACTCATGTCTATAACTATGACTTTTCACTACTGCAGAGCAAAAACAGGGAGTAGTATGTAATAGCAAATCCCTCCACCCCTACAACTTAAATGGTTCTGTACAGTGTTGCATAAATTAGTGTGAGTGTTTTAGCAAGAAATTAAGTATATGGATTTGAATGAAACCTAGCAGAAAAATTCTAGAAAATTATGCTTCTTTGTGCACATTTTCGATTGAATTAATGCTATTGATACATTGAGCTCGGCTGGTGAGTAAACATAATCTATTTGCACTTCATTTGCCAGTTTTCTTATACATGTATATGTATGTACCAATGAATCGTTTTCTGCCAAAACAATAATTATTAAATATGTAATAACTTTTAAGTATTTCTCGTTTAATATGCATCAAGTTGGTAACTGTTTCACTAAAGTCCATAGTTTTGCACTACCCCATCTTGTATAGCTAAGAGGATACACATGCAATAGTTTCTTCAGTTTCTGACTTGTTTGGATATTGCATGATACGTTACATAGCATGATGGCACTTTGTGGCCCCCTGACCATTGTGTCATATAGCAGGATTTCACTGTTCTTTGAACTTCAGAGACCAGTTTCTTGGTCTTTAATGCCTGGGTAAAAACCTTTCATGTGTTCATTGTTGTCTAAATCACCTTATAAACCATTGAGAGAAACTTCCTTCGAGAACCTTATCCTTAACACAATCTTCCTTCTTTCCCTTGCATCGGTGAGGAGAAGGAGTGAAATTCATGCCTTATCATTGGAAAAAGGTTGTTTACAATTCAATGGCAACTATATTTGGTTTCTCTTCTTTGCCCAGCAGGGTGTCTTGGCAAGAATCAGCTTCCTTCAATAGCCCATGATCCAATTGAATTCTCCAGTCTTATGTTGTATCTCCGCTGGGGATGGTTAAGCTCGACTCCTTTCCCCAGATAGGGCCTTATGTTTTATTTGGATAAATTAAAATTTAGAAGAAATAGTTAAAACCCTCTCTTTCTCCGTCTCAAAGGCACCTTTGATATTTCGCCAGTCACCATCTCGAGATGGACTATTCTGATTAGCAAAACAGCTTATCAATCTCTTACTCAAAGAGGCCTTTCTTTCCCGAGAATCAAAGTCCATGAGATCAGGCTAATGTTGCATCTTGGGCCTTTCTTAATCATTCCTCTCTGGATGATGTCATGAAAGCCACCTTTTGGCAGTCTCACTCCACCTTCTCTTCATTCTACCTTCATTCAGTGTTGCATCAGAGTGAAGACATTTACTTAACTGACCCAATTGTATCAAGGCATCCTCCAGTCTGCAGTAGAACACCCTACTGACAGTAAATCGTAAGTTGACTTTGATGGCCTATCTTAGGGGCATCGCTGTTTGTAAAGTCAGCAGTGCAATAATAGCAAGTATTGTATTACTGCTTTTAAAATGTAGTTGTGGGGGGTAAACTAATTTTGTTATGTAATACTTACCTGCTATTAGTGTCTAATTTCTCTCCTCTCTCCATGCTCTGATATCCTTTCAGTCTCTGTCCAAGTCAAAGAAGGACAATATTCCAAATAATGGAAGTAACTAAGGCATCAGACTGGGGTCATGTTTTTGTTCTAAGACCTCTAATTTCTAATTGGTGGAGGGAATTCACTTTGGACTGGGGACTAGCATTAGGAAAAGAGATAGTGATGCAATAATATCAGATAATGTCTTACTGCTATTAATATTAGTTTGCTGTAAATTGATTATATTTGATGGCTTTTATCACTGAAAATTGCACAACAAAATGAAACAAGTTTTCACCTCTTCAGGTATGGCATTTTCTGCGAAGGAAATAATTCTGATTGATGAATTTAGCTATTTTCTTTGAAAACTTTTTATTTTTCCATTGGCAGCAAATGGATGAACATTATGGAACACATTTTGTGTTATCTCATGACTTTTTTAAAATTTATATCTATATAGAACTTGTAATAATTCAGCCCTATTTTCAAACCAAATTTGGATTTCAGATCTGTTTCCTAACATAAATAGCTAGTACAATATTGAGAATTTAAGGCCATAGTTTCACTTTCTAATATGAATCTCTTTTTAAGCAAAATAAAGCAATGACAGCATTCTGTTTTCTTAAATGATGTCAGCTTGTAATACCTGCAAATCAGATCACCAAATTGTTACATATGGTGAACCCCTTATTAATGTAAATACTTCTGCCACAAAATCTTTTTCTACTCTTGGTAATTGTTTTAATTTTAATGATCAATCATCAGTTCTTCTAATGACCAATTAATAATAATTTTTTTTATCCACATGATGTTTTGTCAAAAACCAGGCATTGTTTTATATAGCCTAAAGTCTGGAACAAGATGACTGGCATGGAACTGGATTTTTGACAATATTTTGGGTCTGACTTTTACATCAAGATTACATCTTCACTACATCAGCTCCTTGTAATCAGCATAACTTGGAACCATTCGACATATTCTGATTTTTTTGTCTCATCAGGTCGATATTGGATAGAGTTATGACCCTTTAAAATTATCTGTATAACTCCCCATGAGATGCTGCATGTAACCAGCATAACACTGTAACCTTTACACATGATTGGATGCCATTTGGTAGGTGAATTGCCTATTACATGTAGATGTGCCACTTAAAGGTTTTCTTTTTTTAAGGTACAATTTTGAGTTATTGCCCTTATTCCATGAATATTAAATCTCTGCTACAGAAGCTGCTTGTAGCCAACATATATCAGGAACCATTCAACATATCTGATCCAATTTGGTGTGTACATTGTCTCAAGAATTTTGATTTGCTTTTTATGGGTTTTGTCTCATCAACACCATTTCAGATAGAGTTATGACCCATGACAGTTGACTTCATGTCTTCACACGAGATGTTGATTCTAACCAGCATTGCCCAAAAACCATTGAACGTGCTTTGATGCAATTTGGTATGAACATTGTCTCATTGACATACATATGCCTTTTATGGGTTTAGTCTCATTTACAAGAGTTATGGCCCCTTAATTGCTCATCTTCTTGACTTAGGATTCAGCAAGATAACTTCACCAAAATAGGCTGGATTTCAACCAAGTTTGGCATGTTGTTCAGGCTGATGAGACCTTGAGTGAGTTTGATCTTCAGCATTCCACGGCATCATACAAGAGTTATGACCCCTGATTGCCTGTCCTCCTTGCTTTGGTCCCTGCAACATAACTGTACTAAGCTCTGTTGCATTTCAGCCAAATTTGGCATGCAGCTTTATATTGATGAGATCTTGAATTAGTTCAATTTTAAGTTTCCCACATTATCATATAGAAAAGTTATGGCCCCTGGTTGTACATCCTCCAAACTTTGCTTACCGCAGCATAACTTTATTATTTCAGCTAAAGTTACCATGCACCTTTATATTGATGAGACCTTAAAGGAGTTGGATTTCCAGCATTTCACATTATCATTTGGAAGAATTATTGCCCCTGAATGCCTGTCTTTTCCAAACTTTAGTTTTCCAACAGAAGTTCTTGTGTTTAAGGCCCTGCCAAGCAAATTGTACAGTGTTGAACCTTTTGAGATGAACCCATAATTACCAACTCTATTTTTTGTTTGTTTGTTTTGTTTTGCTTTTTTAAACTTTGGGTTCCTCGTTATTTTCCTGATAATGAATTTCTACATGTTGCTTTTTTAAACTTTGGGTTCCTCATTATTTTCCTGATAATGAATTTCTACATGTTGCTTTTTTAAACTTTGGGTTCCTCATTATTTTCCTGATAATGAATTTCTACATGTTTCTAAATCTTGGGAGTCCAAGTTCCACTTTCCAGTTAATATTGCAAACAAGCAGTACAGAGATGATTACAAAATGATTCACACACAGCTTGAAATATTATTGGCCAGTGGAACACTGAGATAGGCAATAGTTAATTAAAATTTGTCATTAGTTCAGTTACAGTGAAAATGCCAACTATGTACCCATCCATAAGATCCTAAATTTAATTTTTTGATGCTCGTTTTCAGATATTTTAGTAACATGGTAAAATATTTCACTTTACTTCTGTTTTTAATTCAGTGTTTGTCTAAAATGGAATAAAGTTTGCCATAAACTTACATACATGTACCATGATATCAAGGATCATTTTGTTACACTATTTAATGATGTATGAGAAAGATGATCACTGTACAAAGCATATGTATGCACAGGACTTTTTGAAACCTAAAAACATTTTTTATACACCTGCCATAAAAAGTGGAGCATATCATGTTATGATATTGCTCATCTGTCATAGGTCTGGCCATCCAATGAAATAGCTTGTTTCATTTAGTATTGCTTGACAACATCACTTAGCAACAGTGACATAGCACATGAGTTAAGTGGGTACTACATCTTTAAGTATCTTAGGACTGAGTATCAAACTGAGAAAAGAAAGTTTTGTTAGTTATTGATTTAGATCACTGTTCTTAAGTGTATCCTCCATATCTCATTTTCCTGTAGGATCTTGTATAGTGTTCAAGTATGCAGTTCCCAGTCATCAGAAAAAAACAGAGAACACTATGGCTGTCATCAGCATTACTATGCCTTTAAAAAAGCTATTATTTTTCTTTCTGAAGAATCTTAGCGATTAACATAGGAATTTTAAGTAAATGGTAAATTTTCATAAGAATTTGACAAAAAATGCAGAAGTAAGAAAGAGTTGAAATTGTTCATGTGATATGGTGAAAACTACATGGATGATCCATTTGTGTTCGTGCGACCATTGAAACACTACCAGTCCAGGTACAGTTATATAATGATTCACACCTAGCTGGAGTTTGATTTGTCAGCAGTTCATTGGAATTTCCATTATGTGATAGTAGATTGACAGATGCCACCCACAGCTGAGGTGTCAATTCTTTGGTTTGGTGCATTCAAATATTGTGGAAATATGAGGAAGGAAAGCAAAGTCTGAGGGTTCAAACTGGTCCAGCAAATGTTTGAACCTAGCAAATGTTTGAACCTAGCAAACCATGGACTTTCATTATTATTATTCTTAGCCAATCAACAAAGTAAGAATTTTGTTTACAAATTATCTACATAAATGGAGTTTTATGAAACAAACACTGCATAAGCAACATATGCAATGCCAATATTTTAAAAACAAACACATGGCACAAAACTTAAGGTGCAATCTGTCTGGAATCCCCAGCCTGATATAAGAATGTAGGATTTATGTTTATCAGTATTAAGTTTATCTGTTCAGTTCATTGTAGGATCTTCAATATTACATTATACACATAATTCTACTTTATTGTACAGGAACCAGATACATCCTATAACCAGGTAACTTACCACTACAAGTATAGTGATGGATTTTACATTCAATCTTACCATCAAGTTTCCATATTATTTTCTCTAAATATATTTTTCGTGCTAACATTTTCATAAACTTTTTTTAAGGTTATGCATCATGCACTTGAGAATGCTTGTAGTTATATCTATTTCTTGTTTTTCTTTTTTTAATTCATATTTATTGCACATTATGGTTATGCCTGATTTAGCACATTCAGTGCTTAATTGCTATAGTTAAGCAATTCTTTCAATCATTACTGTATATACTCGTGTATAAGCTAGGTCCAAATGCAAACAATATAGACCCTGATCGGCTGTCACATAATGTGCCAGCAGATCAGGGTCTGTGTTGTTTGTTCTACTGATTAGTACTTAATAACTGCATAGACCCAGATCTGCCAGTGCATTATGTGACGGCAGATCTGGTCTATGCAGTTTGCAATTGGTATGAGCTTATACACGAGTATATACGGTAATTATGTGTATTTGTATAAGCACAGAGTGCTCAATGCAAATATGCTTTTTATTCTTGATTAAAAGGCTCTTTTTAACTTATAAAAAAAGAACAGGATTTATGTTATGTCCAAACCTTCATAATTGCAACTTTCCTGTGGCAAAGGTAACTGCAACTTCCCTATGGTTGTTTTCTGCTTCTCATGTTAAGAACTACGGCTGTTTATACTGTTTCTTGCATTTTTAGGACAAATCCAACAGTAGTCTTATTTTGATGTCAAGTCATTTACTGACTGTATTTTCTGATCAAACCCTTTTTTTTCTCTCTTGTCTTGGTAACCCTTATCATATTATGTTGTTAATTTTTTAATTCTTTGTTTTTGTCTTTTCAACCAAACAAAGGCCTGAAGGGAGAGGCTATATTCATGTAATACTTTTGAGTGGGTGTTCATGCTCGAACTTAATGTTTACTATAATTATTAATTTTATTATGCCTGAAACTACATTAATAAAGGTTACAAGATTAATGCCAACATTCACTTCTCTTTTTTTTTGTTGTTGTTTTTTTGTTGTTGACAAATTCACAGAAATAAAAAATGGACTCTGAACATTAAGTTTCAGAATTTTATATTTTGATCCAGAGTTTGAGTCATTTATGCCCCAAGCCCAAGTCCACTGTTCACAAAACTGACACTAAGCTTCATAAAACTGTCTATAAACTTCACAAAACTTTAACTTGGGCTCAAAACCTCTAACTGAAAAACATACTTGTTGTAATTTTACAGGTATGTAAGTACCATGTACTTGTGTATAAACCAGATTCAAATGCAAACAACATAGACCCTGATCTGCCGTTCGCATAATGCGTCGGCAGATCAGGGTCTATGTTGTTTGTTCTACTGATTAGTTCCTACAAACTGCATAGACCCAGATCTGCTGGTGCATAATGTGATGGCAGATCTGTGTCTATGCAGTTTGCAGTTGGTATCAGTTTATATGCAAGTATATATGGTATACTTTAATATCAGTTCATGTAATACAACACCTGTTGCTATTATCAGTTCATGTAATACAACACCTGTTGCTAATATCAGTTCATGTAATACAACACCTGTTGCTAATATCAGTTCATGTAATACAACACCTGTTGCAAATATCAGTTCATGTAATACAACACCTGTTGCTAATATCAGTTCATGTAATACAACACCTGTTGCTATTATCAGTTCATGTAATACAACACCTGTTGCTAATATCATTTCATGTAATACAACACCTGTTGCTATTGCATAGCTTCCTTTTTCTGGGATGGAAATTACCCTTGTCCATATGATGAAAATTCATCCTCCAATATGGTGACTTTTCAGAAGTTTCTGGAAGTCAACCCTGCAACACTGGCACATGCCCAGTGGTCTTCATCCTTTTTCTGGATGAAAATTGCTTTCGCTTTGTGTCGTACAGCATGAATTGGGCATTTTTAATATGTGCATCGTGTTTACTGAGTATATTTACCCTCAGTTCAAGTGATATTCCTTAGTCAGAATTAGTTCTCTTGAGAGTTTTTTACTTTTTAGGTTAACATTTATTCATAACCTTGCCTTTAAGGTTGCCCACACACACAGACACAGGGCATTAGGGTAACATTTTTGTTGTGACTTAATCAATTTAAGTTCATTTTCTTGACTTTGGGTTGGTATTTAGTCTCTCTATCCTTGCTGGATTGGTTTGTGGGCTCCTTGTCCGTAATTTTGTTCACATATGAATCTCCAAAATTGAAATTCAGTTCTAAATAATTTATGCTGAGTTTAATTCACGGAAGGGGGTCTCGTACTAGCATTCATTTTCAATTGTGTGTTCATTTGTATTCACAACTTCATTATCTATATAACCTTTAAAGGATAATATTCCTTTTTATTCTATCATATTACCTTGCTGGTTTTTTGCTTTTCTTCATCTCCAGCACTCAGAATTTAGTATTGCTGATGGCATTGTGATCGAAATACCAGTTTTGTTGTTGTTTTAGTTCATATTAAATAGTGACTCACTTGACAGGTATACTATTGCAGTTTTAATTTGCATTCAATCTAGTTCCACACCAATTCTCATGCATTATATTTATTTTGCAAGATTATTGTTCTTGTTTTCAGAGTTTTTCTTTTACAGCAATGGCTAAGAAACAAAGTGTGGGGAAATGTGGACATAAGAAAGCCCCCTGGGACACACACCCTGCCTGGCATGTACCAATTGTATAAGGACAGACAGTTGTCCTTTTTGTTGTCTTTGGTCAAACAAGGTCTGGGACCTTGCTAAAAGTAGATGGACATATAAGGGGAGGAAGAAAGGGCCTTCCTCTTCATCATCACAGTTTTTAGGTTTCTCCATCTCTGAGTCCCTCGGGTCTTAGATGGGGAGGTCTTCCAAGAAGAATTCTTAGCTGAGAGTGAGTAGTGCCCCCATATAAGGGAGGAGTAGCGCCCTCTCATAACCCAAGATCTGTTAGTGGCAAGAGGATCGAGCCAGCCTGCAAGGGAAGAGCTATGATCAAAGTGTATAAGATCTGAGAAAGGGTCTTCTTACAGATGAGAGTCACCTGACCAGTCATTGACCAGTCACCTGACCAGTCATTGACCGGTCACCAGTCAGTGGCAAAGGGTGACTGGTCACTGGCAACTGGTCTATGAGTTACAGGTAGCCGATCATTGGAGCCCCTCAATACAGCGATAGGGATCAAGTTGAGACCCCCTCTCACCATTGAATCCCAATAGGGGCTGGGAGTCGGCATATAGATGCCAGACTAGGGAAGAGGATCAGATCTGTGTCCCCCCTTTCCTATTATCCCACTCAATCCCTGTGGGGTCAGCCTATGCAGGAAAGTGATTGGTCCTTCCATTTTATGCAGCGATGGACTTAATGACCATGGCCCTAATGTAGAGAGGTCAATGGTAAGGTCTGTTTGCCAACATTGCCCTCTCACACAGTGGAGAATAAAAGGAGGGAGATGGATAGGCCCTCATCTCCCAAACGTCCCAGGAAGGTTGAGAGTTGCTCTCCTGCCAAATCTGTCACCAGGGGCAGTCCCCTCACTCCGTGTGAGGAGTTGGGGGATGAGGTTCCCGTAACCCTCAACAGAGATACCGGGCACCAGGGTCCTGCCTCCCAGAAGCAAGAGCAGGATGATGACATCCTGTCAGTCCTTGTGGACTCTCACAAGTTTGACACAGAACAGACTGAGGTGGCTCCTCCCTTCCAGTCCCCTGCCTCCCCCCAAGTGTCGTCCCAGATGGTTGAATAGGAAGAGATCTGGTCCTTTGATAATGCAGCCAACAATGTTTACTGTCTTCTACCCCCGGATTTGTGTCACAAGCCTTCAGGCTCGGAGGACACTAAAATTCTCCAGTTTGAATAGACTCTCCAGGGTGACCTCCAACCCAGATCTCCTGTTGCTTCCCCACTCGGCCATGGTCAAGGAGCTTTCTCAAAGGTTTAGTAGTGGCCAGGAGTTTGCTAGGCAGCATAAGGAGTGATCAGTCCCCCATTCTACATTGAGACCTTTGATTTCTGCAGCTAGCAATTAAATTCACACTCCTACCTGGCCCCTTAAACCTCATGCCATTGATGCTGGAGCATCTCAAGTTGGTGACCATAGCATCACATGCCAATTTTGTTTTGGCTGCCTCTTTCAGCCTGCCGAAGAAGAACTCTCTGTTGCTAGCCACGCTTCAGTACTTGCTAGAGGCAGTGGCCAAAACTTATCAGCATGCCTTGTCCATGTCCACGGCATTGTCAGTGGAGCTTCTCCACTAGCGCAGGGATGTTGTTTTAGACACTTCCAAAGTCTTACTAGAGCATAGTAAGAACCTTCTGTGGTCTGCTGCCCTGGAGACAGAGACCCTCTTTGCAGTGCTTATTTCCTCCATGGCTTCCCAGGACCTGAAGGACCAGTAACACCTGTCCCTTGCATCCGCTCCTTGCCTGTCAAAACCTACCAGGCAGCGGGATCAGCCTGAATGTCCCTAGGGGCAATCAGCAAAAGTCTTCAAAGCCATGCAGCCCCAGTCCAAAAAAGGAACCCCATTTTAGACCTCCCCCTTGGCATTCGAGCTCTAGGGAAGAGGGGGCAGCCATAGGGACTTGCTTCCTCTCCTGCGGCGTGTTCCACTTACCTCCATTCCCATAGGTGCACGACTAACCTTCTTTTCAGAGGTTTTGTCAAGCATGATGGATGATGTGTGGGTCTTTATCATAAAATGGAGGATACTGGCATCAGTTCCAGGTACTTCCTCTGCTGATAAGGACCCCCATGTGGTTCCACCAGTTCAATCTGGTACGATTAAAGAAAGAGGGTGCAGTAGAGAGGGTGTTCAATAACCAGTCTCCGGCCTTCTACTCCCAGATTTACTTGGTTACCAAAAGATGGGAAGTTTCAAATTATCAACCTTTCCACCTTAACAAGTTTCTGTGGGAGGATCCTTTCAAGATTGTGACCACAGCTTCAGTCAGAAATACCATATGGCCCAGTGACTGGAATGTCTCCATCAACCTAGAGGATGTGTACCTTCACATCTCTATCTTTCCTCCTCACAGGAAGTACCTATGATTTTACTTAGATGGGGAGGTCTTCCAATTTTGCGCTCTGCCTTTTGGTTTAGCTTCAACACCCAGAGCTTTTACCAGAGTCATGGTAGTAGTTGCCATCCAGCTAAGGTCACTGGGGATCCTCCAGTATTTTGATTACTGATTGATCCTTAATGGCCAGTTAGAGTCCCTCAGACAAGATCTGGCTCATGGTTGGTTTGTAGTGACCAGGCTTGGCCTTTTACCCAACCTAGAGAAATTGGAGCTGGTTCCATCTCAAGATGTCATATACATGGGGATGAATTTCCTCATGAACAAAGGATTAGAGGACAGAGTTGACATAATCCATGCCCTTTTGGAGGTTCCTAGAGCCCAGACCTCCTTGTCGGCTCATCTATCCCCTCTGGGGACCTTGAACTTTGTGGTGGACCTGGTTCCCTAGGTGGGTTGCACTTGCACCACTCCAGTTTCTTCTTCTAGCAAACTGGCAAACTGCACAGAGGTCCTTTGACTGCTCAGATTTCTCTGGGACCTGCTTTCCACCATCATCTGATTTGGTGGTCAAAGCAGCACCAGTTTCTTGCCAGAGTCGCCATGCACACCCCTGATCAAAACTCCTATCTGTCAGATTCTAGATGGGGTGCTCATCTCGAGCCAGAAGGGCTAATTCTTCAGGGTTTGTGAACCCAGGAAGTATCCACTTTCCACATCAAGAATTTGAAAATGATTGCAGTGTTCTCAGCTCTTCAGGTGTATGTCAACAAAATATGAAGTCACTGCATGATGGTCTCCTCCAATACGTCAGTGGTAGTGTACTTCAGGCAACAAGGAGGCATTCATGTCCCTTTTCTCTGCATGGAGGTTTGGAACCTCCTTCACTGGGCATCCTCGGAAGAAATTAACCTCCTAGTTTGCCACATTCCTGGCAAAAAGAATATTTTGGTGGACAGTCTGTCAAGGCAAGATAATCTTCATTGAATGATCTCTGCACCAATCCATAGCAGATTCCCTATTCAGACTTTGGGGGAGACCCTTGGTGGACTTGTTTGCTAAACAACAAGCTCCACTTTTACATTTTCCCAGTCCCAAACCAGAGAGCCTGGGCAGTGGATGTTTTCAGCTTGAAGTGGGAACATCTGTTCACTTACACCTTCCCACAAGTCCTTCAGAAAGTAAGGACCTCCACTGCTCAGCTCATTTTGATAGTACCTTTGTGGCCACAATGATCATGGTTCAGTTATCTTCTTGACCTGCTGATATATCAGCCCAGAACACTGCCCCAGAGGAGGGACCTTCTGTCACAGCACAGGGGCTCTCTCCTGCACAACAATCCACAGATTCTCCACCTTCTCGTTTGGCTCATCTCAAATGATCTCTCTGCCGGGAAAAATTTTTGATCAAAGTTGCCAAATGTATCGTTCAGACCAGGAGACACTCTATATCCAAGGTCTACGATGTCAAGTAGAGAATCTTTTGTGATTGGTGCAGTAGGCAATGTGTTAATCCTAGCTATCCCTCAAAGAGCACAGTGGCTGATCTTCTTCTGTTCCTTTTTTGAAGAGAAACAATGTTCAGTTTGTACTGTCATGAGCTGTAGGACAGCCCTATCCACTCAAATTTTCAAAAGGCCCAGCCATCGGTTCAGATTCTCATATTGCCAACCTGATCAGGTATTTTCGAGCTGCAGAGACTGGAGTCTCACTCTCTAATGCCTAAAAGGAATCTCTCATGTGTCTCTTGTGGTTTTTAACTACCCCCCTCCTCTTGTAACCTTTGGGTGAGCTTCTTTCAAGAACCTAACCCTCAAGACTGTTTTCTTGCTGTCATTAGTGTCCTTGAGATGAAGGAACGAGCGAGCTTCATGTTCTATCCATACAGTGGTATTTATGAGTCAGTTACTCTCCTTTGCCTTAGCAAAAACCAGCATGTGTCCGTAGCTCCAATCGCTATACAGATCCCTAGTCTCAGTCATATCTGTGATGGCAATAATCAAGATTAACTTTTATGCCCAGTTAGGGCATAACGTTTCTATTTGGCAGCCTCTAAAGGGAGAAGAAAGGGTAGGAAGCATCTTTTCCTTCCTCTAAAGGGCTCAGCTGATAATTTTGTCTTGCACTATTTTGAGGTGGATTGTCACAAGAATCAAGAGAGCTTATCAGCCCCTTACCACGAGGAACCTTTCATTCATGAATATTAAAGCCCATGAGGCTCGATCCATTGCTACCTCAAAAACCTATCTAACTCATTCGTCTTTGGAGGATGCGATGAAAGCCCGCATTTTGGCAATCTCACACTACCATATACCAACTTACAGTAGTTTACAAGCAGATACCATCTTACAGTAGTTTACATTTCTACCATAAGGGTGAGTATTTCTCCTTCTTCTACTTTCATTCCTTGGCTCACCAAGGCGAATGCATTTTTTCTCTAGGACCCATATTCGTAGCACAAAAAGTGACTCAAGCAGATACCATCTTACAGTAATTTACATTGGGGGGGGGGGGGGCATCAGCCTCCTACCGCACTGCCAATATCAGCTATGCAATAGCAACAGGTAACATATTGCTGATATTAAAATGTAGTTTTTTTAGGGGGAGTAACAAACTAATTTTAATGATGTAGTACTTACCTATTGCTATTGCCAGATTCCCTTCTCCCACCCTGCAATGATGTCCCACTAGTGGTCTACATCAGTGGTTCCCAAACCCCAGGTCGTGACCCAAATGAAGGTCACAAGGACCCTCACAACCATATACTGGTACTGCATTTTGGGTCGCAAAAGATGGTATTTAGGGTCACGATCAAAAAAGTTTGGGAACCACTTGTTTACATCCTTGAAAAAAGATGAGGACTACTGGGCATGTGCCAGTGTTGCAGGGTCGACTTCCAGAAACTTCTGTAAGGTCACCCTATAGAAGAATGACAAGTATAATTTCCATCCCAGAAAGAGTGAGCTACACAACAGCAACAGGTATTGTATTACATCATTAAAAATAGTTATACCCCCCCCCAAAAAAAAAAAAATCTACATGTTTCAAGCATCATTTCTTTTAAAGCTATTTAAATTACAATTTTAAAATTTGGAGTCTGAATTATTTTGTATTCAAGATGTTTTGTGACTTCAAGGCCTGTCTGGTTATCATGAAATATTTTAGCTTGAGTCTGAGCCTGAGATCTTTGTCTCAACCAGTCCAAAGGACATAACTTTGGAAAGTCCTTTTTGATTGGCTGCAAGTAGAATTTGCTCAAGTTCACAGCTTTGTGCATATCTCCAGGCATTGCCCTTTTCTGTAGATAGAGAAGCTATCTTTTGTCAAATGTGTTCAGTGAAACCTCCCTTGATCCGCAAACAAGTAGATAAAAAGGACATTTGCTCTTAAAGGACAACAATTAAAAACCCTATTTATTCATCGTCTTGATACATGTATATTTAATAATATAAAGGATACCAGTCAATGAAGGGCAACATTTTATTGATATGTATTTTCCAGCCTTAATTATATGATTTTTTTGTATCCTCATCTCTTTCACAAGGCTGAAAACAACATAGGCTATGTACTTATGTCCCATCTTGCACTCACTCTCCTTTTTATGCCCCTGCCATATCTATGGAGGGACATGTAGTGTTACCCATGTTCGTCCGTCCCCTCATGTTACTTCCTGTCCCATCACGTCTGTCACAAATTTTGTCTCCACTCAATTACTTTTGAAGGACTTAATGGATTACAAAGAAATTTGGTATGAGGCTTTACATTAGGAAAACCTAGGTGAAGTTCAGTTTTCACTCTTTTCCTGCAAAATTGAATGGTGTTATGTCACTGTATGACTTACAACTTTGCTTCAATTTCATTTCTGCTCAATAACATTGAGGGATTACATGGATTTAAATCAAATTTGGTATAAGGTTTTAATTAAGAAGACTTAAGTCAAATTAGATTTTCACCATTTTCTGGCAAAATTTAATAGAGTTATGGCCCCTGTGTGACTTAGCACTTTGCCTTTCAATTGTGTCCCTGCTCAAGAACATTTGAAGGAATTGGTGGATTGAAATCAAATTTAGTATGAGGTTTTACATGAAGAAGACCTAGGTCGATTTAAGTTTTCACCTTTTTCCCCACAAAATTTTACGAAGTTATGGCCCCATGTTTGACTTTCAGTTTCCACTCAGTAACTTTTGAAGAATTTTATAGATTGAAACAAAATGTTATATTAGGCTTTATATTTAGAACACCTAGGTCAATTAACTATTTGTTTTTAATGTTTTCTGGCAAAAGTTTATGGAGTTGTGGCCCCTGTTTGATGTAGACCTTTGCCCTTTAACTGCATCAGATTGGTGGGAGTATCCATGATGTATAGACACATTTCTACTTTTTGTTTAACCTCCAGTTGCTCTAGATATACATGTATGTCAGTTTCAGTTATGCATTATCCTATCTTCTGGCCAAACTTAAATCTGTTCCCATCATAGTCTTGTATGGGTTGTAATGCTTCTGACCAAACCTTATGTTCACTGATTTCCACCTGATTCCTGGATCTGCTGCATCTCTTTGGCCATAATCTATCCCCAATGTCAGCTTATCATCTTGATCCCTTGTTCTTTGGCCATTATCTATGCTGCACAGACACAGATCTTCCATCACATAATGCACTGGAAGATCTGGGTCTGTGCAGTTTGTTAGGAGTAATCAGTAGAACAAACAACATAGACCCTGATCTGCCAGCATATTATGTGATGGCAGATCAGGGTCTGTGTTGTCTGCAGTCAGATTCGACATATAAGTGAGTACATATGGTATTTGAAAAATCTAACAAACAGCTTATTAAAGCCATTAGAGCCATTCTAATGTTTTTGGGGGATTGGGGGGGGGGGTTAGGGGGGAGGTCTGAGCATTTGTAAAACTGGCAAAAAGTCCAAACCTGTGCTACAAATACACTTTCCTTCCAAAATCTGGAGCATTAATGAAAAATAGACACTTTCTGAATTCCTTCCTATGAGCAACTTCCCAGTGACCTCAAAGCCAGAATAAGTAACAACTCTTCATATCACTTCTGGTATTGTACAGGAGAATTATAACTGTGACTTTTATTGGGGGTTACATTGAATCTGAGTTTTTTGTTATGGAGGGTTTTCATCAGTGGATATCGTCATAAATGTTGATGTTTTCACTGAAGTATTTCTCACCTCGTTTTTCTAATGCATCTGTGAATGTAAAGAATTTGCTGATTGGTCAAACATACATATTTGCAGCAAAAAAATACACAATATCATACCTGCCATAATATGACGTGTCACGAAAAACATGATTTTTTTACTCTCAAACTGATTCTGGAAATGATGAGCCATCTGAAAAGTGAGCGGAACCCAGCAAAACTAAATTTCAGAACTCCTGGACAGAGTCTGACTATGCAAACCATTGCAGCAAGGGGAAACTCCTGGACAGAGTCTGACTATGCAAAGCATTGCAGCAAGGGGAAACTCCTGGACAGAGTCTGACTATGCAAAGCATTGCAGCAAGGGGAAACTCCTGGACAGAGTCTGACTATGCAAAGCATTGCAGCAAGGGGAAACTCCTGGACAGAGTCTGACTATGCAAAGCATTGCAGCAAGGGGAAATTCCTGGACAGAGTCTGACTATGCAAAGCATTGCAGCAAGGGGAAACTCCTGGACAGAGTCTGACTATGCAAAGCATTGCAGCAAGGGGAAACATTTTTATTTTTGCAAATACTGCCAAGACCATATTGATGTCAGTCATTCTGGAGTGTAAAACATCTGTTGACATAGCAACACCACCCAGCATATTTGACACTTCCTCACATCAATGGAGATGCATAAAGATCATTTTCTATACCGAGAAAATTTCAAACAGATCTTCGAGGAGGTTTGAACAACAGTACCATCCAGTTTTCAATGAGTGCCAAGGTTAACACAAATGACACTTACATTGCCTTCACCCCTCCTCTCCACTGAACTATTGAGAACAGCAAAGACTGCATCTAATTAAAAAAAATATTCCACTGTCCAGTGCATTTTAAAAACAGAAACTTGGTATATGTTTTATTTATATAATGTCTGTCTTGGGTTCTGATTATGTGAGTGTTGGCACATATTGGACAATGCTAAATCTACAAACTATTTTTTGTTTGTAAGTGTATTCAATGCTCCAAAGAAAACAGATGTTATTTTCTTTGTTAATCAAATTTGAATTTCCAGTAATTTTCTATGATCTTGTATGAAAAGATAACTTATTCTCAATTGATGTCGCTTTTTGGGGCAATGCACACTTTTTGAGTCTCCAAAAAACCCCAACACTGTCTGGGAATATGGCAGGTAGCAATATACAGTGGGAAATTTGTATGCCATTGTGTCATCATGACTCTCCCTGTAATGAAGTGCTGTTGATATTTACATTTTTGGGCTAATTTTCAATAAAATTGCCCAAAGTGTGTTTGAGCTGGGATAACATTCTTATGTTTGTGAATTTGATGACAGTAAAAGTATTTTTAATGTTGCATATTTCCATTTTAATAGCAGCAATATCTTACCCATCACTTTTGCACAGCTCTTACTTTCTCGTGTCAAAAAATGTCATCCGTTAGATGTGAATTCATTCTCCTACAGAGTGGAGAATTATCAATAAGACATGGTCCCCTCGTGCACCTTGCATGCCCATGCACAGTACAGTCATCTTTTTCAAGGATGCCATGTTAATGGACGTGTGTCAGATTTGTGACCAGAGAATATTTCTAATGTTGCTGTGCTTCACCGCATTGCAGTCTTCCTTCAACAAATATTATCTCGGTGTTACATGTATCCTGTCCGTATACTATTTAACATGCCAGTAACCCCCGCTTCCTTTCAGAATTGGTTCATTAAGGACCTCTTAGCTTACCATGTTTTACCCCATCCTTTAAGGGTTAGGGTACACCCCTCTTATTTTCAAGATAAAATTGGTTACAGGTAAGTCTTCTTGTTAAGTTATAAGGCAACATAGGTCCTACCTCAATTAATAGGAATTCATAATTCCCTTAATTAAATAATTGATTAAACATCAATTTGGTGTTTTTTCTATTTTACCGTTGTATTTTAAATATGACACGTGTCATGTCACATTTTTATTGTGTATGTCAACAATGCTCCTAGAAAACAATAAAGGTTAACAACTGAACGTCTTCCTTATTAAGAAAAGGAAATTCCTTATGAGTGAATCATTGTTTACCTTGTGCAAATACACTGAGATGGATATAGCACTCAGTACATACAAACAGGTGAGTTTCACATGTGAAAATAATACAATATTGTTATTATTAATGTTCTCTTTCAGATAACTTTTATTTCAGATAACAATGTTGGGACAGTCTGTGGGAAAGTGTGGCTACACGAAGGGCCCTTGGGATACACACCCAGACTGCTTCACATGTTCAAAGTGCACACATAAGGCTCATTGTACTTTTTGCACAACAGAGTCTAATGAAGTCGGGAATCTAGTTGATTCCAGATCTATGTATAGAGGGCAGACAAAATGTGAAAAAAATCAATCCCCCTCATCGTCCAAATTTTCAAGTTTTTCTCTTACAGAGCCCCAAGAAGCCCAATGTAAGAAGATTAGTTCTTCAGCTCGGAAGAACATTCCCAGGTCCCAGGAGCCTATGGGACCAGTCTCTTCGGAGACAGGTAAGTCTCCTCCTGTAGGAGGGAATAAACGTTTGAGGAGTAGATTGCCTCCCCCCGTAGAGAGGAGAAGTCGAACACCCCTCATGTTCACTGTAACGTGATGCTGTCTTCAGCAAGGAAGGAAGTACACCACTCATCTCAACGAAGTGTGTCACACCCTCCCAAGACAGAAGAGCTGCACTGCACCCAATGCTTCTGGGTAGCATGTCATGCTCTCCTGAATGGGAGGAGCAGCACCTCACCTTGGTGAGTGATGAAGACAAACTAGGCTCTGACATATCTATGTCGCCTGACTGGTCATTGATCGGTGACCAGTCCAGTCACTGGTCAATGTCTAGTGATTGGTCATTGACTAGTCACTGATCTGGTCACCTGTCAATGTCTGGTTACTGGTCAGTTTGTGTCACCAGTCAGTTCGTCAAAGTGACTGGTCAATGTATGGTGACCAGTCACCTGTCACTTCGTTCTGGTGACCCGTCAGATTGTGCCGGTCACTGGTCAGCAGCCACAGGTCATCTCTTACTGGTTGCTGACTTTACACCAGTCATTACTCAGAGGCCTCATGGTATGGGGATAGGGATCGGACCAAGTTTCCTACCTCCCCACTTTACCATCACACCCGATACAACATTGTGAGTCTGTCCAGTGGGTCTGACTAGGTACGGGGACTGGATCAGTATCTCCCCTTTTCATGTTATCCCAATGAATCTGTATGGGATGTGGGGCCCTCCACCTCAGGGTAAATGGTCCCTTATACCCCCTTGGGCCACTGGACCCTGGACCCAGAGAAGAGGTGATGCTGCAGTTTGTGTCCTGCCCTCACCTCGTCAGGTGGCATTCACCAGGAAGTATGGAGGCATAGCTTCATCCTTCTACCTCTGCTCATTAGCACAACAAAGTGCAGGCAATTTTTTTCTCTGGGACCCATAGTTGCGGCACAACATGTGGCCCAGAGAGACACCAACATCCGGTAATGTGGATCTCTTACTCAGTGGTGAGTACTTTCCATTTTTCTCGTTTTTTTATCAGTTTAACACATCAGCCTACCAACCTAATTGACAAATTCAGCTATGCCGTAGTGACTGGTAAGATATTGCTGCTATTAAAATGTAGTTTGGGGGGGGGCTATTGACGAATGCCCTCCTCCCACCCCACTCTGATGTTCTGGTGTAATCATCATCTATGAAAGATGAATGTTCTGCATGTGGGCATGCGAGGTTCACAAGTGGACTGTGTCTTATTGACAATTCTCCACTCTGTGGTAGGATGTATTCACATTGAATGGATGAGGTTTTTTGACACAAAAAAGTACAAGCTGGGCAATAGCGACAGGTAAGTATTACATGATTAAAATTAGTTTTACCTCCCAAAAAATGACATTTTTACTAGCTTTGCTGATGCATCATTAGTGAAATTCGTTTTGTATTTTGAATAACTAAAACTTGACCAAACTTGATGATGTATCCAAGAGAATAGCAGGATAAACACAAATCAGAGAACTGAGAATAGAGTGTATTAGTGTATCAGTTTGGCCCATACAGTATACCAGATTCAAAGATACATTCATCAATGGCCTGCATGTGATATAAGTTTTCACTGGGTCAGGACTTAATGCATGTGATATAAGTTTTCACTGGGTCAAGACTTAATGCATGTGATATAAGTTTTCAATGGGTCAGGACTTAATGTATGTGATACAAGTTTTCATTGGGTCAGGACTTAATGCATGTCATACAAGTTTTCACTGGGTCAGGACCTAATGCATGTGATATAAGTTTTCACTGGGTCAGGACTTAATGTATGTGATACAGGTTTTCATTGAGTCAGGACTTAATGTATGTGATACAGGTTTTCATTGGGTCAGGACTTAATGCATGTGATACAGGTTTTCATTGGGTCAGGACCTAATGCATGTGATACAGGTTTTCACTGGGTCAGGACCTAATGCATGTGATACAGGTTTTCATTGGGTCAGAACTTAATGCATGTGATACAGGTTTTCATTGGGTCCGGACCTAATGCATGTGATACAGGTTTTCATTGGGTCAGGTGATACAGGTTTTCATTGGGTCAGGACCTAATGCATGTGATACAGGTTTTCATTGGGTCAGGACCTAATGCATGTGATACAGGTTTTCATTGGGTCAGGACCTAATGCATGTGATACAGGTTTTCATTGGGTCAGGACTTAATGCATGTGATACAGGTTTTCATTGGGTCAGGACCTAATGCATGTGATACAGGTTTTCATT
Organism: Margaritifera margaritifera; assembly: GCA_029931535.1. NCBI lineage: Eukaryota > Metazoa > Mollusca > Bivalvia > Unionida > Margaritiferidae > Margaritifera > Margaritifera margaritifera. The sequence continues at coordinate 1,745,294 of JAQPZY010001522.1, read as the reverse complement.
GGGTCAGGACCTAATGCATGTGATACAGGTTTTCATTGGGTCAGGACCTAATGCATGTGATACAGGTTTTCATTGGGTCAGGACTTAGTGCATGTGATACAGGTTTTCATTGGGTCAGGACTTAATGCATGTGATACAGGTTTTCATTGGGTCAGGACCTAATGCATGTGATACAGGTTTTCATTGGGTCAGGACTTAATGCATGTGATACAGGTTTTCTTTGGGTCAGGACCTAATGCATGTGATACAGGTTTTCATTGGGTCAGGACCTAATGCATGTGACACAGGTTTTCATTGGGTCAGGACTTAATGCATGTGATACAGGTTTTCATTGGGTCAGGACCTAATGCATGTGATACAGGTTTTCATTGGGTCAGGACTTAATGCATGTGATACAGGTTTTCACTGGGTCAGGACCTAATGCATGTGATACAGGTTTTCATTGGGTCAGGACCTAATGCATGTGATACAGGTTTTCACTGGGTCAGGACTTAATGCATGTGATACAGGTTTTCATTGGGTCAGGACCTAATGCATGTGATACAGGTTTTCATTGGGTCAGGACCTAATGCATGTGATACAGGTTTTCATTGGGTCAGGACTTAATGCATGTGATACAGGTTTTCATTGGGTCAGGACTTAATGCATGTGATACAGGTTTTCATTGGGTCAGGACCTAATGCATGTGATACAGGTTTTCATTGGGTCAGGGCCTAATGCATGTGATACAGGTTTTCATTGGGTCAGGACTTAATGCATGTGACACAGGTTTTCACTGGGTAAGGACCTAATGCATGTGATACAGGTTTTCATTGGGTCAGGACCTAATGCATGTGATACAGGTTTTCATTGGGTCAGGACCTGTTGTCATTGTAGACCTGCATGAACTGGAGAACATCTTTTGACATTTATTTACAAAGGTTGAAGTTGACAACAAAATATAAATAATCTGCCCCAAAGTTTAACATGCTTATGAGATGACATCATACATTGCTCTAATGTTGCCCATAGAATGCTGTAGCATGTGTAAAGATGGCACAGGTGAATTATGACCTGTGCAAAATCAGGTGTAAATAATTTTAATAGCCTGTCCAATTATAGTTTTACAATGGTTCATCATCAGAGATTTTCTGTCTGACAAACATAATTATGTGAAGTATTGACATTGCTAATACTGTCAAGAAAGCAATGATTATTATATTCCTAAGAGACTTTTCACAGATTATAGAGAACCCTTATAGGACCTCTGTTACTGTTTTAGAAGATTGTTCATAAACAGTGCATGGAACAATTCCAGTCAGGAAAAAGGGAACATACTGGACAATCTGGGTTACAGGGTTTTTAATTACTATGAATGGTGTTTGAAAGCTGCTGTATATACTCGCATATAAGCTTGGTCCAAATGCAAACAATATAGACCCTGATCTGCTGCCACATAATGTGCCAGCAGATCAGGGTCTATGTTGTTTGTTCTACTTAGCACTCCTTACAAACTGCATAGACCCAGATCTGTGTTCCATTATGCGACAGCATATCTGGGTCTATGCGGTTTGCAGTTGGTATTGGCTTATACACAAGTATATACAGTACATTTAATGTGGTCAGAATAATTTGGTTTTTTAGTATATGCAGTACTGGTAGTTATCAGGTAACCATAGAGACTGTTCTAATTAATTACTTGGCCTACTGCTCTTGTATTTGAATTTTGGGCCATTTTCAGGTTCGTGAGCAATCTCAGATCCACTCCATCCTCTTTTTGTCCAGTAGATCTTCATTAGAAATAGTTCTTGAAACTAAAATGATCACTGATCTTGTTTATTTGTGAAACACAAGATTCTTATTCAAATTTAATTAAATTCTGTTATGTACCATATGTACTCACTTATAAGTAAAGTCCAACTGCAAATGGCATAGACCCTGATCTGCCATTGCACAATGCGCAGGCAGATCAGGGTCTATTTTGTTTGTTGTACTGATTACTCCTAACAAACTGCATAGACCCAGATCTGCCAGTGCATTATGCAATGGTAGATCTGGGTCTATGGAGTTTGCAGTTGGAGCCAACTTATAAGTGAGTCTCAATGGTACATACAATACACTTTAGTGCAAGTGCTGTTTTATTAGTACCCATTGTTTTAATTCGTTATGACTGTCATTCTTTGACACTTGTATAGCCGTTTCTCAGCACATATAATTTTCAAATTAATGTCAGTTGTAAATTATTTTATTACGATAACCATATATTCCTATTAGATAAATATAATGGTAGTTGCTTATTGCTACATTAGTTCACACGTAATGGCTTCCACAATAGAACTAAGTGCACAGCGAGAACTTAGTAGTTTGAAAGTTTCCAGACTAAGTGCAAAACCAGAACTTAGTAGTTTGAAAGTTTTCAGACTAAGTGCAAAACCAGAACTTAGTAGTTTGAAAGTTTTCAGACTAAGTGCAAAACCAGAACTTAGTAGTTTGAAAGTTTTCAGACTAAGTGCAAAACCAGAACTTAGTAGTTTGAAAGTTTCCAGACTAAGTGCAAAACCAGAACTCAGTAGTTTGAAAGTTTTCAGACTAAGTGCAAAACCAGAACTTAGTAGTTTGAAAGTTTTCAGACTAAGTGCAAAACCAGAACTTAGTAGTTTGAAAGTTTTCAGACTAAGTGCAAAACCAGAACTTAGTAGTTTGAAAGTTTTCAGACTAAGTGCAAAACCAGAACTTAGTAGTTTGAAAGTTTCCAGACTAAGTGCAAAACCAGAACTTAGTAGTTTGAAAGTTTTCAGACTAAGTGCACACTCAGAACTTTGTAGTTTGAAAGTTTGAAAGTTTCCAGAGTAAACAATTTTTGTTTATTAACAAGAACATTGAACAAAGTACCACAATTCAAAAGTACCACAATTCAAAGTACCACAATTCAAAAGTACCACAATTCAAAAGTACCACAATTCAAAAGTACAATTCAATGTACCACCACAATTCAAAAGTACTACAGTTCAAAAGGATTTAATGAAAATTTTATTGCACAAAAATTTTTATTACTCTGCATTCACAAATATGGGATCTTATGAAGTATTCATCATAGTGCCTTTTTAATAATTAAATGACCTTCTGGTAGAGTATTTTTTTTTGCAGATTTTGTTGTCTTTTCTGTAATAATCTATTATGGGCTTTTTTTGAGTTTCGAACATTTTTTTAGATTGATCAATGTTTTATTACTTTCATACACGTGATATATAAATATCCACATGCAGACACAATGTGGAGCTTAAGTCACTGTGAAGAAATCAATATGTTTCATTACTATTGAGTACATGTGACCTGTTCAGCCAATCAGTATTTTCAGAGTAATTTGTATGAAAGTAATAAATGGCTTTATGAACCCAATCATAACAATATTGACTGTAGCAAAAGCAAACATTTTAATATTCTGGAACATAGGTGTGCGTAAAATGACCAAAACAATGGAAATAATAATAATAATAATAATAATAATAATAATAATAATAATAATAATAATGTATTTATTTAATGATGGTGACTCAATTAGTTCTCAAAAGAAAACTTATCTACCTCATGGTCCTCATAAATCTATGAAACTATTTACATATGCATATACCATATATACTCGTGTATAACCCCATACCAACTGCAAACATCATAGACCCAGATCTGTCATCACATAATGCACTGGCAGATCTGGGTCTAGGCAGTTTGTAAATCAATAAAACAAACAACATATACCCTGATCTGCCGGCATATTATGCAATGGCAGATCAGGGTCTATCTTGTTTGCATTTGGACCCGAGTTATACGTGAGTATATACGGTAGGTATTTCTCACTTCCACCAATCCCACCCACCAAACCATCCTATCACTCCCTCCTCTTCTATATCTTTCTGTCTTTAAAACATGTACAATACAATAAAGATTCTACTTTTCATTCTCACAGCTAAATCTGTGCACATATATATACATGCAAATATGGGGACTAACTACATTGTACAAAAAAGTATAGGTATGATATTATTACCGTATATACTCACGTATAAGTCAATATCAACTGCATAGACCAAGCTCTGCCATCGCATAATGCGCCAGCAGATCTGGGTCTATGCAATTTGTAAGGACTTATCAGTAGAACAAATAACATAGACCCTGATCTGCTGGGTGCATTATGCGATGACAGATCAGGGTCTATGTTGTTTGCATTTGGATCTGGCTTATACGCGAATATAGATGGTTATACAGTACTTGAAATGAGCATAAGATAATATTGCTAGAAAGAACTGTCACTTAAAATATCTGCCATTACACATCAGTATATCCCATTTTTTTGGTCCAGTCCTTAAATATTTCTCATTTCATGGCATTATGGAAGCTCTACAGGTAATTATCACCATACAAAATTAAGGACATGCTGTGTTTTAGAAAGTATTATTGTATGCTATTTTTGATGGCTTGTTTTCAAATTCTGTGCTAAAATGAGATAATATGTTTACACATTTTTTTAACTGTTCAGCAAATTAAGTGATTTTTAGCTCAACTGGTCATAGATCAGAAGAGGTTATGGGATGATCTGTTGTCTGTTGTCCGGCGTCTGTTGTCTGTCTGCCCATTAGCACAAGTTTGTTATCACTACTCCTCCTAAACTACTTTGAGGATTGCCATGAAACTTTACACATACATTCATCCCATGGTCTAGTTGGTCTTAAATGAAAATGGTTCTGCTCAGACATCCAATATGGCCACCACAGTGGCCATCTTGAAAATTTTGTTGTTGCTACTTCTCCTGACTTGATGGTCATATCAACAGGGGTTTTTACCAAAAGACTTCATATGATGTCTCGTTGGTCCTAAATGAAAATGGTGCTGATTTGACAACCAGTATGGCTGCCATGACAGTCATCTTTAAAATCTTGTTATTGCTACTCTTCCTGTATGAATGGTCATATCAACATGGGGTTTTCACTAAAGAACTTCTTATGATGTCTATCTGGTCCTAAATAAAAATGGTGCTGATCTGACATCCAATATGGCCCCCATGGCAACCAATTTAAAAATTTTGTTATCACAGCTGTACCAGAGCAGAAAGTCATGTTGATGTGGGCTTTTCGCCAGAAGACTTCTTATGATGTCCAGTTGGTCTTAAATTAATATGATGCTGATCTGACATTCAATATGGCCACCACACAGGGCCATCTTGAAAATGCTATTATCACTACTCCTCCTGAATGGATGGTTGTATCAACATGAGGTTTTCACTAAAAGACTTTTGATGATGTCTAATAGGTCCTAAACGAAAATGGTGCCAATCTGATATCCAATATGGCCACCACAGTGGTTGTCTTGAAAAAAATTTTATTGCTACTCTTACATGGATGGTCATATCAACATGGGGTTTTCACTAAGCTGGTCTTAAATAAAAATGGTGCAGATCTGACATTCATTATGGCAACCATGGCAGTAATCTTAAAAATCTTGTTATCACTACTTTACCTGATGAGAAAGCCATATTGACATGTGGTTTTCACCAGAAGACTTCTTATGGTGTCCAGTTGGTCTTGAATGAAAATGGTGTTGATCTGACATCCAGTCATATCTTGAAAATATTGTTATCTCAACTCCTCCCAAATGGATGGCTATATCAACATGGGGTTTTACCAATAGACTTCTTATGATACCTAGTTGGTCTTAAATGAAAATGGTGCTAGTCATACATCCAATATGGCTGCCATTTTCTTGTCACTACTCACCTTTGAATGGATGATCATTATGACATGGGGTTTTCACCAAAACACTTCTAATGATGTCTGCTTTGTCCTAAATGAAAATGGTGCCAAGCTGACATCCAATATATGCACCACTGCAGCTAATTTGAAAATCTTGTCATCACTGAAGAATATCAGAGATGATTTCAACACTTGATAGTTAAAAGGAAGAAATAGTCTTATCTTGAATTCCTGGAAATTCTTTTCACACAGTAGAGCATCACTCCCTTCAAGGGACTCTTGTTTTTTTAATGCAGTGGTCCCTCACTATAAAGCCCCTTGGTATAAATCTGCCCCTCTTATAACATAGATATTGTAATAGATCCCATTCAGATGTTTACATTTGGTTTTATCGTTGCTATTTAATTTTCACTTTAGTTATGTGCTAATGACAACCAGTTATAATTTGGTTTTACATCATTCAATACCATATTTTTATGTTTTTATGCAGTTATGATACAACCATGTTGGAACATCCCTCAGTATAAGGTTCCCTCACTTATAGAGCAGGTCACTTGTATGACTTCCATGAACAGTGCTATACAGAGAGAGTAATATATGAAAATTGAAATGATAGTAACTGGTAATATGATGTAATTGAAATGATAGTAACTGGTAATATGATGTAATTGAAATGATAGTAACTGGTAATATGATGTAACTGAAATGATAGTAACTGGTAATATGATGTAATTGAAATGATAGTAACTGGTAATATGATGTAATTGAAATGATAGTAACTGGTAATATGATGTAATTGAAATGATAGTAACTGGTAATATGATGTAATTGAAATGATAGTAACTGGTAATATGATGTAATTGAAATGATAGTAACTGGTAATATGATGTAATTGAAATGATAGTAACTGGTAATATGATGTCATTGTTTCTTTACTACAGTTGCCAAACACTGAATAACCTACTTGTGTTGCTGTTCTGTAAAACACCAAACAAAACCAAAATTGTTTCTTTAAAGTTTTCACCAATATTGCACTTTGACTTTTTATTATTGGAATGAAGTAGCAGTTAACCATACAAAGGGCAACTTATCAACTACAAAGTATGTTTATTTGTCGTTGATTTTTTTAAGATGAACACAGATGCCATTAGTTGTATTGAATCACATATTTTAAAATAAGGCTAAAATAAATTAAGAAGATTGATTGTATGATTTAGTGAATTGTGAAGGCATTTTTATATTGCATGGTCTCTTGAAATCACCAGTTTACACCTAGAGAGCCAATTGTCTGTCAGCAGTAATAATGACTTACAGATGTAGGGTCATACATCAGTAGATTAATGCATTTTGAGAAAGGTGCAAACAAAGGTATTTATTAATTTTTAATTATTTTTTATCATGTATCAGGAACATGAGAAGAAAAGGAAAGAGAGCCTTGGAAATGTCCTTGATCTTGACAACCAGTTGATGGAGATCACGTCTGCTTCTCCTCATGTCCAAACAGGGATAACACCTTATGGGACCATTCCAAATGGTCAAAATACATCCCCTGATGGTGAGTTTAAACACTGTTGAAATATTAGTTTGGCACAACAGCAAATTTTTATATTGGCCAAGATTCATTGCAGACTATATCGCAAATGATATCATGTAAGTCAATTGGCTTAAATCACAATGATGCTGGCAAAAGTCCAAGTGACCCAGAGTATCTTTTGGGGTACACTCTTAGGATCATTTTCTAGTCTGGAAAAGTTCCATTTAAGATCCTATACCACTGAGCTTGTATTGGCATGCATATGGACTTCAAACTTTGATCATTAGTCAGATATTTCTCAGGAAAAACAATTTCATGCCTACAATTTTGACCTTGACTATGACCTACAATTCCACTCCACCTCACCCCCAAATTTAAATGTGATCCTTTGGAGAAAAATAAAATAAATTAAGCATTAAAATGGGCATTAAAATTAAAATTAAAATTAAGCATTAAAATGGGTATTCATTTAGAGCATTAGCATTCTGCTATGAAGAACACAACATAGGTGATCTAATGTGTGATATGTGCTCTGTTTTGAAAGCAGATCCAGACTACAATCCCAAAGAAGCCAAAAAGCTTGAGCAGGAACTAAAGAAGATGGAGAAGAAGGAAAAGGGTGATAAAAGGACATTTAAGGGGACAGCCAAGGCTGTGGGGCTTGTTGCTAAATTGTCCCCTAAATCTCAGAGGAAAAAGGATAAACTCCTCAGTTCCACTGCACAACTAACGGTAAGGTCCATCACACTGTGATACTTTTATTCATGCATTTCATAAATTTTGTTGTGCCTGCAATAAATGCATCCTTAAATGTTGACATGAGTTTTCTCATGTTTTCATCTATGTATGATACAGTTTTCCAATGTGAGAAAGTCATGTGGGATACACCTATCCCACATGAATGCACTCACTGACACTGTAGATAATGTCATTATGCTTATGACTTCATGAATATCTGCAATTTTTGTGCTTATTTTTTATTTGCCCACCATAAGGTGGAGCATATATGTTGTTATGATCCCATCCATTGATCTGTATGTTACCAATTTGATTTCAACACAATAACTTAAGTTGTCCACCATCTACAGTTAACGAACTTTGTGGATGGCTTGCAATTGGGGTGACAAAGAACCCAATCAGTTTTGAGCTAAATGGTCAAAGTTCACTGTGACTGAAACTCAAGTTCTCCTCCATCTACAGTTACCAAAGTTTGTGGATGGTGTGCACTTGCAGTTAAGGAAGAACCCTATTGATTTCAAGGTCAAAAGATCAAAGGTCAAGGTCACTATGACTGATAGAAGAAAAATGTTTTCTGCACAATAACTTGCGTTTTCCAGAATGTACAGTTACCAATTTGTGTGGATGGCTTGCACTTGGGGTAAGGAAGAACCCTATCAATTTTGGGCTCAAAAGGTTAAAGGTCAAGGTCACTATGAATACAAGAAGAAAAATGGTTTCCACACAAGAACTGGAGGTCTCCATCATCTGTGGTTACCAAACTTTGTGGTTGACTTGCAATTGATATAAGGAAAAACCCTATTGATTTTGGAGTCAAAAGGTGAAATATCTGGGTCTCAGAGACTGAAATAAAACAAAAATGTTTTCTGCACTATAAAATTAATTCTACATGAGATACCTCAACCAAACTTTGTGCATCGCTTGCACATGGGTTAAGAAAGAAGGTTATTAATTTTGGGGTAAAAAAAAGTTCAAGGTCACTAACTGACAGAAGAAAAATTGGTTTCTGCACAAGAGCAGTAGTTCTATATCACAGACCTGGCTCACACTTTGTGGACGGCTTGCAATTCTTGCAATGAAGAACTTTATTGATTTTGGAGACAGAAGGTGAAAAGTCAAGGTCACTGTGACTGAAATAATAAACAAATGGTTTCTGCACATTAACATTAGTTCCACGTGACATTCTTCAACCAACTTTGCAAATGGCTTATCCTATTAGGGTAAGGAAGAAGGCTATTGATTCTGAGGTCAAACGTTAATGTCACTTACATCAGAAAAATGTTTTCTGCACAATAACAGTAATTCTAAATCACAGACCATGCCCAAACTTTGAAGATTGCTTGCACTTTAGGGTAAGGAAGAAGCAAGGGCAAACATCAAGATCACTCTGACTGCAAGAAGAAAAATGGTTTCTGTGCAAAAATATCAGTTATCTTCATAGAAGACTATTAAACATGGGGCAAGCCTATAATGTGCCATTCATGGTACTCTTGTTATACTGAAAGAACAAATTCTCACTGCCAATAAACAGTAATCCTTGTTGACAACAAATTATTTGTTGTCAACTAAACTTGTTAAGCTCTTTCTAATGACATAAAACTTTTAGAAAATTATCAGAATTTCTAATGCTTTAACCATACTGATAAACGCTTTTTTCCAAAACTATGTCCTTGTGACAAATGAGAGAAAAATAATTATCAAATCCTTTAATGTGGGATAGGGAAATCCCACCCTCATGATCAGAATTTATGGGCAGGAACCTGGCAAAACCTCATTCACACCCACAAATTCTGAGCCTCAGGTGGGATTTCCGTATCCCACACCAATGCATATGATGGATTCTATAAGTCTATTGAGCATCCAACTTCCACATTATGGCAATCCCAAGCATTAAGATCATATCATAGCTAATCATTTAATCATATATCTGTAATTGCTATTACAAAGTGAGATGTAATGATCAGAATTCCAAATACATGCATTTCACTCATAAAAATTAAGTATTTGAAAGTGAATTTGATAAATGATTTATAAAAATCATATGCGAAGAAACTACTTTACCAGGTCTGTCATAATCAATAAAAACCTTAAATTTGATATTCTTATATCGATGGACTTTTATGCTTTTTACAGTTCATTTATTGACCTTATTCTTTGTTTGTTTCTAAATGCTATTTCAACACAGTTGAATAGGTATACCCTTTAAGTTTTCAGAAACAAATACTTCACCTGATTGAAAGTGAAAGCTACAAACCTTGATAACATGAGAGCTCAGTTATTTTCAGCTAGTAAATGAATTTTAATTTTGGTTAGAAGTATAAATTTTCACATGGCAAACACAGAAATTACTGCGCAAATCTGCAATTTTGCAAGTCATTCTGGATAATCTTCTACAGCAGCACTTAGCTCCCATTTCCTTGGCATGATATAGCAAATAATGTGTTAAAAGTGCCGTTAAAACCAACAAAACAAAACTGGGTCAGTTAAACGTAGGAAAATGAGCTAACATTATATAATGGTAACAAAATAAGCAGACTGCACCGTAGGCACGAAAAGTCAAATATTGGAGCTAAAGAATAGTACAGTTTATGGCGGTGCATAAAATTGCTTGAGAAATCAATGTCAATTAAAAAGTAGGTAATGTGAAAGAGTCCTCCATTGTGATATCAGATATTATTGTATGTAGGTTTTAGATGTACATGATACAGAAGAAAGAATCAGAGTCCCATGTGGTTGCCATAAGGCAAGTAAGAAATCATTAGTAACATGTCTCCCAAATTGCCAGTAGTAGTTCTCTTCTTTTGTCAAATTCTTAAATCGTAAATTTGGACTCGAGTCTAGAATGAACCCGACTCATGCTGAGGTATGTGGTTTCTAAATGCAGCACTACAGGTATGGAGATATATCAAGTATCGAGTATATATGGTACTTAGCATCAGTCTGAAAATAAACATGTAGGCCTGCAGATAAACACAGTAACAGACAATAAAATAAGGGAAACAGAGAAAACTCAGGTGTTGTAATTTTAAATGAAAATGCTTGAAACTTAAGATGCAATAGGCACACTGAGTTCAGTAATTTAGAACTGACAACTTAATATTTAGTAAGGCAGGGATTTTTCTAGAGGTATTGATAGCAAGGCCTGGACCCATACTTTTTTGGACTAAATTAGACCAATTGGAAACAAAATTTTCAGGAGTAAGTAACTTGGGAATTCTGCATGATCTTTAAAATAGTTCTCACTGGGACCAGGCTGATTATTGGACTCTGGAGATCCCTAAAAATGGCTCATCAGGGTAATCTCACCCTTTTCAGGAGTGGAATTTCTCACCCAAGATGGTGAAACTTCTTGCCCTTGTTTTCATGGATTATGAATACAAGGAACCAGTCCTAGGAACACTTTTGTAAACATGTATCTCACAAGTTGTATACTACCAACATGAATACAGTATTTGCATTCTGTAAACTGTATTTTTTGTAGCTATTTTGGATATTGACCTTTGTATGACCTTTCCTATTACCCAATGAAACCGTGAGATTGTACAAATAGCCAAACTGCAGCTGATACAGATATATGTTAGCTAAACTGATGTAGTTTTTTTCATTACTAAAGATAGACTGGTGATTTGTATTTTAGGCCAGCAAGAATGGTCAGTCAGTTAAACATTATTCGATTATGAAGCTGTATATTAGCTATACTTTGATTGGCTAATCAGCTAGACTGAAAACATAGATCTCAACTGGGTTGTAAAAATAGAAATATCACACTTGGGCCTGACTGTCGAGTTCATTATTTGTGGGTTTCACTGTACTTACAAAATTGTCTGTAGTGTATCTTCATGAAAGTAATTCCCAGGTTCATGGTTTAGAGTAGTTTTCGAACATTTTAATACTGTCATAGTCGAACTGTCACAGTTTCATGCAAGACTATAGCATTGCAGTGAAAGTACAATGTTGATACTGGTGTCATGCAGGGTGTAAGAACAGCAGTTACTGCAGTTTCATGCAAGACTATAGCATTGCAGTGAAAGTACAATGTTGATACTGGTGTCATGCAGGGTGTAAGGTGAAAGTACAATGTTGATACTGGTGTCATGCAGGGTGTAAGAACAGCAGTTACTGCAGTTACAGGTTTTGTAAATAAAGCATTCAAGATGGAGGAAAAGGAAAAGGATGATGAGGATCAGAAAGAAAACAGCATGGCTCACTTGAAGGTTATATCATATGCTTTGGGAAATTTTTATATATCTACCAGCTACTAACCTTATTTTCTGAAATGAATCAACCCTATAGTTTTCTATCAGTAATTAACCTTCATTTACTAACCTTATACAGAAGCATAGCTAGACCATCTAGTATGTATATACTTACACATAACTAACTTTGTAGCATATTGTCTCTTGTATAGCACAAACACCCAACTACAAACAGAATAGACCCAAAAGCTGCTGTCTTATAATATATGGACAGATTAGGGTCTGTGCTGTCTTATAATGTTTGGACAGATTAGGGTCTGTGCTGTCTTATAATGTTTGGACAGATTAGGGTCTGTGCTGTCTAATAATGTTTGGACAGATTAGGGTCTGTGATGTCTTATAATGTTTGGACAGATTAGGGTCTGTGATGTCTTATAATGTTTGGACAGATTAGGGTCTGTGATGTCTTCTAATGTTTGGACAGATTAGGGTCTGTGATGTCTTATAATGTTTGGACAGATTAGGGTCTGTGATGTCTTATAATGTTTGGACAGATTATGGTCTGTGCTGTCTTATAGTATATGGACAGATTGGGGTCTATGCTGTCTTATACTATATGGACAGATTAGGGTCTGTGCTGTCTTATAATGTATGGACAGATTAGGGTCTTTGATGTCTTATACTGTATGGACAGATTAGGGTCTATGCTGCCTTATACTATATGGACAGATTAGGGTCTGTGATGTCTTTTAATGTATGGACAGATTAGGGTCTGTGCTGTCTTATACTGTATGGACAGATTAGGGTCTGTGATGTCTTATAATGTATGGACAGAGTAGGGACTGTGGTGTCTTATACTGTATGGACAGATTAGGATCTGTGCTGTCTTATAATGTTTGGACAGATTATGATCTGTGCTGTCTTAAAATGTATGGACAGATTAGGGTCTGTGCTGTCTTATACTGTATGGACAGATTAGGGTCTGTGATGTCTTATAATGTATGGACAGATTAGGGACTGTGATGTCTTATACTGTATGGACAGATTAGGGTCTGTGCTGTCTTATAATGTTTGGACAGATTATGGTCTGTGCTGTGTTATAATGTATGGACAGATTAGGGTCTGTGCTATTCATTCTGCATATGATTTTGTGTGAAAAGCATAGGCCTGATCTCCCATCATATGTTGGATTTGTTATACACAGACAAAAATAAAAATATGGGGGAAACAAATCTGTTTTATTTTTGTTATTTAAATAATTCTATGGTTTGCTCTTGGTGATGAAACTCATCTTTGCTCTCTTTTCTCCCAGAAGTCTTTTTAGTGAAGCATGTCCAAAACTCATCTTTAGAATCTACTATGAAATGAAAGCAGATTATCTCTTTTCAGCTCCAATTTATTTTTCAGACTTTTCAAAAGCTTGTGTTAGAAACTCTAAAGCTGATCTTTAGAAATTACTGTTCCTAATATTTTTTGTTCGCCAAGCTAAATTTGTGTTTTTGGTGGCTTTTCTAGCAACTGTTCAGCTTCCATCAAGACCAGATGGAAAATATATTTTAGACATTTCCTTCAAAATCATTGGACTATGTTTTTTGATTATTTGTTCTACCTAAGTTGTGCTTTTTAGTGGTCTCCATAGCAACCTGTTGAATAAAATTTGACAAAACTTTACAGAAAGCATCCTGGCATGAAGATTTTTCAAGTTGTGCAGATGATGCAAATCAATCATCAAATTTGGCTGCCGTTACTAAAAATATAAAAAACTTTAAATGACTTCTCAGAAACTGCTCAGCAGAATTCGACCAAATCTGACAGAAAGCATTCTGGTATTAAAGGCTTTCAAACTGATACAAATGATGTCAATTTTCCATCAGATATAATCACTTCAACTAAAAATGGAAAATCATTTAAACAACTTCTCAAAACCACTCAAAAGAATGGCATGAAGGGATTTATAGTTTGTACAAATTATGCCAATCTGCCATCAAATATGGCTGCTGTTACTTAAAATAGAAAAACCATTAATAACTTTTTCTAAATAACTGCGTAACAGAATTTGACCAAATTTGATACAAAGTATCCTAGCTTGAACACCTTTCAGATTTATTCCAATGATGCTGTTCCACATCAAATATGTATACCTTTATTAAAAGTAGAAAAACATTGACACAACATTATCAAAAAAAAACACGGAACAAAATTCCACCAGCTTTGACACAAAGCATCCAGGCATAGGGGCCTTTCAATATTGACAAGTGATGCTGATGTTCAGTCAAGTATTGATGAAGATACAAAAAGTAGAGAAACTATGAAATAGTTGTTTTCATAACATATGCAATCAACAGCACTGGAAAAATTTCAACAGAAATAATCCTATTCACTCATATTTCTTGGCCAACTGCTCTTGTATTTGTCTATTTGGCAACAAGGCCCATTTGGGCCCCTTTTTCCCCCGAAAATATGAATTATTATAGATTTAACCAAACTTAGCATGTGATAATATCATGACATTGTCTGAGACAAGTTCTGTGATTTTCTATGTATGATATTAGGTTCAAGGCCAAAGGAAATGGCAAAGAAATTTGTACTGTACAGTTATCTTGTGAAGATGTTATAAAATAACTGTATGGTATGTACATGTAAGAAAATATGTTTGTTGCAAGTTTGTACTGTATATACTCGTGTATAAGTCAATACTAACTGCATAGACCCAGATCTGCAATCACAGAATGCACCGGCAGATCTGGGTCTATGCTGTTTGTAAGGACTAATCAGTAGAACAAACAACATAGACCCTGATCTGCTGGCGCATTATGCAATGGCAGATCAGGGACAATATTGTTTGCATTTGGACCTGGACTATACGTGAGTATATACGGTAGTTCCTCAAGACTATCAGAGATGGTTTCAATACTCAGCACCTAAAAGAATAAAAGGGCAGAAGAAATGGATTTATCTTGAATTCTGGAAATAATGTTTGGCCAGTAGAGCACCAGTCCCTTTGAGAGACTTTTGTTTTTTATACAGTAATCCGATGCCATCCACATTCCTTTAAGAGAGGGTTTTTAATCTCTTTAAAATATTCTTACATGACAGGCTGGTTTCAGCTCATTTGATGCATGCAATATTGTGATGTCGTTTGTACTCAAGCATCAGAAATGCATTTGTGTATATGTTCTTTCATTCTTGTAAAACTTGTGTGCATTAAATCATAATTAATTTATTAATTGTCCAACTGATTAGGTAAGAATAATGACCATATACACTTTTTGCTTTGGCAAACTTTTGCCAGATTCCCAGGGGGTCAACTTTTTGATGGTCTTCAGGGAACATACAGTCCATTTGGATGCATACCTATTGGTACATCAATAAGTGTTATTTTATTCAGTTTTAAGTAGATGATTGGGTCATTATCTTAGATTTATAGATCCATAGATGATTACCTTGGGTTTATCACTGCTAATTTATGATCTAATTAAACCTTGAGGACAATATTAAAAAATCGCACACCTGCCTTCAGTGCCATGGCATTGATTAGTCTGCATATAAGAATCAATACTTTACAGTCAGCCAGGTTTGCTGTTATCTACAAGTAACAACTTACTAGTACATGAATAGGTATAATAATTAAAAATTATTCATTATGTACCTTTTTTGAACCCCAGAAGGCACACCCCTATTCAAAATTGCGTAAAAACAACTCAACATAGAAAAATGATATTGGGCTTGCATATCTGAGTGGTTATGTAGATGACCTGATTAAATTTTCAGACCATTTCAGACATTTTTTAATTTTCTACGCATTTTTTAACTTTTTTGATTTGCACTTTTCCAGGAAGAAAACCTTGTTAAGCAAAAACCACTTATAGTATAAAAAATAAAAGTTTGCTTGGCATATTTATATTCATAGCTAGATGATCTGGTTAGATTTTCAGACCATTTCATAAATTTAAATTTTTTACGCATTTTTGGAGTAGTTTTACTATTAGACTTAGAGCCATGAAATTTTACACACTTTATCATGGTCATGAGTAGATGACCTGATTAGATTTTCAGGCTACTATTGCAGTTTTTTAATTGTTTACACATTTGTGAACTTTCTTTTTTAAAAAAATAAACTTAAACCACTCAAGGTAGACATAAGAAATTTGGTAGACATATTTGTATTCATATGTAGATGATTTGAACAGATTTTTCAGGCCATTATATACATTTTTGGCTTGGAGGGATTTCATCCCTCAAAGGTTATGGCATCATGTCTATTCTCAGTTATTCAGAATAGTTTGTGTTTCTAATAATAAGACAATTTCTATATTTAGCTCTTCCGACCTTTTGACCCTGAAAAGTCAGTCAAGATATGTAAAGGGGCATAACATAACTCGGATTCTAATTCTTAGAGGAAGTGATTTGTCACAGTAGTTACTTCCCTTGATATCATTTGACAGTTTCTGTGTGTCACTTCAAACAATACAGAATCATTTGAATAGAAAATATTCATCAAAAGTAATTGCTTAAATACATTTCCAATATTGTTGGTCTACAGTGGGGTCATACGTGTTTTACAAACACAAATCAACTCTTGTTGTACATGGCAATTCCAAATGTTGTTTATGAACAGGCTTTTGCAATGGAGGTTCCAGTTTGGTTTTCCATGAATAGGTTTGGTTTTGTGGGGTTAATGCCATTTTTCAGCACAAATGAAAGGCAATACATGGCCACCAGTATATTTGGTGGAAGAAGAACCCAGGAAGAATCACCAACCCGCTGGAAGCTACTGGCAAGTTATCTCACATACCCACATTGGCTGAGCCAAGACTCAAACCCATGTGGACAGAGGTGAGATGTGAGTGATCTGTAAAGGCAAGCACCTTAGACCACTTGGCCACCCAGGGCCCCTCCATGAATAGGACACTGCCCTTCATAAATCATTTAGTGGATCCAGGATTTTTTTTAGCGGCAGTGTCTATTCTAGAACTGGAAATGTAGGGGTGAAATTCCATCTTCCATTTGAAAAAAAAGGGGCAAAATTTGTACCGGCAGATCAGGGTCTATGTTGTTTGCATTTGGACCCGGCTTATATGCAAGTATAGATGGTAATCATATTATGAGGGGACACGCACCTGACATTGCTTGCACAAGATTTTGGCTCCGCTCATAATTAACTTTTGTCATCTTTGCAAATGGTATAGCTTCTATAGCTTGTATTTAGAGCAATATTTACTATGCACAATAAGTTAAAATTTTTAAATATATATTAAACCTATTATTATTAATTTAAATATGTATTTGAAAATTCAACTTATTGTATGAATAATGTTCAAGGTCAAAATAAATTGTATACAGTGACATTTAAAAGGGTCAAAGTTCAAGGTTTTTCTTTGTATGTCTGCTGTTGAAAATACAAATGAAGGGTGAAATTTCATCCTATTTCTTTCTTAATTCATAGAATGTTTTTAACTAATTGAAGTGTTCCTAGATTTATTGTACAGTGTGTGTGTTGCCAACTCAACAGCATGTAAAATCTTTAGGCCAATTGTTTATATTCTTTTGTTAAATTTAGTATTGTTAGTGGATTGTTTGCAAAATTTAAAAGGATATATTGTAAGAAGGGCTATTATATTATGCTATTTCAGAATGTAGTGAAAGACATGATGAAATGCAGTTTTAACTAAACCACAACAAAACAGTACTGTCTTGTACATAATTTGTAGCACAGCTCATCAAAGCTTATGTGCTGGGCCTGTATCCATTGTCTGTTGTCCATTAGCAGTTGTTTCTTATCACTACTTCTCCTAAACTACTTGCAGGAAAGTCCTGAAACTTGGCCATGGTGACCATCTTGCAAACATTGTTTTCTTTCCTCCTCATAAATGATTGATTGTATTGCATTAATATGGGGTTTACACTAAAAGACTTCTTATGATTTCTAGTTGGTCCAGAATGAAAAGGGTGCCCATCTGATATTCAATATGGCCACCATTTCAGCCATCTTGAAAATCTTGAAGTTGCCATCACTCGAGAATGGATAGTCTTATTGACATGGGGTTTTCACTAAAAGACTTCTTATAATATCTACCGGTAGTTGGTCCAAAATTAAATTGATGCAGATCTGATGTCCCACATGGTCACCATGATAGTCACCTTGAAAATTTTATTATTGCTACTTCTTCTGACTGGATGGTCATATCAACATGGGGTTTTCAATGAAAGACTTCTTATGATATGTAATTGGTCCTCAATGAAAATGGCTCTTATCTGATATCCAGCATGGCAACCAAAGCAGCGATCTTGAAAATCTTGTTTTGCTACCTATCCTGAACAGATGATCATATCGACATGGGGTTTTCACTAAAAGACTTCTCATGATATATAGATGGGCCTAAATGAAAATGGTGCCAATCTGGTGTCCAACATGGCCATCATGAAAATCTTGTTATCACTACTTGTCCTGATTTGATTGATGTAGCAACATGGGGTTTTCACTAAAAGACTTATGAAGTTGATCCTAAATGAAAATAGAGCTGATCAGACCTCCAATATGGCCATCATGGTAGCCATCTTGAAAATCTTGTTATAGCTGCTTCTCATGAATAGGTGGTCATATAAACATGGTGCAGGTCAGACCTCCAATATTTTACTAAAAAAAAAGCTGGGGACATAGTATCTGCATTTCCATCCATCTGTCCATTCATGATACTTTTGTTTCCAATTCCACTTTAAAACTTTAAAACCATTTGAGATTAGGGGATGAAACTTGATATACTCATACATCATCATTAGAAGGTGTGTCACATACCTCATTAGAGCTATCTTCACAGTTACTTTCATGGCTCAATATTTAAAGTTTTCCACCACTCTTTCCTTTCTGCCTTGTAACTTTCAAGCCATTTGAGATTAATGAATGAATGTTTGTATACTTATGCATCATCATTAGAAGGTGTGTCTTGTACCACATTGGGGATCACATCTTCAAGGTCAAGGTCAGGACTCAGTATATTAAGTATTCCATCACACTTTCCCTTACACTCTATAGTTGAGATTAAGGGATGAAATTTGGTATTCTTGTTCATTAGGAGCTGTGTTGTGTAACACATTTGGGGTCTTATTTTCAAGGTCAAGGTTACAGTTCAATATTGTAAGTTTTTTTATCACATGTTCCATTCTGCTCTATAATATTAGAGCTGGCTTGAGATTAAGGAATGAAACTTGGTATACTTATACATTGTCATAAGTAGGTGTCTTGTCTTCCACATTAGGGATCATATCTTCAAGGTCAAGGTCACCTAATATTATAAGTTTTTCTGTCATACTTTCCATTCTGGTCTGTAACTTTAGAGCTGTTAGAGATTAAGGGATGAAACTTGGTACATGTAACCTTATATATCATCTTTAGAAGGTGTGTTATGTACTACAATGGTGGCCCCATCTTCCAGGTCAAGGCCACATGTCAGTATTTTAAGTTTTCCATCACACTTTCCTTTCCACTCTATAACTTTAGAGTCCTTTCAGCTTTAGGGATGAAACTTGGTATACTTGGAAAATGTATCATGTACCACATTGGGGTTGTATATTCAAGGTCATTGTCATGGGTCATTATTTTCAGTTTTCCATCTCAATTTCCTTTCCTTGCTATAAATTTAAGTCATTTTAATTTAAGAGATTAAACTTTGTATATCTTATAAATCACCACTTGCAGGTGTGTTGCATATCTAATTGAGGGTCATATCTTCAAGGTCAAGGTTATGGGTCAGTATTTTAAGTTTTGTTTCATACATTGCTTTCTATTCTATACCATTAGAGCCACTTGACCTTAAGGGATGAAACTAGTTATATTTATCATTGGGGATCCTATCTTCATGCTCAAGGTCACATGCCAATATTTTAGTAGCATTTTCCCTACTGCTCATGAGCTGTTTAAGATAAATTAATGAAATTTGGTACATTTGTATATTGTCACTAGAAGGTGTGTTGAATTCCACATTTGGGGTCCTATTTTCAAGGTCAAGGTCACAGATGTATATTTCATAGTTGCTTTTACATCTGCTTTATATCTTAAAAGCTGTTTGAGGTTCAGGGATGCGCTTACATTTCTCTGATGACATTGTATTATCACAGTCAAGGTTTTATCTTCAAGGTCAAGGTCACTGATTAATCTCTTCTTCATTTCTGCACTTTTACTCTAATGCCTATTAAGATAGAGATATAAAAACTTTCCATGTCTGCCTAGTAACTCTCCAGCTCTGTCAGACTTTCAACATGATGCCATGGCAGTGATCTTGAAAATCTTGTTATTTTTCCTCTTGAAGGGATGGTTGTATCAACTTGGGGTTTTCACTAAAACATTTATCACTTTGTGTAGTTGATTTTAATCGAGAATTATGCTGATACAACATCCCAAAATGTCTGCCACAGTGGTCATTGTGAAAATCTTGTTGGAGCAACTTTTCTGAAGGCATGGTTGTACTGACAATTTTTTTATTTAAAAAAATATACTTTTTGTGATATGTAGTTGTTCCTGTATTAAAATTATGCTGATCCAAATGGCTGCCTTTGTGGCCATTTTCAAATTCTTTATATGGCTACTTCTCCAAAATGGATGGTCATATTGACATGGGGTTTTCACTAAAACACATGGCAATATGTAGCTGGTTTTAAATGAAAATAGAGCTCATCTGACTTCCAACATTACATCATACTGGGCCAGTGTGAAAATATAGCTTATCTGACTTCCAACATTACATCATACTGGGCCATTGTGAAAATAGAGCTCATCTGACTTCCAATATGGCATCATACTGGGCCAGTTTGAAAATCTTGTTATCACTACTCCATTTACATAATTGGTGGCCTTGATATTGGATTTTCACAAAAACACTTCATGCAATAGTCACTGATTCATTGAAAATTGTGAAGATCTGGCCACCAACAGATCCACACATTTGTGAAGGAGTGTGAAAATCAGACCTGATTGACATTGGCATCAAGTCAAAGGTCACTACTTGCATTTTTGTTCTTTATTGAACTTATGAACACATTGACTTGTACATACACAAACAATTTAGATTAGACTTTGTATTTAATTGCATTCCATTAAACAAGTTGATAGAACTCTGATATTGATTTTAAGGTCAAAGGTCATGACTCATGTGTTTAACTGTACTGGCTTGTGAACATGATAACACAAACAAGTATGAATTGATTTTTATCAAATCAGTTTGTGGATATATCTGAAGAATACATTTAATGATGCCAGTTCAATAACTTTGTCTTTTTTCCCCAAAAAATATTAATTATAGATTTACCAATTTTAATGTGTGGGTGTATATTGACAGTGTCTGAGACAAGTTCGTGAATTGTCTATCCATAATATCAAGTTCTAGGTCAATGGCCATGACAAAGAATTTACTGCACTTACAGATATATTGTTAACATATTAACTCAGACAGATAAGAAACTAGTTTTGTTACCAAATCTGGTATGTTAGAATTTCTCAAGAATATCAGAAATGGTTTCAATACTCAGCAGTTAAAAAGAATAAAAGGACAAATGAACAGACTTTTCAAGGCTTCCTGGACATTCTTTTTGGCCAGTAAAACATCAGTCCATTTAATGGACACTTGTTTCTACAATTTTTGCTTGATTGCAAAGCAGGTCTTGTTTTTGGATTGATGATATATATGTCAGCCCATCCATCCATCCATCAGTTGGTAGAGCATTGGACTCATAATCCAAAGATCATAGGTTCGATCCTTGCCAAGGGACATCCTGGGTCAGTTGCCCCAATGTGTTCTTGAAAAAGGCAGTTAGCTCCCATTTCTTTAGCATGATATAGCCAATAATATGTTAAAAGTGCCATTAAAACCAACAAAAACAAAACCATTCATCCATCTGTCTGGCATTAAGAAAAACAAAACCATCCATCCATCTGTCTGGCATTAAGAAAAACAAAACCATCCATCCATCTGTCTGGCATCAACAAAAACAAAACCATCCATCTGTATGGCATCAACAAAAACAAAACCATCCATCCATCTGTATGGCATCAACAAAAACAAAACCTTCCATCCATCTGTCTGTCTGGCATCAGCAAAAACAAAACCATCAATCCATCTGTCTGTCTGGCATCAACAAAAAAAAAAACATCCATCCATCTGTCTGTCTGGCATCAACAAAAACAAAACCATCCATCCATCTCTCTGTCTGGCATCAACACTTAGGTTATGGTTTGTGTTAAGCAAAGTTTGTCAGTTACTGTTTCCTGCAGAGACATGTAACTTGGTATGTGAGTGTATCTTGAAGAGGACTACAACCTTCAGTATAAAATAGGTCACTGTGACTTATATTTCACACTCCAGTAACCTTTTTGCATTTATCTCGGGTAATAGGACATTGTTGCCACAGAGTTATATAATATGATACAAAGATACATCATAAGGAGTACAGCAACATTAATTGTTTTCTTGTTATTAATTATTTTTAAGAGATGTATGAATAATTATAGGTAATGATTATTACAGTAATCCCTCATTATAACGCTGTCCATGAGAGACATAGAGTATACCACCTTATAGTGAGACTGCCTTATAATGCAGTACATGATACAGTACTCCCTCATTATAATGCTATCCATGGGAACCACAGAGTATACCACCTAATAGTGAGACTGCCTTATAATAAAGTACGTGTTACAGATAATTTTACTACACATATTGAAATGGGATCCATGACCATACTTGCCTTGTAACAGTAACCATTTTATAATGAAGGGCTTTATAATGAGTATTGCTGTATTATGATTTTCAACTGATTCTTCATTACAGACATTTGCAATATATTAAAAAGAATATCAAGTTTTTGCAAGAAAAATTAGAGGACAAAAATAATATGATTGTTATGGATTTATGTTGTACACAAATTAAAAGGTACAAAATGTTCAGACAACAGAAGACTGAATTTATTCATCTTTGTGGTTTTGCAAAAAATGATATATTAGAAGTTACTTAAATTATTGTACTGAGGAAATAGGGCCCAGTTGTCTTCAAAGACAGATAATTGTTTGTTTGCTTGGGTCTTTCAGTTTGTGGTTTAACCACAAAATCCACCAAAATTTTGTACCTCACATGAATTGACAATATTTTCACCATATATACTTGCATATAAGCTAATACCAACTGCAAACTGCATAGACCCAGATATGCCATCGCATAATGTGCCGGCCGATCTGGGTCTATGCAGTTTATATGGACTAATCAGTAGGACAAACAACATAGACCCTGATCTGCCAGCACATTATGCAATGGCAGATCAGGGTCTATGTTGTTTGCATTTGAACCTGGATTATACACAAGTATATACAGTACTTAATACTAACACAATATTAATCTTCTCAGCTCAGCTTGCTCTGATTTTTTTTTTTCTGCAAATAGGAAAGAACTTGACCTCAAAGTAGTTGTTGAAATATAAATAACCTAGTTTTGTTGCTATAAACAAATTTGCTGATTAATCAGTTATAATTCCATTGATACAATGTACATGCCATGAACTGTGTTCACTTCTCTCTTTCTCCTGCTCTCATACTTTGAAATATATTACCAACAAGTTAGAAACTGAATTTGAAATATTTTACCAACAAGTTTGAAACTTAATTTGAAATATATTACCAACAAGTTTGAAACTTAATTTGAAATATATTACCAACAAGTTTTGAAATTTACTTTGAAATATATTACCAACAAGTTTGAAACTTACTTCAAAATATATTACCAACAAGTTCAAAACTTAATTTGAAATATATTACCAACAAATTTTGAAACTTACTTTGAAATATATTACCAACAAGTTTGAAATTTACTTTGTGTATACTTTCATTATTTTTGTAGCTTTCACCATGATTGGAAGAAAAAAATGTAATGCACAATTTTTGCTAGATTTGTACTTATATGAAATCCTATTATTTCAACATTATTAGATTTTTTGTGAATAATATAGCTGTGGCATATTCATGATAAAGATCTTCTGGACCGAGTTTCCTCAGTCTTGGAAATCAGTTTTCAATATTTAGACTATTACAGTCCATTTCCAATAGCCGCATAAAAAAAACAGATTTTCAAGACGGAGGAAACTCTGTCTAAAGGTTTTCATGATTTTTAGCAACATGTTCGTCATGTATTATTATTACATTATTATTACATTACTACTTTCCTACTTCTATATGAATTGTATTTTCATGAGAGTTTAGTGACCACACTAAACTTGCTATGTGAAATTTTTATAGAATTTTATGATGGTTGATGATGTGGCTGTTGATAATGATAATTAGAGATCTACAGTTTACCAGTGCCTACCAAGTGCAGAAAAACAGAGACGAGATAGAGGCATTAATCTTTAGAATGGAAACCTTTTTCAGTATTAACAATTACTGAAACCTGCCTTAATGGACACTTCCATATATAGGACACCAGGTCTCAATTTCACTTACATAACATTAAGTTAAGTCTTGACTTAGGACATTTGATTGATCAATTTTAAGTCAGACTTTAATTTCAGCCAATCAGATTGCTGGATTCTAAACTTAAATTTAAGTGTAAAATCAAATCAGTTGGATGAAACTCAGGCCTGTTCATATAGGACAACATTGAGAAAGCCATTTTCTTAAGTTTACTTGTACATATTTTAGTTGTATGTAAAGGACACCCATCCTAAGAGAATGTGTGGTCTCCTGAGTGCCCATTATAGACAGGTGTTACTGTATATTTGTTCCCTCAAGTTTATATGATTTTCAATATGTACTACATAAACTACACTTTTGTTATTATTTGTGTCTCAAACTGGAAACTTGGGACAAAGCACACAGCACCCAGTGTTGACTGTTTTACACAAACCTCATTCCAATATTTATTGCCAAGTAAAGAAGAATTTTTGAAAATACAGACTCTGCTGCATGTAGCCTAAATAGAGAAGGTTTTCAAGAAACCATAAACCATTTGATGCCATACTCCGTGATTCTTAAATCGCATGTAATTTATTGGTACTGTCTGGAAAGGTTTTCAGTAA
Source organism: Margaritifera margaritifera (assembly GCA_029931535.1). NCBI lineage: Eukaryota > Metazoa > Mollusca > Bivalvia > Unionida > Margaritiferidae > Margaritifera > Margaritifera margaritifera. The sequence goes on along the minus strand of JAQPZY010001522.1, from coordinate 1,720,050 downwards.
ATCATAAACCATACGATGCCATACTCATTGATTCTTAAATCACATGTCATTTTTTGGTACTGTCTGGATATTTTTGTACAGTTCTCATCATTTTGAAGATTTCATGTAAGGTAAAGGAAACTTTTTGTCAAGGATTTTTCCATGTAGTATCAATAACTTACATGTGATTTAAGAATCACTGTGTATGGCATCAAATGGTTTGTGGTTTAGAAACATTCTAGATTTGACAAGGCTGTAAATTTGCTGTAAGATATATCAGCAATCTACATTGTGCATTATTACCCTTAAATTCATAGGACACCAATTGGAACATGCTTGGGCCTTTCTGCCAATGATCCAGAAAATACCTCAGAAATACTACAGGAGCCACTGTTGCATATGCATGTACCTAGTTTACCAATTGACACCAAACACCGTCGAAGTGTTCATTACTGCAACTTGATTGAGATGACTTATTCTTGGCTGAAGCATTCCCAAGTTCCTTTTCTCAAGCATGAACTCACTGCAGAACTTCTGTTTACTGAACTTGTGCAAATAATTCCATAAAGATATTGTGATGCTTTTGACATGGGTCTGTTGTTACTAGCATATTTTAGCATGTGACTGAGTTCTCTGCCGTTTTGTGATCATTTCCCCCTTTTATGCTGTATCACACCATCAAACTGTTTCTGAACTGGATTTTGGTAGAAAAGCCACAAGGCGTTCTAATTGCATAGGATACCACCACCCCTTTAAATTTAATTTCAGAATTTTTATTTTTTGTGTCAAGAGGAAAGAAAAGAAAACTCATTTTATGTAGATTGTAAAAAGAAACTGAACCTGATTTTTCTTTTTTTAGATATATGGGCAGATATATTCTGTGAAAAGTAGTCAAGTCAAATTATATTTACTTATCAGCATTTTTTTGTTAGGAAGTAATGGCTACACAGATATCTTTGAATTTGTTTTGTCATTCAGGTGTTTCCAAATGAACTTGAGACCCAGCCTGAATTCAATGGCTTCAAGGACTGGCTTCATACATTTGAATTGTACAGGGGCAAAAACATGGGCAATGAAATCACAGATGAAGGCAGGATTGTGGGCAAATTCAAGGTGGGTACTTATTACTAAACAAGTATTTTAAATAATTAGTGAATCAAATATCAATTTAAGATGTAAATATTGGCATGGATTTTTTTAAATATTTTGTTATGCAAATTTAATGTATGAATTAATTGCCTTTACATATATTTAAACTTTAACTAGATGACATAGTATAAATATCATCCAGGATATATATATATATATATATATATATATATATATATATATATATATATATATATATATATATATATATATATATATATATATATTTGAGATCCTAAAATGACCATATGTGCCAGACATGACCAACAAATGAGCTCAATTGACCGTTTGCTAACTTGACATGTCAAACACTGGACATAAAGTGCCCATAAGTATCCCAAGCAATTGTTTGGTCATTATGTTTTCCCAATTGTTTAAACTGTATAGCCACAAAGAACAATATAATAGATGTCTGAAAGCTTACTTGTTTCTTGGAGTTATCAAAACGTAATAAATGAATGACTGCCATTTGATGCAGATACAATTAGCTTACTCATAATTGTGAGTTATCTCCCATAGTCCATAGATCATTACAATTTGATTTCAGAATATTCTCTGTAAACAAATTTACATTAAAGAGAAAAGAAAATGAAAGAAATTTTGATTTAAACAAATTGTTACAAATATCCTAACTTGATTTTGTTTCATGCATTTTATATGTGGTATTGTTTATAATATTACAAAAATCAATAAACAACATAAGACATTTGATTGTGTACTACAGCCAATTCTGCTGGAGAAATTTTTTTGGTGTTTGGTGTTTTACAGCACAGCAACACAAGTAGATTATTTAGTGCTGAGGCAATTAGAGTAAAGTGTCTTGCCCAACCCAGACTGATGGTAGGATTGAACCTGCATACTTTAAGTCACATGTCTGGCACACTAACTATGGAGCCACCATGACTCCGGCCTTTATTAGTCATTGACATGCATAGGGTGCATTGGGCCTATTCTACGTCCCCAAACACCCACAGCAGGAAAAAATAATGTTTAGATGCCATGGCTACTGTATATATTTGCTTATAACTTGATTCCAACTGCAAACTGCACAGACCCAGATCTGTTATCGCATAATGCACCAGCAGATCTGAGTCTATGCAGTTTGTTAGGAGTAATCAATATAACAAACAACATAGACCCTGATCTGCTGTCACATCATGGTCAATATTGTTTGAAGCAGGGCTCGACTTGTAAGCGAGTATATACGGTACCTAACATGAAGTGATATTACAATTGCACTTTAGAAACCTCATGAAATTATTTGTAATAATTGCATGACAAAACTAACCTGAATCATTATTCTTTTCTTAATGATGTTTCAAGTACAATTTACTATCATAATAGTACAAAAAATTCACTTGTTTTTCTTCTTTCAGGGATCTCTAAAGATCTACAAAATTCCTCTGCCAGATGATATTGAGGACAAAACAATCAGTGGTGGTGACCCTGCATATGGCTTGTTTCAAGGTCTCCCTAGCAATGACCCCATCAAGGTCCTTGTCAGAGTCTATGTTGTCAAGGTAAATTTTAAATAATGTAAACTTATCAATAACTCATTTGACTCACCTTTATGAAGTAGATGAGAGCTATTGTACTACCCCCAGTATTGGTATTGGGATCAGCATCAGCGTCCAGACATATAAAACTATATACTGTATATACTCGCATATATAATCCAATACCAAATGCAAACTGCATAGACCCAGATCTGCCATTGCATAATGCGCTGGCAGATCTGGGTCTATGCAGTTTGTAAGGACTAATCAGTAGAAGAAACAACATAGACCCTGATCTGCCAGCGCATTATGCGACGACAGATCAGGGTCTATGTTGTTTGCATTTGGACCCGGATTATACACGAGTATATATGGTACATATGTACAGCCTCACTACATCCCAACCATTCTTTCTTCCAAGGTCCTAGGCAACAGTTTGGAATGGGTTTCATAGCACCTACCCCTGGGGGGAAGTTGGGGGTGGGAGGGGCCTACTTTTTACAAACGTGTGCATTCTTGGTTAAGGTTTTGTGTTTAGCTCAGTTTTTTTGCATCCTGCATATACACACTGTTATACCTGGAATTATGAAAATTTGGAGAAGGGATGCATTTTGACAAATACTATACCCTCATCACCAAAGTAGGTCACTGTGACCCATATTTCATGCTTCCCTGACTGGTTACATTTTGTGTTTTAAGTTTATTTTGCAAGCTGTATTTATGCTACAGTCATCAAACTTGATGATTGTATTCATTTCAGATGGTCACTGGGACCTACATTTCACTGGCTTTGGTTAAGTTTGTGTCTTTAGCTCATGACCACAGTTTGTTTGCATCCTGTATACATACAATTATACCCGGAATCAGGAAACTTCATGAGACATGCATCTTGATGAGTGCTACAACCTCATAACAAAAGTAGATCACTATGACCCATATTTATTTCTTCACTGACTTTGGTTAAATTTTGTTTTGTTGATAAGTACTACACCCTTATTGTGAAGAGAGGTCTCTATGAGCTATATTTTATGCTTCTGTGACTTTGTTGAAATTTTTTATTTAAAGATTATTTATTGGTTGTAGTTCAGGTTAGAATCATGAAACTTTATAATTGGATGCATCTCTGTTAGTACTACATCCTTACAGCCAAAGCAGGTCACTGTGACCTACATTTTATGCAGTAGTGGCTAATCAAGGTGATCACTAATGCATGAACCATGCTTCTTCTAATAATGCTCATACTGGCTGTTACTCCAAGGTTACTCAAAGCCTACAGCTTCCGCCCAATAAAATCTGGCTTCTTGGGGTGGACAATGATAATAGCTTCTAAAGCAGATTTTAAGAACAATTATTTCAAAAAAAAGAAAAACAAACTTAATCTCAGCTTTTTGTCAACTCATTATTGTACCTCTAATTTCATATTGCAGAAAAGAATGTTTTTTGTTATTGTTTATATCTTTTATGCCTTAGCGCAGGGGCCAACATTTCATCATCAATATCATATAGTCTGAATTTATTTCCTGCATGGTAATTAATGTTTACAGTAGCTGCTGGTTATCAGTTTTATTACAAGTTATGATAGTTTCATGAAATACTCTTGATGTCCTAGGTGGAAGCATTAGGTGGTCTTTACTCTTTGAGATGACAAAGAGAATTTGGAGGAAACCACTTTTCTGGATGGCTCCAACCAGGGGTGACTGAAATGCAAAGTACTATGTGATCTTAAACAATCAATTGAAACTTTGGAGTCCAGATTTATGAATACTTTTGTGAGAGTGCAGTTGTTTTGGGGGGATGGGGGGGGGTACTGATTCAAGCGAGACCAAATTGGTATGAATTAAATTGTCAAGCTTACGTTAGTGAGAAAGTGACTTTTCTGGAGGTAGAGTCTGTGGCATCCACAGCTTGTTAAGGTTTTGGTCTAAGTTTTTTCATTTGCGTATATTTCTTAAACCCCTTTGATAGATTCTCATCATACTTGGCACGAATCATTTTGAAGTTAAGACAATTAATTCTGTGACACACGCTGTCTAACTTCTTCGACCATGGGGTCAAGGTCACAGTCATACAATTTGCATTCAGTTTTGAGTTAAATTAGTTTCATTTGCTTATATTTTGTAAACCCCATGATTGATTTTGTTCATACTTGGAATGAATCATTATGAAGCTTAGACTATTTATTCTGCAACATGCCCCTTTGACCCTGGGTCAAGGTAATAGTCATAGTAAATTTGCCTTAAGGTTTTGGTTACAGTTTTTTGCATTTGCTTATATTTCATGAAGCCCCTGATGGATTTTGTTCATACTTAAAATGACTTGTTACAAAGCTAAGACAATTCATTCTTCAACACACACACTTGACCCTTTCACCTTGGGGTTTAGGTCACAATTCTAGAAACCTTGTGTTAAGGTTTTAGTAAATGGTTTTTCTGTTGCTTTTATTTCCCAAACCTCTTGATTGGTTTAGTTCATGCTTTAAATATATCATTATGCTTTGGATGAATCATTATGAAGCTAAGACAATTAATTCTGTGACATGCTTGCTCAGATTCATGACCTTTGGGTCAAGGTTACATTTTACAGCAATGCTTTGACTGTGGGCTCAATAGGCAAGCCCTGGCCTACTAGAATCTTCCTATGTTGATATTTTACTTTAACCTGTATTCCTCCCCCAAATCAGATTTAAATGAAACCAAGGTTCACACTGAAATCTACTATGGTTCACGCTGAAATCCACCACAGTTCACACTGAAATCCACCCAGGTTCACACTTGAAAGCCACCATGATTCACAGAGAAATCCATCCAGGTTCACACAGTTTTAGTTGGAACCATTAGAAGCCGGGCATTCCTAATTATGGAAATCATCTGATCTTGACACTTGGATCGTGAGAGTACTTGTTCTACACTTTGCTTTGCTAACAAAATGGTGTCATGCTATTGTCACAGTTTACAGTTTTTTGCACAGAAATGCCATATTAAACAATACAATACACTGTGAATTAACTGTTTGTCATGGGGTGCCAATTTTCATTCACTTAGTGGTTGCTACAAACCATGATTTTAGAAACCCAACCATGATCCCTCTATGAAGATAATAAGACACCAGGCTCCATCCACAGATTTAAGTACTGACAAAATTCTCATTTTTTGCAAATCATTGAAAATTGACATAAAAAAAATTAATGCATTCATAGTTGTCCTGTTACCTGGAATCATATTTATTTTTTTTGTCATGCCTTTGAAAATGATGCTTTATGTCAGATATTTAGAGAACCTTAAGGGTTTGAGGTGAATGAACCTAGAAGATACAATTGTTAATATTTATACATTTTCTGCATGATAACTTCAATTTTCCATCATCTGCAGTTACCAAACTTTGTGTATGGCTTGCACCTAGGATAAGAAAAAAAAACTATTGATTTTGGGATCAAAACGTCAAAGGACAATGGTTTCTGCACAGTAACATTAGTTTTACATCACAGACCACCAAATCTGTCAAACAGAATTAGATTAAACTTGACAGAAAGTATCCTGACATTAGGACCTTATACAAATGAGGCCACTCTGCCTTCAAATATGGCTGCTGTTACAAAAAATAAAAAACAACTTCAAATGACTTCTTCTCTAAAACTATTTAATAGAATTTGTCCAAATTTGACAGAAGGCATCCTGGTATGACGACCTATCAATTTATAAATGAATAGAATTAAACCAAATTTGACAGAAGGCATCCTGGTATGACGACCTATCAATTTATTAATGAATAGAATTCAACCAAACTTGACAGAAGGCATCCTGGTATGAAGACCTATCAATTTATAAATGAATAGAATTCAACCAAACTTGACAGAAGGCATCCTGGTATGAAGACCTATCAATTTATTAATGAATAGAATTCAACCAAACTTGACAGAAGGCATCCTGGTATGAAGACCTATCAATTTATTAATGAATAGAATTCAACCAAACTTGACAGAAGGCATCCTGGTATGAAGACCTATCAATTTATTAATGAATAGAATTCAACCAAACTTGACAGAAGGCATCCTGGTATGAAGACCTATCAATTTATTAATGAATAGAATTCAACCAAACTTGACAGAAGGCATCCTGGTATGAAGACCTATCAATTTATAAATGAATAGAATTCAACCAAACTTGACAGAAGGCATCCTGGTATGAAGACCTATCAATTTATTAATGAATAGAATTCAACCAAACTTGACAGAAGGCATCCTGGTATGAAGACCTATCAATTTATAAATGAATAGAATTCAACCAAACTTGACAGAAGGCATCCTGGTATGAAGACCTATCAATTTATAAATGAATAGAATTCAACCAAACTTGACAGAAGGCATCCTGGTATGAAGACCTATCAATTTATTAATGAATAGAATTCAACCAAACTTGACAGAAGGCATCCTGGTATGAAGACCTATCAATTTATAAATGAATAGAATTCAACCAAACTTGACAGAAGGCATCCTGGTATGAAGACCTATCAATTTATTAATGAATAGAATTCAACCAAACTTGACAGAAGGCATCCTGGTATGAAGACCTATCAATTTATTAATGAATAGAATTCAACCAAATTTGACAGAAGGCATCCTGGTATGAAGACCTATCAATTTATTAATGAATAGAATTCAACCAAACTTGACAGAAGGCATCCTGGTATGAAGACCTATCAATTTATTAATGAATAGAATTCAACCAAACTTGACAGAAGGCATCCTGGTATGAAGACCTATCAATTTATTAATGAATAGAATTCAACCAAACTTGACAGAAGGCATCCTGGTATGAAGACCTATCAATTTATAAATGAATAGAATTCAACCAAACTTGACAGAAGGCATCCTGGTATGAAGACCTATCAATTTATTTTTTGTTTTTGTTTATGATGCCAATCTGACATCAAAAATATGGCCACCATTGCTAAAAATAGAAAAAGTTTTACATTACTTTTTTTCAGAAACTGCTCACCTGAATTTGACAAGAAAGCATCCTGGCTTAGATGTCTTTCAAGTTTATACAACTGATGCTGATCTGCCATCAAATTTGGCCACCATGACTAAAAATAGAAAAGCCTTTAAATGACTTCTTCCCCAAAACAAATGAATAGAATTCAACCAAACTTCACAGAAAGCATCCTGGTATGAAGATCATTCATGTTTGTACAAATGATTCTGATCCACCATCAAATATGGCCAGCATTATTAAAAATAGAAAAACATTTAAATTACTTCTCCAAAACCACTGAAGAGAATTTGACAAGACTGGATAGAAAGTATTATGGCATGAAGACCTTTCAAATTTTTACAATAGATGCCTACCTGCCATAAAATATGGCTGCAGTAACTAAATATAGAAAAACCCTTAAATTACTTCTTCACAAAAGCAGCTCCCCAGAATTTCACCAAATTCGACAGAAAACATCCTGTCATAGAGATCTCTTAATTTTATACAGATGATGCCAATCTGTCATCAATTTAGCCACTTTTGCCAAAAATAGACAAACCCTTAAATGACTTCTCAGAAACTTCTCAAAAGAATTTGACCAAAGTTTACAAAAAGCATCCTGGCTTTCAAATTTGCACAAATGATGCCAATCCACCGCTAAAAGTAGAAAAATATTTACACAACTTTATCTAAAAAAAAGTGCTGAACAGAATTGGACAAACTTAGACACAAAGCATTGTTTCATAGTGGCTTTTCAATATTGTGCAAATGATGCTGATATGCCATCAGATATGGTTGAAGATAACAAAAGAAAACTAGAGAAACCTTGAAACAGTAGTTTTCATTCATATGCAAATCAACAGCAATGGAAGAAATCTCAACAGAAAGCATTCTACTGACCCAGATTTCTTGGCCAACTATCATTGCATTTGGCCATCAGACAGATGTCAGCCAGGTGAGCAATTTTAGGCCCACTTGGGCCTCTTGTTGTTAGAGTTATTGCCTTGTTTGATTTGGAGACTGATGTAGTGTATAACAGAATGTTGTAAACACAATTAGTCTCACAGTTTTCAATGATCACCATGAAACTTTGTACATGTTATGGTCATTATTTGAAAATGTACATATCGACAAATGACTGTGCTCTTGGAAATTTTGTTCTGGGTCTATGCAGTTTGTAAGGACTAATCAGATCTGGGTCTATGCAGTTTGTAAGGACTAATCAGTAGAACAAACAACATAGACCCTGATCTGCCAGTACATTATGCAACCGCAGATCAGGGTCTATGTTGTTTGCATTTGGACCTGGATTATACACGAGTATATACGGTATGTCTTCCATAATAAGACCAGGGGGTCAGACTTATAAATTTGTCCAAAAGTTGGGGTGGGCTTGTTATCAGACAATGATATTCTGACTAAATATTTGCCAAACTTTTATTAAAATTGGCGATGGGATTATCATCAACAATGGGATTATTTTCAAATAAATATGGTATTCATTGCTTATTGACTATTTATCAATGAATGATATTAAACTGATGTTTCCCCTTTCCCTACATTTTTCTCAGGCCTAAAGGACCAGCAACTTTATGAATGTTCCTGGTCCTTCTGAACATTGAATTTATCCTCCAGATTTGCTTTTCATAATCCATCTTTATCATGTGCTGGCCACAAGGACTAACTGCTTAAATTTTTTGTCCACCCGACTTGAAAATTATTGGCTTCAGACTGGTAGGCAAGTGCTAATTTTGAACGCTGTATTAAATAGTAATGTCTAGGCTGAGACTTTGAGCTGCAAGCTTTAATGCCTTTATTTGTGATACAAAAACCAGGCAATTTCCCAACAACTCTGGTAAATAGATAATCAGTAATCCCAGTCATATAAGTTGAATTACCTCCCTTAGTCCACAGTTTTGCACTTGTTGAATTTAAATCCAGCAAAAGAATTGAATTACCTTTTTTAGTCCACAGATATGTTCTTTTAAGTGTTGGTACCTGTCCAAATGTTTTGCTTGAAAAATTTACTTACAAAATAAAGGTACATCTACATAATAAAATTTTCCTTTTTTTTTCTAAAAAAACAAAAGATGCATTACTTCAGTGGCTCTGACATGAACTTGTTCATTTCAGGTGTTCAGACGATGTATTCTATTTTAACAGTGTGTTATATGATCATTGGATGGACCAGTTTTCTTGTAATATAACAACAAGAAAGAATATACTCCTTGTCATTCATGGAAAATAAACCCTGTTCAATCTGATTATTTTGGGCTGTCAACATTTCTTGCCAGAAAAAAAGTAGAAATAATTTTTTGAGAGAGTTTTGACTTGAAATGATGAAATATATTTTTTAAACATTATCTGAGAAATGTTTGAATTACAGTGATGAAAAATATCTTTTAAAAATGTATATTTGAAATGAATAAGGTGAGGTTTTAATTTTAGATATTTGTCAGCAGACATAGAAAAATGTTGTGCTGATATCTCTTGGAGTCCGTTCTAATGTAGGTTAACCAGCTGCAGACATAGAAAAATGTTGTGCCGATATCTCTTGGAGTCCGTTCTAATGTAGGTTAACCAGCTGCAGACATAGAAAAATGTTGTGCCGATATCTCTTGGAGTCCGTTCTAATGTAGGTTAACCAGCTGCAGACATAGAAAAATGTTGTGCTGATATCTCTTGGAGTCCGTTCTAATGTAGGTTAACCAGCTGCAGACATAGAAAAATGTTGTGCCGATATCTCTTGGAGTCCGTTCTAATGTAGGTTAACCAGTTGCAGACATAGAAAAATGTTGTGCCGATATCTCTTGGAGTCCGTTCTAATGTAGGTTAACCAGCTGCAGACATGGAAAAATGTTGTGCCGATATCTCTTGGAGTCCGTTCTAATGTAGGTTAACCAGCTGCAGACATGAAAAAATGTTGTGCTGATATCTCTTGGAGTCCGTTCTAATGTAGGTTAACCAGCTGCAGACATGGAAAAATGTTGTGCCGATATCTCTTGGAGTCCGTTCTAATGTAGGTTAACCAGCTGCAGACATGAAAAAACGTTGTGCTGATATCTCTTGGAGTCCGTTCTAATGTAGGTTAACCAGCTGCAGACATAGAAAAATGTTGTGCCGATATCTCTTGGAGTCCGTTCTAATGTAGGTTAACCAGCTGCAGACATGAAAAAATGTTGTGCTGATATCTCTTGGAGTCCGTTCTAATGTAGGTTAACCAGCTGCAGACATAGAAAAATGTTGTGCCGATATCTCTTGGAGTCCGTTCTAATGTAGGTTAACCAGCTGCAGACATGGAAAAATGTTGTGCCGATATCTCTTGGAGTCCGTTCTAATGTAGGTTAACCAGCTGCAGACATAGAAAAATGTTGTGCTGATATCTCTTGGAGTCCGTTCTAATGTAGGTTAACCAGCTGCAGACATGGAAAAATGTTGTGCCGATATCTCTTGGAGTCCGTTCTAATGTAGGTTAACCAGCTGCAGACATAGAAAAATGTTGTGCTGATATCTCTTGGAGTCCGTTCTAATGTAGGTTAACCAGCTGCAGACATGGAAAAATGTTGTGCCGATATCTCTTGGAGTCCGTTCTAATGTAGGTTAACCAGCTGCAGACATAGAAAAATGTTGTGCTGATATCTCTTGGAGTCCGTTCTAACGTAGGTTAACCAGCTGCAGACATGGAAAAATGTTGTGCCGATATCTCTTGGAGTCCGTTCTAATGTAGGTTAACCAGCTGCAGGCTTAGGGATGTTGAATAGGCCTAATATGCTCACCTGCATGTTGTAAGACTTGACTGATGAAGGCAGGAGCCATGATGGCCCAATGGCTAGAGTGCAGACACATGATCAAAAGTGTGCGTGTTTGAATCCTACCATCGCATCAGCCTGGCTCAGCTAACATGGTAGAGCAAGGCACTTTACTCCAATTGCCTCTGCACTAAATAACCTGCTTGTGTTGCTGTGCCATAAAATAAACAAAGCAAACCAAGGACCATCTTCAGTTTGTATACGACCAGCATAAGGCGGAGCACATTATGTTGTAATGTTATCTGTCAGTCTCTCCATCCATCTGTCTGTTACCAATTTGGTTTCTGCACAATAGCTTTAGTTGTCCAGCATCTACAGTTACCAAACTTTGTGGATAGTTTGCACTTGGGTAAGGGAAAGACCCATTGATTTCAGTATCAACAGGTCAAAGGTCAAGGTCACTGACTGAAAGAAGAAATATAGTTTCTGCACAATAACTTAAGTTCTCCAATATCTACAGTTACCAATCTTTGTGTGTGGCTTGCAATTAAAGTAAAGAAGAATCCTAGCAATTTCAGGCTTAAAAAGTCAAAGGTCAATGTCACTATGACTGAAAGAAGGAAAATGGTGTCTGCATAATAACTTGAGTTTCTCCATCATCTACAGTTACCAAAGTTTGTGGATGGCTGTCACTTGATGTAAGGAAAAAACCTATTTATTTTCAAGTCAAAAGGTCAAAGGTCAAGGCCACTGTAATTGAAAGAAAAGAATTGTTTCTGCACAATAACATTCCTCAACCAAACTCGATGGATGGCTTGCACTTGTGGTACGGAAGAAGGCTATTAATTTTGGGGTAAAAAGGACTGACTAAAACAATAAAATGGTTTCCACATAATAGCATTAGTTTCACATTACAGACCTGGCTCAAATTTTGTGGATGACTTGTACTTAGGATCAGGAAGAAGCCTATTGGTTTCAGACTTAAAAGGTCAAAGGTCAGAGTCATTTCAACTAAAAAAAGAAACATAGTTTCTGCACACAAATTTCAGTTATCAACATAGAGGACTATTAAACATGGGGCGAGTGTATAATGTGCCATTCATGGTACTCATTTGTCAACCTGACCAGAATATTATCAGAATCAGACTGGCAGGTAAGCACTAATTTTGAACACTGTATTAAATAGTGATGTCATTCTTGAGATTTTAATTTGTGTGCTAAAACTCCTTTATGTGTGATACAAGAACTTGGTTATTTCAACATAACAGTAGTTAATAAACTAGTTAATAAATTGTCTGTAATCCTAGTGATATAGTTTGAATTACCTCCCTTAGTCTATAGTTTTGCACTCTTGCTTTTGAAAAAACATCACTCTTGTTGAATTTAAATCCAGCAGACAAAATTGAATTATCTCCCTTAGTTCTTAGAAATTTACTTTTAAATATTGGCATCTGTCAAGTTGTTTTGGAGGAAAATTTTACCCACAGATAAAGATAAATCTACATAATTATATTTTCTTTTTTTATAAAACAAAAAAATCCCCACATTATTTCAGTGGCTCTGACATGATTGGTTTTGGTTTTGGTGTTTTACGGCACAGCAACACAAGTAGGTTATTAGTGCTGAGGCAGTTGGAGTAAAGGGCCTTGCCCAAGGACACACCACAGCAGCCGACCCAGGCTGATGCAATGGTAGGATTTGAATTTTGTTAACCTCTGAACCACCAAAACTTCTACACCATTAGTCTCCTTTTATGACATGCAAGAGAGTATATCGGGCCTTTTCTAAATCCATACATGCAAGAGAGCACATCGGGTCTTTTCTAAATCCATTCATGCAAAAGAGAACATCGGGTCTTTTCTAAATCCATACATGCTAGAGAGAACATCGGGCCTTTTCTAAATCCATAATCCCACTAGTGGTGGATCTGATATAAACTGCTACATTTCAGATGTTCAGACAATGTATTTACACCTTATCTTTATCATAACAACATGTTGAATGATCACTGATCCAACAACAAATTTCTTGTAATATAGCAAGAAAGGATATATTCCTTGTCATTCAGGGAAAATAAAATCTGCTAATATTTACAATTTTAGGTGTCAACATTTTTTGCCATAAAAGAAGTAAAGATTTTAAAAAATTCTAGACTTTTGACTTGAGACAATGAATTATATATTTTTAAGAATTTCTGAAAAATATTCAACCTTTCACTTACAGTGATGAAAATACTTTTTTTAAATTATATTTGCAGGGTCAAAATTTTGGAACACACGATTGTGGAATTCATGCTAATTTCTCAAAAATTGTGCAAAAAAATTGACCAAATGCGCACAAATCAAATTTCATATTTTAAAGCCTGCCTTTATTTCTTCATTAAAACCATCCATTATTTTAAAAAATATCTCCCTTTTTTTCAAATGGTTGGGGAATTTCCCCCAAAAATGTTCAGTTCTAGACCCTGTATTTTGAAATGTGTAAGAGATAATTTTATAATTTTTTCAGCAGCTTTGGAAAAACATGCGATATCTCTTAGAATCTATTCTGTTACAGGTTGTTGATGCCTTCAACTTTGTTTGATTTATTTTACATTGATTAAACAAGAAGTTCTTGTTTGGTTTATTTTACATCGATTAAACAAGAAGTTCTTGTTTTGGTTTATTTTACATCAATTAAACGAGAAGTTCTTGCAAAATATAGAACTTACTCTCAGTGGCTCAGATGTCACTGTGATTGCACAAAATATTCCATTAACTGTGTTGATATGATAATATGTAATCTTAGCAATAAATAAAATAGTCGCCTTGTTAGATCAGTTGATTGAATCTTAGATTAGAGAACTAAAAGATTTAAAGGGTTTATGTCAAGGTTTTACATTTTTATACTGGTGGGTAGCATTTTAAATATTGAAAGCTATAATATCAAGTACACAAAACCGAAAATAACTGGATTGCTCTGCACATTTTCTGTAACCTCTCAGAAACCAAGAACATGTGACATCAGAAGAGGGAGTCCACTTGGCTCAACCTTCAGTTGTAAAGGAATATTCACTATCCGACTAAATATTATCAGGAATGAACATACACACTAATAAATTTAACCATTACATTGAAACATCCAAGTTCCAACACCAACATTAATTCTTTGTAACAAACCTGCAAATTACCTATATAAACAGACCATTACAATGATACTGCTTCAGGGCGTCAGCTCCATGGACTGGATGTTAACCCTTATTGAAAAGAGAATAATTATCTTTTGGGAATTCTGATCAACCTATGACTCTGATGTATTCAAGTGCGCACAACATTTCAGGTGCTTGTTATTTTTATGTTAATATGGAAAGCTACCATTAATCTCTGTTAGTAAACCGTACAATGAGTTAGAAAATTACTGGTAGAACAAGCACATCACTCTCTCTTTTTTGTATTATCTCTCTCTTTCTTTCTCATCACATGCTGTTTACAGCCTAACAAAAGAACACTTGCCAAATAAATTTCCTAAATCATTACAATGACAAATTTGTTATAACGATGAAATTGCTTACAACCAAGTTGTTGGTCATTGTAATAATAGTCGACTCTATTTAAGAATGCATTATGTATTTGCCCAGGATTAAAACCAAACTTTTCTAATAAAATAACTTTCTCTTGATATAATATCCAATACCAATCTTGAATGCTGCCATATTTACAA
Organism: Margaritifera margaritifera; assembly: GCA_029931535.1. Lineage (NCBI taxonomy): Eukaryota > Metazoa > Mollusca > Bivalvia > Unionida > Margaritiferidae > Margaritifera > Margaritifera margaritifera. The sequence goes on along the minus strand of JAQPZY010001522.1, from coordinate 1,705,008 downwards.
ACATAATTTCTCATGAGATTTTGGCAATTAAATCACCTGTGAACTACCACACCTTCTATTTTCAATTTTTTTTCTTTTTCTTTGTTTATATGTTAGCAACTGTATTTAGGAATCAGTGCTCATATTTATGCTTCGCAAAATATCCACACATATTTGTGTCCCTGTCTATATACTTAGTGTTTCAGAAAAATATCCACACATATTTGTGTCCCTGTCTATATACTTAGTATTTCCTAAAAATATCCACACATATTTGTGTCCATGTCTATATACTTAGTATATCCACACATATTTGTGTCCCTGTCTGTATATTTAGTATTTCCTAAATATCGACACATATTTGTGTCCCTGTCTATATACTTAGTATATCCACACATATTTGTGTCCCTGTCTATATACTTAGTATATCCACACATATTTGTGTCCCTGTCTGTATACTTAGTATTTCCTAATCCTTTATTAACACTCGTTAATATTTCTTTCAAATTATACTTTGATGTACATTCCACTAACATCTTTCATTACATTGATTTGACAATGACAGTTGCTGACTCTTTTTGGAGGTATTTTATGGGTAGAACTAATCTATTTTGAATAGATCTATTGTAATTAGAAACAACTCCCCTCATACTGATGGCAATAGTGCAAAGTAATATGCATTTTGTACACACACATAATAAAGGCGATCTTTAACTCTAAAATAAGAAGAAAGCTTTTTAATCGGCATTCTAGGTTTTGGTGAACTTATTCAGAAATTACCCAGTTTGAGAAGTATATCAAGGTCATGTCAAAAATGAAACGTTTGGTGAAAAACCAAAACGAAAAGCGACAAAATTCAACAGCTTTCTCAAAAGCAAGCTCGCATAACAAAAACTGATATTATGAACAGCATAGTAATACATGTACCAAAGCTTTAAGACAACATAGATGATGAGGAAGAGGATGATAAGAACCATCAATCATAAACGTTACATTGGATATGATAATAATGATTGTATGACAAAGAGTAAGTAATACCAGACTCAAAATGGTACATAGATACCGTATCAGTTTTACATGATACATACCAGACTTAAAATGGTGTATTATACATAGATACCATATCAGTTTTACATAATACATACCAGACTCAAATGGTGTATTATACATAGATACCATATCAGTTTTACATAATACATAATGTACTCTCTGCAAATCTGTAGTAACGATCTGAAATAAAATCGGCATTTGTATGTCTAGATTGCTAGATGATCAAATTATTGTGATAAATTCTTTATCATACATGTTTTTACAAAAATGTAATAAAGATATACATGTACATTGTATGTGCAGTATACTAATATGGTTTTGTCACAAGTCCTTTCTCTGACATCATTGCATCATGTATCCAGCCAGTTCATTAATGTTCAGAATCTATTGATTGCATAAAGTAAAGCAACTGTTTTCACATTTATAGCAGATTTGGGAGGGATTTGTAAATGCATATTTATGTTAAATATGAACTAATACACAAAAATGTAAGAGCACTTTAAGCATGAAACTGTGCACCATAATATGATCACATTTCAAATGGCCAATAAAAGGTTACTTATTCAAATGAAAAGGCCCTGTTTTCTCTGCAGTATACAACATTATGATTTCTACCATTTGTTATATTGTAAATGGCAAATTTGTATCTTAGTATGGGGCCAGTATACAACATTATGATTTCTACCATTTGTTATATTGTAAATGGCAAATTTGTATCTTAGTATGGGGCCAGTATACAACATTATGATTTCTACCATTTGTTATATTGTAAATGGCAAATTTGTATCTTAGTATGGGGCCAGTATACAACATTATGATTTCTACCATTTGTTATATTGTAAATGGCAAATTTGTATCCTAGTATGGGGCCCAGTTTGCCCAGTATTCTAAGGTGTGCGCCTTTATAGATCACTCACAAATCTCACAGCTGTCCACATGAGTTTGAGTCTCTACATGACCAAAGTAGGTATGTGAGAAAGCTTGCCAGTAGATTCCCATGGATTGGTGGTTCTTTCCGGATTCATCCTCCACCATATTTACTGGCCGCCATGTATAGCCTATCATGTGCTGAAAAACAGCATTAAACCCACAAAACCAAACCTAATCTGTATCTTAGTGCATTAACCAGTCTTTGTCAACTAATCAGTACATTTGATGTGATATTTACTGTATATACTCGCTTATAATCCAGGTCTAACTGCAAACATAATGCGCTGGCAGATTTGTGTCTATGCAGTTTGTTAGGAGTAATCAGTAGAAAAAACAACATAGACCCTGCTCTGCTGGTGCATTATGAGTTAGCAGATCAGGGTCTATATTGTTTGCATTTAGACCTGATTTATAAGTGAATATATATGTTACATAATAATAGTTGTAGAACTCATAAATAGAATTCTCTTCAAATCTAAATTTTTTCAAGAAAATTACTAAGTTGTTGATTTGGTTAGTTCATTGGTGTTTGTTTAATAAACATGAAAAATATTTTAAAATAGAAAAACCGGTGGAACAAAATCCTCTACAGCTGGTTTAGGATTTATTGATCTTCTTAAAGTAGCAGTTTGGACTACAGTAAAATACAGATTATCCAGATGCCAATTATCTGGATTATTTGCTTACATGTACTACTACAGTGTCCCCTGAAATCTTTACTTATTACAATGTATATGTATCTTTAAATTAAACTAATTTGCTGATCACAATGCCAACATAGAACAAAGTAACAGAAATCAGAAACAATTGAATATAATCTCATACAATAATAATTACAATGGTGTAATGAATAGCTAAATTATTTTTTAAACTAAAAATAAATGTAATTAGGAGAGAAGGAGGGAAAGAGTGAGATACATAGAAAGTTTATTCTTACACCTGATTGTTGCTTGGTGAGTACCACTATGACAATATGTTATTTTTCATGCAGAAATTCCAGACTAATGAAGCATGACTAAAACCTCTGTAATGGTCTGATCCACAGCATTCTGTAGTCTAAGCCAATGTAATTAACTGTTGATCAACGATTGTTGGTGACTTAGCAGGTGATAAAAGTTAATCATTGACTGGTACAGGTGTGAATAAAATCCATGTTAGCCAAGTTTACCTTGATCAGGTCCCTTTAACACTTGTGTTCACAAGACCACACTGTCCATCACACCTACATTATTATAGCCAATGTCTACAAAATGTTAATATTTACTTCATTACTGATACATATATAGTCAAACACCTGCATTATCATAGTCAATGTCTACAAAATGGGAATATATTTACTTCATTACTGATACATATATAGTCAAACACCTGCATTATCATAGTCAGTGTCTACAAAATGTTAATATTTACTTCATTACTTATACATATATAGTCAAACACCTACATTATCATAGCCAATGTCTTCAAAATGGTCTATGTTTTGGTGTTGCACAGGGTTCTGTTCTTGGACCTGTTCTCTTCATTCTATACACTCAGCCGCTCTCAAGTGTCTCACCAATTGTACGCTGATGACACCCAAATATACAAATCGAGCCACCCAACTGAAGTTGATGCTACCATCCAAGGTGTAGAGAGGTGCATTTCTGATGTGAAGTCATGGATGACATGTAACAAGCTGCAGATGAATGATGATAAAACTGAAGCCATTCTGATTACAACACAAAGACTTTCTCATTCACATCCTTTACCTCAAACAATAAATATCAGCAACACCAACATTAAATTCACAGTCAGTATGAAACCTAGGTGTTACTCTAGACAGTGCTCTCTCATTGCACCAACATGTCATGAACATATGCAAGGCTGTATATCTTGAGCTGAGACGCATCAGCTCCATTCGCAATTATCTTTCAGTTGATGCCACTAAAACACTTGTGTGTTCCTTAGTACTTTCAAGACTGGACTATTGTAACTCAATTCTATCTGGTTCATCTCAGTATCTACTCCAGAAACTTCAAACAGTTAAAAACACAGCTGCTCGGATCATTCCTAGAGTACCACGAACAGAGCACACCTCCCCCCTGCTCTGTACCCTACACTGGCTACCCATTCGATCCAGAATCAAACACAAAATTTGGTCTCTATGCTACATTTCACTGACTGGCTCCAGTCCAACATACCTATCTCACCTCACCCATGTGTACACACCAGCAAGATACTTACGCTCCTCTTCCGACACTCGTATTCTCATTATTCCCACTATCAAAATGAAGTCATACGGACAACGTTCTTTTGCATACCAGGGCCCAGCAACGTGGAACGAATTGCCCACTGAACTTAGACACAAAGACACAGTGATCTCATTCAAGAGTGTTCTTAAAACTCACCTATTTCGACTGCAAGAATAGACCTAGAGACTTAATAATCTTTCGTTACCTTACCTATTTTCAGCATGTTTTTGTTTTCTAATTTCATGGTGTTTGTTTTTCGTAATCATATCATTATATATGTTTTTTAGGTGTTATCTAATGTTGTAAAGCGCTTAGAGCTTCTAAAGATTAGGCGCTATACAAAGTCCTCATTATTATTATTATTATTATTATTATACATATATAGTCAAACACCTGCATTATCATAGTCAATGTCTACAAAATGGGAATATATTTACTTCATTACTGATACATATATGGTCAAACACCTGCATTATCATAGTCAATGTCTAAATGGGAATATTTTTACTTCATTACTGATACATATATAGTCAAACACCTGCATTATCATAGTCAATGTCTAAATGGGAATATTTTTACTTCATTACCGATACATATATAGTCAAACACCTGCATTATGATAGTCAATGTCTAAATGGGAATATTTATACTTCATTACTGATACATATGTAGTCAAACACCTGCATTATCATAGTCAATGTCTACAAAATGGGAATATTTGTACTTCATTACTGATACTTATATAGTCAAACACCTACATTATCATAGCCAATGTCTACAAAATGGGAATATATTTACTTCATTACTGATACATATATAGTCAAACACCTGCATCATCATAGTCAATGTCTACAAAATGGGAATATTTGTACTTCATTACTGATACATATATAGTTAAACACCTACATTATCATAGTTAATGTCTACAAAATGGGAATATATTTACTTCATTACTGATACATATATAGTCAAACACCTGCATTATCATAGTCAATGTCAAAATGGGAATATTTGTACTTCATTACTGATACATATATGGTCAAACACCTGCATTATCATAGTCAATGTCTAAATGGGAATATTTTTACTTCATTACTGATACATATATGGTCAAACACCTGCATTATCATAGTCAATGTCTAAATGGGAATATTTGTACTTCATTACTGATACATGTATAGTCAAACACCTGCATTATCATAGTCAATGTCTAAATGGGAATATTTGTACTTCATTACTGATACCTATATAGTCAAACACCTACATTATCATAGCCAATGTCTACAAAATGGGAATATATTTACTTCATTACTGATACTTATATAGTCAAACATATGATTATCAAACCCATTATTCCAGATACTTCCATTCACAGTTCTACTTATTTTAAACAAATTTTATCATCGAGACTACTGATTATCCGGACGAAATCTGTGTCCACCAATGTGTCTGGATAATTGATGTTTTAAATTTACTGTATTTATTTATGCAAGTATGAACTTGTAGAATCTTAAAACCAATTTGTATAATGAATTCAAGTGTGAACATTTTGATAATATTCAGTGGAATTCTCAGACTGTTGTATTTTTGAAATTTTAACAAAAAAGTTTCACTTTCCAAAATAACTATCAGAATGTCTTTCATTTCAAGTGACTTATCTTTATTCCTGGAAATAAAATTTTATCTTTTTGACAATAGATTCTTTGAGTCTGGAGGGATGCGGGAAATAATGCACATCTTATGTAATGCAGGTTTATAGATATGTGATAAATGAGTGATAAGTAATAATGCTGAAAACTCTTGCATGTAAGAGTTCATACTGTACTGAATGATTGCTCCTGCACTTTTTCAAGAAAAAAGAGGAAGGGAAAGTAAATCTGCCCATCTGTACATACATTGTTGATTGTTCACATATCATTTTGCACAACTCCACACCTTAACAGAGAATTATACTTTTGGGAAATGATAGGAATTGTTTTATAGATTTAGTTTCAGACTTGTTCAATGTCTGACTTGCATGTAGTGAGACAGATACTACCTTATGGGAAGATTTTTATAATGTAATATCAAACAGGTACTATAACTGCAACAACAAAAATTTAACTTAGCCAAACTTTGTTTTCTCCTGTTCTAAAGGTTTTTTTTTTTTATTTGACTGTATGCTATATTTATAGAATTGAAGAATTTCCATCTGATCTTTTACTCTGTTGATAGCTCCCTCTTCCTTTAGAAATGCACACACATGGTTCAGATACTCTCTCTTTAATTCTTTTTAAATCAAGCTGTTATCATTGTGAGGTCAGGGTTAATTTAACCTCATCTAGAAGTATCTTTAGGGTGATGTTCCTGTTGATTCAGGCATGATTTCAAATTGTAGCATATGTTATATACAGAATAGAGACTCTCCCATTATTGTCTTATTTGCATGTATAACGTGGGCATCTTCATGCTTGATTTCACACAATTTTTCCCATCCTAGTGAGATGACCTTCTAAATAATGGATTTACAGTTCATCGTCAAAAGTGGAAATTAAATAATTATGGTGTTGGTAAAAGATGTGGCTAGCAGAAAAGATGCATTGCTGGATCTCATGATCAAATTCTGTCATTTAACACCTGGTTGGGCACTGATGCATGAAGGTAGGTTTGGATTACCTGGATTGTGTCCCCTGCTTGCGTGGTGAGTAGGGATCACAGTATCATTGGGATTCTCTACCTTTACACAGCATCTGTTGCAAGGAGGTATGCTTCATTAAACCTCCAATATATTGTCCCAAATCGTGGGAATAAATGTTTTGATTTAAGCTTTTGCATGTGAAGAGGTTATAAAGCTTACATTTTATTTGAAGAAATGAAAACATTTCTAGGGATAGTTTTGAAATGTCCTAATTACAAGTATTCCCTATTGTCCATCTGTCAACCATTCTTTTCAAAATTTGCATGAGGCTTGTAGTATTTCTATAATCTCTTCTCTGCTCCAAACTATATTCAAATAGATTTTGATCTGTGAAAATTAGTAGACCATCATTTATAACAAAACCTTTTGATAAATGCAAAACAATAGAATGTGACGGATCTGATATATTGTCACAGCACTGTTCATAAGTGAACCTATTAAGATTTAAAATGGAAATTGTAGTTTTGTCATGTATACTACAGTTTTGTCATGTATACTATAGTTTTGTCATGTATACTACTATTTGAGGGCAGTACTTAATCTTTTAATCCACTTTGATTTATAGCCACCATCTCTCTGTTTCACATACGCTTAGTCATATCTCCTTTCTGTTGACTTTTATGGTTACCAAATCTACCATATATACTCTCGTATAAGCTGATACCAACTGCAAACTGCACAGACCCAGATCTGCCATCGCATAATGCGCCAGCAGATCTGGGTCTATGCAGTTTGTAAGGACTAATCAGTTGAACAAACAACATAGGTCTATGTTGATCAGGGTTGATCAGGGTCTATGTTGTTTGTATTTGGAGTCGGAATTTATACAAGTATATATAGTAATGTTCAGAAGATAATATGGCAACATCTTGGTTATTGTGGCTTTTTTTTGTTGAACTGTTGTTGCAACCAGTCTCTGCTTCAACCGTTCCATCTTGCCTTACATAGGTCACATGAACTCCTCCACTGTACTCAAGTTAGGTAGTAACCTATTTCAGTACCTTCACTAAAATCAATATTTAGTCTGCTTTCCCAGTATTTCTTTATCACTTCATGGCATGTTTCATAAGCACCAAACTGTATCATTTTTTTCCTCAAATTGACCTGAGACTATGTATTTGCATTCAGGTCAGTATGATCTCTTTTGCCTAACACTAAGTCACATGATTCATTGTGCACTCAAATCCTCAGTCTCACTTGTGGCAATGAGAGAGATTTCACTGATAAAGGGTGATCCCAGATTTTGTAAAAAATAAATATAAAAAAAACATCCTTGCTTTTATTTTTAGTTAAATAATTCAATCAGTATTTAAAGGCTACAAGGAAATAGGTAGAACAGGTAGAACGAACACAAAATCTTGCTGTTGAGAATTTAAATAAGGAAATAGGTAGAACAGGTAGAACGAACACAAAATCTTGCTGTTGAGAATTTTCTTGGTATTTTTTCAGTAATCCATCTCTCCAGCTTCCAATATTTTCAAATACATTCGACAGATATTTGGAAAAGAAAATTAAGCAACAGATGCAAGAATTTGAAATGGTCAGCTTTACAAGGAAACTTTTGATAATAAAATAATCCACACTTTTGCTTTAACTGTATATTCACAAACATGATGAAAAATTCATATAATGCAGTAAAAGTTGTACATGTGGTCAAACTGCTGATATTTTTCCATCCACAAAATACTTACACTGCAGCTTAAGGTACTTGTACATACTGGCTGCAGACAAAAGTAAGGTACTTGTACATACTGGCTGCAGACAAAAGTAAGGTACTTGCACATGCTGGTTGCAGACAAAAGTAAGGTACTTGTACATACTGGCTGCAGACAAAAGTAAGGTACTTGCACATACTGGCTGCAGACAAAAGTAAGATACTTGCACATGCTGGTTGCAGACAAAAGTAAGGTACTTGTACATACTGGCTGCAGACAAAAGTATGGATATTTTGCTAAATTTGTGTAGTCACCCTGAGGCAAGACAGATTCAATTTGGTGTCTTCAGTTGGAAGAGTTCAGGTATGTTTTGGGGCAGTTAAGACAATTTCTGCTGTGTGTTCTTTCAATTAACCTTCCACTCTGTTCAGCCAAATAGGTGTTAAAGTTAATTCATCACTGTGAGGTACATTCATGTAGCTAGGAGTCCAAAACAGTTGATGCAGTTGCATTGAATTCTTGATAAAATATTGAAACTTTGGTGTCTGTGTGCATGTCCATCTATCTGTTTGTCTGTCTGTCCACACTTCATTGTTAAAGTTGCTTATATGGTCAGTTTCTCAAGTACAGTTAGCCATGGAGTCATGTTACTTTGCATGTGGATACATCTTCATGTGTACAACACTAATTTATTAAAAGCTTGAAGGGTAAGCTCAACATGAAGGCTGTGGCCAGTTTCTGTTGGGGCAAAATTTAGGGAGTGCAATGGCACCAGCTACACCTACCAAGGCTTAATAGCATTCATGCAATCAGAAACATTGACATCACTTCATTTACCTCTTAATACAACTGGCACACACTGTGTTGGGTAACATGATTTATTTTTTAATTTACAGAGCAGTTAAATTCCTTCTACAGTATTACACAGCAAACATTTTGCTGACATTTTTTGTAATAGTAAATGAGTTTGATAGGAGTATTCTTACATGTAATATGTCTGTTGTTACATTAAACAACAAACCTATTTTATACATATAAATTACAATGTTATACAAATAAATACCAATACTATACATATAAATTCCAATGTTATACAAATAAATTACAAAGTCATACATATATATTACAATGTCATACATATAAATTACAATGTTATACATATATATTACAATGTTATACATATAAATTACAATGGTATACATATAAATTACAATGTGATACATGTAAATTACTAAGTTATACATATTACATATAAATTGCAATGTTATGCATATAAATTACAATGTTATACATATAAATAACAATGTTTGTTATATATATATATAAAAATTACAATGTTATACGTATAAATTACAATGTTATGCATATTACATATAAATTGCAATGTTATGCATATAAATTACAATTTTATACATATAAATTGCAATGTTATGCATATAAATTACAATGTTATACATATAAATTACAATGTTTGTTATACATATAAGTTGCAATGTTATACATATAAATTACAATGTTATACATATAAATTACAATGTTATACATATAAATTACAATGTTTGTTATACATATAAATTGCAATGTTATACATATAAATTACAATGTTATACATATAAATTACAATGTTATACATATAAATTACAATGTTTGTTATACATATAAATTACAATGTTATACATATAAATTACAATGTTATACATATAAATTACAAGTTATATATATAAATTACAATGTTATACATATAAATTACAAAGTTATACATAAATTACAATGTTATACATGTATTACATATAAATTGCAATGGTATACATATAAATTACAATGTTATACATATAAATTACAATGTTATATATATAAATTACAATGTTTGTTGCACCAAAGACACTCATGATGCATGTAATTTATTTTTTTCTTGTTTGCTTAACATCTCATTAATATACATTATACATGTATATGTAATTTATGGTCCAAAATAGATTCCTTGACCTGATTTGTTGTTGTTCCCTTTTGGATTTTGTCATTTTTAAAGAAGATGAAATGGAAGGAATGCATTTGTATTGGCAGACTTGCACTACCGTATATAATTGCTTATAAGTCAAGTGCAACTGCAAACTGCAGAGACCCAGATGTGCTGTCACATGATGCACTGGCAGATCACTATCGATGTTATTTTCAGTTAGAGTTGACTTATAAGTGAGTATAAATGGTATCTTGTTTTAAATACACTTTAATTTGCAAGGATTTGTCTATGTGCACCTTTGTTCCATTTGTTGTTGACTAAAGAAAGAATCAACTTTGTCAGCACTTCATGTGTGCTTCTGTGTTCTAAAGTTCTATTCCCTAAAAATATCCTCCTATTTTTGACCCCAAATATACCTCATGCAAAAATATAAATTCCACTAGAAATATTGGCTTTTCATATGGTTTTAACAGGCAGCCCCTAATATCACTAAAATTTTGTTACAGGCAGTTAAAAGGATGGAAATTAATTTATAAACTTAACAATTTTATTTTAGGAAAATCCTTTCTTTGTCTATAAGTTGACAAAACCCCGATATTTTTGGAAATCTTCAATTTTCAATTTGAAAATGAGCAAAACCTTTTAGAAAATTCTAGATTTAACAATTTATTTTAAGTCCATAATGTTAGACATGGGAAGGTTTCAACATCATTACAGCTATGAAAGTTATAATAATAATTTTTTAAAAATAATAACAAGAGTTTGGTGACAATGGGACCTAGAACTGAAATATCAAGTTTTAGCAAATTTGGCATTTTTTTTTTTTTTTAAAGTTATGAAAGTCACATTTATGTACAGTATGTAAGACTTTAAAAGTAATTTGCACAGACAAAATATCAGTAAATTCTAACAAATGATTAAATGCTTTACAAAGATAGAAACTTAAGTCATAATTTTACCAATCTACTTGCAATATGAGTTGATTACAGTGGAAATATTTAGAGTAAGCTGTACGTGTGTAAATACATCTCAAATTTCATACCCACTTTTATTGCACAAGCTCTTGGATCATGAAATAAGTATTTTTGGAAACGGGGAATTATCTTTGAGGTTTTTGTTGACAAATCAGCCCATTATTATTTTGTTTGTTTGTTCACTTATTTATTTATATTTAATATTGATTTATCCTTAGGCTAATGACTTGCATCCAGCTGATATTAATGGTAAGGCTGACCCCTACTTGGTGATTCGCTTGGGAGGGACCACAATCAACGACAAAGAGAATTACATCTCTAAACAACTCAACCCAGTTTTTGGAAAGTAAGTACCATGTTATATATTCACAATTCAGTCATGCTGTCACATACTGTTGTTCAGCTTTCTGAGCTATCTGTGATGAGAATCCCTCCTTCCAAGATGTTCAGTATCTGGTCCTGGACTCTTACAATATATACTTGCGTATAAGCCAAGTCCAATAATGCACTGGCAGATCAGGGTCTATGTTGTTTGTTCTCCTGATTAGTCCTTACAAACTGTATATTATGCGGCACATTATGCGATGGCAGATCTGGGTCTATGCAGTTTGCAGTTGGTATCGGGTTAAACATGAGTATATACGGTAGTTTTCAAACTTTGATCTGCAGTTTTCCATTTACTGGACTTTTGGGGTGTATTTATTTTCAGAAATATGGTTCTGGACTTTCATTTTCAAAATCCTACAAAGAGTTCTGGTGTTTTTATGCCCCCTCTGTGATAGCAGAAGGGGCTTTATTGGTTTGCTGCTGATGTTTGTAAATCTGTATGTCTATCCTTCTGTCCCTCTTTTCATCAGTTCACACTTCTTGTAACCACCAAAGGTCAGCAACCCTTTCACATAATTAGACGCCATTTGCTAGGTAAATTGCCTATGACACATAGATGTGTCTTTTAAAGGCTTCATCTTTTCAGGTCCAAATATACAGACTTATTGACCCTTTTTGATCAATATTACATCTCCCCTGCAGCAGATCCTTGTAACCAGAATAGCTCAAAAAACATTCAACATATTTTGATGCAATTTGGTATGAATATTGTCTAAAAGACCTAGATGTGCCTTCTATTGGTTTTGTCTCTTCAATTCCATTTTTTAATAGAGCTATGGCACCTTGTCGATTAACGTCACATTTTCAAATGGAATGTTGCTTGTAACCTTCGCAGCTCAACAACTATTCAACACACATGTATTAAATTCTGATGCAATTTGGAATGAGAATTTACTGACAGACCCAGATGTGCCTTTTGTGGGTTTTGTTTTGTCATCTCCAATTATTTATAGCATTATGGCCTTTGACAATTAACATAATATCTTCATATGGGATGTTGCTTGCAACCAGCATAGCTCAAGAACCATTCAACATATTCTGGTGCAATTTGGTATGAACATTGTCTCATAGACTTATATGTGCCTTGCATGGGTTTAGTCTTGTCAACATTGTCTCATAGACATATGTGTGCCTTGCATGGGTTTAGTCTTGTCAACATTGTCTCATAGACTTATATGTGCCTTGTATGGGTTTAGTCTTGTCAACATTGTCTCATAGACATATGTGTGCCTTGCATGGGTTTAGTCTTGTCAACATTGTCTCATAGACTTATGTGTGCTTTGTTGGGTTTAGTCTTGTCAACATTGTCTCATAGACATATGTGTGCCTTGTATGGGCTTAGTCTTGTCTACTCCATGCTGGAAAGAGCTATGCCTCTTGTCAAGCATATTCTTGTCTTCACATAGATTGTTTCTTGCAGTCAGCATAGTTCAAGAACCATTCAACATATTCGGATTGAATTTGGTTAGAATATTTTCTTTTTGACCGAGATGTAAATTTTATGGATTTTATTTTGTCTGCACCATTTTGGACAGAGTTATGGCCCTTGCCAATCAACTTCATATCTTTATATGGGATGTTGGTTGTAACCAGCATAGCTCAAGAACCATTCAACCATATTCTGATGCAATTTGATGTTAGTTTTGTTTCAGAGACCTATGTGTCTTGTCTAGTCCATTTTGGACAGAGTTATGGCCCTTGTTGATCAACTTCATATCTTTATCTTTACATGGGATGTTGCTTGTATTTATGAGACTTTGAAGGAGTTGGATTTCAAGGATTCCACATCATGATTTAGAAGAGTCATGGCCCCTGAATGCCCATCTTCTCCTGACTTTGGTTTCCCAACACAAGTTTTCTGTTGAAGGCCGTACAGAGCAAATATTAGTGAGCAGAGTTCCTTTGCAATGTACCCATTGCTAATAGTTCTCAGGATCTATTCTAGAACTGAAAATTTAGGGGGAAAATTCTCCCCTCCATTGGAAAAAAGGGAAGAATTTTCAGAATATAGGAGGGATTTGACATAGAAATAATGGTAGGGATTGAAAATGTGATGCACGATTTTCGCTCATTTGGTTGATTTTTCAGCACAATGTTTTAGAAATTAGCATGAATCCTGCAATTGCACATTTTAGAATAGAATCTGGCTGTAAGTTCAGATTTTTCTACATCTTTAAATTTTGTTGGTCTGCAGTGGGATCATCAACACAGATCTAGTCCTTTGTCTTTGTCTTTTTTTTTTTTTTTTTTTTTTTTTTGAAGATTGCCTTTGAGAGAGGGTAGAAAGACTTTACCTTTTCATTCTGCTCCCTCTGACTTTGAACCAAAATGTCTGGGGTTGTTGATTTAAAGAGTACAAATAACATAAAAAAATTAAACAACAATTTTATGAGACTGAAGTATACATGGTACAAGTTATTATATGATTATGTATGAAACAGGCCTCTGCAATTTGGCCTGTGTCGAATAAATAATAGCAGAAATTAAAGCATAATTTCATGAGGCTGCGGTATGGCATAAATCATTCTGTAATTATACTTGATGTCTTAAACTTGATGATGTGACAAGGATAAAGACCAAAGCATTCACTTTCATTCATCAAAACAATTAATTTTGGTCCTGCTCCAGAGTTTTGTACTTTTGCACAGGGTTAAAAGTCTAAAGAGAAGGTATTCCACAGGTTTTCCCCTTTGGTAATCCTGGTTATAAAAAAGGAATGTGTATGTCTTAGAGTGTAAAGAACCTACAATTTTTGTTTATTTTAATATCTGAGTGATGGGGGTTGATTTGGGTTGGAGAGTACACAGCTAGGTCTTACTTCTGATGTGCATCTCTTAGAAAATTGCTAGCCCTGCATGACCATTTCCATTTCTGAACCTAAGAGGTAAATTAGATAAAAAGAAAACAAGCAGATAACTTATTTTAGTTTTTTTTTATATATATATATTTTAAAATTTCATAAATGTACTTTCAGAAAATAGTAATGTCTACACTGTTAGAATATATGTCTATATTTTAAGAAGAGGCAATATTACTGTGATTTGTGTTAAGTTCATTTTTACAGAAGCCGTGATTTTCATAAGCTGTTTGCTTCAGAAAGCACGTGGCGTTCCTAATAGTGATATTAAAAATAAATGCCAACCCAAGTAGGTGAAAGACGTACATCATATATACTCACGTATAATCCGATACATACATGTGATTCTACCGGTGGTAGGCCAAAAATACCATTTGAAAGACTGTCTACCGCACATACCATTTAGTAGCTAAAATCTACTGCTTTTAAAAATTAAAAGAATTATATATAAAAAAAAGTTTTAAAAAAATTATTTAAAAAAACTCAAACACATTATTTTTACACATTCTATCAACACATTAGAGAAACCAACCAGAACCATTCTACTGGGAACCGGAAGTGTTCCACCAGTACAACGACTGCTGCGATGATACGTGGCAGAGCAATAGGATTAGAATTGTTAATTGTTGGAATTTTAGGGGTTTAAGGCCAAGTGCAAGATGGGTTTTTTTCGAGGTGTTATAAGTATTAAAGGAATAAAAGGTGGTCCATGATGTCTTCTGAGCCTTTGATGAAAATCGGCAGACCCTTACCAGAGGCGAGATAAAATGAAGAGACTGACCATAAACAATGATTTCGGCAGAGACACTAGAGTAAGTATTTTGATTTTTGTCTTGTTTAATTGTTATTGTATTGTTGAATATGTTTTAAGAGGACAGCTCTTACATGTTTTGTTCAATTCATGTCAAAATGCCGAAACGTGTGCTTTATCCCAATGCTAAGAAACCACCTGCTAAGAAATATTACAAGTTCAACAATGCTTGGATATCAGAGTTTAATTGTGTGCAGGCAAGTAGCAAAGGCCCTGAGTTTGCATTGTGTGCTTGTAAGGTATGCATCTTTTGTCTTTCATAAACTATTTAAAGTTTTCATGCACATAAATTAAGTTCAAGACCTAGGTAAAATATATCAGTTAAAATATATTACAAGATAATTAATTTTCAAGTTTGGATAAATTATTCATAAAGAATAAACACATCATGTATTTTTTAAATTTATTTTTTCATTTTTATTTCAAGTCTAAATCAATCTTTATTTTTTTTATTTACAGTGGTGAAACTTGCCAACAGATTTTTGGGATCTGAGCCATAAAGAGAAAGAAGCCTTTGAGGATGAGGCTGAGGAATACATCCCAAGTCCAAGTCAAGAACTTCCTCCTCGGGGTGAACATAGCTTTGATGAGTATTCGAAAGTAGTCAGCAACCATACAAAATCAGCAACAGGAAAACTGAATTTAGAACTTCTTTGCAGGCTGAATGTTCTACAGAGAGGACATTCTCCATTCTTTGCAAAATACAAAGTGATTCAAGGGAAATCTGGACCAGAGAACTATTGAGAGCCTGTTAAGTGTGAAGTTTAATTATCACAATGAATGTCATTAGTGGTTAGTAGACAGTGATCTTGTGAAGGAAACTAAAAATGCTATTGGATTTTATAAAAGAAAAATCTTTGCAGGAACTATCAGATAAACAACTTTTCCTTTTTCGTTATTTTACTGTATACAGACTCATATTAATTAATTATTATTGTAACATTTTCCATCAAAATCTGAATCTGATTCATGTTCAAACTTGCTGTTTTATTATAGTATGACGAGAATACACATTATGGCACACACAAAAAAAAGTACTTGTTTTGTTTTTCATCCCCTTGAAACGTAAAATTTATGCTGATGAAAAATCTACTGGTTTAGAGGCCAATCTACTGATAAAAATTTGTAAATCTACTTGTTTGAAATCCTGGTTCTGTCACATGTATGCTGATACCAACTGCAAACTGCATAGACACAAATCTGCCGTCGCATAATGCACTGGCAGATCTGGGTCTATGCACTTTGTAAGGACTAATCAGTAGAACAAACAACATAGACCCTGATCTGCTGGTGCATTATGCAACTGCAGATCAGGGTCTATGTAAACAGCATTTTGACCCAACGTATACACAAGTATATATGGTAGGTGTATGTTAACTTTCTCTACATTGTGAAAGTTGTAGCGCTAACAGTTTTGCCCTGTCCTTTACCCTCTTTCAGCAGTACCCCAAAACACTAGAGCAGAACCTTTTGTCCAGTTGATAATGAAGGTACAGAGAAATTAAGGTCACTATGGCCTACATTTGAAATTAGATCAGAATGTGACTTTTGGAAGAAGAGCATAATGCTGCACATCAGGAAACAAATGCCCTCTTTGTTTACGTTTTTTTAAAGATGAAAAGGGAGCATTTTTGTGATCTTATTGCAGCCAGTAAAAATTGGAAAAAAAAATACTTAAGTACGTCATAAAATACAATTTAATGTTACAGACAAGAGCTTTTCATTTGCATAATCCTTTTAAGAACTATTCACATATTTTCGCATAATGATATTGAAGTCAGTTTAAACTTTGAACCAATTATTTTGTCTGAGTTTGGAAGTGGATATTTCATTCAATCAAGTGATTAATATTTTGTGGACAATGGCAATGGAAGATTTTGTGCATCTAGGGAGGTAATTTTATTTCACAGTCAGAGAACTGTTTGAAAAAACATGCACAAGTAATGTTCACATACCTTGTAAAATATCCCTCCCAAGGGAGGACAAATCACTTATCTTAATCAAAATGAAAACATTCTATAGAATCGTCATAGTTTTAGTGCATTTCTAAATCATATGAGTGAGCAATATGATTGTTTCTAATAAATTCCATTCAGTTGAAGGAATAAAGCATTTTGAAGCTTGACTGTTTCATATTACATCACATGTACATCGACAAATGTATCAAGTATCGAGATAACCATTAGTAACAAAGCCAAATTTGATGTCTGTGCGTTGGGGTATGCGAGAATGTCTGATTTACCATTTAAGAATCATAAAATATTTACACACTTCTGGTTTTGTTATTTGATTATAGCAAAATGCCATTTCTAGCTGTTGATGTAATAATTGCATATTTTGATGATAAATTCTGTTTTAACTGTCATAGTGCTTCAGTTCTTTTCACACAATTTGTCATCACATTGTTTGGCCCAGTTAGAGAAAAAGAAAAACTACATTCAACCACGAATAATTTTTTTTTTCATAATTATTTGCTGATTGTTAGATAAGGAAACATTTAATTTTCTTCAATAAAAGTCAGACAACGCGAGTAGAATTTACTGAATTCATTCACTTTGAGAAATAGGACCAAGGTGCAAAACAAGTGATACAAATTGAGTACATGTACCATTTATACCAGAAGATTAGTGCCACAGGCTTACTTTAAGAAACAGTTTATTTTTACCACCATTTTATACATATTTTTGGAAAAGTTGAATGAATTGTGGTGAGAACATTTGATTTTCTAATTATGGGGGAGAGTTATGTTTGAACAAAAATTGTACAAAGTTGGAATGAAAACCTTATTATTTGATTAAATATATGATGGATGAAGGCTACAGAAGTTAACTTTAAGATATGCACTTCTAAATTTCAGTAAAGCACCAAAAGTTGCTACAAATTTTCATGTTTTAGCAACATTACTTTTTTACCATCTTAATAATTGCAGAATATTTGTGACATACAGTTTTTGAGAAATGTTTCATAAACTTAGTTTTCTTACTTAATTCACAAAAAAGTCATACTTTTTAATATTTTTAAACAGTGTAAAAAAGGAGTGTGCTTGAAAACAATTTTTACACTGCATTGAGAGTATGCGTGAATAAGAATAGTATAAGATGAGAAATTCTCTATTTTAAAGGTTACAAAAAATACAAATGTCATCAAGGTATGATGAATGTATTTTTTTCTTGCAATTTGAAATGCCAAAATTGCAGTAATAATGACAATATTAAAATGAATCCAAACATTCAATCAAAAATGTTTACAAATTCAATAAGGATGTGATCAGTCATACCCTTCATGACAATGCCAGTTAAAGAGCATTTAGATTTTATCAAAGTATCAAGCAGAAATTATTCATTGTCAATTGATTGGAACTAAGAAAAAGAAGGCCTGTATGGGTGGGCCGGTGTTTTGGGCCACATTGTTCTTAACTATTGTTTGTTATATTAGTATGACTAAGTAAACATTGAAAGAATTCCAACAAGGTTGGTAGCATTGCAACTTGGGGAATAAATAATTGTAAATATAATTGGCCATTAAGTATGTGGTATTTTATTCAATTCTTTTAGTCATTGAGAATAATTTTTTCTAAGCAGATGGTAATTTTACATCAAGTCTTTGAAGCCTACATTTCTTTTCATCTCTTAATCACAAATTTTTATTTATTTATTACAACATATTACCAATATTCATTCATACTTGTCAAAGAATGTCACATGTCAGCTTCCAGTTATATATTTTTTTTCAAGACAATCAAAACTGAGAAAATATGTGTGATAGGATAGTGAAGTCTTACATTACCTTTCAGCTATAGCACTCCCTCACTCTAGGGTCCCTCATTATAACACATCTCCTATTATAAGGCAGGTATGGTCATGGGTCCCATTTTATTATGTAGTTGTAAAATTATGTGTATACTATACTTCATTATAAGGTGTCTTCACTATAAGGTTGTATACTCAGTGGCTTCCAAGGTTGTATACTCAGTGGCTTCCAAGGACACTATGATAATAAGGGAGTCCTGTATAATGTACTTCATTATAAGGTTGTGTATTCAGTGGTTTCCATGGACACAATGATAATAAGAGAGTACTGTATAATGTACTTCACTATAAGGTTGTGTATTCAGTGGTTTCCATGGACACAATGATAATAAGGGAGTACTGTATAATGTACTTCACTATAAGGTTGTGTATTCAGTGGTTTCCATGGACACTATGATAATAAGAGAGTATTGTATAATGTACTTCATTATAAGGTTGCTTCACTATAAGGTTGTGTATTCAGTGGTTTCCATGGACACAATGATAATAAGGGAGTACTGTATAATGTACTTCATTATAAGGTTGCTTCACTATAAGGTTGTGTATTCAGTGGTTTCCATGGACACAATGATAATAAGGGAGTACTGTATAATGTACTTCATTATAAGGTTGCTTTACTATAAGGTTGTGTATTCAGTGGTTTCCATGGACACTATGATAATAAGGGAGTACTGTATAATGTACTTCATTATAAGGTTGCTTCACTATAAGGTTGTGTATTCAGTGGTTTCCATGGACACAATGATAATAAGGGAGTATTGTATAATGTACTTCATTATAAGGTTGCTTCATTATAAGGTTGTGTATTCAGTGGTTTCCATGGACACAATGATAATAAGGGAGTATTGTATAATGTACTTCATAATAATGTGGCTTCATCTTAAGGTTGCATACTCAGCAGCTTCCATGGACAGCATGATAATGAGTACTGTATTTCTTTGCATCAGTGTTTATTGTTAACGTTTATAAGTCAGTTTCCACAACTTAGTTTTGATCAGCATATGGTTTTATTTATTTTTTTACTCTAGAAGATGGGACTCCAAATGGTTGTTCCATAGTGTCTTATACTTCCAAGACATCTCTCCAAGGCCTGGAGGTTCCATATTGTCTCATATTTTCAAGGCATCTCTCCAAGGCCTCAAGATTCTATAGTGTCTCATATTTCCAAGGCATCTCTCCAAGGCCTGGGGGTTTTCATATTGTCTAATATTTCCAAGGCATCTCTCCAAGGCCTGGAGGTTCCATTGTGTCTTATATTTCCAAGGCATCTCTCCAAAGCCTGGAGGTTCTATAGTGTCTCATATGTCCAAGGCATCTCTCCAAGGCCTGAAGGTTCCGTATTGTCTCATATTTCCAAGGCATCTCTCCAAGGCCTGGAGGGTCTATAGTGTCTCATATTTCCAAAGCATCTTTCTAAGGCCTGGAGGTTCCATAGTGTCTCATATTTCCAAGGCATCTCTCCAAGGCCTGAAGGTTCTATAGTGTCTCATATTTCCAAAGCATCTCTCCAAGGCCTGGAGGTTCCATAGTGTCTCATAATTCCAGTGCATCACATCAAGGTCTATAGGTTCCATAGTGTCTCATATTTTCAAGGCATCTTTCCAAGGCCTGGAGGTTCTGTAGTGTCTCATATTTCCAAAGAATCTCTCCAAGGCCTGAAGGTTCCATATTGTCTCATATTTTCAAGGCATCTCTCCAAGGCCTCAAGATTCTATATTGTCTCATATTTCCAAGGCATCTCTCCAAGGCCTGAAGGTTCTATAGTGTCTCATATTTCCAAGGCATCTCTCCAAGGCCTGGAGGTTCTATAGTGTCTCATATTTCCAAGGCACCTCTCCAAGGCCTGAAGGTTCTATAGTGTCTCATATTTCCAAGGCATCTCTCCAAGGCCTGGAGGTTCCATAGTGTCTCATATTTCCAGGTTTTCGTTGTGTTTATATGATCTTGTTGTTATGCCTCCATTGCTTAGCACAATTAAGCAAAATTAACTTGAGCAGGACAAATTAAAGTTAGTAGGCTTAATTTTATTTATATATAGATGACCTTAAGGTAAACAAATGAAATTTGATTGAATTTTTTAAAAATATATATGTAGATTACCTGGTTAGATTTTCATGCTGTTAAAAGTCAATTTTTCATTTTATTTCAACACATTTTTAACTTGTCTGATTTAAATACTTTTTAATTCACTGAACAAAAACCACTTGAGGTAGACATCTGAAATTTAGAAAGTTTATTTGTATTTATATGTAGATGACATCGTAAGATTTGCAGGTCATTGCACTAATTGTTCTTTCCTTTTGATATATTTCTTGTAAAAACCATGTCAAAGTATTAAAAATTATTTGCAGAGAATTATTGCTAAAAAAAACTTGACCACATTTTCAATTCTGAATATTTTGAATCTAGTTGATAAATTTGATCAGATAGAGTTTGATAGTTGCTGGTATTGCCATTTTCAAGTCTTTGGTTCTTTTTATGTTATTACATGTATGTGCATTACTTTAGACATTTCATATATTCAATGCCATTACTCACAAATTATTGTAAAATGTATATTTTGTACTATTGTAGCTTTTAATTTAAAAAAAAATATTATAACCCAATATGCTTTCCTCCTGAAACACTTTCAAATTTACTTACTTAGAGCAAGAAATCCATGACCTTGAAAAAAAATCCTGAGAAACTTAGTAGTTGATCCAAGCTGATCAGATGGTGGGACTCAAACCTGCAACCTTCTGGTCATGTGTCGAATGCCTTACCCACTGAGCCACTGCAGCTCACTTGTGTGCAGATCTCAATGGTTATGACTCAAGGGGCAGGACCCAAGGGGGACAGACTCAGGAATCCATGCTAATGTAACAGATTCATTTCCCTTGTAATGCTAAGTATATATAATTAAAGGGTGGGGCTATGAACAGCTTCTAAGTTATGAATTATGGCCAAATCTCTAGTGGCTGGGAGAGATCAAGGGGACAATGATTGTTATATAAATGACTTGTTCTTTTTATGCTGAGAAAGTGACAAAAAGAGAAATCACATGAACAGTAATAAACAATATAGCAGCTTTGTGCTTCAAGCTTTTCTGTCCCCACTATAGTTTTATTACGTGTGTAAATGTTCATTCATAAGCTGACATATGTCAACTAAAAAGATGAGCAATATCAGGCCCACTTGGGCCTCTTGTTTATAGAATATTTTTACCTTTTGCACAAAATTAAACAACTACATAATATAGACAAATTAAATTTGATAAGATTGTTTGCACACATATTTAAATAATCTCTTTATATTTTCAGACTATTACAGCAATTTTTTTCGATTTTGTACACATTTTTTTATATAGACTTTTTTTTGCGAAGAAATTTTGTTAGCATGATTAAGAAAACCTGTTTGAGGAGAACAACTGAAATTTGGTAGGCGTGTTTGTGTGCAGATATATATGACCTGATTAAATTTTCATGCCATTATAGCAATTCTATATATTTTTCTTGGACTAAGACTTTTTGGTCTGCAGTGGTGGCATACCTGGGGATAGTTATAGTATGATTCTGTAGTCTAAGAAGTAATTCTTAACCATGGATAATCCCCCAGTCAGTGTTGTGCAAGCATTCAGCAATATATATATATATATATATATATATATATATATATATATATATATATATATATATATATATATATATATATATATATATATATATATATATATATATATATATCAGTTGGCAATACAAAGGAAATTGTTTTAAATTATTTTTAATGAATTACAGAAACTAACATAGTTTTTACCTGAGTGGCATTTTATTGATGGCCACCAATTGTCTAAAAAATGGCCTATAATTTGATAGGATCTGTAACCATACTTGCATTATAAGTGGGGCAGCAGTATACTGAAAGACTTTATAATGAGGGACCAGTGTACAATTTTGATAGGATATGTAACAATACCCTCATTATAAGTGGGACATCAGTATACTGAGGGACATTATAATGAGGGATCATCATACAACCTCATAACTTAAAGCATCCAGGGAAAATTCTTTTGGACACTAACATCTGTTTGAATCCCATTAAACATGTACATGCAAATAACAATATTTTAGTTGTGTCAAAAGTTACTGTTATTTTACTTTCTTCATTAATATATGCAAATCAACAAGCTATTGCTTTATATACATACTTTTCCTAAAATACAGCATATTTTATAATTTTTATTCTTTGGACAAATATTGTAGCTAATTTATATTCCTCAGTAAATATACCAAACGGTGTTATGCTAGTGTATATTCTAGCTAAATTGGCATTGCAAACATTAAAATTTAATTTACTTCAATCTTTGTCTCCTTTTTACTAACTTAAAACAAAAACATAAGTCCATCAGCCTGTCAATTAGCATTATAAATCAGAAAGTAGACAAGTTATGGATTTTCTCAAAATTAAGTAATTTCTGGCTTCAAACTTTTTATGATGAATTTAATAAAACCTGACAGGTGTAAGAAGAGAACATGATTTTCTCACATTAGTTTGACTCTTTCGATGTACAATACTATACTTTTCTAACAAAATATTTTTTATAATTCAAAACATTAAATAAATCCAAATGGATAAAAAAGAGATGTTAAGATCCTGAAAAAAATTCCTGAGTTATGATTCTAACAACTATTTTCTCTTTAATTTTCTAGTCTTGTGCTATGGATCTGTTTTCAATCCCAATTTTTTAAAACACAGAGTTACATTAAATCATAAAATTTTGTGCAAGTATAAACCATGTGCTAATTTAGTGAGAACATTAAATTTTCAACAATATTTTTGCGGTATAGATTATCATGCAACATAATGTACATTATATTAGTCATTAATTCACAACAAAATGTATGTTTTATATATGCCACATTTACCAAATATGCAGAAATTTAGTTATACTATAAAATTATGATTTATTGTCTCACAGCATAAAAAATTCTCTTAACACTTATAAGCTGAACTATAATACCTATTAGATCTTCAGAGAGTATTCATTTACTTAATCAAAACTAATTTTCCTGGATTTTATTTCCAATATATTTGTTCTCCAAAACCATAACCACTATGTTTACATACAGAGTAATACAAATCCTATAGGTTTTAGGTATAGAAATTTTTTATATAAATCAATAACTTCATGAATGAGTATATTTAGTAATTGTTTGGCAGTGTAAAGTTTATTAAATTAAATCATATTTCAAATATAAATTGATCATTTTAGATACAAGATACACAAAATTCATTTGTTGAGCTTTTTCTTTGTTCTGATTCTACCCCATTCTTTTAGTGTCTTGAAGCAAAACACTAGATTATGGGAAACCAACTGGAGAGTAATAAACTTAACAATAATTTACCAAGTCTGAAAACATTACTTAACATTTTATAATTATCATTTAAAAGCTTGAATATGGGCCATTCTTTACAACAATAAAGCATGACAGATTTATTCAGTAAAGCGGCCAGATAAATACCAGCCTTATGATGGACCCCACAAGATCGGATAATGTTTTGTCAGTGCGGATCTTTGTTGCAAGATTAGTTTGCAAAAGCAATTGTTTGCAAGCGATGACCCGTTGTATCTTTGTCTCAGGGATCATTCACGATGGGGGACTCATTGTCGAGTTTGATGTGAACCTTTTACAGCTGTGCAGGGGGATGACCTCAAAGGGTATTGACAAAATATGTCTCATATCTCCATGCCATTTAATTGCTAATAGTCAGGAACGCCTTATCCAAAGTAAAAATTGTCTATTTCATCCTGATAGCATTCCTTGATACAACTTTACTTTGTTTCAGTGTATTCTGGACGATTAGCAGATAAAATCATTTGAAAGTGAGAAAATTACTGGTAAAATGTAAAGATGTGTATCACACAAGAAAATGTTATGAATGAATTCATTTGGAAAGCAAATCTTTGACATACCTCTTCCAAAATAAGTTTTTCTGAGAATGAAAAAAAATGTCATATTCAGATTTAGAAAGACAAACTACCAGTATTATTATTTTTTACAAAGGTTTTTATTTCATTGTTTTATTTTGCCCATTAAGCAGGACAATAAAACACCATTTGTAAATTTTAATTTCCTTCCAAATTAAAGAAATTATAAATGAATACAAATCTTGTCTGCTTTTTATTTCACTAAGTTTTATTTTAAATTTGAACCTGCATTATTTACTTCAAGAGTGGTTGCAATTAACTTCTACAAAAGTAACTACAACTTATTTGTTAGAAGAAGAAAGTAATGACCTTAAGAAAATCCTCATTTTTACTTGTCCACCACAACTAAAGTACAGGATCTAAAGATTACTTCCTCACATTCAGTATTGATAAGAATAATTGAAAATGTATCTTTTTATTCTGAACATGTTGTTCCCAGTGGTGTTATTTGTATTAATTTTTCTTCAAGTGTATTGAAAGCTGTTTGTTCTTTTATTTGAAAAAGAAGTTAATAAATAATATATTTCCATACCTACTTCTTCCTTTTTATTATTCATCAGATAGATAGATACCTGTCTCTATACCTACCTACTTACCTGGAAGAAGTATACAATTTATTGGGATATCATCAGGGTTCAATCTAGGATTCAGGGATATGTGGACATTGGCCCCTTCATATTTTCTAAAATGGCCAGGTCACATTTTGATGAGCCAATATTTTACATGTTTTTTTGTTGGTTTTTTATATATATTTTTTAATTTTAAAAAAATGCTATTGTGTTCTTTAGTAATTTCACACTATGTAATTCCTAATATTGAATGTAAATAAATCAACATGTAACATTCTTTCTTAATTTGAATCAAATCTTTGTGTGATATTATCTACACTCTTCCCATATTCAGTGAATAGAACTATCCACCATTTATTAGTATGTCACAGCAAAATCATATGTTTATGATGGATTGCCTATGCAAAAATAGTCAGGCCTAATGCAAAGAAGTCAGAAAGTTTCCCCAATTTTTATATTGAATGAAATTTCCTTATGGTGTTTTACTCTTGAATCAGTCAGTATGCTGTGGTCATTACTTGCTGATGTGCTCTTTTATTTAGATATGTTTTTAATAGCAACCTGAATCCATTTTACAAAGCAACATCTAATGATATGTAAATGGTAATAAGTTCACGTATATCTTGTTGCGACTCTATGGTCTAAGAAAAATGAAACAGAAAGAAAGTGAAACCAACAAATCAAGTAAAAATCAACAAGCAATTTATTACTAGATAATTCAAATGAAAAATCAAAAAGTCACTTACAGTAATGTGTTTTGAAATCCTAATAATCCAATAAGAATGATTGTTCTAATCACAAGTCCTAAATATAGAATGTTCCGAATTCACGGCTGTGTCCTTGAATGTTATGATGTGCTAATGGTCTCCAAAGTCCTGATGTACTAGTAATTTGATGTGCTGATGTCAAAATGAAGTATTCCAAAATCTCTGAATAAGTTCACATAAATTCCAAAATCATCAATTAAAAATCCAAAATCCAAAAGTTTATGAGCACTGTTATAATCCAATGAATATTTAAAATAATTCCTCTCTTAGAATTTGGAATGAATTTTCACAACTGTAATAGCTCTTTACAAGACTGATGGTAATGTCAAAACTGAATAAATGTCCACCAAACATGGTATATATAAAGATTGGTCACATGACAGAATGTTCTAGAATGTGTGTCATCTTAATGGAATTTTACTTGTAAACAAAAATTCAACCTTGACCTTCAAAATTGAGAAAACATATTGATCAAAACAACCTAATTCAAGGACACTAGTTAAACATGTTTTTCATGATAAACATTAAGACTTAAGCAAATATTAAAGTGAAGAAACATTTATAATTTCCTAAAATATTTATAATATTATATAAACATCATACATAACACCTCCCCTCATAAAGAAAAAGAAAGATTTATGTAATAAAGCTTTCTTTTGAATATACATCTAATACTATAATAACCAAAATTACATAAGAACATGTTTTACGATACTGGACTTAATTACATCAAGCAATATTACATTTCTAGGCACGTGAGAGTGCATCTGCAATCACATTGTCTTTTCCCCTGATGTGTCTGATGTCAATGTTATATTCCTGCAATATCAAACTCCATCTCAACAATCTCCGATTTTTATCTTTCATTTTGTTGATGAAAGTAAGGGGATTGTGATCACTGTACACAATAATTGGAGAAAGAGCTGAGGTGACATACACTTCAAAATGCTGTAAAGCCAATATCAAAGCCAAACATTCCTTCTCAATTGTGGAATAATTCTTCTGGTGCTTGTTTAGTTTTTTAGAAAAATAACACACAGGGTGATCCACACCACTTTTGTCTTCCTGAATCAATACTCCACCAACCCCTACATCACTTGCATCAACAGATAATTTAAGTGATTGGCTGAAATTTGGTGCAGAAAGAACTGGTGCACTCTTAAGCATGGCCTTTAACTTGTCAAAAGATTCCTGACACTTGTCAGACCAATGAAATTTGGTTTTCTTACTCAATAAACTTGTCAAAGGTTCAGCAATTTTGGAAAAATTGGAACAAAATTTCCAATAATATCCAGCCATACCTAGAAATCGCATCAGTTGCTTTTTACAAATTGGAACTTGAAATTCAGAGATAGCTTTGACCTTAGCTTCTATAGGTTTAACTTGACCTTGTCCCATAATATGTCCTAAAAATGTGATACAAGCATGGCAAAACTCACTTTTGCTCAAATTAATTGTCAGATTCGCATCACTGAGTCGATCGAAGAATTTTCGAATGGTTTCCAAATGATCTTCCCAGGTGTTGTTGTAGATAATGACGTCATCGATATAAGCGTCACAATTATCAAGACCAAATGTTGTCATGTTCATCAGACGTTGAAACGTTGCAGGCGAATTTTTCATTCCAAATGGCATGACTTTATATTGATAAAGTCCATCTGGAGTTACAAATGCTGAAATTTCTTTTGCCCTTTCCGTCAGTGGAATTTGCCAGAATCCTTTTAAAAGGTCAAACTTGGTGACATATTTAGCATTTCCAATTTTATCAATGCAATCGTCCATTCTTGGGATTGGAAATGAATCAGTTTTGGTGACACTGTTGACTTTTCTATAGTCAGTATACATACGGAATGTATTATCTGGCTTGGGAACAAGAATACATGGTGAACTCCAGTTACTTTTACTTGGTTCTATGAAATCATTCTCCAGTAAATACTGAATTTCTTTCTTCAGATAGTTCTGTTTGAGAGGATTCATCCTATAAGGATGCTGTTTCACAGGTGCAGAATCTACAATGTCAACGTCATGATAAATTTTACTTGTTCGTGTGTTAACATCAGGAAACAAGTGCTCATATTCTTGTAATAGCTGTTTTAGTTCATTTCTTTCCTGTTGTTGTAGATGTGAAAGTTTCTGGTCTAGGTTGTTCAATATTTCTGAATTCCGAAGATTGGTTATACCAGAGTCACTATAGTCTGATTGTACTCCATCGTTGATATCTTCACTGTGTGGGACAGGTACAACTAAATTAACTAAATAATTAGCTGAGCTATCTCTGTCAAAATATTCCTTTAACATATTTATATGACAAAGTTGTTTCTGTTTCCATCTCCCAGGAGTGTTAATGATATAATTTAAGTCATTTACTTTCTTTTCAACGGTATAAGGACCATAAAATTTAGCCTGAAGAGGATTCTGAGGTATGGGAAAGAGAGCCAGAACTTTGTCACCAGGTTTAAAACTCCTTTCCTGTGAATTTCTGTCATACCTTAATTTCATTTTTGACTGGGTAGTGTGAAGATTAGTTCTTGCTACTTCACAGGCCTTTGACAACTTGTATTTGAAATCAGAAACATAATCAAGAAGATTAATCTTCGAATCTTCATTTGAAAGAAGTTTCTCTTTCAATAATTTCAATGGTCCACGGACAGTATGACCAAAAACTAGTTCAAAGGGACTAAAACCCAACGACTCTTGAACTGATTCCCTAACAGCAAACAACAACAAATGGACACCCTCATCCCAATCCTTTTCTGTATCAAAACAATATGATCGAATCATATTCTTCAAAGTTTGATGAAATCTTTCCAAAGCACCTTGACTTTCAGGGTGATAGGCAGAAGATTTAAACTGTTGGATGCCTAATTCATGCATAACTTGTTGGAAAATTCCAGACATAAAATTTGATCCTTGATCTGACTGGACAGATTTGGGAAGGCCAACAAGTGTAAAAAACTTCACCAAAGCTTTCACAATAGTTTTAGTTTTTATATTTCTCAGAGGAATTGCCTCTGGAAATCTTGTAGATGCACACATGATGGTCAACAAGTATTGGTTGCCTGACTTGGTTTTAGGTAAAGGACCAACACAGTCTACTATTATTCTACTAAATGGTTCATCAAATGCAGGAATAGGTTGTAAATGAGCCTTAGGTATTTTCTGATTGGGTTTTCCTACCATTTGACAAGTGTGACAAGATCTGCAGTATTTAGAAACATCACTTTTGAGTTTCGGCCAATAAAAATGATTCAAGATCTTGTGATAAGTCTTACGGACTCCTAAATGACCAGCCAAAGGAGTTTCATGGGCTAAATTAAGAATTTCCTGTCGATATGACTTAGGAACAACAATTTGATAGCTCACTGACCACTCGTCACCAGCGGGTACCTCAGGTGGTCTCCATTTCCTCATAAGGACCCCCATTTTTCACAAAGTAACACACTGGAACTTGTGTGGCTTCAGTTTCACTAATAGCCCTCTGAAACAAACAAGATATCTCGGGATCTTGCTCCTGTTCAACGACAAGGGATTGTCGTTTGTCATCCTGATTAGAACAAAGAGAATGAGTTGCCAAAAGAGGATCACTGTGATCAATACCATTTGATTGATCAATACCTGAAGAAAAAGTGACCTCATCAAAAGACTGACCAATACATGTGTCAGCTAAAGGAATAATATCCTGATCAACATCACTCTCAAGAGCTCTTTTTGCCATAGCTCTAGTAACTGCACAAGCAGGGTACAAATCAGGGATTTCAGTTTCGACAGGATTAACTTTCTGATCCAAACAAGGCTTGTCAGTTACAAGTGGATTAACCACAACCTTATCTCCAGCTAGGTCATTGCCTAGTAATAAATGAACACCCTCTATGGGTAAAGAAGTCACTGCCCCAACAGTCACAGGTCCAGAAACTAAGTCTGATGCCAAATTTACACAATGAAGAGGAACATTTACAAAGCCGCACTCTATTCCCTGAACAAGAACACTTTCACTTGAAGAAGACTCCTCAGACAAAGGCAAAGTACCTGATAATAAAAGACTCTGAGAAGCTCCAGTGTCCCTTAATATTTTAATTGGGATAGGTTTGGCAGAATCACCAATAAGTGATATAGAACCTTCTGACATGAATGGTTCATAAGCCTCTAAAATAGAATCAGACTGGGATTTGTTTGACCCAACAAATGTATTGCTTTCAATACAAGACCGTGACCTTGACCTCGTAGAAATAAGAGCATTTGGAAAAGCTCTGTCTTTACTCTGTTGCTTATTTTTCAACTTGAAGCAATCAGAAATAACGTGCCCTTTCTTTTTACAATAAGTGCACGTAGGACGAGATAAGGATTTCTGATCAGTCTTATCAGATGTTTGATTCCTAACAGTTGTGCTGTTGTGAAATTTGGAAGTGCTCGAATGAGATTGAAATGGTTTTTTACCAGAAAACTGCTGAGAGGATGACTTATTGCCAAATGAAATTTTGTGAGTCAAGGAATAATCATCAGCCATACGAGCAGCATTTTCCAAAGTTTCCACATTCCGCTCGTCAAGATAGGTTTTAACATCACTATGGATGCACCTCTTGAACTCTTCAATTAATACGAGCTGTCTGAGGTTATCATAACCTTGATCAACTTTCTTGGCTGAGCACCACCTATCAAATAGTTGTTCTTTATCTCTTGCAAATTCGACATGAGTTTGTCCAATTTCTTTTCTACAATTCCTAAACCTTTGTCGATATGCCTCTGGTACCAACTCATAAGCTTTCAAGATGTACTCCTTAACCACATCATAATCAGTGCTTTGTTGTACTGACAGTGAAATGTAGACTTCATGAGCTTTGCCAATAAGTACACTTTGTAATAACAAAGTCCAATGCTCTCTGGGCCATTTCAAGTTTTCAGCTATTTTCTCGAAATGAAGAAAGTATTTATCTACTTCTTTTTCCTGAAAAGGGGGTACTAACCTAATATATCTAGTAACATCAAAACCTGAACTTGTGTTTAAAGGAGTGGAGTGTGCTCTGTTTGCCAGTTCTAATTCTCTTAATTTAAATTGCATTTCCCTTTCTTCCCTTTGCATCTGCATTTGTATTTGCCTCTCTTCCTTCTGCATTTGTAGCTGCCTCTCTTCTTTCTCTCTCTCCATCTGTATCCGCCTATCTTCTTTCTCTCTCTCCATCTGTATCTGCCTCTCTTCTTTCTCTCTCTCTCTCTGAATCTGAAGCTTTGCCAATTCTAAATCCATCTGGTTCTTTAACTCTAATTCCCTTAATTTCCTGTCAGAACCAGATACAGGCTTTCTCTTCAAACTTAAAGCACTATTTTCAAAAATTCCCTTTCCTACTAAATACTGAATTAAAATAATCTTTATCTCCTGTTTTGTCAATGATACTTTTGCCTCAGATAGACTGAATTTTCTGGCAAGCTCGAGCAACTCATCCTTTCTCATACACTCTAACCCCTCCTGGGTAGGTTTTGAAATGAAATTCTGAATATTAGATGCCATTGTAAATGCTTGTTGGTTTCACACAAAAAAATTTCTCTATATAAAATCTTTGCCAAAGACAAAAAAAAAATTCCGAGACAAAATCAATATGAATTTCAAAAATAAATTTAATATCTCTAATATGCTTTAAAGAAATTCAATCCCGGACGACGAGCCCCCAATTTCTGTTACGACTCTATGCTCTAAGAAAAATGTAACAGAAAGAAAGTGAAACCAACAAATCAAGTAAAAATCAACAAGCAATTTATTACTAGATAATTAAAATGAAAAATCAAAAAGTCACTTACAGTTATGTGTTTTGAAATCCTAATAATCCAATAAGAATGATTGTTCTAATCACAAGTCCTAAATATAGAATGTTCCGAATTCACGGCTGTGTCCTTGAATGTTATGATATGCTAATGGTCTCCAAAGTCCTGATGTACTAGTAATCTCGATGTGCTGATGTCAAAATGAAGTATTCCAAAATCTCTGAATAAGTTCACATAAATTCCAAAATCATCAATTAAAAATCCAAAATCCAAAAGTTTATGAGCACTGTTATAATCCAATGAATATTTAAAATAATTCCTCTCTTAGAATTTGGAATGAATTTTCACAACTGTAATAGCTCTTTACAAGACTGATGGTAATGTCAAAACTGAATAAATGTCCACCAAACATGGTATATATAAAGATTGGTCACATGACAGAATGTTCTAGAATGTGTGTCATCTTAATGGAATTTTACTTGTAAACAAAAATTCAACCTTGACCTTCAAATTGAGAAAACATATTGATCAAAACAACCTAATTCAAGGACACTAGTTAAACATGTTTTTCATGATAAACATTAAGACTTAAGCAAATATCAAAGTGAAGAAACATTTATAATTTCCTAAAATATTTATAATATTATATAAACATCATACATAACAATCTATCTACAGTGCGATAACTTTAAAATTACCAGTACTTTGTTACACTGTCGTTATCCTGACAGAGTCAGAGATACAAATTTTGACTTTGGCAATGTTCTTACCGTGGTCATAGCAAGTTATGATGTATGTTCTTTTGACTTTATTACAACTCAAACTTCTTTATAAAAAGTTCATTTTATTAGGTTTTGATGATGGACTGGGTGAAAAGAGGGGAGCTTTGTTAAACAAATTCAGATGAATAGTATCACTTTGATTTATTAATTTAGGCAATTTCTGTGAAAAAGTCATCAACATATTGGCAAATCACTTATTATTAAGACATCTGTTTGCATATGGTATGAATGATTATCATTTATTACTATGTTAAATATGAATTTGCTGGCATAATGCAGTGTAACCAGTCTTGCTAAACCATCAATTTCTGTTAGTCAAACACTCATCTACAAAATGTGTATCACAGGGAAGGGGCTGAATTCACAGCCAGAAACATGACGGGCAAGTAGATGTTCAAAATTTGTGCTAATTATATTTACATGAATTATGAATTGTATTTGGAAAACCATTTGATGCACCAAGCAAGCCTCTTTTCCATGAATTGAAATGGCTGGATTTATGTAGAAGGATTGATTACCCAAAAAAGTGTTTTAGTGTACAAGGCTCTTCAAGGAATTGCTCCACAATATCTTTAGGAATTATTTGTAACAAACTCATCTGAATATGATTAAGATCTGTTCATGATGGGAATCTTCGACTTCCCAAGCCGAAGTTAGAGACCTTCAAAAAGTCTCTGCAATATTCAGTTGCTTTCATATGGAACAGTATTCCTCAAAACATCAAAAAGGGTGATAATCTTAAATTATTTGAAGAAAAGTGTTTTTCTTACATGTTTATCAACATCTGATTATTATCATAATACAAAGACACTTTATATTCTGTTGTAAATATCGTATATAATTGTTCCACATTTTCAGCAGAAGGACTCAAGGGAGTGTAGTATTGTACTAATTGAATTACCTTCTATAAATAGAGTATTATTATTATTATTATTATTATTGTTGTTGTTGTTGTTGTTGTTATTATTATTATTATTATTATTACACTGTACCAGTTGGACACATCTTTCATATCTGAATGTGGCATCAATAATTTGTTTTTGTCAATGGCGCAAAAAACACAGCTTAGATTGAACCCTGTATCATTAGAGATTTCTGTCAGTTTTAAATTGGCTTTGCAGACTTGCTATTTGAGAATTCCAATATGATATCAATAAATGTGTCATAGAGAAAAAAAATTCACTCAGTAACATGCATTTTCCTCCCAAAACCTGTTTTGTGAGATCACTGCAATGAAAGACTACTTGTCTTGAAAGACCATGTTCTCAGTGCACAGATTATTAAATTATATATTATCCTGACCCTGTAATGAGAGACCACCTGCCTTGAGAGACCACTTTTAGTTGGCAGAAGGGATGGTATCTCAAGACAGATTCTACTGTAGTATGATCTTCAACCTGTGGAAACTTGAATTGGCTATTAATTAGACATTTTGTGACATAGTACCCATACCCTATGCTTTTCTATATAATGGTCCTTAATTGGGGACATATATTAAACATATTCTATATAATGGTCCTTAATTGGGGACATATATTAAACATATTCTATATAATGGTCCTTAATTGGGGACATATATTAAACATATTCTAGCCATCCTATCAGTCTTTTTGCTTGCACCTTTAATTATGTAAATATATCATTTTTTCACAAATTTAAATTACTCCATCATTTCACCAGCTTAACAAGAAATCAAGATTACCGTATATACTCGCATATAAGTTGATACCAACTGCAAACTGCATAGACCCAGATCTGCCATCACATAATGCGCCAGCAGATCTGGGTCTATGCAGTTTGTAAGGACTAATCAGTAGAACAAACAACATAGACCCTGATCTGCCGGTGCATTATGCAATGGCATATCAGGGTCTATGTTGTTTGCATTTGGACCCGGTTTATACACAAGTATATATGGTAGGTGGTTCATATGAAAGGATAAATACAAGTCTTTGCTAATTCACCTTATTAAAGGAAAACAAACTATTATTTTCATATGCACTTTGAATGAATGCACTAAGTGAATGGAAAATATATACCAAAATTTTATTCAAATCCACTTAGTACTTTTAAAGATATGGCTGATTAATTTCAAACATTTGCATTGATATTCTGGGATGTGAAAGTTGCCATGATGGATATAGTTGTGATGTCACTAAGTCACATCTGATCTATTGCTGATACATTGGTCTACTAATAAATTGTTGAAATAAAATTAATTTTGATCTGTTTAAACTGAATTATTTTCAACCGACTGTCATCTTGTCTCATTACCAAAATAGACTAAACAACAACAATACTACTTTCACAGGTGGAGAGCTTACAGATATGCCTACATCTTGTATACTGTGTAAGATGTCAATTGCGGAAAAGAAATTTAGAAATTATCCTTTAGAAAAGTGTGAAAAAGAAAAACTTCATAAATACTCAATTTTCTACACATTTTATGTTTAATAAAGTCAGTTTATCACAAACAGTTATTTTCTGTTAAGATTTATTTATTCATCATAAATCCTGAAATCATCCTTTGGCCTTTGCTTCATCTTTCTTTTAGGGGCCGTTGGTGACCAAGTGATCTAAGGCACTTGCCTTTACAGATCACACACATCTCATCTCTGTATGCATGGGTTCGAGTCATGGCTCGACCAACTTGGGTATGTGAGAAAGCTTGCCAGTAGCTTCTCATGGGTCAGTGGTTCTTCCCAGGTTCTTCTGCCACCAAATATACTGGCTGCTGTGCATAGCCTATCATGTGCTGAAAAATGGCGTTAAATCCAAAAGAACCAAACCAAATTATCTTTCTTTTTAAAGGTTTAATAGTAATCACACTAAAAGAAGTTTTACATCCCAGTCAAGTTTGTTATGCACATGTATTTTTTTTATAGCTGATTTTAGCTTTTATGGGCTTACTTATTGCAACTGATATAAAATTACTGCACACAGCTGATTTCCCCTACTACCATCTGTACTTGCTTATAAGTGGAGCTCAACTGCCAAAAACACAGACCCTGATCTGCCATCACATAATGTGCCAGCAGATCAGGGTCTATGTTGTACTGATTACTCCTAACAAAGTGCATAGACCCAGATCTGCCAGTGCATTATGCAACAGCAGATCTGGATCTATGCAGTTTGCAGTTAGACCCGACTTATAAGCGAGTATATTTGGTATTTAATATCGTTTTGGATCCATTTTATTTTGGGCCCATTGAGTCTGAAAGAAAAGACAAGAATGCTACAAGCCCATGCATATTTTCCATGCTTTTTAAATGCAATTGTTTGTGATTTTCTCCTTCAATGCAGAAAGGCAAAAGGTAGCTTTGTCATTGTCTGCCCTTTCAAAAGACAAGATAATACGCTGTATCAGATTTCGAAGAGAAAGAAAAGTTTACAGTCTGTGGTGACCTTTTTTGCCCCATGCTTTTCTGTCTTAACATGAAAATGACAAACACTTTTTTGTGAATCCATTTCAGTATAAAAGTATAATAATCAAGCCCTTAATCAATTGTCCTTAATCTTTTACTATGTTAGTAATAAGTGACATAGTTGTTAGTTTATTCACTCAAAGTTATAATATGTTATCATGTTTGCACTAGAAATATAATTGACATAAAGGTAATCAGTTAAAAGATTTATTCTTCCCAATATCTTAAACTTTGTATTTAGTGTAGAATAAACCAATATTATACATGTACAGTAAAAAATAGAATAAACATAGGGTGTGAACTAAATTTGTTTAAACCTTCTTTGCATTCAATAATGACTGACCTACATCTACCGGCAGAATCATGGATAGTCATATTACATGTGCAGTGAGAATAATTGATAATTAATAGTTGTCTTTATTTAACTGAGTGCCTCTATCTTATCTTTCTATGTTGAAACCATTGAAAATACATTGATAGATTCATGCAGTTTTAACGAGTGTTAACCATTGCCGTCATAAGATAAGAAATTGAATGAAATTGAGTACTGAAATGGAGTGTATAATATTTATTTGTGATATTGTAATTTACATCTTGATGCTTTGTAATTCTGGATCAGGAACATTCTGGATCAGAAACACTTTCTACATATATGATCAAAGTCAAATATCACAATCTACAGTGTGTTATTGTCACAAGTAGATTCCATTTCCATAGGATCCCATTTCCATAGATCCCATTTCCATAAGATCTCATTTCCATAGATCCAGTTTCCATAAGATCCCATTTCCACAAGATTATGTTTCCATAGATCCCATTTCCAATGATCTCATTTCCAACAAAATCCTATAAACTTCCATAGAAAATGACAAAGTTTTTAAAATGATTGAAGAAATTAAAGACCTAGATAACTGTAGTAGAATCATGCATCAGAATGTTCAGCATTTCCTGTGGTACAATTCGGATAAAATTTTACCATAGTATTATGTCAATTATGTGGATTTTCTGGACTCGTCAGTCATACTGATTAACAAGAGTGTTTCCCGAATACACAACTTTTATTCTTAATGAAGTTATCAATTATCCAGACAATCCCAGGAGTGGATCCTGGACTTTTTTCCAATGGAGTTTAGTTTTGAAAAAAAGTTATTCATTTTGCTTCAGATGTCCAATTTTCCCTGTTATCATTGAAAAAACATACCATTTTGACTGGAAGCGGGAAAGGGTGACTGAATCACCTTGAAATCTGCCACTGAGCCATTTATCTTGACAAAATCTGTCTCCAGAAGGGTCCATTAATTAACATTTTAACGGATTAATTTTTTTATAAAAAAAATATTAGCCTTTAACTGCTGATGATAAATTATATATTTCAGCCTCCCGTTCTGGTTATTTCAACAACCATCCTTATAATTTACCTCCAAGCATCTCTTTGGGAGCCCTACTGTCTCAATGGTTAGAGTGTCACACTCACAGACAGTGGGCTGCAGGTTCAAGTCCTGCCTATACCAGCCCAGGTTAGCTGCCATTGTTTTTCTCTGGACAAGTCACTTTACTCCCATTGCCTCAGCACTAAATGGTCTATCAAGTGCTGATGTAATTTTAAACTTCAGTCAACCAATGAACCAAATCAAAGCACATTTTCCAATATATGTTAGCTCCCTTGAACAGCACACATATCGTACCTTTGAGTAAGAGAAGAGGTTGCATACATTGTATATGACTTTTGAAAGGATAAATATAGTGATTTGACATGTGTATAATTTTAATGACTATATTTCAGATTGCCTTCACTATACATGTATAACATTCTGCAAGTCTATGAGATTTTTTTTTTTTTTTTTTTTTTTCTATCGTTGTATTTCCGAATATCATCACAATAACAATGTTAATATGGATGCATTGGATACAAGTTATGTACTGTATATACTCGCTTATAAGAGTAGTCCAACTGCAAACTGCACAGACCCAGATCTGCCATCCCATCATGTGCCAGCAGACCTGGGTCTATGCAGTTTGTAAGTAGAAATCAGTAGAACAAACAACATAGACCCTGATATCCCAGTGCATTAAGGGACAGTAGATCAGGGTCTATGTTGTTTGCAGTTGGACTCAACTTATAAGCGAGTATAAACAGTATGTCAATGATAAAAAGTTTGAAAATTTTCTTCAGATTGGGAACTTATTCATAGTTATACAATATTTGTTTTACACAGAGCAATGGTAAAAATAATAATTTATACCAAAAATATAGTTTAATGACAATTTTTAGCCTTCACTTAATTTTGGGGTTTTTTTTAAATAAAAATATTACACTTTTTCATTGTTGCACATTGAGTATGGGATTGCAGGTTTCCCACAATTTATTGTCCTATGTTCCCAGATCTTGACCCTGCGCGCCCCCCTGGGGCCATTTTTTTTCTCCAAAAAAATATAGAAAAATATGCCTACAATTTTTCATTAATTGATCTTCATTCATGTCTATGTTGGCTCTAGCAATGGCAAAAGTCGTGAAGGTGATAAAATTGTAAGATGGCAATGAATATCTATTTTAAAACAATGTACCTGGCAATGAAAACATTTAAGGTTTGTGGTAGTCGGCCAAGAGACTATGTAAATTGTTTGATGGCCGTTAGTGTAACATATTTTTGAGGTTGAAATCACCCCTTCAGTGAGGAAGATTTAATTTTTTGGAGGTTGCAATAGTGAAAAATTTGTCTTTTAATTAAAGATTTATTAGTTTGAAAAGAAAAGTAATTCAGAAACATGGGTATTTATTATAATAAATGCTGGTAGATAGCAACCACCCAAGAAACCTGTGCAACAGGGGAGGGGGGACCCAGGCCCAGTGGAGGCCCAAAATTCAAATATGATAGTACAATGAAGACCACAAAGTTAAGGTGGCAAAAGTGTTGAAGCAAATAAGATTATCTCATTTTTTTAACACTGTTATTGCCTTATGTACGGCTATTTTCCTTTGTCCCTCTAAAATGTTTTGTGTCCCGGGGACACAGGGTCCCCCGCCCTTTGGATTCTATGTGCTTTTTGGTGGGAACATCTTTGATTATGGCCTCTATTTATTATCCAGATGAATGATTATAGGCTGTCTTTGGTCTCTTGTTTATCCATACACTCTAGTTTACATTGTGTACACTTTCAAACTGATTATGGTACCCTAACTCTTTAATTCTAATACCTATAATTACAGGGAGCCACAGTTGCTCAATGGTTGAGCATCTGACTTGTAAATCCAAGGGTTGCATGTTTAATACCCACCCAAGCCAGTCTGATTTGGATGCCTTGGTTTTTCATTGGGAAAGTCACTTAGCTCCCTCTTTCCTCAGCATGATATAGACAGTAATGTGTTGAAAGTGCCATTAAAACCAACCAAACCTTTAATTACTTTTCCCTTGCTAAAAGGTGTGGGATAATTTGTGTAAAACATTTATTTGCCCAAGGAAATGAATATTGCATAAATTTTATAATTGCATTATGAAATTGGTTTACTGCTTATTAATAAATTATGAGATCACAAAAAAGATTAGCATTCATAATTCAATTTTGATACTTGATGCTAACCAGAATTCATGGTGTGAAACATTTTAGTCCAATTTTTATGATTTCAAACAGGTGAGAAAACATGCCACCTTGAAACCAGTTAAAATGCACTGATTAGTGTTCATGCAAAGCATATGCACAGTTTTCATGGTTTTATTTGGGTTGTCCACCTCC
Source organism: Margaritifera margaritifera (assembly GCA_029931535.1). Lineage (NCBI taxonomy): Eukaryota > Metazoa > Mollusca > Bivalvia > Unionida > Margaritiferidae > Margaritifera > Margaritifera margaritifera. The sequence continues at coordinate 1,664,694 of JAQPZY010001522.1, read as the reverse complement.
TCAAAACACCTCTGTTAAAAGCCCCCATGCTAACTGATCATATTTCTGCTTGGATTTTTTGTACATTAGTTGAAATTCAAAACTCTCAACCCAGCCAAGGGTGCTAAAAAGGTGTTACAGCTTTTCATAATCATCAATCACTCTATTGTAATTAAAATCAACAGAACCATTATCCTGTTTTACTCCTATCTCCAGTTTGAGCAGTAAAATAGTTAAATCCGAGGAAAAGATAAACTTGTAGGTACTAACAGTACACATGTTCTCCTTGTTTGTTTTTTTGTTTTTTTGTTTCATTAGACTTTTTAAAGGTTATTAAAACTGGTTAGTATACAGTCAGTAAGTAACAAATATTTTATTTCTTCAGATAGGTTAAGGGGGCCCACTGTGACAGAGTGGTCTAAGGCACTTGCCTGTACAGATCACTCACACCCTATCTCTGTTCGCATTGGTTAGAATCTCAGCTTGACCAACATGGGTATGTGAGAAAGCTTGCTGGTAGCATTCTGTGGGTCGGTGGTTCTTCTCGGGGTCTTCGCAGGTTCATCCTCCACCAAATATACTGGATGCCATGTATAGTCTATCCTGTGCTGAAAAATGGCGTTAAACCCCACAAAACCAAACCAAATCAGATAGGTTAAATAAGAATTGTTAATTTCAAATTTTAATGAGCATAAAATTTAAACAAATAGTGACATAGTTATGCAAAATGTACATATCAAAGAGAACCAAATCATGTAAATGTTTTGCCCCAAATGTGTAGAATTTACTGAACGGCTGAATTTTAATGATGCAAAAATATTATACCTTACAGTTGGAAACTACACAGTAATGATTTGGGGTTTTTTGTTGTTGCTAATATCAGCAAAATGGTGTGACGGAAGTTGTTGTTTTTTACAAAATCATTCCCACATGCAACTGAATTATAGCAAAAAAGTAAAAATTTAAGCTTAAAAAGTAAAATTTAAGCTTAAAAAGTAAAATTTAAGCTTAAAAGTAAAACTTTTTAAAAATATTGATATTGATTGAAGTAGTCTCTGTTGAAGCAGTAGTTTCTAATTCATAATTACCACATGTACTCACCTATAAGTTAAGTCCAACTGCAGGCAACATAGACCCTAATCTGCTGTCACATAATGCACCAGCAGGTCAGGGTCTATGTTATTTGTTGTGCTGATTACTTCTAACAAACTGCATAGACCCAGATCTGCCTGTGGATGATGCAACAGCAGTCTGAGTCTATGAAGTTTGCTGTTGGACTTCACTTATAAGCGAAAATATATGGTAACTTTAAATCTGAGTTACACATTGTCTTGTTTCTTACCACTGGCATGGGTTGGAATATTTGTATCTTCACTGGCATGGGTTGGAATATTTGTATCTTCAGTTGTTTCAATGGAACCAAGCATAGCCAGTGTTACTAAAAGTAATATAAAATATATACTAGGCATGTGTCTTAAAACTTTATTAATATTAGTAATTGTAGTTCAAACAAGAAATATCTTTTAAAGAGATGTTATTTGTTCTTTGAGTTCAAAGATGACCATGACATCACTAACTGGTTTGGTTTCTGTTAGTATGTGAGTGGCTAATCAGGCCAATTTGTGCTCTGAACTGTCTGCTGCACAGTGGACAGGAGATGCTGCTTGCGATTGCTTAATCAATAGAGGATGTGCTGCAGTACTGTGATTTACGCTTCTCATGCTTCTGCACTACCTCAGCAATTCTCCTCAGTTCAAAGTCTGTAGCTCCAGTATGGATGAGACGGTGCCAGGTGGAGCAATTCTGTGCAAGATCTTCCCAAGCCTCAGGGTCAGTGTTGAAGTATTTCAAGGATGACTTGAGGGAATCTTTGAAGCATTTCTTCTGACCACCCCCCCCCCCACCCCACCCCACCCCCCCCACCCCCGAGATCACTTTCCCTCCTTCAGATTGCCATAGAACATCTTTGGTAGTCACTCTTCTGACATCCTGGTGATGTAGCCTGCCCATCTCAACTGTGATTTCATCAGCAGAGTGTGGGTGCTTGGAATGCCTGCCCATGTGAGAACCTTAGTGTCTGAGACCCCGTCCTGCCATCTTATTCTCATCAGTTATCAGTTTCCTCAGGCAGCCCGGGTAAAAATGGTTAATCTTCTTGGCATGGTGTCTGTACACTGTCCAGGTTTCAGATACATACAGCAGGGTCAGCAGCACCATGGCTTTGTAGACTTTCAGTTTTGTTTGCAGACTGATGCCTCTGCAATCCCACACATTTGCAAGTAACCTAGCAAGGCCACACTTGCTTTAGCAATTCTGCAAACTGCACACTGGGTTCATTTTTACCATACCATCTATACTCGCTTATAAGGCGAGTTCAACTGCAAACAACATGGCCTTGATCTGCCAGCACATAATGCACTGGCAGATCAGGGTCTTTGTTGTTTGTTCTACTGATTACTCCTAACAAACTTCATAGACCCAGATCTGCCAGCACATTATGAGATTACAGATCTGGGTCTGTGCAGTTTGCATTTGGACTCAACTTATAAGTGAGTATATATGATATGTTATTAAAATACAGATGGTATATGCGTACATTAATGACTGAAATTATCCTTGTTACATTCCATCTATAGGTTTATTCAAATGATTGCTTGCTTGATTTTAATGGCACTTCCAACACATATTTGGCTATATCATACATTTTTCAAACAGCATTTTATTTTTTAAACACTTGCAAGGTATGATCTTTTGGTTTTGACTTAAGTGTTTACAGGGGCTTAAGTATTATTAAGTCGAGGTTTATAAGCATTATGACATATTACCGTATTATTTTGACATTTTAATATGCTTGTAAAAAATACAAACCAGTGTCCTGTTACATAAAATGGATCTTGTATCGGGGATGAAAGGTTATTGAGGCACTCCATACATCTTTGTAGATGACAACTCTGTATTGTTGTCAGAACACTATGACATTTAGACAAATGTTACAGGGGTGGTTAGAATATTACCAGGACTTTAACAATAATTCCTCTTTATATATATATATATATATATATATATATATATATATATATATATATATATATATATATATATATATATATATATATATATATAAAGACACCAAGAGTCATGCTTTTATGATTGTGTTGGTCTTTATATCAAAATCTTTACTTGATGATACAGTTCCAGTGTCTTTGTACCTACCTACCAACTTATATATGTATCTGTTTATCCATCTCATATACATCCATCCATATTTCTATATATCTTTGGTTAGTGACCGCAGTTGAGTCATGCCTTTTTTTTGGTGCTGGTCTTATATTTATATCAAGGGGTTACTTGCACAGTTCATAACCAGCTCCTCTTTATCTATCTCTCTATCTATCTATCTATCTATCTATCTATCTATCTATCTTATCTATCTATCTATCTATCTATCTATCTATCTATCTATCTATCTATCTATCTATCTATCTATCTATCTATCTATCTATCTATCTATTGGTCTATCTATTGATCTATCTATCTATCTATCTATCTATCTATCTATCTATCTATCTATCTATCTATCTATTGATCTATCTATCTATCTATCTATCTATCTATCTATCTATCTATCTATCTATCTATCTATCTATCTATCTATCTATCTATCTATCTATTGATCTATCTATCTATCTATCTATCTATTGATCTATCTATTGATCTATCTATCTATCTATCTATCTATCTATCTATCTATTGATCTATCTATCTATCTATCTATCTATCTATCTATCTATCTATCTATCTATCTATCTATCTATCTATCTATCCATCCATCCATCCATCCATCCATCCATCCATCCATCCATCCATCCATCCATCCATCCATCCATCGGCTTAATGGTTAAAATTTTGTGTGCTCTATGATTGTATTGGTCTTTATATCAAGATTTTTCTTGAGGATACAGATCATCTATGTTATTACCCATTTTCAATTAAATACTGTATATAAAAGATCAGATTGATTATTAAACTGACTCACTAATTTTATGAACTTGGCCTTTCCATAAAAAAGACCGAAAAATACATAACTGCAAAAAATATTCTTGCAAATGACACAGGAGATGACCTAGAAATTATATGACAACATTCTTAATGTGCATGTGTGTAAATGTGTGTGCACTGAAAATCAGGATATTGATCAAGATACATCCCAGTTTTCTGAGCATGTAAATTGGCCCTATGGAAATGAGAGGCCTGATAAATTAAAATATACCAATTAAAATTTGTATATCCAAGAAAGGGATCAAGCAGGGTTTGCAGTGTGCAAATGTTTTCTGAAGAACTTTGGAAGATTTTGGGCTCAAAGGGTCAGTCTTTTCTGAGTATTCCAACAAATATTTGCACACCGCAGCAAAAGGTGTATATTCATTATTCTTACATGATAATTTAGTGATGTTTGAGTATGACTGACATAACCTAATCATGAAACCAGCTAAATCTAGCCAATAATATAAGAATATAATATTTAAAAAACATTGAAAATCTGCAATGATACAATTTTTGATTAAAGTGTCCAAAATGTTGTCTTTTTCAGATGTTTCGAGATAGAAGCAACATTCCCGATGGAATCTTTACTGACAGTCCAAGTTTATGACTGGGATCTCATAGGAATGGATGATTTAATTGGAGAGACAAAAATAGACCTGGAAAACCGTTTTTACAGTCGTCACAGAGCTACCTGTGGTATTGCACAGAAATATGAGATGTAAGTTTGATATCCCAGAAGTATCATGTCAGCATACATTTTATTCTCCAAGGTTTAAGGTAACATACATTTTTATGTTTTGGCATCCTCAAATATTTATGGATTTTTGGTATATCCTGCATATATATAATTCTTAAAAAAATTTTAAAAAAAGGCAAGGTAAATATGATTAAATCTGTTTATTAAGGGCACTCAATGGATTAGAAAATGTTGTCCTTTGTGGACAGGTTCATCTTATACAGAGAGGTTAAAAATGTAAATTAAGTTTTAAAAGGGGGATTCATAAATACTGTTCTTTATGAGCAGGTGTTCTTTATGATCAGGTCTCCTTGATATGGATATATCTACTATGACATGTTTCACTGTAATTTTATACAAATTAAGACTAAATTTCTGCTGATTTGTATAATTTGATGTGCATTGTTCACTTGAGTTACCTTATATACTCACGTATTATCTGGGTCCAAATGCAAACAACATAGACCCTGATCTGCCATCACATAATGCGCCGAAAGATCAGGGTCTATGTTGTTTATTCTACTGATTAGTCCTTACAAACTGCATAGACCCAGATCTGCCAGTGCATTATGCGGCGCCAGATCTGGGTCTATGCAGTTTGCAGTTGGTATCGGCTTATACACAAGTATATATGGTAGGTTTTCTTGCCAAAATCACAGCAGCTCATGCATGCTAATATTTTGTTGTAGGCATTATCTCTCCACACATTGGTCTATCTGTCTCTCTTGAAACCACTGAAATTTAAACAAAACTGATGAAGCCATGGTAACAATTAATCCTGCAGAATCTATTGACTGCCTAAAATATATAGTCAACCAGTACCATATATACTCAGTTATAAGTCTAGTCCATCTAAAACCAATATAGACCCTGATCTGCCATCACATAATGCGCTTGCAAAATCAGCATCTATGTTGTTTGTTCTACTGTTTACTCCTTACAAACTGCATTAACCCAAATCTGATGGCGCATTATACACCGGCAGATCAGAGTCTATGTTGTTAGTTCTACTGATTAGTCCTAACAAACTGCATAGACCCAGATCTGCCGGCGCATTATGCGTCGGCAGATCTGGGTCTATGCAGTTTGCAGTTGGATTCAACTTATAAGCAAGTATAGACAGTTCTGGGGGCCCCGGGTGGCTGAGTGCTCTAAGGCGCTCGCCTTTACCGATCACTGCCATCTCACCTCTGTCCACGTGGGTTCGAGTCTCAGGCTCGGCCAATGTAGATATGTGAGAAAGCATGCCAGTAGCTTCCCGTGGGTCGGTGGTTCTTCCCGGTGTTTTCCCGGGTTCTTCCTCCACCAGATAAAACTGGCCGCCATGTATAGCCTATCATGTGCTGAAAAATGGCGTTAAACCCACAACAACAACAATAGACAGTTCTTTTATCCCAATTTGATGAGCCTACACATTGCATATTTGGTGTAAAAATATCTGGACCAAAGAAAATGTATCATGCTTTGAGTTTCAGAATTAACCTGGCTAATGACATTGTAGTTATCGGACACTTCAATCAGGTGTCATTTAGCAAGTTACATGTATTAGGAATAGGCTGGCAAATACCACAGATAAGTGTTATTGTATATAAAAAATGCACACCTAACTGCAAAAAGCATTGACTCAGATCTGCCAGAGCAAAAAAAGGTATCAGTATATCAGGGTCTGTGCTGTTTGTTTCCCTTGTAGTTATGAAGTCACATGAACAATGTAGACCCTGATCAGCTGATGAATTATGCATCACTATGGGATGGGTCTATGCTGTTCCACATTGAATGGATATTATATATAGATAAATATGGTAATAATGTACACATTGAATGGATATTATATATAGATAAATATGGTAATAATGTACACATTTGCCAATACAAACAAGTCAAACTGCAAACAGCAAAAACCTAAACATTTCTTTGTTATAAAATGTTTATAGTTATGTGTCAATGTTGTTCATATATTTCTATATAAAATGTATGATTTATAGGGCCTTATTGCAGTTATTTGTTTGTGTTCATTTACAACATTTCTATATAAAAATATCATTTATATAATTGCCTAACAATTATTTGCCTGTGCTGTTCACTTATTACATTTTATATTTTAAAAAATTGTATAATATTTTATGTGAGATGCTCTCATATAATTCAGTCAAATCAACATTAATATCTTAAACATGTTCTGCCAGTGCAGAATAAGGTATAATGTACATTTATCAATTTCTTTTTGTGTCCAGTAAGCAGATACATATGGTAGCAACACATTTCTTGGACCAGTGGTGTCAATATCATGCTCTCAGATTTATGATATTCATACTAAAAAATCATATAAAGATATTGATTAACTTTTGTGAGCATGTGTGCTTTTATGAGTCTTGTGAGCATGTATGATTTCATGAGGCTTGTGAGCATGTGTGCTTTTATGAGTCTTGTGGGCATTTATGATTTCATGAGGATTGTGAGCATGTGTGCTTTTATGAGTCTTGTGGGCATGTATGATTTCATGAGGCTTGTGAGCATGTGTGCTTTTATGAGTCTTGTGGGCATGTATGATTTCATGAGGCTTGTGAGCATGTGTGATTTCACAAGGCTTGTGAGAATGCTTGTGACAAATACATATGTTTTAAATGAATTTTAGTTTCACCATATTAAGAAGAAAGTTTATGCTAGATTTTAAAACAATGAAAGGAGTATGACAAAATTCATTTAAATAATGTAGCTGTTCCAGGTCATAGACTAGCATATTTTTATGGGTTTTTCCTTGATTTTAAATAAAAATTAATGCAAATGAGTTTATAATAATTTAATGCAAATATTGAAATAGCTATTGTCTTATTCAATTAAAGCACATTACAAGGATTACATTTTGTTGTGATACAGATGTTCTTTGGAAGGTGAGAGTTTCAGCCTTAACAGCACTTGCTTCATTTGGCAGCCATATCAAACAGGGAATTTATGGGTTTTTTTACATGACTAAATTTTTAGTCTTGTCTGAGTCTAACATACAGTGGGATTGGAAACTTCCTACCTAGCCCACCAAATATCACCTGTTCCCTATTTTTATCAAAGTTAGGTTCCCAGTGCACTGTACTATCATAAGGTGGATTTATTGAAAGGGTGTTTGAAGCTCGTTGATAGTATATATTTTGTAAACAACACTGCTTCAATACTTCATCATTAACATAAGAAGAAAAAGGTATCCTTTTATTGTCCAAAAATGTGAGAGTGCATTGATATAATTTATTAGGACATTTAAGCAAAATTTATTTAAAAAAAATAAGAATAATTCTTTATTTAATAAGTGTAGTTCAATTACAGTATAAAATGTGTATAGTTTTTATTAAGGCCCCCAACTGATACATTTGTCTATGTATCATAAAGTTCTAGTGTAGGAACAGAAAGTTGCATAATGATGAACAATGTTGAAATTAGGTCTTGTGCATTAAATTGGTAAAAAAAAAACACAACATCAACCATGTTAAACACATAAAAGAAATAATAGATGGTGATATACATTGTAGGTGCATAAAGGTGAAACAAGTGACAATAGCACTGGACGTATTACAAATGATTCAAGACACATGGTTCAAACATGTAATATATTTTTCTTTACAACTTTCAACAGATTTTGCTGTTGTAACATGTGCTGGCAAAAAGATAAATTATAGGTAAAAGATGAAATTGCAAAATTTGGACAATGGACCTTTTGTAAACTACTTTACAAATTGTGTATGCAATATAAATATTAATAAAATTTACATTTATATATTTTCAGTACATTGAAAATTGCATTGCTACTAAAATTTGCTCAATCATTTATTTAATTTACCCACTTTAAAATTGTTAGTCAAGGTTAACTTTAGTATAGCAAAAATGAGATGTTTTCACTCCCATTATCTTGCAAAAGATGTATCAGAACTATGTGGAGATATTTGCATTTCTTCTAGTACTGATATTAAATCTTAACATACTGTATATACTAGCAAATAAGTTGGATGTTGGATCCAACTATTAACTCCATAGACCCAAATCTGCCATTGCATATTGCACTGGCAGATCTGGGTCTATGCAGTTTGTTAGGAGTAATCAGTAGAACAAACAACATAGACCCTGATCTGTTGGTGCATTATGCGAAGGCAGATCAGGGACTATAATGTTTGCAGTTGGACCTGTAGGTAAAGATACACCACTCCCTCGCTATGGCGCAGCTGGATAACTCGCGGACCCGTTTATAATGTGGAAGCAGATGTGGATCCCATTTCTTAGAGAAAATGCAGAAAAATATAGGCCCCTGTTTGTTGAATGTGAATAAAATTTTGATCAAAATTAGTAAATAAAACCTTAATATATCGCTCGTTTTATAGTCAAAAACAGTGGTAAATGCCTGGAAATTTGAATCAGCATCATGAAATTCACCACTTTTGATAAGAAGTGATATATTTTGATAAATTTATAAATTTACACAAAAATATGATCAGTACACTGTAAATAACAATATACAATAAAATTTCAATCAATTAAAATGTTAGTAATGCCTACGGTGGCAACACTTTTTAAAAAATAAATACCAGTTAACTAAGTTTTGTCAAGTGAAATTTGTGTTTTTGTTTTATCTTTTAATTCGATTTAAGTGTAGTCATCATAAATGTGATATGCCCTCTTGTATTCAGATGTAAAAAGCATCACTCGACCATCACAACCATGCCCGTGAGCATGTCCATGAGAACCTAATTAAGTACCGACTGTGTTTTGATCTCTGACTTGTGGAAGTGTTGGTTGCATTGTTATGTATGATGTTTATATAATATTATTGATATTTTAATATTATTTATATTTTAGGAAATTATAAATGTTTCTTGACTTTAATATTTGCTTAAATCTTAATATTGTTTATCAGAAAAAAACATGTTTAACTAGTGTCCTTGAATTGGGTTGTTTACTTCAGATTTGAGCTAAAGGATAGTTTTGATAAACAAAATGTTTACCAAATTTGAGGTCAAGGTTGATTTTGTTTACAGATAAAACTGGAAATACCTTAGGAGTTACCTGTCAATGGTCACACTTACATTTATTATTCTAGAATATTCTGTCATGTGACCAATCTTTATATATACCATGTTTAGTGGACAGTTTATCAGTTTCGACATTACTATCAGTCTTGTAAAGAGCTATTACAGTTGTGGAAAGTAATTCAAAATTCTAAGAGAGGAATTATTTAAATATTCATTGGATTATAACAGTGCTCATAGACTTTTGGATTTTGGATTTTTAATTGATGATTTTGGAATTTATGTGAACTTATTCAGAGATATTTTGGAGTACTTCATTTTAACATCAGCACATTAAAGACTACTAGTACATCAGGATTCTAAAGACCATTGGCATATCACAACATTCAAGGATACAGCCGTGAATTCGGAACATTCTATATTTAGGACTTGTGATTAGAACACTAATTCTTATTGGATTATTTGGATTTTAATACACATTACTGTAAGTGTCTTTTTGATTTTTCATTTTAATTATCTAAAAATAAATTGCTTGTTGATTTTTACTTGAGTTGTTGGTTTCACTTTCTTTCTGTTACATTTTTCTTAGACCATAGAGTCGTAACAGCATTGTTACAATCAGTTAAATGTTAATCTGCATTGAATTATCACGTTATTTAGTCTTCTGTATCAAATCAAGTAATGGTGGTAGAATTAAAAAAAAAGTTAAAAGGCATGCAAATCCTATATGCATAAGAGCTAGCAGTCATGGTCGTGTGTTAAGTCAATTCATTTCAGCTGAGTTCAGATGTTTATTGTGAACTTAAAATTCCCAAATTGGCACTCAGAGGTCTGCTCAAGAATGAGCAGAAATTTTGCATTAACTTGCAGTGAAATCACAGCATAAGTATTTTACTAATATTACAATAATTACAAAAAACGAGTTTTGACATTGTTTTTTTATTTAAATAACTGTCACACTTTTTTGAAATGAAGAATCTTGTTTTATTCTGAATCTACAGTAGCACATCAACATGCAAAAATACATAATGTTTTCACTGATACACATGTGATGTGTGTTGAAACCACTTGGAGTTATGTTTGAAACGATCTTTCAGAGATTGAATACATTGAAAATAAAGGTATTTTATACAGAGATTGGATACACTGAAAATAAAGGTATTTTATACAGAGATCGGATACATTGAAAATATATTTTATACAGAGATTGGATACATTGCAAATAAAGGTATTTGAATCAGAAAAGTGAATAACTTCATTAGAAAAAGCTATTTCTTGGCAATTATTCATAACACGATTATTAAATGAGAACCACTTAACCTGGCTCCCACTTCACACTGTCGATGTCCATCCTTTCTTAATTTTTGGGGGGTCTATCAGACACTCGTGCTCTTGCTGATGCTGCGGTCTATGATTTTTGAAAATGTTGTGCATGAGTTATCGAGAGAGAGGTGTACCTGGGTTTCTAGCTGTGGTGATATCTGGCAGCTATCTGTTTTATATACTGTCCAACTAATAAAACAATCCCTGTTTTATATACTGTCCAACTAATAAAACAATTCTGTTTTATAGACTGTCCCTGATGTTACACAATATACTGTAATATGGACAGTATCCTTCCCACAACCAATCCTTTTGATATTTGAATATGCTCATTCATTGCTATTCATCAGATATCAATTTTTGTGCATTACATCTTTGTTACAGACCACAAATTTTAGGTTGTCCACTTTTGTACAATGAATGCTTATTGTGTAGCTCATAATGACATAACATTACATTATGACATCATTGATATGATGTCACTTGTTACCTATGTGTATCATAATTCTGTGAAATCCAAGAGAGATTTTACGTTGTCACTTCTGTTGCTCAATAAAAAAGAAAAAAAAAAAATGCTTATACAATTTTAATAATTGCATTAACAGTCCTATGAAAGAAAATGATAAATTCAATAAAAAGTCTATGGGACCTTGGGGAATCTTTAGCAATTTACAACGTGACATAAATCAAGCAGGCTTTCTGTTGTGGAAAAAAAAGATGTGATCTCAGTAATTGTGTCATACTGAAAAAATTCACTCATCAACATACCCATTTTTTTTATATTTGATAAGCGGAGCCTATGATCTGCAAAAACTGTACACATTTTATGAATTTTTAAATACTTATTCAGCTATTGTTTTATGACCAATTAGTGACAGAGTACATTTTCCTATACTTACTTATGTAATGACCCATACTTGTGCATGCAGGATATTGAACTAAGAGTATGAAAAGGAAATGTTCACCAGCCTGTATGTACATTTTTAAGTGATTTGGGATTGCTTTGACCCATAGCTTTATAAAAAATGTTGAATACTCTAACATTTACAAAGCAATCATCCTTTGTCCCTAAAGGCTCAGGGTGGCATTAGGGCATCACTGACCACTGGGCACAAAGATGCCATAACTTGTCACCCTCAGTCTGCCAGTGAAGTGTAAAGACATTCCTAAGGGTTTGCCCAGTAATATTCTGATGCAACTTGTATAGTTGGGTCAAATGAGTTGACTGCTTGTCCAGCAGGGCTTGTGACTTGAAAATTTTTTTTACTTGTCCTGCATCCATTTTGCTCATCCTGCATTGTACATAATACTGAATCTGCTTAAAATGCCACTCATCCAAATCTTGAAAAGTGACTTGTCCTTCCTCAGCTACCACTAATAAATATGAGCAGACGAGTGGAATTTTTAGCTCTGACAGATAATAGACCTCTACTGCCAATAATATAAATGAAGTACAACTGATTTTTTTCAAACAATTGCAGTAAATTAGTTTTGACACTGAGATTTCACATTCTTTTCAATAGAGACCTGGACAGTTTGTATCCATGCATCCAGTATGGGGCTCGCACTGTTGCCCTTAAGTTGAGAGCACCTCTTATGTAAACAATGGAACTTCCATTCTACTTTAAGAATGTCTCAATAAAGCTGCTGTCACATTGAGGCTGTATTTCAAAAACAGACAGGCAACATATTGAATGCAAAACTTGAAGATGTTGGATATGTGTATAAATGTTAAATATTCTTTCCTGATATGAATAGTAAATGAATCTAATATAAATGCCATGAAACCAGTTTTGTTAGAGACCATATCTGTTTAAAGGACAAAAATTCTAGTTTTAAGCTGGTGAACTTTATGATAACAGGAACAAATATGGACATTGAAAATAGGTGACTGAACTATAAACTTGGACAAATCCTAACCCCGATGTTTTTCTTCCATGCGCAACCAATTTCCATTGGGCTTTTTCCCCATTTCGAAAGACTGTTCCAGAAGGTATGATGCCTTTAAAAATCACAAAGGTCTTTTCTCTTTTTCTGTTGAAATGTTTTTGTGTGAAAAATAACAAACAATTGAGAAGAAAACCACAAAGCCTGATGAATGAATTCTGTGAAGTCTATTAACTAAAAACAAAACAAAAGTCTCAATCCCTCTCTCTCCAACTGCTGCTAGTCTACCCACTGAACTTATACAATTTACATTGTAATTCTCAATCCCTCTCTCTCCAACTGCTGCTAGTCTACCCACTGAACTTATACAATTTACATTGTAATTCTCAATCCCTCTCTCTCCAACTGCTGCTAGTCTACCCACTGAACTTATACAATTTACATTGTAATTCTCAATCCCTCTCTCTCCAACTGCTGCTAGTCTACCCACTGAACTTATACAATTTACATTGTAATTCTCAATCCCTCTCTCTCCAACTGCTGCTAGTCTACCCACTGAACTTATACAATTTACATTGTAATTCTCAATCCCTCTCTCTCCAACTGCTGCTAGTCTACCGACTGAACTTATACAATTTACATATTTCATTTGAACTTATACAATTTACATATTTCATTTGAATTTATACAATTTACATATTTCATTTGAACTTATACAATTTACATATTTCATTTGAACTTATACAATTTACATATTTCATTTGAACTTATACAATTTACATATTTCATTTGAACTTATACAATTTACATATTTAATTTTTAAACAGACTTTTTATATGCCTGCCATATTATGTTGTGACAATTTTGTTTCCACATGATAACTCAAGTAGTCCACCATCTACAGTTACCAAACACTGTGGATGGCTTGCACTTGGGGTAAGGATGAACCCTATCAATCTTGGGGTCAAAAGCTCAAAGGTAAATTCATCGACTAAAAGAAGAAAAAAATTATTTCCACAAAATAGATTGAGTTTTCCACCATCTGCAGTTACCAAACTTTGTGGATGGCTTGCACTTGGGTTAAGTTTGACTGTGTCAATTTGGGGTCAAAAGGTCAAAGGTCAAAGTCACTGACTCAATGAAGAAAAATGGTTATGCACAATACCATGAGTTGTTCACTATCTACAGTTGCCAAACTTTGTGGATGGCTTGCCCTTGGCGTAAGGAAGAAGCATATAAGTGTTAGGGCCAAGTGGTCAAGAGTCAAGGTCACTGTGGCTGAAAAAGAAAAATGGTTTTTACACAATAACTTGAGTTCTCCACTAGCTGTATTACCAAATTTTGTGAATGGCTTGCAGTAGAGGTCAGTGTGAACGCTATCAATTTTGGGTGAAAGTACCAATGGTCAAGGTAACTGTGACTGAAAGAAGAAAAATGGTTTCTGTACAATAACTTGAGTTCTCCACCATATACAGTTCCCAAACAATATGGATGGCTTGCATTTGGGGTAGGAATATGCCTATAGACATTGGGGTCAGAAGGTCCAAGCTCAAGGTCATGGTGATTGAAAGAAGAAAAATGGTTTCTGCACAATAACTTTAGTTTTACATCACTGACCTGGACCAACGATTGGCTTGTACTTGGGGTACGGAAGAAGCCTATTGATTTGGGGGTCACAAGGTCAAATATCAAGGTCACTGTGACTGAAAGAAGAAAAATGGTTTCTGCAAAAATATTTTAGTTATCTACCATGTACCTTCACCAAAGTTTGTGCATGACTTACATGTTGGGTAAGAAAGAAGCCCATTCATTGTGGGCTCAAAGGGTCAAAGGTCAAGATCACTATGACTTTTTTTTAAAAAATGGTTTTAGCATAATAGCTATAGTTCTTGTACACATACCTTAACCAAAGTTTGTGTGAATGGCTTGTACTCAAGGTAAGGAAGAGACCTATTGATTTTAGGGTCAAAAGGTCAAGTGTCAAGGTAACTGTGACTCAGAGAAAAATTGGCTTTGCAGTATAACTTTTGTTTGAGAGTGAATTCCTTGACCAAACTTTGTGGATGCCTTGCACTTAGGATAATAAAGAAAGCTATAGATTCCTGGGTATAATAATAATAATAATGAGGACTTTGAATAGCGCCTAATCTTTAGAAGCTCTAAGCGCTTTACAACATTATATAACACCTAAAAAAAACATATATAATGATATTATTACGAAAAGAAAGAAAAAAAAAACAAACACCATGAAATTAGAAAACAAAAACATGCTGAAAATAGTTAAGGTAAGAAAACATTAAGTCTTTAGGTCTATTCTTGCAGTCAAATAGGTGCGTTTTAAGAGCACTCTTGAATGAGATCACCGTGTCTTTGTGTCTAAGGTCAGTGGGCAATTCATTCCACATTGCTGGGCCCTGGTATGCAAAAGAACATTGTCCATATGACTTCATTTTGATATTGGGAATAATGAGAATACGGGTGTCGGAAGAGGAGCGTAAGTATCTTGCTGGTGTGTACACATGGGTGAGGCAAGATAGGTATGTTGGACTGGTGCCAGTCAGTGAAACGTAGCACAGAGAACAAATTTTGTGTTTGATTCTGGATCGAATGGGTAGCCAGTGTAGGGTACAGATCGGGAGAGAGGTGTGCTCTGTTTGTGGTACTCTAAGAATGATCCAAGCAGCTGTGTTTTGAACTTTTTGAAGTTTCTGGAGTAGATACTGAGATGAACCAGATAGAATTGAGTTACAATAGTCCAGTCTTGAAAGTACTAAGGAACACACAAGTGTTTTAGTGGCATCAACTGAAAGATAATTGCGAATGGAGCTGATCTGTCTCAGCTCAAGGTATGCAGCCTTGCATATGTTCATGACATGTTGGTGCAATGAGAGTGTACTGTCTAGAGTAACACCTAGGTTTCATACTGACTGTGTGAATTTAATGTTGGTGTTGCTGATATTTATTGTTTGAGGTAAAGGATGTGAATGAGAAAGTCTTTGTGTAGTAATCAGAATGGCTTCAGTTTTATCATCATTCATCTGCAGCTTGTTACATGTCATCCATGATTTCACATCGTAAATACACCTCTCTACACCTTGGATGGTAGCATCAACTTCAGTTGGGTGGCTAGATTTGTATATTTGGGTGTCATCAGCATACAATTGGTGAGACACTGGATAACGATCTATGACACTTGAGAGCAGCTGAGTGTATAGAATGAAGAGAACCGGTCCAAGAACAGAACCCTGTGGAACGCCAAAACATAGATCAACTGGGCTGGAGTGTTTTCCATTTGCGGACACAATTTGTGTCCTGTTGACCAAGTAGGACTTGAACCATAGTAAGGCTGTATCGTGAATGCCAAATACATGATGGAGACGGTGAAGTAATATATCATGGTCTATTGTATCAAATGCTACAGACAAGTCAAGGAGGGTGAGGACTGTAATCTTTCCACTATCCAAAGCAGAGAGAAGGTTGTTAACTACTTTCAGAATGGTAGTTTCGGTATTGTGGCGAGGGCGATATGCAGACTGTACATCGCTAAAAAGACTGTTTGAATTCAGATGAGATACAAGTTGGGATAGAACAACTTTTCTAAGATTTTTGACATGAATGGGAGGTTAGAAACAGGGCGGTAGTTCTTTAAATCGTTATGGTCAAGTGTTGGTTTCTTCAGCAGAGGCTTTACAATGGCAGTTTTGAAAAATGATGAAGGTAAGAGGTCACAGTCATGGTAAGTCTAATAAGAAAAAAAAAGGTTTCTGCAGATTTAAATTTAGCCCAAGAGTACATACCTTGATCAAAGGTCAAGATCATTGAGACTCGTTGGTCAGTGATGTCCAGAGTCAACCATGCACTGCTACTATGGTCAGTGATGTCCAGAGTCAACCATGCACTACTACTATGGTCAGTGGTGTCCAGAGTCAACCATGCACTACTACTATGGTCAATGATGTCCAGAGTCAACCATGCACTACTACTACCTGCATAGAGGACTACTAAACACAGGGCAGGCATATCATGTGCCATTCACTCTTGTTTCAACTTGCTATCTGTTTCTATAACAATGAGGTAACTGTTACCTTTGGCAAAATTTCTCAAAACAAGTTTACATAACAAATGTAATGTGTTTCATGAATCACATAATTGACTCCACTTTTGTTTACTAAAACTTGTAACTTGAACATGAAAAACATGGTATCCAAAATTTCTAAAATTGTTCAAGAACATTTACATATAAATAATAATAAAAATTGATTGACTATATATCATTAGTAAAGAAATTAATGTATAAAAGTTTGTTACAATATTACTATTTCTAAGATTCATATTTCAGTATTTTCATCTAAATATTAACAATATTTGAGCCATGAATACAGACAAGTTAATTTTAGTCACAATTAGCACGACTTCTTGCCTTTAACACGTATGAAGAGAGATATACCGTATATGCTCATGTATAAACCGGGTCCAAATGCAAACAACATAGACCCTGATCTGCTGTTGCATAATGCACTGGCAGATCAGGGTCTATGTTGTTTGTTCTACTGATTAGTCCTTACAAACTGGATAGATCCAGATCTGCCGGTGCATTATGCGATGGCAGATCTGGATCTATGCAGTTTGCAGTTGGTATGGAATTATACGTGAGTATATATGGTAAACGAAAACTAGGTACATTATAGTTTAAAGTGTTTGTCATTTTTCCTGAGATTTACGTTACTGAATAATTATATTTATACTGGTAGTACTGTCTTTCTTTGGCTTCATACCTAGTTGGACCGAACAATATTCTGTGTTGCAACTGGACCTTAAAGGCTATCCAGTCTCACACTGGACCCTATTCTTACTGATTGCACATAAGATTCAGAGATACACTCAAATGCACTGTGTCTATCCTTTTTTGCCAAAAATTTATAAGAGGTTATGATGGTCTACATCTTGTTAAGCTTCAGATTATGTATATATCAATAATAATATGCTGAGCAATATGAGAACAATACATTCTGAAAAGATAATTTGTTATGTGTTTTTATTATGTATATATAAATTGAAGTACTGCCTTTCTACAAAATAAGCTGGGTCAAAGGGATAGTGCTTACATACCGTATATACTCGCATACAAGCCGATACCAACTGTAAACTGCATAGACCCAGATCTGCCATTGCATAATGCACTAGCAGATCTGGGTCTATGCAGTTTGTAAGGACTAATCAGTAGAACAAACAAAATAGACCCTGATCTGCCGGTGCATTATGCAACAGCAGATCAGGGTCTATGTTGTTTGCATTTGGACCCGAATTATACACAAGTATATACAGTAGGTTTGGTTTACTTGGGGGGGGGGGGGGGGGTCATTTTACATCACAGCAGCAGTTTGAAGGTTATATCTTCCAGAGGCAATTAGTGTCAAATATGTTGCCCGAGGACTCACGATGGTAACCGATCTGAGCTGTTCCAGTGGTGGGAATCAAACCCACACCCTTCTGGTCATGAGTCCAGTGCCTTAACCACTGAGCCAGCATGACTTCCACTTGCAAAGACTGGGCTTACAGGGGAGATCATCTGTAATAAGTGTTCTTTCATTAGTGAACTTGTAATTAACCTGATGCCTAAATTGTTAAGACAATAAAAAAGGAGATCAACCTACAAGCTACAAATAAAGTACTACCCCTCTTTTCCTAGTGGCATTTCCTTTAATCAAAGTACAGATGAAAAGGTCATTTTCTGTCACCCATAAATTCACAGTAATTTTTCTTTTTTATTGCCTGGAATAGTGAGCCATAAAAAGGTATTATACTGTCATCATCATATTCTGTATTAAATTCTAAGCAAGTTTTAAAAAAAAAAAAAAAAAACTTCTACCCTCCCCATAAAACATTCAACTTGTCTTTGGCTCTTAGACAATGGATATTTTCAGTCATGTATTTTGGCACTCTTGGGGTTTGATTGACAGACTTGCCAGTCAGTTACTTCATGATGTGGTCAGTCTGACCTATTGTCAGGACCACAAAATTTCCTGAAAATTTCCTGTCTGTTCAGTGGTCACCCAAGCAGAGATCTTTTGCTGTCTCTAAATGGCAAAAATTGATTGATTTTATAACCATTGCAAATGAGTTGTCTGTCTTACAGGAAATGTTCATATTGTACACCAAATGCTCTCTGAACCACACAACTGACTGTAGAGTCAACAATTTTCATAAAGACTGGTAAAGTTGCACATATTTGAAATCTTTACAAATAGAGACACTTCAGTACTTAAACCAGTGCTGATCATCCATTTAGTCATGGGGTGTTTGGTTTTGTTTTTAACATTTTCTCTAGAATTCGTTACTGCTTTCAGTTTTAGGGTCATCTTACAAATATTTTAAAACTAACTCCTTGTGTATTGACTTATTTTTCATTATCTCTTGCTTTCCAGTAGTGTTATAATTTGTGGAATAATTATGAAACCACAGTTATATATCCATGTACATCTATGATCCATGGTGGCTGAGTGGATAGTGAGTCAGACTTATCATTGGACCAGTCTGGGTCAGATACTTTGGTGTGTCAGACTTATCATTGGACCAGTCTGGGCCAGATACTTTGGTGTGTCAGACTTATCATTGGACCAGTCTGGGTCAGATACTTTGGTGTGTCAGACTTATCATTGGACCAGTCTGGGTCAGATACTTTGGTGTGTCAGACTTACCATTGGACCAGTCTGGGTCAGATACTTTGGTGTGTCCCTAGGCAAGACACTTTATTCCAACTGACTCTGCATCAAATTCCCTATTTGTGTTGCTGTGTCTCAAAGCACCAAATTCAAACCAAACCAAAGGCATACATAAACATACAGGTTCATGATGTTTCCTTGTTTTAAAATAGATCAACGGGTTATTAAATTTCTTGTGAAAACAAATTACCTTTAGACTTGATTGTAAAATCTGCATATCATCCAAATCACTATAAAAAAAAATAAAATTATAAAGATTTTATTCTTTTATATTAGCCACCATAAAAATAAATAGTTTCACAAAATAGAGTGCTTATCGTATATACTCATGTATAAGTTATGTCCAAACGCAAACAACATCGACCCTGATCTGCCATCACATAATGTGCAGGTAGATCAGGGTCTATGTTGTTTGTTCTACTGATTAATTCTTACAAACTGCATAGATCCAGATTATGCGACGGCAGATCTGGGTCTATGCAGTTTTTGCAGTTTGTATCGGCCTATACACAAGTAAATATATTCAATGGTTTTAGACTTTGGAACCGCTGTAATAGTAATGGCTATCTATAAAATAGATAAATACCTACAGCTGACAACCAGTACACAAAAGTACCTACAGCTGACAACCAGTACACAAAAATACCTACAGCTGACAACCAGTACACAAAAATACCTACAGCTGACAACCAGTACACAAAAATACCAACAGCTGACAACCAATACACAAAAATACCTACAGCTGATAACCAGTACACAAAAATACCTACAGCTGGCAACCAGTACACAAAAATACCTACAGCTGACAACCAGTACACAAGATATCTACAGCTGACAACCAGTACACAAAAACACCTACAGCTGACAACCAATACACAAAAACACCTACAGCTGACAACCAGTACACTAAAATACCTACAGCTGACAACAAATACACAAAAATACCTACAGCTGACAACCAGTACACAAAAATACCTAGAGCTGACAACCAGTACACAAAAATACCTACAGCTGACAACAAATGCACAAAAATACCTACAGCTGACAACCAGTACACAAAAATACCTACAGCTGACAACCAGTACACAAAAATACAAGTATATACATTATACAATACATATTGATGTTATCATTGTAGGCATGGCTACAACGCTTGGAGAGACCCGATGAAACCAACCCTGATTCTGGCCAAATTATGCAAGGACGGGAAGGTGGATGGGCCACATTATCAACCCAGCCAAGTCAGAGTTGAGAACCGAATATTCAAGGCACCCTCAGGGCAATTGGAGAAGGATGATGAAGATAATGGTAAGAATTCGAGTAGTAATCACATGACTCTCTAGATGACAACTTAGCTTCAAAAGAGAAATTAGAATAATAATATGATTCCAAAACAATAGCTTTAATTGATTTATATTTAAAATCACTAAAATATCAGAATTGAACATAATTTAATATATTTCCCAAATTTAAAAAAATCAGAAAAAAAAGATTCAGAGTTAACACCACTTCCACAGCCAATAGCAATAATAATAATAATAATAGTAATAATAATAATAATAGTAATAATAATAATAAGAAGAATAATAGTAGTAATAATAATAATAATAATAATAATAATAATAATAATAGTAATAATAATAACAACAAAAACAACAATGGTAGTAATAGTAGAGGTAGAAGTAGTAGTGTTAGTGGTACTTTAAAACCTGTCTTAAAAGGCCACTGCCATGAAAGACCACCTGTTTTGAGAGACCAGATTCTAAATGCACATACTAATCTATTATATATTAATCTAACCTGTAATGAGAGACCACCAGCCATGAGAAACCACTTTTTGGGGTAGAAGGGGTGTTCTCTCAAGACAAGTTTTACTGTAGTAGTAGTAGTAGTATTTAAGTACTCCCTTTGTATAAATCTGTTCAGAGTCAGAGCTGCAGTGGCTCAGTGGTTATGGTCTTGGACTTATGACCAGAAAGATGCAGGTTTGATTCCCACCATCGTATCAGTCCAGATATGTTACCATGGTGTGTCCTTGATCAATGCACTTTAATCTGCTTGCCTCAGCACAGTATAATCTTGAAAGTGTTGCTATGTATAAAACACCACATCAAACCCAAGCAACATCATAGGAGTCATGAAAGTGTCTGACATTATAGGTGAGGGCCACCTTATGTTGGCATCTGTCCCAACAAGGTTGCATTATAATAAGAAAGAAGCAGACAAAAATAAGCTATTTAATGACATAAAAACACATTATAATTGGGTTCTTATCTACAAAGGGTTACAATTAAGTGAAATAAATTACCTGTAAATAGCAATAATAAAACAAAATTGAACCAATTAAATGGGATTCATGACCATACCTGGATTATAAGAGAGACATGGGTAGACTACCGTATATACTCGCATATAATCCAGATCCAAATGCAAACAACATAGACCCTGATCTGCTGTCATATAATGTGCTGGCAGATCAGGGTCTATGTTGTTTGTTCTACTGATTAGTCCTTGCAAACTGCATAGACCCAGATCTGCCGGCGCATTATGCAATCTGGGTCTATGTAGTTTTTGCAGTTTGTATGGGCCTATACACAAGTATCTACGGTAAATGGTTTTAGAGTTAGGAACCACTGTAATAATAATGGCTATCTATAAAATAGATAAATACCTACAGCTGACAACCAGTACACAAAAATACCTATCTTTCACAGGATATTAACTGAGAAAGAAAAAACTTCTAATCTGTGAGTATATTTGAATAGGCTGTAAGCCAATGGTCCTTTTGAAAAAGCACAAATGAAGATACAGTACTCCTTATAAGGTCAGATAATGGTCATGAATTCCATTTTATTATGTAGTAATAAAATGATATGTATAATGTCATGTATAAGTTAGTCTCACTGTAAGGCAGTATCATACCTGCCAACCTTCCAGGCAGTGATGGGGGATTTGAGACTCAAAAAGTGTTTTCTGGTCCGAAAAGGGTGGTAGGCAGTGCACATGACCCAAAGAAATAAGTATCATTGTACAGCTGAGAATAGGTTATGTACTGATATAAGCCAACAGAAAATGACTGGAAATTTAAATTTGAATTAAAGAAAAGGAAATACCTATTTTTACTGAAGCATTTAATACACTTTTCAAACAAAAAAATACCTGTTAGACTTAGCATTGTCATATATCATCACCACACACACACACACACACACAAATATGTGCACACACTCACATAATTACTACCACATAGAAATTTTTAAAAAATATTAAATGTTTCGGTCTTTAAAAATTCATTGGACAGTGAAAAACAGTATTAACCTGTAGTTGCAGACTTTTCTGCTTTCATTAGTTCATTGGATGATTTGAAGGTGATGCAAATGTCATTAGGTGGTTTAGTTAGAGTTCATCTTTGCACTCTTTAGAGACTGGATGGTACTGTTGTTCAATCTTCCCCAAAGATTTTGTTGAATTTTTCTCAGCATTGAAAATGATCTTCTGCATTTACCTCCATGCAGGATGGTATTACTATGCTGATGGATATTGTATATACTCCAGAATGACTAATGTCAATACAGTGTTTGTAATATGTGCAATGTAGAAAAGGCTCCCCCTTTCTGCTGAGCTTCACAAAGTCAATTCTGTCAACCATGAGTTCTGAAATTTAGTTTTGCTGAACTTTGCTCACTTCACTTATCTTTCCATGAATCACAGCTGCATTTTGACATTTTGCCCTAAGAAATGAATCACACTCTCACACTGCTTCCAACTGTATTATTCCAACTACCCAAATAATCACATTTTGCATTGTATGTATTGAGTAAAATCCAACTTCAAAGAAACATTGCCATTGATCAATAACTAGCCAATAATCTTTAATAGGGATGACTTAAACAGTGTAATTAAGGCAAAACTGTGTAATAACTTTAATTTCTTCAAAATATCTGATTTACTTGATTTCAAGCAAATAGGGTTGTTCACTATGTGTACCTTACCTATGCATATTAGCCTAATGGACTCTCCTATAGCAATGCTGAAAGGGCTAGCAAACACAAAATCACCCTAACTATTCTCAGTCAATAAAGTAACTTTTGAAGTGATGGTTGTTTATCTCTGACCACCTTTAGCTTTTAATCACTGATAAGACAATTAAGTGTATCAACTGCCCAGTGGTGGTAGTTTTCCATCAGCATTTAACGTGAAGCTATGTAAATCATGACTGTTTACTGTTTAAAAGGCTTGGTTACATGCATAAATCGCAGTGTCAAGAAAAGTTTCCCTCTCTTTTGTTTTGAATAAGATTTACTGGAAATCATGTATTTATAAATACGACCATGTTGGGGGATTTGGCAGTAAAAATAGTGTTTTTGTGTGACAGATTGGGATCCAGCAGGTATGGGTATACTCCATGGCTCATATGGACAGTGTTGTAATGAGGGAGTTCTGTATTGAAATTTAGGCACAAGTAACCATTTTGTTTAAATATCCCATAAAAAGCTACTGACTCTCAACTTGGCACCAGATATGTTCAAATTTAATTTTTAAAAAAATACAATAAATAATAAATGAAATAATACTGAATAATCCATAATATTTTGTACTCTATTTTTTTTTTCTACCATCAATCGACAAAAATGATCATTATCTCATGACCTTACATACTTTTTTACTCAAGAACTATGTAGTCTTACTTTTGAGGCTTTTGCAATTATAAGTACTGGTACCTAAGGTTGACTGGCATCCTACCAGTCCTCATCAGAAATACAGCTTATGATATGTTTTCAATATTGTTTTCAAAATTAAAATTAGTTTACTTCTTAGTTTTATAGAAATTACCATTTAAATCACCTATATTGTGAATAGCTTACCATTTAGGTCATTTCTAAAAAATAGCCTGATTTGAGCAGAGGTCCTCACCCTACTGAACCAGTTTTTGTCATCCACTTGTGCAGCGCTGTAATATATATTTACTGTATATACTCACATATGAGCCGATACCAACTGCAAATGCATAGACCCAGATCTGCTGTTGCATAATGCGCCAGCAGATCTGGGTCTATGCAGTTTTTAAGGACTACTCAGTTGAACAAACAACATAGACCTTGATCTGCAGGTGCATTATGCAACAGCAGATCAGGGTCTATGTTGTTTGCATTTGGACCAGAATGATACACGAGTATAGATGGTAAGTGATTTGTTTCAATGTGTGCATTTCCTGCTGCATGTTTCTACCTAATATCTAGGTAGTGATACTCATTTCAAGATGCCCTGTCAAACTTGCATCAATGGTGTTCATATTTTCCCAGACAGTGGAACTTGAAAGAACATTAAATCAATGTTATCCATGACATAAATGCAATTGCTATACACAATAAATCGCTCATTTAATTCTTAAATGCATATATTTATGTAGCCATCAAACATTAAATCTATAAAAATAATGATCCATATTTACTTCCCCTTATTATTGTGCATTCGCAAACTCAATGCATGCTCTCCCCTTGCAAGCAGTGTCAACAAGATCATTTCATTGTCATTCAGTTCCAGTTTGAATAAACAGGTTCACAAGTTGATGTTGAATGTTGTTCTTCAAACTTGCTTTGAAAGCAACTAAAGGCGAAAGAAAACAGAGAATTACCATCTATACTTGCGTATAAGTCGACTCCAACTGCAAACTGCACAGACCCAGATATGCTGTCACATAATGCGCCAGCAGATCTGAGTGTAATCAGTTTGTTAGGAGTAATCAGTAGAACAAACAACATAGACCCTGATCTCCCCGTGCATTATGTGATTGCAGATCAGGGTCTATGTTATTTGCAGTTGAGTTTGACTTGTAAGCGAGTGATACAGTAATTAAAACTTCAAAATCTTTGCTTTTTGAGAACTACTATGATGTGAACTGGTTGCTGATAAAAACTGGTAGAATGCCAGTAGCTGGCAGTTACTGTATGATAAATATTCAATATTTTTACCTGTATTTATTTATGCAACCAAAACCAATATTCATAAAAATACACACTAAGTTAAAGACAATACAGTAATAAAAACAATAAAACAGATTATCAAGAGCTTGCATTTTATCATCAGTTACTCAGGAACCATTGCATGCACTCAGATTTATTTGTACTTAATGACAAGTCTTTTTTGTTTTACTGCCATTTAAAAAGGAAATGGCCTTATAAATAATATATAAATAAAAACAATACTTAAACAAAATGAGTAACAGGTGGGGGAGACAAGCTGTGAAAATTTCACATGGTCATTCAGTTTACTTACTGTACATAGACAGCTTGGCATGAACAACTTCTAACTCTTGACACCTGCTACATGGCATATACAGTATATTTCCATAAGTAAGTGCCCACATTTAAAAATCCCATTAACTTCTATGGTAAACTTGTATAACACTGGGAAGTCATTTATTTTTGTGGCTATACATTTTTGTGTGTTTTTTTTTAAAGGACATTTTGGGGGATAACTAAATTTGTGGATTCGGGAAGGGGCCCTGTTGTTTTCTGAGAAGGATCATAATTCATTGGGTCTTTTGATTTAAGGTTTATAAAAGCCACAAAATCCACATAAATTGGTACCATGAAAATACACGTAGTGAATTTAGAGTATGTGACATGTTTTTAAAAGGTTTTAGAAATAATAATAATAATAATAATAATAATAATAATAATAATAATAATGATTCATGCTTAAAGTACATAAAGTACATATCAGATTGTTTGGCATTTCTAATATTTTTATTCTTGTTTCATTTTTGAGAGAACTGAATATGCCTATTTATCACCAGAATCTGACTACAGGTGTTGTTTAAATTTTACATAACTTGTTACAAAAGAGGTAAATTGTACAAAGATCTTTTAATTTTTTTAGGTCCATATTTTTTGTCTTTTCCCAAAAATCATGTAAAATCCACAAATTACATATTTATCTAAATTACTGTCATTTCTCTACAACTTTAAAAATCAATGCATAGAGTTTCACTTGACCTTATAATAAAATCTGACAATTTGTCATTTCCTTAAGACTTTTGAAAGAAGGATATCCTTTATGGATTACATATGAAATGACCCATTGTCGTGCATCTAAAATAACACTAATACAATGATAGTTTGAGCATGAAAATATGTAGTGCTACTAATGTAAATCTTGATAGTAGATGCACATGTGAAAGTCAGCATATAAAAAATAAACCCAAATTAACCTTCCTATTTTTGAAGAGCAAAACTAAGATTACCTTTTGAAATAACATGCAGATGGTGAGAAAATATACTGTATATACTCAAATATATTATGGCTCCAAATGCAAACAACATAGACCCTGATCTGCTGGTGCACAATGCGCCGGCAGATCAGGATCTATGTTGTTTGTTCTACTGATTAGTCCTCACAAACTAGACCCAAATCTGCCAGCGCATTATGCGATGCCAATCTGGTTCTATGCAGTTTGCAGTTGGTATCGGCTTATATGCAAGTATATATGGTACTAATTTTTCTGCACAACTCTTCCTACTCTGAAAGTTATATTTTATAGTTAAGTTATATACCGAGGATATTTGCCTGTATCAAGTGAATAACGGATATATTTCATCGAGTGGGTGAATATACTTGAGTTTTTCACCAACAAGATTAAATATATCCGTTATTCACTTGGAAGAAGCAAATTTTCTTTTTATTTTATGCTCAGATGTAATTGCTAGGAATTGTGGGATTTGAACTTGGTACTCTTGCATGACAGGTGGCCATAATTACCACTAGACCAAGCAAGTCACAAAGTGGCAAATCAAATTTCTTGGTCGGTCATAATTTTTATCGATGTATGTTGAGTGCAGTGACAAAATATTTTTCATAATTCACTCCATGAATTATCAAAATTATTTCTATTAGAAAATCCACTAATTCACGAGCTAGCATAAATTAAAATGTATTATTTAAAGCCAATATCATCCTGATTTAATAGATGATGTAATGCAGACCAATCTGAATGTTCATAGAGTACGAACTTTGATAGATTTTGGTGCAGAATATTGTAAAGATTGTCGTTGGAAAGTTTCCTGCCAATGACGTATAAAATATAAGTGCATTCCCTAATTTTGGTCAAAATATATATGCTTGATATAATTTTTTGAAAAGTATATTCAAACCTGTCTTACAAGCTAGTAGATATGGCAGTTTAAATTGTGTTCTTCATTATGAGAAATTAAGACTGCATGTTGGTTCCCATTGACTTTCCCCCTCCCACACCAATCACAAAAGCAATTTGCTAATGATATATGACACATTAAAAGGGAGCAAGCATTTTTACTGAGAAAGAAAACATGTGAGGCCAAAGTTCAAAACATAACTATGTTCTGTGAAGTGTTCAGGTTTAGCTGTCAATCAAATCACAGCCCTAGTAACTTGTGTAAACAGTCAGCTTTGCATCCCTTCTAAATACCCTCTCCTGTCACTCAAGAAAGCTGTACAGCCCTCAAAATCAGATGTGGGCACTAATACAGTTTGACACATGGGAATCCTTTTACCCAGAATTGAAATTACCGTATATATTCACATATAAGCCAATACCAACTGCAAACTGCATAGACCCAGATCTCCCATCACATAATGCGCTGGCAGATCTGGGTCTATGCGGTTTGTAAGGACTAATCAGTGAAACAAACAACATTGACCCTGATCTGCTGGTGCATTATGCTTTTAACCTGTTTGATCCAGATTACTTGGTTTTACAAGAAGGTCAAGATTCATGTGAAAATCCCTCAAAGCTAAGCAAATGATTACCATATATACTCGTGTATATATCCAGGTCCAAATGTAAACAACATAGACCCGGATCTGTCATCGCATAATGTGCCAGCAGATCAGGGTGTATGGTGTTTGTTCTACTGATTAGTCCTTACAAACTGCATAGACCCAGATCTGCGGGCGCATTATGCAACGTCAGATCTGGGTCTATGCAGTTTGCAGTTGGTATTGGATTATACGTGAGTATATACTGTAACTTTCTCTCATCAATGAATTCTGTCCAAAATAGCTTTTTCTGTACACATTTTTCCCCCATAACTTTTGTTTTCGATTTGTAATCAGATTGAAAAGTGTTAGCAACAAAGTTTGCTCAGGATGACAACTGCCAACAAGCTTAAAAAGGTCCAATATTAAACAACATTTACTTGCACTGCTGATCAGATACAAATTTTGCACTTTTGAAACTACATGTACCAGTAAGTCTGTAACCATATCCAGTATAGAAAAGAGCTATAACATCAAGGTTTATTAATGTGCAATGCAAAATGCTATTATTTTTTCCAGATATCAAATTAAAATCTTATTTAACTTTTGGTATAATAAGACTAAAGTGTACAATTATTTATCACAACAATAGGAAAGAAACAATTTTAGAATCAAACAATAGGAAAGAAACAATTTTAGAATCACAACAATAGGAAAGAAACAATTTTAGAATCAAAATAATAGGAAAGAAACAATTTTAGAATCAAAACAATAGGAAAGAAACAATTTTAGAGTCAAAACAATAGGAAAGAAACAATTTTAGAATCATAACAATAGGAAAAAAACAATTTTAAAATCACAACAATAGGAAAGAAACAATTTTAGAATCAAAACAATAGGAAAGAAACAATTTTAGAATCAAAAGAATAGAAACAAACAGTTTTGACTTCCTAGCAATAAATTCAATCACTTTTTTATTACTACTACATTTCTTGTCAATACTTGGCTATCATATACATATAAGTTACTATTATGCAAGTACCTGATGATTACATGTACATACTTGGTAGTAACATGTTTATACATGTTTTTAAGTACATGTTACTAACATGTGTATACATGATAACAATTGCATATACACCGGTACCTGATCGTAACATATATGTACCGGTTAATACAGAATTGTCAACAATTTCGATTTTGGCATAATCATTTCTATTTTTAACCTCAAATTACACGATTATGATCCGTTCTGTTAGATTCACATTTTCCAGTCAGGTAAAATTTTATATAGTCAAACCACAACTTGAACACTGGTACATCCAGGTCAGTGAAATACTTGTAATGTCTGTCATTCTTTTGTGAAAGTGTCAATAAGCGCTTGTATCACAAAAGCAATTGAATATTGACCAATCAGAAATTGTGTAAGTTTTGCACCCTGATTCACCTGAGAAAGTTCAAGTAAGATGTCAAAGTGAAAGGCGGCCAATGAAGATCATACCTAGATGAAAACAATGATGTGTGCTTTGGAAATTCAAAATTACATATGATGCAGGGCATCAGCTGTGGAGGAGCACCATACTTTTGAAGTTTTTTCACATGGCATGAAAAGTGACTCTAGGAATTACATTTCAGCCAAAAATCACTTACATCAGTAAGGTTTATTGTTTAAAATAAATTACTGGATACAAATTTGAAGTATTCCAATTTCTATGTTCAAATTCCAATTATTTAAAGCTGGCATTCCTATTTCACATCTTTTGTGGTTGCCATCTCTGTTGATACTGTATATGTTCCTGATGATTATCAAGTATGTACATTTTACTTTCCTGTATGTTGTAATAGATAATACATATGTATGTGTCACAATTGGTGTGATAATTATATCCTTGATTTATCAAAAGTCATTAGATCAGCAAAAAAAATGTCAGACCTGAATGACATGGTTGAAGTCTACTTCAGGCTTGGATTGATTCATAACGAAATCTAGTCATGCCTGTCAGATACAGAGGGGATGATAATAAAACAGACAGGTGCATTTTGAAAAGTACAGAACTCTATCACAGAAAACATCATTTGGATTTGTTAGATGTTGAATTATTTTTGGAAGAGGAGATTTCAAAATCAGAACATTTACATGGGTTTTCAATGATGTCTCTAAAATAAAATAGGATACAAGGGTTGCAAGGGACACAAAATCTTGCCTTTTTTCGGAGGGTAAATTTGATCCCTAAAAAGTCTCATCCAAAGGTTAACTTTAAGAAAAGTTTCTACTCCCAAACTTTTGCTCTGCCTCAAGAAAGCTCAAAAACTTTTTCAAGAAAATCTGTCAACACTTTTCAATTTTGTAACTTCCCAAAATGTTGCACATTCATTGAACAAGATTGAGTACGAAGACTCGTACAAATTCCGTGACCTCACTAGGACCCGCATTTTCTTTAAACATGAATAGACAGAAAACATTACAAATAATGCCAGAATATTTAATCAGTACTAGAACACTGACACAAAAACATTCATAAATATGAAGAGAGCACAAGAAAAACAACATCCCAAAACTGTAGACGTAATTCTGCGTTTTGTCCCCTATTGGATAAGTTTGTAATGAGCTTTCCAGAATCTTACA
The DNA here is from genome assembly GCA_029931535.1 of Margaritifera margaritifera. Taxonomy (NCBI): domain Eukaryota; kingdom Metazoa; phylum Mollusca; class Bivalvia; order Unionida; family Margaritiferidae; genus Margaritifera; species Margaritifera margaritifera. The sequence goes on along the minus strand of JAQPZY010001522.1, from coordinate 1,633,635 downwards.
GTAATAACTAAATAAAAACAAATAAAACAAAGACGTATCAGAATTATACTTAAAGACAGTTCACTAGATTTACATACTTTTCATTACAACCAAAAAGTATCAGCAGCAGTGTTTTCCTTGCCAAATATTTAGAGAACTTTTCTCCAGTTTAATATACGCATCAGAACTAAATTTGCTTTTCAAGAAAATATGAACTTCAGTAAAACTGCTCAAGAAGAAGAAAAAAATTTATTATGGAGAAGAGTGGAAGATTTTTTTTTTTTTAAACCATGATAAATTTCAAGTCTAGTAGACATTTCAACTTGGTAACAAATACCTAATTAAAGAAATTTGTAAAACTTTAAGTAATATGTTCAGGTCTCTCTACGTGTCATAAATAAATAAATTTAAGTTGGCCCAAAAAAAAATACCCTATTATGCCTCAGTCAGCTCAAAACAAATATGTGTGTATATATATTTATTTATTTATTTATATATTTATTTATTTATTTATTTATTTATTTATTTATTTATTTAAGACAACCTATAACCTTACCAAAAAAGAGATTTGCAATAAATAATATTGTTTCATCAAATCATTTAACCTAATTATCATGAATATATGTGTTATTAACATGTGCATACATATTACTATTACATATATGTTACTATCACCTACTTACATGTTACTGTCATGTACATATGTGATAGTTATCATATGCATGCATGTTAGTAACATGTACATATATAATATTACTATCACATATTTACATAATAGCTAATATGAAAGTACATGTTATTATCACATATGTATATGTTAAATATCATATATGTACATGATAATTATGAAGTACATACATAATACTGACACATCAGTATATAACTATCAAGTATGTACATGGTATCTATCTCATCTGTGTGTGATATTACTACATATATACATGATAGTACATGATAATTCCCAAGTATGTAAATAATAGTAATTGTTATAATTTGTAGCTCATCTGACCTATGGTATCATTCTGGTATAGAGGACTTTCAGATTTACACAGATGATGCCAATTCTGTTAAATATGGACACTGTTACTATAAAGGGAAAAACCTTTCAATTACTTCTTTATAAAATGCGCTTAATACAATTTTACCAGATTTGACAGAAAGCATCCTGGCATAGAGAGTTTTCAAGTTTATACAAATTATGCCAATATCCCATCAAATATGGCTATCATTACTAAATATAAGCAAATGTTTAAAACAACTTCTTTTGAAACACTGCTTAACAGAATTTTACCAAACTTTACAGAAAGTATCATGGCATAAAGGGCTCGCAAGACTATGCACATGATGCCAATCCACCATCAAATATGGCTGCCATTACTAAAAATATAAAAAGCTTGAAATTACTTCTTCTCAGAAACTGCTCATCATAATTTGACAGAAAGCATTCTGGTATTAAGGGCTTTCAAAATGCATAATTGATGCTGATTCACCATCTGATATGGCTGCCATTACTAAAAATGGAAATACTTTGAATGGATTCTTTTCAAAACCACTTAATTGAATTTGACCAAATTTTACAGATGGCATTCTGGCTTGAAAAGCTTTTAAACTTGTACAAATGATGCCAATCTGCCATCAAATATTGCCCCTGTTACTAAAATAAAAAATGTAATAACTTATTCTAAATAACCACTTAAAAGAATTTGACCAAATTTGACAGAAAGTGTACTAACTTGAACAATTTTAAAATTTATGCAAATGATGCTGTTCTACCATCAGATATGTCTGCCATTACTAAAAGTAGAAAAGCATTTACAAAACTTTATCTGATAAAACTGCTGAATAGAATTTGACTAACTTTGACACAAAGTGATCTGGCATAGGAACCTTTCAATATGGGACAAATAATGCTGATGTGCAATCAGATACGGATGAAGATACAAAAACTGAAGAGAAACCTCGAAACAATAATTTTTATAACTTATGCAATCAACAGCACTGGATGAAAATTCAACAGAAAGTATTCTACTTAACCAGATTTCTTGGACAACTGCTCTTGCATTTAGGTATTAAGCAGATGTCAGCCAGGTGAGTTATCTCAGGCCCACTTGGGTCTCTTGTTTTCTTTTGTGGTACCAATGTGCTTCCAGAGAATTATTTAGAATTTGTGTCCAAGAAAAATACATATCTTTCCTAGTAAAATTAATTACAGAGGAACCTCGTTAATTCGGATTCCATTTATCTGGAAACCTTGCTATCCGGACATAGTTCAACAGGAATGGAATTCCTAAACGTTAATTTGCTCCGTTAATCAAGAAATCCACGTTCTGGATCTGGAAATCAAAATCGGGGACCAAAGTGTAAAATTACTATAAAACTTGCCTCAATAATCCGGAAACAATCTGTCCAAAAATAAGAAAATTATAAATTGATCACGTGATCATGTGTGTGGAATAACTTCAAGTAGCATGACCGTATTGGAACTAGCGATTGTATAAACAATGTTTTTGCTAGTCACTGACAGGGGTGTTAATAATTAAATAAACACACTGGGGATCAAATCGTCCACACTTTTGACATAACATATGGTTAATAAATAAAGTGTGTCACTAAGTCTCTTTGTTGTTTATCAATTGTATGTAACAATCACAGTTTGTTGATGGCTGTACAAATAAAGTTGATTGATTTAAGCTGTGGACAGTATTGGGCTTCATTTCAGAATAAAAAGTGAAGTCAATTATCGGCTCATTAGCAGCTATAACAGTTGTAAAGTACAACTTATAAAAATTACTGCATTTTATTAGTTTACAATAACGCATTTAACTGTGAGATATCAGTTTGTATTTGTTGTACTTTTTACATTATTATGGCAACACAATCAAGCAAGTGTACATGAGTAGAGATACTGTCCAGAATAAAAAAGATTTGTCAGCACAAAGAAGATCACCCAAAAGCTACCGTTCAAGATATCCGCCGGCATATTATAGCTCACTCATCCTTAGACATTGGCAAATCAACAATTGCGGTCATCATAAAAACAAGGACAAATGGTTGTCCATACCTGCCAACTCAGCAGACCTAACCCGCGCTCACCACGACAAATATCAACAAGTCGATGATGCTGTATTCATGTACAAGTGCATGTTATAATAAAGTGAAATAAATACTAGTCAGTAGATGTATTCATTAATTTATTTCAACCATTATTCAATTTACAGTACATTTATGGCTAACAAATACATGTACATGTATATGTACAGTACATGTATACAGTATGATGACATTATGAAATACAAATGTTCATGATTCAATTATCCGGAAAACTCATTAATCCGGACATATTTACTGAGAACGAAGGTGTCTGGATTAACGAGGTAGATGTGTACTAGAAAAGTTTGCTTCCTAAAATTTTGAGACACTACTATAATGAAAATCTGCTATTTGGGATGAAAAAAGGTCATGTAAATACAGTGTTCATATATTAATATATGCTTACATTTCATCTCATGCAAAACCAAAAGAAGCAGTGTATTTTAGAGATTGTACCATAGAAAAGTGCAACTGCTCATTCTATTTGACTCTGTCTTGCATTATGCATTAAGTACCTTCTGTACTATATTAAGCTAAACCATTTAAGATTTTAGCATTATTTCTGTTATAATCTAACAAAATATGTTTTCTTCCCTTCTTTCTGAATGACTGGAATTTTACTCAAGAGACATTATGAATTTTCCATTTTTAAATCAAAACACATGAACAGCTTATTGCTTTCATTTATAATGTTTTCTATATATACTTATATGTAGAGTCCAACTGCAAACAACATAGACCCTGATCTGCCATAACTTAATGTATCATCAGATCAGGGTCTGTGCTGTTTGCTCTACTGATTACTCCTAACAAACTGCATGGACCCAGATCTGCCAGCACATTATGTGAAGGCAAATCTGGGTCTGTGTAGTTTGCAGTTGGACTCGACTTATAACACAGTATGTACAGTAATCAGTGGTGGCAAGGGTTATAATAATGATGCTGTTGGGCTGTATGGATGGATGATGATGATGATGATGATGATGATGATGATGTCAGCTTTAACCTAAAAACTTGTTCTTGTGTAGATTGAAAATTTATCATAGTCTACAAGTGGAAATACAATAAGAGACCCATCAATCTACAACTTTGCCTTTCTTTCTTCATAGTTTATTTATCTGAGTTGATAGATACCTATTGGCAGGTTTAGAAGGGTTATCAAGCAAATCATGCAGATAAATTCCCTTTCTTGCTCAATAATGTAACAGGCAAGGAAATAAACACTGGATTGCCTGCCAATTTACATTAGCAGGGAAACTGGTCGGAATGTTGTGGGTGAAATACAATCTTCCATGCACATAACCATGTTTCCATGGACATCAAAAGAAAATTCTTGAGTAATTTGTGAAGAAAATTTGATTATCTCCATCAGTATCTTAGTAAAATAAATTTGTGATAATTAGGGCAGTTAGTGGAGAATCTGAGAGCTGTCTTATCTCTACAAACTGGTGAAGGAAAGTTTTTCCTCTCCCCTGGAATCTAGTTTGTGCAATCAATTAAATAAGAATTAAGTCATTTTGATTGGACACCTCTCACTTTTGGATTCACAGCAACCCTGAGCCTGCACATGTTTTATACACTGGAGGGATGTATGGATACCTGTAACTCTCAACCCCTATCCCCCAGTGGTCAATTATTACATGGAAAGTATAGCAGGAGGAGACTATCATATGTACCCACTTACAGGGGCTCTATCTACTTTGGAGCCTTTCTCATGATATATCTGTACTTATCATTGTACAGACCACAGAGATTTTACCCCAAAAAAATACTTACTTTTATATATACATTTAAGGAACAAAATACTATATTTAAGGATGGTTGCTCCTGATATATTTGTGTATTTAACTTTTGAAAACTTTATATCTTTATATTGATAAGGATTCAAGAGATCCAAAATTACTCAAAAGCATGCATGTACATGTTGATGTGCATCTTAATCCATGTACATGTTGATGTGCATCTTAATGCATGTACATGTTGATGTACATCTTCTTGTAGTACTCTTAGTTAAATATCTATCTCCAATTAAAGGTCATTACACAGAGAAGTATGGAGGAAAAATAATTACTGAATGAGTATTTAAAAATTCATCAAATTTGCACAGGTTAACGGTCAAAGACTTTTCTTATCAATTACACAAAGAAAGTGTTTGGTGAGTTAATTTTTTCTCTACGACACAATTAGTAATATCTGTGTAGATGTGTTTACTTGTAAACACTTATTTTCAAGAGAGAGAGGAAGAGAACTTGCATGAGGATACTTTGCCTTAATACAACTGATCATAATTTGTAAATTTATTACCTTTTTTTATATAGTAGAGGGCCTCAAGGAAGATTAGTTGTATGCAACTAATTGAATTAACTTCTTTAAATAAAGACATTATTATTATTATTATTATTATTATTACTGCAATCACATCCATTTTCCACAACAGAAAACCTGCACAGCTAATTTATGGCAGGTCATAAATAGCTGATAAGTTCCCTAGGTTTCATACTTGTGTATAAGCAAATACCAACTGCAAACTGCATAGACCCAGATCTCCCGTTGCATAATGCGCCGGCAGATCTGGGTCTATGCAGTTTGTAAGGACTAATCAGTAGAACAAACAACATAGACCCTGATCTGCTGGCACATTATGCAATGGCAGATCCGGGTCTATGTTGTTTACATTTGGACCTGGATATATACACGAGAATATATGGTAATCATTTTGTTAGCTTTGAGGGATTTTCATATGAATCTTGACCTTCTTGTAAAACCAAGTCTTTTTGACTTCATCATTTTCTTCATGGGCGTGCTATTTCAGTTATTAAAATTATATAAACTCCTTTCTTTTTCGTTATTTAATAAGAGACCAAAGTTACAACCATGTCATTTACATCCAGTTTCATAGCACTACAGTACACTTAGATAACAAGTGATGTCATATTGATGATGTCATTATGTAATGATCACATCATTCAGAGCTGCACAGTCAGTGTTGATTTTTTAAAAAGTAGACATTCTTAAAGGAAAACACTAAAGAAATTGGCTGACACTGCACACAAATTTGGAGTTATCCATCATTTTCATGATATTTTCCATAATTCAGCTTGCAGTACCATATATACTCACGTATAAATTGGATCCAACTGCAGACTGCATAGACCTGGATGTGCCATTGCATAATACCCTGGCAGATCTGAGTCTATACAGCGTGTTAGGAATAATCAGTAGAACATAGACCCTGATATGCTGGCACATTATGCAATGGCAGACCAGGGTCTATGTTGTTTTGCAGTTGGACCTGACTTATAATTGAGTTTATATGGTACTTTCAAAAGCCAAACATTTTTTTAAAAATAAGCAGTAGATACAGAAATAAAAAAGAAATGGTCAGTTTAACAATGTAAATTTTTAACATGAACAATTCCGATATTTCAGCTTTATCCATCTGCATTTACACAACTATAAAGAAAAATATGTGTAATGCAGACAAATACATAGTCTGCATCATTCAACTGCAGTCTTTTAAAATAGTAAGTTCTCACGGTTATTGCATTCACTTATTTGCATACTTCTTGTTTGATACTTTAGCTACTTCAATAAAAGATGCCACAGTATTCAGCAAAAGTGTAGTGCAACCTCTGTCCAACAAGACAACCTAGAGCAACCCCAAAAGTAGTTTCTGAAAACAGGTGGTCCTTTAATAAAGTATCAAGCATAAAATCTAATTTTAAGGACTCTTAAGACAGGTGGTCTCTTAAGAGAGGTGGTCTTTTGCAAAGGTTGGTCTATTTTTGCCCATAATATGTGATGAAAAAGTTAAAGTTGCATTGGAACCATGCTAACCCAGACTCTTTTGTTCCCAATTATTTCATAAGGATAAACAAGGAATTGGAATTAACAAATTGCTTTAAACAAAATCATTGAAATCTGCACCCAAAAATTGTTGTACGGATACCAAGAAATTTGGATAAAAAGAGTCTGGGTAAATGAGACCTCACTGTATTCAAAACAAACAAACACACACACACACATGTAAAGTCTAATACCATTAATCCAATACAAACCATTACACTTTCACCAACAGAACACTGATAAGTTTGGATAACTAATGTCTTGCTCTGATACTACTACCATATTAAACCATTTTTAAATATTATCTACGTGGCTATCAAACTACAGACAGGATTGCTTTATGATTCATAGGAATTTGCAATTTCCATTTTCCAGTATTTGTGATTATATTACTGTAATTTTTCATACATTTTTTCTTAGCTGACCTCTGGAAAAATAATAATTTTAGAATACAGGCTTAAAAATTTCAATAAAGTAAATTATTAAAATTAGCAAAATAATACAGCTTAGGGATTAAACTGAATAACCTGACATTTGACGCTGATAAAAATATAAATAAGATATATCACAAGTAACACTCTAAGTAGATTAAATAAATGGACAAGAATAGCTTGGAAAACAATGATGTATATGCAGTTCTGGAAATGAATATGCTGTATTGTGTCCTTTGGCGCACCTTAATCTCATTGCCAAACTAAAAACCTTAAAATGGCATTGCCATATATTTGTTGTTTTTATGTTATTGCAAGTATATACATTATAGTGTGACATCTCATAATTAAATAAAATCAATCACAAATTATTTGAAGTTTATATTTTGTACTTTTATCTTTTAATATATAAAAAAAAATGAATGACCCAATATGCTTTTCTCCTGAAACACTTCCAGATTTAATTATTATCATTAATCCGAATATCTGGACTCTTTAATTTTCTGGATGTCTACCCTGGAAATTTTCCATAAATAAAAAAGAATTAAAAAAACTAATTCAGATTTTGTGACTGTTGTGACCATATTGAATTTTATTTCATTCATAGGTAACAGCATTAAACATAACATTCATTAAGATACTTACTATTTCTCCCAATATTTTTTAGCATCTATGGGACATAGACTAGAAAGCATGATTCAATAATGGTGACATTTGTGTGCCATTTGCTAATAATGGTGGGTTCAAATTTACAGCTTGCTATATCAAGCAAAAATTACGGAAGAAATTATTCAGAGACTGCATAACTAACTATCGTATAAGACTACATTTTTTAGCAATACTGACAAGGTATTTTCTCAAAGGAATAAAATTAAGTCATGCAACCATGGTTCACTTTTGGTAAATGGAAGGAGAAATAGGCCTAATAGACAATGTGGCAGATAAGTGCTCCAAACTTTTCTTTCCACTCCACAGTTTCACTACTTGTATGAATTTGCTTTCACAAGCTTACCGTATATACTCGCGTATAATGATGTGCTGGCAGATCTGGGTCTATGCAGTTTTTAAGGACTAATCAGTAGAACAAACAACATAGACCCTGATCTGCCTGTGCATTATGCCATGGCAGATCAGGGTCTATGTTGTTTGCATTTGGACTCAGCTTATACACGAGTATATACGGTACATATGTCAGTTACCAAGGTGAACTATATTAGGCCCACTTGGGCATCTTGTTAATTTTTCAGACATTTAGTATGAAACTTTTGGATGTGAAAATAATTGTAGCTAAAAGTTATTAATTTACAATTTGCAAGAGTTTAATAAGAAAAACGTTCTCTGTATGAAATAATAATGTATAAAAAGCAATTATAATTTCTATGGATTAATGGTGCATGAAAAATTATAGGTTATAACAAAATTCAGACAATACTGCATTTATATTTCTGATATACTTAAATATATGGACTGTGTATATTGGCTGTACTTGATGATGTGTATTTCATTGTTTGCAGAATTACATGTATGCTGTTTGTTTTAACATTATCATATCAAAGTTTAAACCTAGGATTTGTACAATAAATCATGTTCTCTTTTAGGTTGATCGGAATCTGGTTTTCAGTGCTAACTTGAATTATGGACTGAAGGGCAAAAGTGTTTAAATACAACTTATTATTATTATTATTATTATTATTATTATTATTATTATTATTATTATTATTATTATTATTATTATTATTATTATTATCCCCATGCATTTAAAAGAAAAGGTGGGAATTATGTTATCCTGTCTGTTTGTGTATTTATTTGTTATATCATGCAACTGCCTACACTGTTTGAGATAGAGACTTCAGACTTTTGGATGTGATCAGGGGTGGTCCACAGATAGAGAATTCAGACTTTAGGATGTGATCAGAGGTGGTCTGCAGATAGAGGCTTCAGACTTTGGGATGTGATCAGAGGTGGTGCACAGATGTGCACTACCGTTTTTGAATTTTGACCCATCCACCGGTTGCGGAGCTGGGGGGAGGTGAGGGGCAGGGGTATCCATATATGTGTAAGAAAGAGGGGTAGTTATAACTGAGAAAAGCATGGTAATAATTTTGCCTTGCTGCAGATTTCTACTTATTCTTGTTGTGTTTTTCTACTCTCTGTGCCATATTAAAGAGATTGGTTGAACATGGCCCAACTATATGTTTTTGCCAGGTATAAAAATGATTTCTTCCAAAACTAAAATGTGGCTTAAATAAATGAATTAATATCACACAATCTAATCATCTGACCTTGCTTTCAATTTTACTTATAATATCCTGCATAAATGTTATATTACTGTGATCAAGTTTTGTGTACATTTCATGTACGACTGTCTAATGTTTTAAAGGCTGTATTAGATTATTTTAAGATACGCTTTATTTTCAAATAAAGTATATTTAAGGAAATTATTTTTTTACTTAGCAGTAAACGTTGAATGTTTCAAAATGTTGTTAATGTGACACATTCTCAGAATAATTGTGTTACAATACTCTTAGAGTAATTATGAAAAGTAAAAAAATGTGTTCAATCCTCAACAAACAAATTTGCATGCTTGATGAATATAGACTGTTAATTTAGGGTCTTTATCAATATTCGTTAGTTAAGAAAACCCCTACCATAAAACCATTCTACACTGATTATAAATAAATATTGATCATTATTGTATAAAATTATGTTGACGGCAAGTGGAGCTTCCTTTGTCAGATCATGAAAATTAAGATACTATATTATTTCTTAAAACCACACTTGTTGCTACATTGTCAGCAATTTGTCATACCCTCTGATGTTTTGTACATAATCAATTCTTACAAATCAGAATTATTTTCTGTCCTTCAATTTTTCATACAGAGGACATTCTATTCTTACCAGTACTATATATACTCATGTATAGGTCGATACCAACTGCATACTGCATAGACCCAGATCTGCCATTGCATAATGCGCTGACAGATCTGGGTGTATGCAGTTTGTAAGGACTAATCAGTAGAACAAACAACATAGACCCTGATCTGCCTGTGCATTATGCCACGGCAGATCAGGGTCTATGTTGTTTGCATTTGGACTGAGCTTATATGCGAGTATAGATGGTATTTTCCAATTATTTGTACTTGAAGGCCGGTTGAACATTATTATAATTCATGTTTTTTTAACCTATAATTATTTGTACAGAAAAAATAATTCAAGTAACAAGGTGTATAAATATGTGGAATCAAATGAATAGGACATTTTAAAATGAAGATCAGTGAAACTTTCATAAAAGTCTGTCAAGTAGTTTTAAAGTTATGAACAGTTGAAAATTTGTCAGGGGAGTTAAATTATTGTAAATTTATTACCTTTTCCTGATTTTGATGATATCACAGCTGATGAAAACAGTATGTATGTATGTTTGTATAGGGATTTAACGGCACATCAGTACAATCCTGGCTGTTTAATGCTGAACAAAAGTTAGAAAAAATAGCAGCCAAGTAAATCTGTTCTAAGAGACAAAAGATACTTAAAATCATTTGAATATTATTTAATGTAAGAAAAACCGCTTTCTTTTTCTTTTATTTTAAAATAGATTTGCTTGAAATGGATATTAATATACTGATAAATGCATTTTTAAGTGAAAAGAAATAAAACCGATCTATATTACTGAGGAATTAAAAGTTTAGATTTAGTTTTTAAAAATTAAAAATGAGCTTCCTGATAGATGAAGGAAGGACATCCTATTTTGGGTATGTCTTCTGTAAGAACAAGATTTGGAAAGGCTTGGATAACATATGAGAACCACTTGTCAATATAGTTTTAAGATTTAAAGAAATTTTAATTTTATTAAAATTATTCAAATTCTAAGTTTGAATGTGATTAAATGATCAAAACAATGATGCAAATGTGAATTCACATCTTTTCACTTCATAATGAGATAAAAATTACTACTGTCTTAAAAAAGATATTTCAATTTTTTCACAAATATTTTTCTCATTTATGACACCATCAGTACTCATGAATATTAATGATTTTGACAGAAATTACTTTCCCTGTAAGTTTTTACACTTTTAAAAATATCAACAAAAAAATACTTAATGTATTTTAATGGAATTTCACTGTTGTGTATGCCCAGAGTTCCTTTTCATTTTCACTGTACTTATTTTTAGACTTTAGTGTCACATTAATAAAAAGTGTATGAAAAATGACAGACCCAATCATACGTTCAGTGGACACTCCAGAAACCTGCATGAGTAAAATGGTGTGGATGTCAGCAATTCGTGAATCAACATTGTTATGCTGGTCAATGATTAATTCAAGTCTTCTTGATCCTACAGATTTTCCTCCTAGTTTTCATGGTTTAAAGAAGTGCATAACTAACTCTGTATGGAGTGCCAGTCCATCACAGGCTATGCCTCTTGCCGAATCTAGTACTTATTTGCAGCTGGGAAAACTGGAGCAAAGCTAGTACCCAAATGCACCTGGGACAACTGGAGCAAATCTAGTATCCATTCATAGCTGGGACAACTAGAGCAAAACTGATTCTCATTTGCAGCTGGGACAACTGAAGCAAAGTTAATACTCATTTGTAGCTTGGACAGCTGAAGCAAAACTGTTATTCTTTACAACTGGAACAGCTGTAGCAAATTTGGCACCCATTTGCAGCTGACCCTATGAAATCCCAATCTGGAGCCAACATTGCTAACCACTAGGCTAGCACTGCCTCTAATATTTTTTATGTGGGGCAACTTAAATTATCATTCTTCACAAGAATATGAAAATAACATGCCTATCTTTCCAGGTTCAAGAAGGGCAACTGAGGAACATCTCGCCCTAGCAGTGCTGAACCACTGGGGGGAGATCCCTAAAGTGGGCTGCAAACTTGTCCTTGAACATGTGGAAACCAGACCCCTCTACAACCCTGAGAAACCTGGAATAGAACAGGTGACACAGCTTGAATACTAGAGATTGCAAAGTCTCATCATAATAAAAATAATCAACAATGCAGCATATTCACAACTAATATTTTAGTAAATTAACAACAATGCAGCATATTCACAACTTAAATTTTAGTAAATTATCAACAATGCAGGATATTCACAACTTAAATTTTAGTAAATTATCAACAATGCAATATATTCACAACTTACATTTTAGTAAATTAACAACAATGCAGCATATTCACAACTTAAATTTTAGTAAATTAACAATTAAAAAATAATGTACTTTAAAAAAATATTTTCCCGAATTTCATTTCTCAATACATTTATGAAAATTGTATGCTTACCAAAATTCTGTGGTTTACAGTATCAAATTTAACTGCACATTATCTGAACTTGGTTTATACCTATAACTGTTGAAGAAAGTTACCAAAGAACATGCATCAATTAAAATATATTTGTCTTATCTAGGGTAAACTAGAGATGTGGGTGGACATGTTTCCAATGGACATGCCTGCACCAGGACCTTCTGTGGACATCAGTCCTCGTAAGCCCAAGAGGTGAGTGTCAACCAGGTCTCAGACAACTAATTAATTTCCACACAGGTCAATTTTTATGGGGTGGTGGGGGAACCCTTGTAACACACTTTCTGAATAGTCAAACATCAAACTTTGCAGCAGTAAAAATCCATTGGAAACTATTGGTACACTATCACCATTGGGATGTCATGATATGTTTTGGGATGTTAAGAGTCAGAGAGATTAACATTTTCAACCATTTTTTACTTTTTCAAAAGTATATTAAAATGGGGATAACAGTTTTGTATTTGAGGATTTGAGGATGTAAATAGTGGTTTTACTGTCCCATAGTGAGTTTTATCAACAATACATCCGCAAAGACAGGTCTGTTATTCCCTAATTTTTATACAGGTAGACTTGAGTACCCTGAGTCAAATCATTGCAATTTATTGTGTGATACGATTTATGCATGCAGAATCTGAAAATTTCAGTTAATAGTTACACAGACATTTGAGTGTAACTGTACATGTCACAACATTTTCCCCAGAGCCAATTTTATTTTGCCAGCTTTCATGACCTGAGGCCATGTGATGTCTCTTGGGCAAATCCACATTGCAAATTGCCATTGTTCTCTCATGGGTATGCACTCCATGTTAATATTAGAAACCAGGCAATAATATTTTGGTTATGTTGAATAGAAAAAATAATTCAAAGGAATATTAAACTAAAATGGGTTTTAAATCAAATGAATTGTTTATTTCACGATCAGACACGACACATTAACATCATCGACAGTTAGATTTGCAGGTGTCAGCATTCCACATAGAAGTGTATGACAAGCAGTATTTAAAACGTGGATAAACATCATAGATCTGTCAGTCTTTAAATTACTCAACCATTGCATTCAAGAAATAAATCAATGTTAAACATGAGCAATAACTTTTTAGTTAACTGCTCTCACTCTCTCTCAAATGTTTGTTTTGTTAAGTTGCAAACTTGTGGTCTAAGACTTTAAAATATCACTTTAGTATGCTCATAGAAGATATCAACATATTTTGAACACCTATACAAGCTTACTATATGCACTATATTATCAAAAAGATTGGTAAATTATCGACAACAAAAATATATCTCTCTCTCTCTCTCTCTCTCTCTCTCTCTCTCTCTCTCTCTCTCTCTCTCTCTCTCTCTCTCTCTCTCTCTCAGCACATGTTGTCAGATAAATCTGCCATCAAACCTTTTCTTTCATGATTTATGCCACCCCCCTTTGGATGGGAGACATATTGGTTTTAAACTGTTCATCCATCCATCATCTGTCCATCTATCTGTAACACTTTCTTGTAAGCAAGATAGCCAAACCAGACCAAATGATATTTAGATGCCTTCCCTAGGTCCCAAGAACTGATTACCATATATACTCGTGTATAATCTAAAACCAACTGCAAACTGTATAGACCCAGATCTGCCATTGCATAATGCGCTGGTAGATCTGGGTCTATGCAGTTAGAACAAACAACATAGACCCTGATCTGCTGGCGCATTATGCATTGGCAGATTAGGGTCTATGTTGTCTGCATTTGGACCCGGCTTATACGCAAGCACATCTGGTAGGTTCTGGTTACATTTAGCCCTATTTTGTTTCTTTTTGCACATTCATGATATTTGGGGTGGGTGGGGGTTGACTTCTAAGCATGTTTATGATAAAATTACTTGAAGTAGAAGTATGAAATTTGGTATGCTTATTTGTATTATTATTTAGATGATCTGATCAGATTTTCAGGCCATTATAGCAATTTTTCTATTTTTAGCTCAACTGGTCATAGAGAAGAAGAGTTTCTGGGATGGTCTTATGTCCATCATCAATCATCCATCTGTCAATATGTTGTCCATCCATTAGCACAAGTTTGTCACCACTACTCCTCCTAAACTACCTGGAGAATTGCCACGAAAATGTACACACACATACACACATATTCATTCTAAGGTCTAGTTGGTACTAAATGAAAAGAGTGCCACTCTGACAGCCAATATGGCCACAACAGCATACATGTATATGTTGAAAATCTTGTTATCACTACTCCTCCTGATTGGTTTTCGATAAAAGTCTTCTTATGATGTCTAGTTGGTCCTAAATGAAAATGATGCTGATCCAGCATCCAGTATGGCCACCGCAGTTGCCATCTTGAATTTTATTTTATCACTGCTCCATCATGAATGGATGGTCATATCAACATGGAGTTTTCACCAGAAGACTTCTTATGATATCTAGCTGGTCCAAAATGAAAATGGTGCCAATCTTACATCTGTTATGGCTGCCACTATGGCCACCTTGTAAATCTTCTTATGGCTACTTTTCCTGAATAGACAGTCATATTGACATAGGGTTTACACCAAAAGACTTCTTATCATATCTAGTTGGTCCTTAATAAAAATGGTGCCAATTTTAATTCCATAGTGGTCATTAAGAATATCAGAGATGGTTTCAACATTCTGCAGTTAAAAAGAAAATACATTCTTATCTTGGATTCCTGGAAATTCTTTTCAGCCAGTAAAAAAATAAATCCCTTCAAGGGACTCTTGTTTTCTATCTTGTTTTCTATCTTCCTCTTCTTCAGATTAAGAGGATCAGCACTAATTAAATCACAAAATCATCATGAGTTTAATGAGGATATACTACAATGCTTACTATATCTCCAGAATGGAATTTCGAAATTGACATCATGCATGCATATGGATCTGTTTTGCAAATTCTCGCTTGGCTGTTTCCATAAGGGTAGTAGCTTTTGAATATTTAACAAGCAATATCTCCTAATCCAGTGATCAGACATGTATAATCTACATAGTGCATGTAAAATGACTTGCAGTTGTAGATTATTAATTTTACAAAATGACATTCAGGTCTCCCTTGAAAAGCCCAGTACATATGAGGATTCCTTGATTATGCAAAATGTGAGTAAGGAAAAGGGATGCTTTATTACAGTCTTATATGCAAAGTAGTCCTAGAGAAGTGGGGTAGGGTAGCGGTGAAATCTACTTTTTGGGGCATCTTAGACTGGGTTGACCATAAAATATGTAAGTCTGGTTAGTGGAAAAAAGTTTGCCATGAAACTCTACACACATATTCATAATAAGGTCTAATTGGTTTCAAGTGAAAATAGTGCTGATCTGACATCCAATATGGCCACCACGGCAACCATTTTAAAATATTATTATCACCATTCCTCCGAAATGGAAAGTCATGTTGACATGGCGTTTTCATCAGAAGACTTCTTATGTTGTCTGGTTGGTCTCAAATGAAAATGGTACCAGTCTGATATCCAATATGGCCACGATGGCAGCCATCTTGAAAGTCTTGTTATCGCTGCTCCTCCTAAATGGAATTTTCACCAGAAAACTTCTTTTGGTGTCTAGTTGGTCCTAAATGAAAATGATGCCAATTTGACTTCCAATATGGCCACCGTGGTGGCCATCTTTTAAAAATTCTATTATGTCTACTTTTTCTGAATGGATGCTCATATTGACATAGGGTTTTCAGCAAAAGATTTCTTATGATGTCTAGTTGGTCCTAAATGAAAATGGTGCCAATCTTACATCTGATCTGGCTGCAGTGGTGGCCATCTTGAAAATATTGTTACTGCTCAAGAGTATCAGAGATGGTTTCAACAGTCAGCTGTTAAAAAGAAGAAACACTCTTATCTTGGATTCCTGGAAATTCTTTTCCACCAGTAGAGCTTCAGTCCCTTTGTGAAACCCTTGTTTTTCTAATACTTTATTTCTTTCAAAATATAAACTTTTTGATAACCCTATTTTCTTTCAGTTATGAGCTCAGGTGTATTATTTGGAATACTGATGATGTTGTACTTGAAGATGATGCTTTCTTCACTGGGGAAAAGATGAGTGATATCTATGTCAAGGGATGGATTAAGGGACAGGAGGACACACAGTGTACAGATATACATTACAGGTAAAATCTTTGAAATGCTTATGGAAACTTAAAATTTTAAAATTCAAAGTCGTGTTCAAAATCTTAACTTTTTCCTGCAGCCACACCAAGTTTCAGTTCACCACTATGTGGGCTTGAAATACCCCACCCCACCACCACCTCATGGCAAGATTTATGTTGTGTTAAAGTGGATGTATGTACATCTTAAGGACAGTTTACACAGTATGTAAGGGGTACATGCCATAACACGTCATGTCACGTGAAAAACACGATTTTGGACTCCCAAACCCCCTGACACGGTCGTGTTTCGAAAAACACAATTTGCAGCAATCTTAGCAATGAAAAATTTTTTGCACAAAAAAAACAAAACAGAAAAAAAACAACATTTCTTTGCACCAAGATATATGCCCATATCTGTGGTATGTACAACAGTAAACATTCTTGCTCAAAGCTCATGACAACCTATCCTCTGGACAGTTTACACAGCTGTTTTAGAAGCAATTAAAAGATAAGGCGTTCACAGATAAACAGACACCTTTCAAAGATTTACCGAATTGGCCCACAATAGCTAGATGTGTAGTGTCAAATCCTTTGAGCACTGCTGAGGGACAGCCCATTAGGCTAATTTGCGTAGGTAAAGTACAATAAATGGAACAACCCAATTTGTCTGAAGTTAAGTACATCAAAGAAATATGTGTTGAAGAACAAATGTTATCACACATCACTCACTGCATTGAATGAGAATGTTGAAGCCATCTATATTAAAGTTTATGATCAGCGGCAACGTTTCTTTGAAGTCTGATTTTTCTCCATATATAAAATTCAAAACATGATCATTTCGGTAGGTTGAACAACAGCACAATTCAATCTCTAATGCAGTGTTACACATAGTCCTAAGATCCCAAGGTCAGGGGACACTGCATGCCTCACCCTCCAGATTTGGGGGACACACAACATTTTAAAGAGACAAAGGAAAATTGTAGTACATAATGCACTAGAAGCGCTAAAAGAATTAAATAATCTTATTTGCTTTTAAAGTTTTGCCACCTTAACTTTCTCATATTTTCCATGGAGATTTACATTATTGTAATACACATTTTATCCTGTGATCAAGTAACTCTTGAAAACATTAACATGTTTGAATATCTGGTTAACCTCAAATGAACTGCACCATTAAATTTTAATAACTTAAAAGTATTAAATCACTAATCAAATGACAAATAGTGCATTTGCATAAATTAGTACCTTGTTTTCATCAATTCAGCCTGAAAATAAATTAAATCTTCACTGCCGCAGGTGTGACTTTAACCTCGAAAATATGTTACAATAGCGGCAGTCAAAGACTTTAGCATCTCGGCTGATTACCACAAACCTTGAATGTTTTCATTGCCAGATTCATCATTTTGAAATGGATATTCATTGTCATCTTACAGGTTTTATCACTTTTAGTGACTTTGGCCATTGCTTGTGCCAACATAGACGTGGATGCACATCCGCAAAGGAAAAGTGTAGGCATATTTGTGAACACAAATGACACTTGCAATACCGTCAAACCAACTAATGAACTGTTGAAAGCAGCAAAGACTGCATGTAATTAAAACTACATTCCACTGTCCAATGGACTTTAATGACAGTAAATTGTATTTTTTTATTTACTGTCTGTGAGGTTGTGACCATGTGTGTGGTGATGTTATTTGACAATGCTAAGTCTACCATTTTTTGTTTGTTTGTAAGTACATTAAATGCTTCAGAGAAAACAGGTGGTATTTTGTTTTATTCAGATTTGAATTTCCAGTCATTTGCTATCGGCTGATTTGAAAAGATAACTTATTCTCATTTGGATGACATCAGTTTTGGGAGGTCATGCACACTGACCCCCCTGGGACCTCAAAACACACTTTTTGAGTCTCAAAAACTCCCCAACACTGTCTGGGAATATGGCAAGTATGGTAAGGACACATGCGATTTTGTTACGTGTGTTTTTGTGTTTACATTGTATGACAAATCATATATGACTCCTTGACCCTTCCACCAATTTCCAAGTCCAGCACTTGCACCAAATAAATAAGACTTAATTAATTGTATCTGTTTAATTGTCGTTGTGTATAATCAAATTCATTGCAACAGAGGAAAACCCCGTACAGCTCAGGTGTGACCATGACTTAAGAGATGGCAAGAACATGGTACATATTATGACTTGTCAAGGTGGCTCATGAAGAGATGGCAAGAACATGGTACATATTATGACTTGTCAAGGTGGCTCATGAATAAATGGCAAGAACATGATACATATTATGACTTGTCAAGGTGGCTCATGAAGAGATGGCAAGAACATGGTACATATTATGACTTGTCAAGGTGGCTCATGAACAGATGGCAAGAGCATGGTACATATTATGACTTGTCAAGGTGGCTCATGAACAGATGGCAAGAACATGGTAAATATTATGACTTGTCAAGGTGGCTCATGAAGATCCAACAGGCTTTTAAAAAAAATTGGGATGAAAATAGGTGATTTAATTAAGTCAATATTTAGCTTTGTTCTGATGTCAGTTTTAATTCCTCTTTGTTCTATTCTGAACACAATGTGGTTGTCTTAGCTTGTTGTACATGAGTCACAGAGAAAATGTAACACATGACCCCACAACCCTGCTTCTGATTTGTCAATTCCGTCTAACTTGTCAGATGGAATAGAACATGTTCTGTTTTGTCTGTCTGACATATCTTACTGCCATAAGGTCTATTTACAATGTTTTGTCTGTCTGACATATCTTACTGCCATAAGGTCTATGGTATTTACACTGTTTTGTCTGTCAGACATATCTTACTGCCATAAGGTCTATTTACACTGTTTTGCTATATGTGCTGCATCAGATGTGATTTTTTCCATACTGTGTAAATTAGTCTTTAGAGTCTGTGTACCATATTAAACCTGATAAATATTCAGGATGCTTAGAAAATTCATTTTATGGTAAATTCTTGAGCTGAAATTTCATTTCTATGTGCCTAACCCTTGACTCCACCTAAAAAAAAACATGAATGAATTTCATAAATGGATTTGAAAATTGATTCTTTTCAAGCTAATGCTACATTTCCACAGTCGAAAGCCCTTTTGCATGATAATCATGGATCAGATTTCCACAGTCGAAAGCCCTTTGGCATGATAATCATGGATCAGATTTCCACAGTCAAAAGCCCTTTGGCATGATAATCATGGATCAGATTTCCACAGTCAAAAGCCCTTTGGCATGATAATCATGGATCAGATTTCCACAGTCAAAAGCCCTTTTGCATGATAATCATGGATCAGATTTCCACAGTCAAAAGCCCTTTTGCATGATAATCATGGATCAGATTTCCACAGTCAAAAGCCCTTTCACATGATAATTATGGATCAGATTTTCACAGTCAAAAGCCCTCTCACATGATAATCATGGATCAGATTTTGTGGTCGAAAGCAATTTCGAATGATAATCATGGATCAGATTTATGTGGTTGAAAGCCCTTTCAAATGATAATCATGGATTAGATTTCTGTGGTCTAAAGCCCTTTCACATGATAATCATGGATCAGATTTCCACAGTCAAAAGCCCTTTGGCATGATAATCATGGATCAGATTTCCACAGTCAAAAGCCCTTTCACATGACAATTATGGATCAGATTTCTGTGGTCAAAAGCCCTTTCACATGATAATCATGGATCAGATTTCTGTGTTCGAAAGCCCTTTTGAATGATGATCATGGATCAGATTTCTGTGGTCGAAAGCCCTTTCAAATGATAATCATGGATCAGATTTCTGTGGTCGAAAGCCCTTTGGCATGATAATCATGGATTAGATTTCCACAGTCAAAAGCCCTTTCACATGATAATCATGGATCAGATTTCCACAGTCAAAAGTCCTTCAGCATGATAATCATGGATCAGATTCCTATGGTCGAAAGCCCTTTTGAATGATAATCATGGATCAGATTTCTGTGTTCGAAAGCCCTTTTGAATGGTACACATGGATCAGATTTCTGTGGTCAAAAGCCCTTTCGAATGATAATCATGGATCAGATTTCTGTGGTTGAAAGCCCTTTTGCATGATTATCATGGATCAGATTTCCAGTCAAAAGCCCTTTCACATGATAATCATGGATCAGATTTCCACAGTCAAAAGCCCTTTCACATGATAATCATGAGTTAAATTCTTTACAATTAGAGACAACTTTTTGCCATTTACAAAATATAACATTGTTCTTGTTGAGGCAGATATAAAAAAACAAACAGCTGCCATTGATATGATGACATCATCATCTGTCTTTGTATATGTAAATTTTTATTTGAAGAAAATAAAATGAGGAATAAAATGTGCTGACAAAAAAACTGTAAAGCTTTATTTTGACACTTATTGCAATTGTGGTTATATATTAATTTTTCATAAATTCAGTGCTTTCTTTTGCATTTTATGCATTTGCTATTTCATTTAAGAAGATAAGATATGAAACCTATAATTTTCTCAATTTAACATTTGAAAACAGAAGATCTGACTTCTGTAAATTCATCTCCATTTCATTCCAAATGAGTGAAAATGAAAGGGAAATGATGGATGGATGCAGTAAATGTAAAATATGGATGTATTTAAAAGCCAAAAAACAAGATGATAGAATGAAATGTTTATATAGAGGCAGGGGCATGTAGTAATTCTTCTGTCCATCTATCCTTCAGTTACACAGTTTTGTGAATGCAATGAGTCCTGCAGTTTTTATATACACGCCATAATTCAGAGCATATTATGTTATGATGTCCCTCTGTCTGTTACCAATTTTGTTTCTGCACAATATATTGAGTTGTCCATCAAGTACAGTTACCAAACTTTGTGGATGGCTTGCAACTGGGGTAAGAAAGAACCCTATCAATTTTGAGGTCAAAAGCTCAAAGGTCAAGGTCACTGTGACTGAAGCAATCTTTCTTGTTTAGTTGGTTTTAATGGCACTTTTAACACATCATTGGCTATATCATGCTGAGGAATGGGAGCTAAGCACCTTTCCTAAGGACACACCAAAGCAGTCAGTCTGAGCTGGCCTGGATTGGTATCAAACCCGCAACCCTTGGATTATGAGTCTGACGCTTTATGAACTGAGCTATTACTGCTGAAACTAGAACAAATGGTTTCCGTACATTAAACTCAAGTTCTCCGCCATCTACAGTTATCAGATTTTGTGGATAGCTTGCACCCAGGGAAAGAAAGAAGCCCATGACATATGAGGTCAAAAGTTCAAAGTTCAAGGTCACTATGACTAAAAAAGAAGAAAAATGGGTTTTAAAGGTCAAGGGCCAAGGTCACTGACTCAAAGAAGAAAAGTTTTTCTGCAAAAAAATTTCAGCTCTCTACATAGATGACTATTAAACAGGGCATATAATGTACCATTCACAGTACTCTTGTAGATGGATTGCCATGAAACTTGGTAAATATTATGTTCATCGCCTGATGATGTGCATGTCGCCAATCATTTTCCTCTCTTGTTGATGGATTGCCATGAAACTTGGTAAATATTCAGTTCATCGCCTGATGATGTGCATGTCGCCAATCATTTTCCTCTCTTGTTAATGGATTGCCATGAAACTTGGTAAATATTATGTTCATCGCCTGATGATGTGCATGTCGCCAATCATTTTCCTCTCTTGTTGATGGATTGCCATGAAACTTGGTAAATATTATGTTCATCGCCTGATAATGTGCATGTCGCCAATCATTTTCCTCTCTTGTTGATGGATTGCCATGAAACTTGGTAAATATTATGTTCATCGCCTGATGATGTGCATGTCGCCAATCATTTTCCTCTCTTGTTGATGGATTGCCATGAAACTTGGTAAATATTATGTTCATCGCCTGATGATGTGCATGTCGCCAATCATTTTCCTCTCTTGTTGATGGATTGCCATGAAACTTGGTAAATATTATGTTCATCGCCTGATGATGTGCATGTCGCCAATCATTTTCCTCTCTTGTTGATGGATTGCCATGAAACTTGGTAAATATTATGTTCATCGCCTGATGATGTGCATGTCACCAATCATTTTCCTCTCTTGTTGATGGATTGCCATGAAACTTGGTAAATATTATGTTCATCGCCTGATGATGTGCATGTCGCCAATCATTTTCCTCTCTTGTTGATGGATTGCCATGAAACTTGGTAAATATTATGTTCATCGCCTGATGATGTGCATGTCGCCAATCATTTTCCTCTCTTGTTGATGGATTGCCATGAAACTTGGTAAATATTATGTTCATCGCCTGATAATGTGCATGTCGCCAATCATTTTCCTCTCTTGTTGATGGATTGCCATGAAACTTGGTAAATATTATGTTCATCGCCTGATGATGTGCATGTCGCCAATCATTTTCCTCTCTTGTTGATGGATTGCCATGAAACTTGGTAAATATTATGTTCATCGCCTGATGATGTGCATGTCGCCAATCATTTTCCTCTCTTGTTGATGGATTGCCATGAAACTTGGTAAATATTATGTTCATCGCCTGATGATGTGCATGTCGCCAATCATTTTCCTCTCTTGTTGATGGATTGCCATGAAACTTGGTAAATATTATGTTCATCGCCTGATGATGTGCATGTCGCCAATCATTTTCCTCTCTTGTTGATGGATTGCCATGAAACTTGGTAAATATTATGTTCATCGCCTGATGATGTGCATGTCGCCAATCATTTTCCTCTCTTGTTGATGGATTGCCATGAAACTTGGTAAATATTATGTTCATCGCCTGATGATGTGCATGTCGCCAATCATTTTCCTTTTGTGGTGTTTATAAGAGTTATTGCTCTTTTTGACTTGCAGTTAAATGCAGTGTATGACAAAATCTTGTGAATGCAACTCAGTTTTCAGTGCATCGCTATGAAACTTGGTAAATGTTATGGTCATCATCTGAAGATGCACATTTCAACAAATCACTTTGCTCCCATGATTTTATTTAGAATTTATTGCTTATTTTGTCTTGCAGTTGAATGCAGTGTATGACAGAATCTTGTAAAGACAACTAGTCTCAGAGTTTTAATGAATCACTGTGAAACTTTGTACATACTGTGGTCATATCTGAATATGTGGATATTGACAAATTACTGTTCCAGTGATTTTTAAATGTTATTGCCCATTTTGACTTGAAGCTGGATGTAGTGTATGACAGAATCTTATCTTGTGAACGCAACACCTGCAGTTTTTGATGGATCACTGTGAAAGTTGCTATGTGCATGTATTATGGTCATCATCTGAAGATGCATATTGACCAATTGCTGTGCCCCTGCAATTTTTTTTAGTTATTGCTCTTTTGACTTGGAGCTGAATGTAGTGTATGACAGAATCTTGTGAAAGCAACTTGTCTTACAGTTTTCAGTGGATCATGATGAAACTTTGTACATGTTATGGTCATGTTCTGAAGATGCGCATGTCAACAGATCACTTCGTTCTTGCAAACTTTTGTTAGTATTAATGCCATTTTTGTCCTGCAGCTGAATGGAGTATAAGACAAAAATGAATGCAACTTGTCTTGCATTTTTTTTTATAGATTGCTGTGAAACTTGGTTCATATTAAAGTTGTGCATATTGACAAATCTTTGTGCTCCTGCAATTTTTTAAAGAGTTACTGCACTTTTCAACTTACAGTTGGATGCAATATATGACAGAAAGTTTTGTGAATGCAACTTCTTTGTCAGTTTTTAATGGATTGCTGTGAAATTTAGTGAAATTTAGTACATATTATGGTCATCATCAGAAGATATGGATTTTGACCAATCATTGTACTCACTCTATTTTCAAAAGATTTATTGCACTTTTTTGACTAAAGACTGAAATCCATCATTTGGTTTGGGGTGGGGGAGGGAGTGGCAGGGGTATATTTGAATGAGTGAATTGCTCAAGTTTCCTCAAGCTGTACCTACAGAAGGAAAATTATGGGTATCTTTTAATGGCAGACCATTTAATAATTCTCTGCCACAAGGCTCATGTAGGTTGTTTTCCTGAAATCTACAGACAAAATTTCATTATGCATAAAAAAAGAGTAACTTATTGAGATTAAATGCAATGTTGGGCTATAACACTGATAATTATTACATGGGTTTATTCTGTATGTATATGAAAAGCATGACTACATATCCTATTGTACTTTAACATGAGCCAGAAGAGAGTTTTTACATTTTTGTACACACCTCTACTTCATTATATTGTATTCATTTGTACATGATACTTTCCATTCTCACTTCACATATAATTTCATTAGCTACAAAATCGGCCCATTGCTTCCAATTTCATCTATTGTTCAGTTGAAACATTTCTCAGAACTTATTAATAATGCAAGAGATTTGTGAAATGTCATAAACTGCAACCTTTCACTTTCTGCCATCTTCATAATGGGAGATATTTTAGCTGTAAATGGTGGACAGTGGTGTAAATGGGAGATATTTATCATTTTGGCAGTAGCTAGACTTAGTGATGTCCGTACATATGTCAGTCCATCCATCCACAACCCTAGATTAAGGTCAAGGTTAAGTTTTTTTACATTAAACTCAATGTTAAACGTTTTCTGCTTTCTAGTTAAATAAAAAGCACGCTCGACTATAGGGGGTTCTCATGTTACTCATGTATATCACACACCAAAGTGTAAACAGGATAGACCCAGATTTGCCATCCCATAATATACAGAAAGATCAGGCTCTCTCCTGTTCTATTGCATAGCACACACCAAAGTGTAAACACAATAGACCCAGATTTGCACTCACATAATAGACATGAAGATCAGGATCTCTCCTGTTCTCTTGCATAGCAAACACCAAAGTGTAAACACAATAAACATAGATTTTCCATCACATAATAATTACACAGGGAGATCAGGGTCTCTCCTGTTCTCTTGGAATCATAAGAAGAAGAAACACCATAGACCCTGATCTGTATATACATAGGTACATCTGGCTCTGTGTTCTTTGCATTTGGATGAATGTCAAATACCCAGTTTACATGCACCAGTTCACATACAAGTGCAAAATGTACATATGTATATTTGCATAGGTATGTAAATATCATTGTATGAACAGATTTGCACATGTATGTCAATTTGTATAGTGTGTAAATTTACACCATCATCTCCAGAGGTAATGCAAAAGCAGCTTTGCACATGTGTAAATTTGCACTGTATGAAAATTTCAGCACATGAATGCACAGCAAAATATATATACTTATATATTATACATTAATTTCTGTAAAATTTGGCCAAGAAATTATACAGTCATTATTTGTTAATTTAGCTTACCGGTAGTTCAGTTTAGACGATAAGTCTTTTTATACATGACAACATGGTTCTGGTAGTATCTTTTGTCTTTTTTATTTATACATGCATTTGTATACAAACCTACTCTCTATTCTTCTAAGTGCTGTATTGAGACACAGTAAGGGATTGATGGATGGATGGATGGGTTGGGTGGGTAGTTCACATATCATTTATTAGAATTAAAACCTAGATAGTACATGTATAGAAATGTTCATCAATACAAAAAACTTGGGTGATTGAAAGAATGGTATTTCAATTAATTAATTGAAAATATCCATTTTTATTATGTTTCTCATTATTTTTTAAGTAGAGTTGGAAAATAAAAGGACATGGTAAGCAAGAGAGAGTATGGATACCCCAGTAGTAGGCATATAACTTTAAAAAATGTTAGTTTTAAATGCAGGGGCATATTTCTGTGTCAAACATTGGGCCACATCTCAGTAAGTTGTGTTGTATTTGACCTCGCTTGTATTTTTATTGAGTCCTATATGATTAGCATCTCAATCTAGGATGTACTTCAAACAGTTGTGGAGAGTTAACAAAATCTGTAATTCATGGGCAAACTTCTTAGTTGAAAGGGGAGGGGGCTTAACTCTGAAACATTTTGACAGGAAAAAAAGTGAAACAAACTAAAATCTGACCAATGTATTTGTGATATTAAGCCCCAGATCAAATCTGACCAGTGTCTTTGTGATATCTAAGCCCAATATAAAATCTGACCAGTGTCTTTGTGATATCTAAGCCCAATATAAAATCTGACCAGTGTCTTTGTGATATTAAGCCCCAGATCAAATCTGACCAATGTCTTTGTGATATTAAGCCCCAGATCAAATCTGACCAATGTCTTTGTGATATTAAGCCCCAGATCAAATCTGACCAATGTCTTTGTGATATTAAACCACAGATCAAATCTGACCAATGTCTTTGTGATATTAAGCCACAGATCAAATCTGGTTTCAGTCCTTGATATCCTTGTTACAGGGATGTATGTAAGGATGGATGGACAGACATGAACAACAATATATACCCCCATATAATATGGTGCCAGCATAAAAATCACAAGACATTAAAAATGAAAAAGCACCTTCCATCCCTGCACACCATGTAAGCAAATAGATGCAAATGTAAAAAATCAAATTTATGGTAAACTTTGCGTCCATGTTTCATACTACATGCACTTCAAACTGTTAATGCCTGTATCTTTGTAGGTATGTGTTTGTGGGGGGGGGGGGGGGGGGGGGTACACATTTCTTCAGTTTAAGAAAGACCCTAATGTTTAGCATGAGTTTTAAGTCAATTAGAGGTAATTAGGGGTACCAATTTTTTGTCTACCTGTGTGCATTCATAGATAAATGACTGCATGTGACTGTGTAAGCACAGCATTGAATTAAATGTCTAAAATTGCTAAAATAAATTAAATTAATTTTTAGTTTATTCATCTCACTGATAAGATGATGATGATGATAATGATAAATGATGACAATGATAATAATGTAGACATGTTTCGAGCATATCTCTAATAATAATAATAATAATAATAAATAATAATAATAATAATAATAATAATAATAATACTTTTGTATAATTATATCAAGAAAAGGATTCTTCTTTTTCTTCTTCTTGTTTTAATCACTGTCATCACCATTACCACCACCATCACCACAACCACCACCATCATCATCAATATTATTATTGATGGCACATTCCAGAACATTATTTTGACCTGCAAAACATCTTTTTACCTAACAATTCCTTTTTTTGCATAGTCTTAAAACCCTCCTGAATGCATATCAAATTTGCTAATGCATACCAGTGTAAATGTGCACATGTGTAAATATGCATAGCATGTGCAAATTTTGTGCATGTGAATAGGGTAGTATATGAGAAAATGCATGTGCATGTGAATGGGGTAGTATATGAGAAAATGCATGTGCATGTGAATGGGGTAGTATATGAGAAAATGTAAACAAGTGTTGGATAATTTGGTGGATACATGTCTAAAATTTGTTGGAAATTATAACTGGAAGTGTTATAAAAAGTGCTTTTTCATTCTGCTGAGAAATATGATTTCCAGCATGTAAAATGAAATTGCTAGAAAAAGCTGTGAAACTTGGCATCCTTTAAAAAAAATTGATATCATTATTGTTAGTAAAGCTGAGACCATTTTGAGAAGTATGAAATGCGGCACAAAAGTGATAAAAGCTGTTTCACTTAAACATAGTCTTTTTATTTTAAGCACCAAGAGACTTTAAAAAATAGCACATACAATTATGTCATTTACTGATTGGATGATGAGATAATTTTTGCTTTCCCAATACCATAAAGCATGATGGATAAACCATCACTGAAAATGAACTACATTTTGATTTTTTTCATGCGATTTATGTGAGAGAAAAAAGAAAAGATAATATGTCACATTGTAAACCACAGCACATCTTTATTTGTGTATACCACACGTCCAAATGTCAGCAGCATGGCTCCAGATCTTCAGAGAAGCCACTGTGGCTCAGTGGTTAGCATGCTGGACTTGCTACTAAAAAGGTGCAGGTTCAAATCCTACCTTCAGATCAGCCTGGTTAGGCTACTGTGGTGTGTCCTTGGGCACCAGTTGCCTCAACATTACATACTTGTGTTGCTGTTCAGTACAACACCAAACCAAACCAAACTAGATCTTCCATCACATAATGCACCTGCAGATGTAGGTCTAGATCATTGACTTGAATTATAAACAGTGTAGACCCTGATCTTCCATCACATTATACAAGGGCAGATCTGAGTCTTGTTATGTATATTTAATCTATAATGTGTGTTTGAATCTTCTCCATCAAGATACATTGCACTTTAGCTTCTGGTCACAAGTAAACAAAATGTTTACTTAGCATTTGTGTTCAAGACCATTCTTATTTACAATTAGACAGGGTTTTTTTCCATTTGATTGCTTCACATCCTGATTATATGTGTATAAATAGGGATTTGGTAAACAAATAATTCATTCCTGTTTAAGATCAGTCTGTGGGAATCCATTTTAGTTAGTGCCGTTGAAATTAGATATAATTCTAGAGGAATTATTTACTTAATATATTCATTGGAATTACTAAAGTGCTCATTGACTTTTGAATCAACTTTCAACTTTTGTGAACTCATTCAGGGACATTTGGATTGTATCATTGTGTTATATCAGGACATTCAAGACTGTTGGAACTCATTCATAACATTCTATATTTTTGGACTTGTGATTAGGACATTTAGAATCATTTGGAATTTGATTCACAATATTGTTAAGTATCTCTTGAATTTCACTTTGTATTATAGGGAAATAAAGTGCTTGTTGATATTGCTTACATTTTTGGTTTCATTTTCTTTCTGTTACATATTTTTTTAAGACCTAGAGTCATGACGGTCTATACTGCTCACAGTTCTTTGTGTTGTATATATGGGGAAAATATGGTGAAATCAAAAAGGGGAGTACCAGTACATGTGTTTAAAATTGATGGCAATGTGTGTGTGTGTGTGTGTGTGTGTGTGTGTGTGTGTGTGTGTGCGTATAGATTAAATATACATATCAAGTGTACACACACAGACACAGTTCTCCCTCACTATTACACTCTCGATGGGAGCCATCAAAATGGACCGTTTTTTGGGTGCGGTCACCTTACACTGAGGTATTTTATTTATACATAATATTACAATTAAATAATGAAATGGGAGTACCAGTACATGTGTTTAAAATTGATGGCAATATGTGTGTGTTTGTGTGTGCATATAGATTAAATATACATATCAAGTGTACACACACAGACACAGTTCTCCCTCACTATTACACTCTCCATGGGAGCCATCAAAATGGACCGTTTTTTGGGTGCGGTCACCTTACACTGAGGTATTTTATTTATACATAATATTACAATTAAATAATGAAAGGGGATTCATGACCATACCTGCCTTATAAAAGGGACCACATTATACTGAGGTGCTTATAGGGAGGGACTGTCCTGTGTGCATGTGTGTGTGTGTGCGTGTGTGAGAGAGAGAGAGAGAGAGAGAGAGAGAGGGAGAAGAGGAGAGAGAGATGGCAAGTAAATTTATCTTGCTAATTTTGGAGTGTTTTTTATACTAGTATTTCATTTATCTGCAAATGTTTAAAATTCCACATTTTGATCTGATATCACGGTTGGAATATGGTACTCTGAGTTTTGATCTTTTGGTGGCTTTGTAAAAGTAATGAAACAATGATATTTAGCCCTACCATTCCGTAATCACTTGTCTGTATGTATGTAGCTGTCAATGATATTTAGCCCTACCATTCCGTAATCACTTGTCAGTATGTATGTAGCTGTCAAGTATCAAGTGTCGTTAGTGACAGTAAACTTCATCTTTTAGTAGACTCCAATTATACTTTTTATTCCTCTGTCGTATCTATGGATGGAGCATATAGTGTTACCCATGTCTGTCTGTCTGTCTCATGACTGATTCCACTCAGTAATTTGTATAAGGACTTCATGGATTGAAGCTGATTTGGCATGAGGTTTGTTTTGGCCCCAATAACACATAGAACTTTGCTCCTCAATTCCATTATGTTAGTGGGTATCATCTGTGTCAAATGTCTATCTTAGAAAAGTATTCTTAAGGTTTATGGCAGTTTGATCTTTCAAAATATTATAGCCTTTATTTTCATTTTCTAATTAGCTAAACTACCGGTAATATGTAGAAAATGTTAGTACATCAAATAAAGCTTCAGTTGCTACATAGTTGAATAAATCTATTAAAATTTAGATCACTGTGGTTGCCTAAAAACTCATTTAATTTTGACAACACTTCCTGAATTTATATGCAAGACTACACACAAATTTAAACTGAATAAAATATATAACTTTCTTAATTTAATTTTTTTTTTATTTACATATTTTCCCAAAAAAAATAAGTAAAATGGGATAAAATTGTGTGCATTAAAAGACACAAACACCAGTAGTTACCAGATGGAGTAGCATCCCTTTGATTTTGTATCACAACTATTGTTTTTTAGTTTTTCTTTGGTACCTGTATATGTGGTGATAAAGTAACATATGGAGAACGTTAATTTCTGTACGAAAAATACTCTTAAAAACTTTTTGAAGTCCTTGAAAACTCCTTGAAAAGTTTTGACAAAAACTCTCCAGGGCCATGCAAACAATCGACCACCTCAACACGATAGAACCTCATTTATCCAAACTCCTCAGAAGATACAAAAAACATAGTGTAAATGGGAGTACTGATGATGAGTTAAGGTTATTGAAAATGTGCACATTTATGGGGACAAGACATACTGTACGTGTGGTTTAGGGGGACAATACATACATGTGGTTTAGGTTGATGATACATACATGTGGTTCAGGGGGACAATACATACATGTGGTTTTGGTGGATGATACATACATGTGTTTCAGGGGGACGATACATACGTGTTGTTTAGGGGGATGATATATACATGTGGTTCAGGGGGACAATATATATGTGTGGTTCAGGCGGACAATACATACGTGTGGTTCAGGGGGACAACACATGTGTGGTTTAGGGTGATGATACATATGTGTGGTTCAGGGGGACGATACATACATGTGGTTCAGGGGGACTATACATATGTGTGCTTTGGTTTAGGGTGATGATACATATGTGTGGTTCAGGGGGACAATACATATGTGTTGTTTAGGTCGGATGATACATATGTGTGGTTTAGAGGACGATACATACGTGTTGTTGAGGGAGACAATACATATGTGTGGTTTAGGGGGATGATACATACATGTGGTTCAGGGGGACAATACATACATGTGTGTGGTTTTGGGAACGATACATACGTGTGGTTTAGGGGACAATAGATACGTGTGGTTTAGGAATTTGATATGTAGGTGTGCTTCAGAGGGACAATACATACATCTGATTCAGATAAACCTATAATTGGATGAACAAGGGTATGATAAATTACTTTCTTTCATATGTTGAATGATCAAAATTGAAACATTGCCATTGCAGAATTCTGTGAAAATATTGCAAGTGGGATCTTGCTTATGGCCAAAAGCTGCACTTGACAAAAATATATCCAACATATTAAGCAAGGAAAAGAATATATTTTAAACTCCATGTGTTGAAATAAGATCTCTCTTGTCTACAATCCCACATGTCTCTTGTCTCTTCCACGTCTACCATGTCTCTCCCACATTTCCAAAGCTTGATACAGTGCCAGGGGTGAATACAAAAAAAGAGGGAAGGGGAGGCAGTCCAGCCAACCAACATAATGTCATATAGAAAGAAAATATGGAACAAATTTCTAATTAATTCTAATTACAATTTTTTTTTACAGTCACATATTTGCTTCTGTCTTTTGACATAGAAATGCAAAGAAAAGTGGATGCCAGGGTAAAAATTGGTACAACTGGGGAAAAAAGGAATATTGTTGTGCTGTACTGTAAACCAAACCAAATCATCAATAATGCAGTTTTTGGCCAAAAGTGCATCTACATAACAAGAATGACTTGGATGTTGTATAAATTATGGTGTAACCTTATAATCCCCTTAATTGGTTTCAATCATGACAACAGGAAAACCATATGATGTTTAAACTGTGATGCAATTGATATAAGGTGTTATTTTACAAGGTACCAGTAGCTTTCAAATCATAACTATGTACCAGTTGTCTTTAGCTCTTCCTGCCATGGTGGCTCAGTGGTTAGCAGACTCACAACCAAAAGGGTGCAAATTCAAATCCTACTCTCAGATCAGCAAGGGTCTGGCTACTGTGGTGTGTCCTTGGGCAAGGCCCTTTATTCCAATTGCCTCAGCACTAATAACCTACTTGTGTTGCTGTGCTGTAAAACCAGTCCTCTTAGTTGAAAATTAACATGTGAGCAAGTGCCATATTTTCTCATTTAAAATGTGCACACAACTGCAAATGACATTGACCAAGATCTGACATTGCATATTGTACCAGCAGATGGGTCTGAGTTATTTGCTTGAAATGAATGATTGATACAACAAACAGTGTAAACCTTGATTTACCAGCATAATATGTCTTCAACCCTATGGATTTGTCTGCTAATTTGCAGAATATTTGCTGCTTTTGCAAATTTCTAGTAGAAAAAGCATCATTACAGATATCTCAGGAAATGTGAATGCAATTGATCAAAAATGACATTTCCTGATCTTCTTAAACATTAAGCTCCCAAATTTCCTTGCTATAGATACTTTCCATGCATATTTAGAAATGAAAAAGTGTCCGTCAAAATTGATATATTATATATACTTGCATATAAGGCAGATCCAACTGCAAAGTGCATAGACCCAGATCTGCAGTTGCATAATGCATCAGAAGATCTGAATCTATGCAGTTTGTTAGGAGTAATCAGTAGAACAAGCAACATAGACCCTGCTCTGCCAGTGCATTATGCAAGACAGATCAGGGTATATGTTGTTTGCAGGTGGACCCAACTTATAAGTGAGTATATACGGTATGTGATACGTTATATTATACATTAAAAATCAGTCAAACTGAAAAAGTTGAAAAGTGTTCATTACTTTTTGCTGCACCCAAAATAATTTATTCTGGTGACTTCTTCCAAAACTAACATGTTCACTCCGATTTTATAATAGTAAAATAACACAATATAATAATATCGAGATGGTTCTTTCAAGTTTATACATATTGTTATGTCTAATTTTTCATACACTTTTTATTAATTATTTTTTCAGGTGTACAAATAATTACTGGTAAAATATGTTAATTATCATTTTGTTAGGTAACTAAAATTTGCACAAGTTTAATAAGAATATACCGTATATACTCACTTATAAGACGAGTCCAACTGCAAACAATGTATATTTTTCTCTTACCCTCCCATTGGTTTTAGCAACAAAAAGCAGCAAGGATACAAAAAATACACAAAACTTAGTCATTTCATTCATCAATTTATAATTTCTAACCTGACTGTCACCAGGGGGTCCCTAACACTGTCATCTTCTCATGTTGTAAACCAAACAAAAGTTTCTTTACCAACACAACACCATATTTGCGTGGGCGAGTCTGTTGTTTTCAGACAATAGATGTGATGTAGTTCACCATCTTCGATAAGCTCTGAATAATTCCTTTAATTTCCATAACTTTGGGAGTTCCCTTAGAACACACGTATGTAAGAGTTACACTTTTTTATTTTGTTCAGTTGTTCAGTTGTTGTTAGAAATATTAAAACTAGACATTGCAAATACTGGATGCAGATGACAGTTTTTCTTAAAAATGGACTCTTCTAGAAACTGGAAAAGGATAGTGAGCAGTCTGTCAGGTTGTTGACAATGACAGCGACCTTTTGGTTTGAAACACAAACAAGATGACAATGTTAGGGGCCAACTGGGGACAGTCAGGTTAGAAATTATAAATTGATGAATGAAATGACTAAATTTTGTGCATTTTTAATATCCCGATGCTTTTTATTTTTAAAATCAGTAGGGGGTACAAAGAAATGGGAGGGTAAGGGAATACTATAGAGCCTGATCTGCCATCACATCACATGATGCACTGGCAGATCAGGGTCTATGTTGTTTGTTCTACTGATGACTCCCAACAAATTACATAGACCCTGATCTGCAGGCGTATTATGTGCCAGCAGATCTGGGTCTGTGCAGTTTGCAGTTGGACTTGATTTATAAGCGATTATATATGGTAGTTTTCTGTGCCAGAAATGAGAGTAAAAACATATTTATGATCTTTATGGATTGATGCTGTATGAAAAATGAGAATGTATGAAAATTGACAGACATGTCAGTATTATTAACCTTTGCTCATAGATGTCTACATTTTCAACTGAATATTTTAATGTTCATATGGGCAGGAAAAAGGAGGTAATCAATTGATTGAAGAGTGAGTGGAGTTGGCATATTATACAAACTTTGCTAATTTAAAATGTACCAGATCAGGGTAGCCTCCCTCCTACCAATACAAATAGAGTCTGGTTTCACAACCATTACTGATTATGTATCCACCAATTCCAGACTTTCTACCATCTGTTATGCAATGATATAGTTCAGGGAAGGGACACCTGCTAAAATCTCCAACCATCTGCTATTCAGAATGCACTGTAAATCAAAATATTTTTGCATCAGTAAAGTTTCATGAATACAGCAAATTCAGCATATTCATCACACAGTATTGTTGATGATGTTGGTTGGTGTTTAATAGCATATCAGCACATGAAAGACTATTTAGTGCCTAGGCAATGGATATAAAGTTCCTTGCCCAGAAACACAACATGGCAGCCAACCCTATCTAGATGGGATTTGAACCCACTGCCCGCTGATTGTGAATCTTGTATAATTACTGAGCCAACGTATTTGTATTCATGACAAAATTCCCACATATAACCAATCCTCAATATGGGCTCATACACAATTTTGTGAATATTTTCATGAATTAGACTCACACAAAAAATCACAGCCATTTTTTATTTTTTGTTGTTGGTCTCTTGAAGATATCTGTTTCTAACACATCTGTAAATGTAACTACTTGGTCCAAAGTAAAATTTGGTGGCAGTATATTCCATGCTAAACTCTGGAAGCCGTTACTGCATTGAAAATGTTATGTGACTCTGTATGATGTAATACCATACACAAAACCATTTTGGCAAATTATTTGACAAAAATTGTATTTAAAAGTAATGTGTTGAGATCAAAATAAGATATTAGTAAAGCATCCATTAAGCTATTTCTTATGAATCAGTTTTATATTGATAATATTTTTATGATCATGACAAACCTTGGGAATGGTTATGAAATATAACTAAATATACCTGGTTATGTGAATTCACTCATTTTTGTGGGGTACCAGTTTTTGTTGATTTTTCAGTTCCTATAAATCGCAAATTTAAAGACTTAAGCAATAATGATCCTTCTGTCAAAACGTTATCGATCCACTTCCCTAATCCATGCATGTGTCAAAATTTTATATGACCCCTTCCCTAATCCATACATGTGTCAAAACAGCATAGGACCCCTTCTCTAATCCATACATCTGTCAAAACAGTACAGTACCCCTTCTCTAATCCATATATGTGTCAAAACAGGATAGAACCCCTTCTCTAATCCATACATGTGTCAAAACAGCATAGGACCCCTTCTCTAATCCATACATGTGTCAAAACAGCATAGGACCCCTTCTCTAATCCATACATGTGTCAAAACAGTATAGGACCCCTTCTATAATCCATACATGTGTCAAAACAGTATAAGACCACTTCCCTAATCCATACATGTATCAAAACAGTATAAGACCACTTCCCTAATCCATACATGTATCAAAACAGTATAAGACCACTTCCCTAATCCATACATGTATCAAAATAGTATAGGACCCCTTCACTAATCCATACATGTGTCAAAACAGTATAAGACCACTTCCCTAATCCATACATGTATCAAAATGTATGGGA
This sequence comes from Margaritifera margaritifera, assembly GCA_029931535.1. NCBI lineage: Eukaryota > Metazoa > Mollusca > Bivalvia > Unionida > Margaritiferidae > Margaritifera > Margaritifera margaritifera. Next base: position 1,597,123 of record JAQPZY010001522.1, on the reverse strand, counting down.
CCCATTCACTAATCCATACATGTGTCAAAACAGTATAGGACCCCTTCACTAATCCATACATGTATCAAAATAGTACAGGACCCCTTCACTAATCCATACATGTATCAAAATAGTATAGGACCCCTTCACTAATCCATACATGTATCAAAATAGTATAGGACCCCTTCACTAATCCATACATGTATCAAAATAGTATAGGACCCCGTCACTAATCCATATATGTGATGAGTTCAAAGTGCAAATGCAGGAAATGTGCATTTTCCAATGCAGAAGATCTGCAGTCCAATGCAGGAGATTTGTATTTTCCAGTGCAGGAGATTTGCAGTCCATTACAGGAGATTTTTTAAATCAAAATATTCATATATCTCCAGTACAACTTCTACATTACCTTAATTTATATATATATATATATATATATATATATATATATATATATATATATATAGAGAGAGAGAGAGAGAGAGAGAGAGAGAGAGAGAGAGAGAGAGAGAGAGAGAGAGAGAGAGAGAGAGAGAGAGAGAGATATACACAAACACATTTTGTTTATATAAAAAACCCACCTCCTGTGTGGGTGTGTTTGACAAGTGATCTGTTGCAACTAAAAGACATGATACAATTCAATTTCTTAGCTTTGGGTTATGGGGCAACTGTGGGTGTCACTGATTAGCCACAAACAGTTTGGAGAAGATTTCAAAACTGAGATATAATGTTAGGTCCTCTGCAACACAGTTTCAATGCAAGTTTTGAAATGGCTGTTGCTTGTAATTGCATGTTCCCCAAATTGACTGCCTTACATAAACATGTATTGGCTAATGGAAAGACAATGGTAGACAGTATATTATCATATATACTCACATATAAGTTGAGTCCAACTACAAATAGCATAGACCCTGATCTGACATTACATAATGCACTGGCAGATCAGAGTCTGTATTCTTTGTTCTACTGATTACTCCCAACAAACTTCATAGACCCAGATCTGCTGGCATATTACAATGTCATACTGTTACAAACGTTTTGTGCTTGGTAGGGTCTATTTATATCCTACAATCCTGAAATGCAAGAATATTATCCATTAATTTTCACACTTTTAAAGTTGGTTTTTAAAAAAAAATGGAAAACAGCCTAAAATAGTTGGTTGGTTATTGGCTATATAATACCAAGGAAATGGGAGCTAAGTACCTTTCCCAAGGAGAGAGTCAGCCAAACTGCACTGGCCTGGGCAGGTATCAAGCCCATGATCCTTGGATGAGGAGTCCATTGCTGTAACTACTGAGCTACCATGGTTCCTGAGATAAGGAATAGAGAATTGAAGCAGTAAGTACTAACAAGCTGTTAATCAACCAAAATTTTTACCAGCATGGAACTTTATATACAAATATTTACTTTTTTGCAGTAGGAATGTAGATTTGTATCTAACACAGTTAAGGATTTTTAAAAAAATAATTAATAGGATGAATATTCTATGAGTAACCCAAGTTCAGTGATAAGCACATTCCTTACTTACATACAATTGTTGCATAATTTGAATAATCAGAAGCTGCATCCAGTGAAAAAACAATGCCACTGGCCTATCATAGGAGAAAGACTGTATGTATTTAATCAGGAACTCTATGCAAGAAATACTGTATGTAATTAATCAGGAACTCTCTACAAGAAAAAGCATGATCCCAGTATTTCCCTATTTTGCATATATAGTACTCATTATAACACTGTCCATGAGAGCCATAGAGTATACAGCCCTAGAGTGAGACTGCATTATAATGAAGTACATGATACAGTACTCATTATAATGCTGTCCATGGGAACCATAGAGTATACAGCCTTAGAGTGAGACTGCCTTATAATGAAGTACATGATACAGTACTCCCTTATTATAATGCTGTCCATGAGAGCCATAGAGTATACAGCCTTAGAGTGAGACTGCATTATAATGAAGTACATGATACAGTACTCATTATAATGCTGTCCATGGGAACCATAGAGTATACAGCCTTAGAGTGAGACTGCATTATAATTAAGTACATGATACAGTACTCCCTCATTATAACACTGTCCATGAGAGTCATCGAGTATATACTGCCTTATAACGAGACTGCCTTATAATAAAGTACATGTTACATATAATTTCATTACTGTATAATGAAATGGGATCCATGACCATACCTGCCTTTTAACAGGAGCAGTGTTATAATGAAACATCTTTTAGTGAAGGAGAAGATGGTAAATGCGATTTTAAAATTCCTAAAGTTCAAGAGAATTCAAGGTAAGGACAAGGTCTTGATGATCAAGAGAAGAGGCACTGATAACACTGTTGAATGATGACTTTGTTTGTTAAGTAGGAATACTGCTTCAAATCAAACATTTGCAACTATTATACAATTTATTATCCACAATATTTATTTTCAGATCTCTCACTGGGGAGGGAAATTTCAATTGGAGGTTTATTTTCCCCTTTGACTACCTGGTTGCTGAAGAAAAAATTGTGATCTCACGCAAGGAGACCTTGTTCTCATGGGATGAGACCGAATCAAAAGTTCCTGCTCGTCTCAACCTGCAAGTTTGGGATGCAGACCACTTCTCAGCTGATGATTTTCTTGGTGAGATTGTTTGTTCAGACTTATACTTTTAAATAATGTGGATTCACTTTCATTGTAGAATACCAATTAAAAAGGATTTTATGGTTACTACATACAATAAATTTAAAAAACCAACATGATATAAAGTTTGGGAGATTGTTTACATAGGCTGTTTTCTTAAAATATTGCATAAGCCTGCTTAGTGAAATGGCAACTGTAAAGTTATGTAATCCTGCAAAGTGAAATGGTCAACTGTAAAGTTAGGTAAGCCTGCATCGTGAAATTGTCAACTGTAATGTTATGTAAGCATACAGAGTGAAATAGTCAATTGTAAAATTATGTAAGCCTGCATAGTGATATGGTCAACTGTAAAGTTATTGAACCCTGCATAGTGAAATTTTCAACTGTAAAGTTATGTAAGCTTGTATAGTGAAATGTTCAACTGTAAAGTTATGTAAGCAGGCATAGTGAAATGGTTAACTGTAAAGTTATGTAAGCCCGGTTTGTGATATCAGGCCCATGTGGGCTTCTTGTATTTTCTAAACCGCTTGATGGGTCTTCTTCACACTTGAAATGAATCATTATGAAGCTAAGACAATTCTTTCAGTGACTTGCACACTTGCCACTTTGACCTAGGGGTAAAGAAAGACGATGGTCATAGAGAATTTGCATTAAGGTTTTGGTTAAAGTATTTTCATTTCCTTATATTTCCTAAACACCTTGATGGACATTCTTGGGATGAATAATATAATTCATTCTGCAACATGCTTGTTTTCACTTTGACTTTGAGGTCAAGGTCATATTCATATAAAATTAGCATTAAGTTGTTAGTTAAAGTTTTCAATTTTGCTTATATTTCCTAATCCCCTTGATGGCATGAATCATTATGAAGCTAAAACAATCCATACAGTGATGTGCTCGCTCAACCTTTTGACCTTGGGGTCAGTTCACACATTTTATGGCAATGCTTTGATTGTGGGCTTAATGTGTGTGCCTTGGTCTTCTTGTTTTTATATATAGATGATCTGATTAATTTTTCAGACCATTACAGCAATTTTAAATTTTTTACTCATTTTTTAACATTTTGAACTTGGAATATTTAGACCAGAACCTTGTTACCATGATTAGACATTATCATTATTTCAAATTCTTGTGAAAAAAATTTTTGGGACTTAGACTTTTTTGTCTGCAGTGGGGGCATACATGTTTCACAAACACAAATCTAGTCTGTATTTGAAATGTAACTTTTCTTGGCTTAAAAAAAATGTCATTATTTCTCAACATCGCCATAGGCCAATAAGTATAGTTAAACATCACAGCACTAACTTTAATGAGTAAGATACATAGATGATCAAATAAAGGATTCATTTTTACCCTCCATAAGACTATATCTGTATTAAATGTCAATAGTCCGTTTTTTGTACCACTACTCTACATAACACAAAATGTCAATAGTCCGTTTTTTGTACCACTACTCTACATAACACAAAATGTCAATAGTCCGTTTTTTGTACCACTACTCTACATAACACAAAATGTCAATAGTCCGTTTTTTGTACCACTACTCTACGTAACACAAAATGTCAATAGTCTGTTTTTTGTACCACTACTCTACGTAACACAAAATGTCAATAGTCCATTTTTTGTACCACTACTCTACATAACACAAAATGTCAATAGTCCATTTTTTGTACCACTACTCTACGTAACACAAAATGTCAATAGTCCATTTTTTTTAACACTACTCTACATAACACAAAATGTCAAATCACTTGTGTGCCAAATACACCATGATTGCTTTTGCCGTACAAGCCTTTGTACTTAAAACTGGATAAATATTTAAGTTTTCTGTTGTTCAAGATCATAGGTACTGTTGTTGTTAATTTGTTCCCAATGGTAATCAGGGCAACGATATTCTTGCAAGCAGAAAAAATCGCAGGTTCCTGCCTAATGATGTCAAAATTGAATCAGTCAGGATATATTTATTGCCTATAAATACCAACAAGGTGCATGTATGTCACTTATTGTGTCAATACAATTCAGTAATTATGAAAAAACTCCTATACATGGTAATAGATACTGGTGGAAAATAGGTCCAAAAAACAGTTCTGAAGCAATTTGAAAAACCAGTATGAAGTAAATGATGGACCTTTGATATCTTCAAGTAATTTCCACTTATGAAAGCAGTCTCTTAGAAAAGAAATTGACATATTTCAAGATTCTGGACGAGGTTAGTTTAAAACCAGTATTTACTGAGGCTGCATGCAAAGGTGAATTTTAAGTTTACGAGATCCAATCAGATATTTATTAAATATATTCAAAGACTGTATTTTATTATATAGCCTTCAAAAAGTTTGGCAATATATTTTTATCTTCGCTGTCATTTAGGCCTAAGTGAATACATGTTTTTAAGAGTACAACACACAACAATGTCTTACAAATGGTGCAAGACCGAATTGCTCAGTCATATTTTATATAGTAAATTTCACATGATAAGCCACGGGAGGGAGGCAGTGTAACCAGGTAATACATTTTGGACAAATAGGGGTTGGGATCCTATTTGTGGACAGTGCCACCTAAACATTGGTTATTTCCAGTACTACGATGGACTTGTAACTTGACCTCCATTGTTCTTTTTAGGTTCTCTAACTATTGACATGAACAGATTCCCAAGGGGAGCTAAATCTTCAAAGTTATGCACACTTGATATGCTGAGGACAGACGGAAGTGTGCCACAGATGTCACTCTTTAAACAGAAGCGAGTCAAGGGATGGTGGCCATTTGCCATCAAAAATGAAGGGACTGATGAGCATGAACTCACGGTAAATGAAACTCCTTTATCAACAAATTTTAACCATGTTTTAAGGATTTTATAGTTGTTACCTTTATCTTTTATTTTATATAAATTTTACAGAATTTTAACATATTAACATTTTTTATTTTATCTTGTTGTACTTCATGTTTACATTTATTTGGAAGGATTTATCTTTCTAAATATTTGTGCAATCTATTTTTACATTTTTCGAACTTTACCTTTAGTTGGCACCATATCGCCACTATTGTGCTGAGGTGTCTTAAAATGCTGGTACATGCATACATTGATTTTGTCATCCATCCTGTACACCTTCAATACAAACGATTAACCTGTACCTTTCTTTTCTTGACTTCCAACATTGTTATGTGTAACAATGTAAAAATGAAAGCATCAAGATGGTGAAAAATCTTGCGCTATGTATTTAATATTATTCAATTTTAATTAAGATTGATACATTGATTTAATCAAGATTGATGATACATTGATTTAATTGATTTAATTAGGATTTATACATTAATTTAATTAATTTAATAAAGATTGATACATTGATTTAATTGATTTAATTAAGATTGATACATTGATTTAATTGATTTAATTAAGATTGATACATTGATTTAATTAATTTAATAAAGATTGATACATTGATTTAATTGATTTAATTAAGATTGATACATTGATTTAATTAAGATTGATACATTGATTTAATTGATTTAATTAAGATTGATACATTGATTTAATTGATTTCATTAAGATTGATACATTGATTTAATTGATTTAATTAAGATTGATACATTGATTTAATTGATTTAATTAGGATTGATACAAAGTCATCTAGATAAGAGTCAAGGTGAAAACATTAATTATTTTGTCGGTTATTATTTGTCCTACATATGGTGGAGCACATTAGATTCCAACCATTTAATCTTTTGGGGGGGGGGGGGGGGGCTAGGATATTTTGTTCTCTTTTACCTCAAGATAATTTATTTTTTCAACTAATGGATATAATAGGGTTTTTTTTTCTTTAAATAAGAGCAAGAACATTTTTTTCAAGTTATTTGTGGGCAGGATATTTGTTTTCAAAAAAATTTCAGACCCTTTTCAGAAAATTAAATGGTTGGTCCCTTATATGTTCATCACATGATGCTGTCTGTCAGTGAAGATCAAGTGAAAGGTCATACCATCCTTGCAAAATGTTTGGTTTGCTTCAGTGGTAGCAATTTTGGCGGGTCAATTGGAGAAGAGCAAACAAAAGATATTTTAAGGATGGTCTCACAGGTTTTATTTTGTAATTATAACATGTCACAGTACATAGCAATGATACTACAATAGTTGAGCTATTGGTGGTTATGGGACATGGGAGAAAGAAAGAAATGCTAAGAGAGTTCAAGTATCATATATATTCATGTATAAGTCGGATCCAACTGCAAACTGCATAGACCCAGATTTACCATTATATAATGCACTGGCAGATCTGGTTCTATGCAGTTTGTTAGGATCAGTCAGTAGAACAAAGAACATAGACCCTAATCTGCTGATTCATTATGCAGTGACAGATGTGGGTCTATGCAGTTTGTTAGGCCTAATCAATAGAACAAATAATATAGACCATGATCTGCCAGCTCATTATGTGATGGCAGATCTGGATCTACATTGTTCACAGTAGAGTGCCCATTATATATATATAATGATGGTACTGGTTCAGTTCTGCTATTTGTAGCTGTTGTCGTGTCATTGTCCTAACTGTTCTCAGCCCTGTGCACACAATATAGAAATCCTAAACTTTAATGATGAACCTCAATTTTTTTCTAACAGAATACTGTACCTAATGGATACTGTAAACCAATAGTTACCTTTAGGCTGTTATTAAATCTTCGCTTAGTTTTCATGTCTGAACAACCTCTTCATTAATGATAACTTTTTACCTGTTATTTCTTTCAAATTGGATACACCTGAAAATAATTATAGTAAAATTCTTCACAGAAAACCATCTGTGTCAAGAATTAAACTGTCAGTATAGGGCAATAATTCTGTCATCAGTTCACAGTAAAATGTATTGATGATAAAGTAAAGTTAGGGAGCTGTCAATACTTTTCTCAGCAACTGCTACTTAAGGCTTGATTTTAAAATTCTGCACACATCATTTAATGAATCTGTTTATAGAAAAAACATGTTTTTTATATTTCTCTAATTTATCTAAAATTGTATTTTTTTTCTGACTCGTATTCTCACCTATCTGTGATGAAATTATGTCCAAACCTTCATTTTCCGAGCTTGCTTGAAGTTAGCAGATTTTAAACTGTTTAACAAGCCAAGTTTAAGGTTCATATCTGTTACGGTCACATTGGTGTTGGATAGTGGGTTTTTTTTGTTTCTGGATCGTACTATGTATGTAATAAAGACAAGAATAGACAGTCACTATCTTCGCTTCCCTTCAATAGAGTCATGTCGACAAATATTTAGCCCTTACAGGGTGTTGATTTCACATTTTTTTAAAACCAGATGAGTATACTGCACTCCGATAACTCTTGCCATGCATGGAGCAAATTCATCAGCATTTATTGCTGAATGTCACCATGAAAACATCTCAGACAAGACAAAAGGGAATGGAAGTTTACATCTGCATTGTATTCCACCACTGATTGGTCTATTCCACTTACTAATTGTTGATACACTTTTAGACCAATCAGAGATAGCGAATCCCATGCAGATGTACACTTCTGTTCTGTATTCTCTTGTCTGAGATGATGCATCAATTTCATGCTTGTTTCAAGTTCATATTTGCATTACTGCCTCAGCACCAACCATCTGCCATTTTTTCAACATCTATTTCTTTTTAGAAATTAGAGAAATAAATCAATCATATGCAGTGGTGATAGGATAGGGAATTCACACTCTCGCTGAGTTACTGTGCAAACATTCTGACCCTTAAGTGGGATTTCCCTATCTCACACCATTGCATTTGAAGTATTCTATTATTCCTTGGTGATAGATATAACTAAGAGGGTATCAACAGATTTCCTGTCCTACACATTGCATCATGAGGAAATATTTTTTCATACATACCACAATTTCCTTTACTTTCTGCAAAACTTGAATCAAGAAGTAGATACAGTGACTATCCAAACCTTCATTTTAATCTTAAAACCCAAACTGTTTTAAATCCTTTACTTGTAGTTTGTCAGGTTGACATTCCCAAATGATTTATTAGCTCACCTGTCCACAAGGTCTAATAAGCTTATGGTATGACCATATTTTTGTCATATGTCCATCAAGATTTGCTTCTTACCACTCTGGAGGCCATGTTTTCGATCTGATTTTGATCATAGTTCAAATATAGGTTTATATCATCAACATCTCAAACAGGTTCGAATATGAGTGAGATCAATGGATATTAATGAAGTGATATTGCATCTGATTGGCTGAATTTGTTGCACTCAGGAGTCTATTTCTGATCCGATATTGATCAAAGTTATATCATCAAAATCTCAGATAGGTTCGATAATGAGCAAGATATTTGCATATTTATTGTATCAGATCAGCTGATCTTGTTACCATTCTGGAAGTCATATTTCTGATCCGATTTTGATCAAACTTGGAATAATAGTTTATATCATCAAGCTTTTGGATAATTTCAATAATGAGCAAAATCCACCCATACTAATGAGGTGATCTTGCATCTGACTGGCTGAACTTGTTATCACTCTAGAGACTGTATTTTGTTCTTCTGATTTTGAGTAAACTTGGCAAATTAAAGCTTCGTCTGTAAACTTCACTTTTAAAGCTCTTGGATGACTTCAATTATGGGAAAGAGACTATGCACATTATTTATGCCTTTATCTTTGGAAAAAATATTTATCAGACAATAGTAAAGTTGGTAAAATCAACATGATATAAAATTTGGGAAGTAGTTTACATAGGTTGTATTCTTAAAATATTACATAAGCCTGATTAGTGAAATGGTCAACTGTTAAGTTATGTAAGCAATGTAGACACACTTGGGCCTGTATTTTTAAGTTTGTACCAACCAAACTTTTGTTTCTTAGTAACCCAACAAATATTGTTCATCATTGGGTTTTTTTCAGTGGCAGAATCTGTATACATTTAGGACATAGCAACCTAAAAAGACAATTAGCATACAGACATTATAAAAAATGCCACAAAAGTCTTAAGAAAATGTACAAACTCTTTAAAATGAGTTTCAGAAAAATAAAGTCAGTAAAGATACAAGTGCTCAAGTTATACAGAAATATAGGGGTGGCCCTCCTTTCTGCTCCAAACCACCTTTCTCCCCATGTCCCCTTGCATCTGCCCCTCTGACCCTACATTTAGATCACCAAAACTATCAATATGCATTACATTTTCCTGATTATCAATTCATTTGGTTTATAGCTCTACTGGTCATAGACTAGAAGAGCTTATAGGATGGCCTGTTGTCTGTCTCCCATCATCTGTTGTCTGTCATCTGTCTGTTCATTAGCACAATTTTGTTATCATAAAACTACTTGGAGGATTGCCATGAAACTTTACACACACATTTATTCCATGATCTAGTTCATCCTAAATGGAAAACATGCCACTTGGACATCCAATATGGCCACCACAGTGGCCATTTTGAAAATCTTGTTATCGCTACTCCTCCTGAATGGATGGTCATAGCAACATGGGGTTTTCACTGAATGACTTCTTATGATGTCTAGTTGGGCCTAAATGAAAATGGTTCTGATCTAATGGCCACCATGGCAGCCATCTTGAAAATCTTGTTATCGCTACTCATCCTAAATGGAAATATCAACTTGTGTTTTCACCAGAAGACTTCTTATGATGTCTAGTTGGTCTTAAATGAAAATGATGCAGCTCAGACATCCAATATGACTGCCACATTGAATATCTTGAAAATCTTGTTATTGGTACTCCTCCTAAATTGAAAATCATATCGACATGAGGTTTTTGCAAAAGTTTTCTTGTGATGTCTAGTTGGTCCTAAATTAAAACTGCCAATCTGACATCCAGTATGGCCACCACTGCAACCATCTTCAAGATCTTGTAATCACTACGCTTCCTGAATGGAAAGTCATATCAACATGTGTTTTTTACCAGAAGACTTCTATATGATGTCTAATTGACATTAAATATGGCCACCACAATGGCCATCTTGAAAATCTTGTTATTGCTACTCCTTCTAGATGGATGGTCATATCGATATTGGGTTTTCCCCAGAAGATTTCTGATGATGTCTGCTTGGTCCTAAATGAAAATGGTGCCGATGTGACATCCAGTATGGCCACCATGGCAACCATCTTGAAAATCTTGCTATTACTATTTGTCCTATATGCAGGGTGACCACAATCCTGGAAAATCCTGGGAAACAATTTTTTCGTGGAAAGTAATGGAAAAGTCATGCAAAATGGCCAAAAGTCATGGAAAAGTCATGGAAAAGGGACAAAAATTGGGTTAAAGTTAGTGGATCGGATGGCTGTAAGGGGAGGAGGAGGCCATCTTGACAAAAAAGCTGATTATGTGGTTATCGTTCCTATCAAATTTGATCAATATTATAATTATTTCCTGTGTACAGATCCAACTTTCCAGCCTTTTTGTCATAAGCATTAAAGAATTTAGTCATAGAAAATTTGTAATGGAGAAGTCAGGGAAAAGTCATGGGGAAAAAATGGTGCATTATGGACTGGTACTTTTCCTGCTTTTTATATCGCTATTGATCCAGTACAGAAAGTCATATTAACATGGGGTTTCACCAGAAGACTTCTTATGGTGTCTAGTTGGTTCTAAATAAAAATGGTGCATCTTGGACATGCAGTATGGCTGCCACAGTGGCCATCTTGAAAATCTTGTTATTGCAACCCCTCCTGAATACTCATCCCTTCAAATCATAATGAAATACACAGACTGTACATCTACCTGGCATGTATGTAGAGGCATGAGATTATGTAATTTGTCAGCATTCTTCCATCCATCAAACTTCCTGTATTTTTTCCAAGTTAGTTTATATGAAATACATATTTTTTTATTTCGAGCATTTTTTTCACATTACTTAAAATTAGTCAATTTGTACACTTATATGCTCTGTTAATTACTAGTATTGATGATGGGATTTGGAACTTGTGTTGTACTGCTTTCTGACAACTTTGGTACACCTGCATGTACTTGGTTTATAAATAAGAATTTTTTTTTTTTACAAGCGAGCAACCTTGTCAAATACTGCATACAGAAAGATCCAGTGGAATGGTATACTTAAAATGTGATGGGTTAAGTAGTACATTTTTTTTGTAGAGTTGATGGCTTTAGGTAAATCATGTCATAATTTTTAAAGAATGAACGACAGATCTGAAAGAGGAGCACGCTTGGATTTTGATGATTGTTGAATGAATTTAAATTTGTTTTTGTTGGTAAAACTTCAGGCATTCACCATAAAAAATCTTTTGCTTCCATGGCATGAGAGAATAAATCCATGATTACATTCAATAATTCCCACTTATTTAAAGTTTGTATCAACAGGAAAATCTTGTAACCCATTTTAAACCTGATCTTCTCAGTTTCTTTCAATGAAATTCTGATCTTAGGATATAAGAGCTTGGTTCATCATCAGTGGTCATCATGGTATATTCCATGTGTCTGGATCAAAATAATGTGGTACCTAAGTACAGCTCTCCCCCATTATAATGCACCTTGTTATAATGCAATTCCAGATATAATGCTGTACTATTATGGCTCCCGTGACCAAAATCATACCAATGTATAACAATAAGGGTTGAAAGAAAACAAGGTGAAACTTAGTCTTATATCTTCATTTCCTTTTCAAAACACCATTACTTAAAAAATTTGATAGTGCCTGCTATACCACAGTTTTGTATATTATGCAATTCTCAATATATCGCAGTTCCGTATATATCACGGTACATGGTGTAACACGGTTCGGTACATAATGCGGTCAGCAGCAATGGACCCCAACTACCATGTTATAACAAGTGAGAGTTGTACATGTATATATGTGCTTAAATATGCCTAAGACTGCTTGGTCTGCTTTTTCCTCCATGCTTTTATGAATTGTTCATCATTCTTCAGCTTTCTTTCAACTTTGCTTAAAATTGAACATAGGCATTCATGTGAACACAGCAGAAAGTTTTGTATTTTGGAGATGTGTTCGAAAATTGGCTTTTATACCTTAGTATTATTGCTGCTTTTTTTAACTGTTATCATAGTAACCAAGCTATTTAGTATAAATTTGAACAAATTTAATGTTAGACCAAAATACTTTTTTTATATTTTAAATGTTTAAGACCATCTGAGTATATTAAAGAAAAATATAAGCACAAAATATACAACCAAACTTTACTGACTAAGTGTTCAATCTTGACAGTTCACTGAACACAAAACACAAGTTATGCCTATATTGTGTGGAACTTGAACAATCTAAGCCAAGTGATTTGTAAATATTGGTTTTCTCAATCAGAAATTTAGAAAATTCAAAGCATGACTGATTTAGCAAGAAAGTAGAAAGTTCAGTATATATAAACACTGAAAAAGATGTAATTTTGTCTTGATTTTTCTCAAATTGTTGGCAGGATTTGGTTGCCATAGCAACCAATTATTTCATCCCTTGCATGCTGAAATAAAGTGTATCCAATACCCATCCAGTGTCCACAACAAATTTCCCACTATAAAGAAATTACATGTTTTGCACTAGAAGTAAACTCGAAAGGGATGCCAAATTACTGACTTAATGGATAAATCCTGTGCAAATTAGACTAGTCAACATCCAAACTGATGAGTAATAAAGAGTTAAGCATGTTTTTATTTTTTGTGGGGTGGGGTGGGGGTGGTTAGAATTATTTTAGGGTGAAAGTTGGGGGTGTTTAGAATTATTTTTTGGGTGAAAGTTGGGGATGTTTATAATTATTTTTTGGGTGAAAGTTGGGGGTGTTTAGAATTATTTTTTTTGGGTGAAAGTTGGGGCTGTTTAGAATTATTTTTTGGGTGAAAGTTGGGGGTGTTTAGAATTATTTTTGGGGTGAAAGTTGGGTGTGTTTAGAATGATTTTTTGGGTGAAAGTTGGGGGTGTTTAGAATGATTTATGGGGTGAAAGTTGGGGGTGTTTATAATTATTTTTGGGGTGAAAGTTGGGGTGTTTAAAATTATTTTTTGGGTGAAAGTTGGGGATGTTTATAATTATTTTTTGGGTGAAAGTTGGGGGTGTTTAGAATTATTTTTGGGTGAAAGTAAGGGGTGTTTAGAATTATTTTTGGGTGAAAGTTGGGGGTGTTTAGAATTATTTTTTGGGTGAAAGTTGGGGGTGTTTAGAATTATTTTTGGGGTGAAAGTTGGGTGTGTTTAGAATGATTTTTTGGGTGAAAGTTGGGGGTGTTTAGAATGATTTATGGGGTGAAAGTTGGGGGTGTTTATAATTATTTTTGGGGTGAAAGTTGGGGTGTTTAAAATTATTTTTTGGGTGAAAGTTGGGGATGTTTATAATTATTTTTTGGGTGAAAGTTGGGGGTGTTTAGAATTATTTTTGGGTGAAAGTAAGGGGTGTTTAGAATTATTTTTGGGTGAAAGTTGGGGGTGTTTAGAATTATTTTTTGGGTGAAAGTTGGGGGTGTTTAGAATTATTTTTGGGGTGAAAGTTGAGGGTTTTAGAATTATTTTTGGGGTGAAAGTTGGGGGTGTTTAGAATAATTTTTGGGGTGAAAGTTTTACTCTTGTCAGCAACTATTGCCAATGATTTCTATCGTGAATTTATAACAGATGAGATGGATGTGCGGGTAGATAGTCTACCGTATATACTCACGTATAAGTCAAGTCCAAATGCAAACAACATAGACCCTGATCTGCCATTGCATAATGCATCGAAAGATCAGGGTCTATGTTGTTTGTTCTACTGATTAGTCCTTACAAATTGCATAGACCAAGATCTGCCAGTGCATTATGCAATGGCAGATCTGGGTCTATGCAGTTTGCAGTTGGTATCAGATTATGCGTGAGTATATATTGTAATTTTCCTTACTCCTAACATTTTTTATTCTGTGTAACCTTCCTCTAATCCTTACAAATACAGTTTTGTTTTATTTTTTCATGCATGTATAGCCCCATGTTTATGTAAGTCAGTAACTGTGTAAATACTGGTATACTTCTTCAGACTGGGATGTGTCTAAACATGTTTGTATCACATATGTGTCCATCTGTCTGTCTGTATGAATGGATTGTATGCTTGAACACATGCACACATGGACTGATTTAGGTGCATATATACTTAATATTTACATACATCCATATGTATGCATATATGTATATATGTATGTATTCTAATTCTAACACACGAGCGAATGTGACACTCTTTTTGATTTGATGCACTTCAGAATTTGCAACAGATCAGAAAGAAAGCAAAAACTATTGCATGAAAGTAAATAATAATATTAATAATAATAATAAATCATTATCATTATAAGTATTAGTAAAACAAACAACATAGACCCTGATCTGTTGGTGCATTATGCAATGGCCAATCAGGGTCAATCTTGTTTGCAGTTGGAGTCATCTTATAAATGAGTATATATGGTATCAAATGCCACATCCATCATCACTCTAATGGCATATAACTGTAAAGTATGAACTTTGAATTGACCAAGCCATGCATTTCATTTATGCATGATGAGGACGATCAATAGAAAGATTTCAAGTCATAATTTTTGTGTATGTACCGGTATGTATGTCGTTGAATAAGCACACTTTCAAGAATACACATGTCATGTATGTTTCAATTGCAAAAAGCATAATAAATTGCTCCTAATGATTTTTCTGACATATATAGAATAACTATTTTATACTTTATTAACTTGATTCATGCATTAGTTCAGAACTCTCACCTCTGCTGACAAACAAATTACATAATCTCATGCCTTTACACATATGCCTATGATATGCAATTACATAATCTCATGCCTTTACACATATGCCTATGATATGCAAAATAAAACAGATGATAGATATGTAAAAGAAGCCCAGCAGAAGAAGATTTAAGTTTTTTTTAAACTTTTCTGCAGCTGTAGATTCATACAAGTGGTAAGGGGATGGGATAAATTTTTAAAATTTACTAAATTTGAATGCTTAGGTCCAAAACAAAACAGAGGAAGCCATGTTATACAAAATTACGCATTCTGTATGAAAGGTTGATCTAATATAACAAGAACTTGTAATTAAAAGCACATCTTCATTTATTCTCAGTTTTTAGCTTCTTTTCTCTATTCAATACTCACCTTCTTTTTACTTGATACTCACTTTTTTTAATTGATACTCACTTTTTAATTTGATACTCACTTTTTTAACTTGACACTTTACTTTTTTAACTTGATTCTCACTTTTCTTAACTTGATTCTCACTTTTCTTAACTTGATACTCTATTTTTTAACTCAATACTCAATTTTTTAACTTGATTCTCACTTTTCTTAACTTGATACTCAATTTTTTTATTTGATACTCACTTTTTTAACTTGATACTCACTTTTTTACTTGATTCTCACTTTTCTTAACTCGATACTTGATTTTTTGTACTCAGTATGTTTCTCAACTTGATACTCGCCTTTCTTGTCTCGATACTTGCTTTTCTGAACTTGATATTCCAACTATAAAAAATAAACCCTCTAATTGTACTATTTATGCTTTATCCCTGTATTGTAGGGTAAGGTGGAAGCCGAGTTACACCTTTTCACTAGTGATGAGGCTGAGAAGCACCCTGCTGGCCAGGGACGATCAGAGCCAGACCCACTGGAGAAACCAAAGTGAGTGCAACCCCACATGTTGTCTACTAATGAATGAGCAGAATGGTTATCATACATCATAATCTGTAGACAAAATGGTATAAAATTATTTATTTAATGCTGCACTACAAGCATACACCTAGGAAACATTGAAATCCTTGGTGCAGGTGCTTAGGTATATGAAGGTGAAAGCAAAGAGAGTTAAAAGACTGCATCAAAAGATATTTCATAGTTATTTGTCTTTCAGAAGATATCCCTGTATCCAAATAATTTAATTTATCAAGTCATCCTACACTGTATGTTAACTATCAAATCATTAAGTTAATTAACTATAAGCCAAGTTCATTAACTATCAGCCAGAATCAGAACAGAATAACACCATCCACTGTGGTAGAGAATTTTTCTACTATTGTCCTTCATCCATTCACAATTGTTATTTGCAATTGCTTCTCAAAAACTGCTAGACCAATTTCCACATAAATTTACAAGGAGCATTCTGGCATCAAGGCCTTTCAAATTCGCTCATTTGATGCCAATCCATCATCCATATGGCCGCCATTCCTAAAAATATAAAAACCTTTGAACAGCTTCTTCTCAAAAACTGATCAACAAAACAAATTTTATAGAAAGCATACTGGCATAAAGGTCTTTCAAATTTGTACAAATGATGCCAATCCGCCATCAAATATGGCTGCTATTACTAAAAATAGACAAACATTTAAATGACTTCTTAGAGACCACCCAGCTGAATTTTGACAGAATGCAACCTGGCATAAAGGCCTTTCAGATTTTCACAAATGATGCCAATCTACCATCAAATATGGCCACCATTTCTAAAAATATAAAAGTCTTTAGATGACTTTTTCTTAAAAACTGCTTAACAGAATATGACTATATTTAACAGAGCATCCTGGTTTAAAGTGCAATTAAATTTTTACAAATGATGCATAGTCACCATCAAATATGGCCACCTCTACTAAAAGTGTAATAACCACTTTCTAACAAGTTGCTTAACAGAATTTGACCAAATTTAAAAGAAAGCATTCTTGCATGAAGAGCTTTCAGTTTTATATAAATAATGTTGATTACTGGTAGCCATCAGATATGGCCACCATCATTTTAAAAAAAAGCCTTTTAACAACAACTTCTCAAAAAGTACATAACAGAATTTAATCAAATTAGACAGAAAGCATCCTGGCCTAAAGAGCTTTCAGGTTTATACAAATGATGCTGATTCACCATCGAATGTAGTAGCCATTACGAAAATAGGAAAACCTTTTTAAATGTTTTCTACTCAGACAAGACTGAACAGAATTTCACCAAATTTGACAAAAAAGTATCCTGGTATTAAGAGTGCCAATCTTCCATCAAAAATGGCCACTGTTAGTAAAAATATAAAAACCTTGAAACAACTATTTCCTACAAACCACAAAACAGAATTTAACCAAATGTGACTGAAAGCAGCATGGCATAAAGGGCTTTCAGATTTGTCCAAGTGACGTTGATCCACAATCAATCATGGTTGCCATTACCAAAAATAGAAAAACATTGAAACAACTTTATCTCATAAAAGGCCACTCAACAGAATTTGACAAATTTTGACAGAAAGCAGCAGCCTTTTAATACTGGACAAACAATGCTGATGTGCCATCAGAAAAATAAAAAAGAGAAACTTCAAAACGGTTGTTTTCTTAATATATTCATTGAACAGAATTGGAAAGCATCCTACTGACTGCACTTTATTGGCCAACTGCTTATGTGTTTGGTTATTAGGCAGATGTCATACAGATGAGTGATCTCAGGCTCACTTGGATCTCTTGTTCTTTTAGTTTGCCACCAGTTGCATACTTTTCATCCAGTAGGAGGAATTAACATTCTGGAATACTGTTGTAAATTTCCAACTTTCTATTAGTTTTTTTGCCTACATTCACAGTTGTTGAGCATTATTATTATTTTATTTATATTTCAGCCGCCCAGACTCCTCTTTCGTCTGGTTCTTGAATCCACTAAAGTCGCTACGATACATCATATGGCACAACTACAAGTGGGTCATCATTAAGATTCTAATCGTCCTCCTGTTGGCTGCATTGCTCGTGCTCTTCTTCTACTCCATGCCTGGTTACACCGTCAAGAAGCTCTTCAATACATAGCATACAGTGCTGGTTTATGCTAAAATTCTTACATCCTCGAGAAATGTTCATGTGAAGAGTGGAAAATCTTCGTAAAGATGAATATTTGACAATTTTTTCACAAATTGTACAGTAGTTTTCAGAGTTTAGGGCTTGTACAGTGCATAGAAATTGCACATACTTCTTTATTGTGATTAGGTCATCATCATAGCTGTCATACAATCTATTTATGGCACTTGCAACAGGTAAAACAATTATAAGAATATGATCAATAGAAAACTACCATATGTACTTGCGTATAAGCCAATACCAACTGCAAATTGCATAGACCCTGATCTGCCAGTGCATTATGCGACGGCAGATCTGGGTCTATGCAGTTTTGCAGTTGGTATGGCAGTATACACGAGTACATATGGTTGGTGTAAGGACCTTGTGTACCATTAATATCTTACCCTCTGAATTTTTTGTATCTCATATCAAATTTCGTAGAGACTTGTGAAAAAAAGGGGGGGAAAAAAATAAAGTATTGAGTTCAAGTTGGCAAATAATATTGGCCAGTAAAGTGCAATGGTCTATATACATAATTAATCAAACAACCCTTTTTTCCTGAGATCGACCATTCCTAAAGCATCAACATAAACACCATCTAAAAAAATGTGATGGAAAGTGATAGATGGCTACACATATGCTTAATATACAGTATAACATGCTATCTGTATGTAGTATAGAGTATATTATTCAGTTGTCTAGGAATCATATGCATACACAAGCTACTGTCTTTACTCATGTATAAGTCGGATCCAACCGCAAACTGCATAGACCCAAATCTGGCATTCCATAATGCCCTGGCAGATCTGGGTCTATGAAGTTTGTCAGGGGTAATCAGTAAAACAAACAACATAGACCCTGATCTGCCTGCATATTATTGTGATGCCAGATCGGGGTATGTGTGGTTGGCATATGCACCCATCTTAGAGGCAAGTATATATGGTATATTCCACATAAGCTTTTATTTACTTGCACAACTTATTTGATCCTTCACAAAACTTTTTGACATAGAACTATGGCGAAAGATTGGTTTGGGTTATAAAATTATGAGTATCTCTGCAGTTTCATTTTCCATCTTACTGTGGAGATGTACAAGCCTTTTAATAAGCACCTGATTGGTCAGTTATATTATGAAGATGTACAAGCTACTAAATAAGCACCTGATTGGTCAGTTATATTATGAAGATGTACAAGCCACTAAATAAGCACCTGATTGGTCAGTTATATTATGAAGATGTACA
Source organism: Margaritifera margaritifera (assembly GCA_029931535.1). Lineage (NCBI taxonomy): Eukaryota > Metazoa > Mollusca > Bivalvia > Unionida > Margaritiferidae > Margaritifera > Margaritifera margaritifera. The sequence continues at coordinate 1,577,545 of JAQPZY010001522.1, read as the reverse complement.
AGCCACTAAATAAGCACCTGATTGGTCAGTTATATTATGAAGATGTACGAGCCACTAAATAAGCACCTGATTGGTCAGTTATATTATGAAGATGTACAAGCCTCTAAATAATTACCTGATTGGTCAGTTATATTATGAAGATGTACAAACCACTAAATAAGCACCTGATTGATCAGTTATATTATGAAGATGTACAAACAACTAAATAAGGTTTTTGTCAGAAAAATCCAAAAAGTTCTAAAATGTGTATTAAAAAAAAATTATTAAAAATTCCTGTTTTAGCCTGAAATTCTAATCAGGTCATCAACATATGAATACAAATAATCAAATTTGATTTGTCTTCCTCAAGTGGGTTTTGCCTAATCATGCTAACAAGGATTTTGTCAAACAAATCTAACTCCAAAAAGTTCACAGATTTGTAAAAAATAAAAAAATGAAAAATTGCTGTAATGATCTGAAAATCTGACCAGTTTATTTACTAAAGGATACAACTATGTGTGTAAAATTTAATTTGTTTATGTTGAGTGATTTCTGTGCAGTTTCTTAAAAGCTTCACAGGATTGACAGATGGATGGATGGACATATATATGTCTATCTGTCTGTCTGTTACCAATTTTTTTTCAGCACAACAACTCGAGTTGTCTTCTCTCAACAGTTACCAAACTTAGTGGATGACTTGCATTGGGGTAAGGAAGAACCCTATTAATTTTGGTCTCAAAGGTCAAGGTCACTGCAACTTAAGGAACAAAAATGGTTTCCACATAATAACTTGAGTTGTCCACCATCTACAGTTACCAAACTTTGCAAAAAATTACCAAACTTTGTGGATAGCTTGCATTTGGGGTAATGAAGAATCTTATTGGTTTTGGAGTCAGAAGGTCAAGGCCACTTTGACTGAAAGGAGACTAATGGTTTCAACATAATAACATTAGTTCTACATCACATACTGGAACCAAATTTTGTGGTTGGCTTACACTTGGGGTAAGTTACAAGACTATCCATTTTGGGATCAAAGGTCAAGGTTACTGTGACAAAAATAGCAAAAATGGTTTCGGCACAATAACATTAGTTAAACATCTCAAACCTGGACCAAACTTTGTGGATGGCTTGCATTTGGAGTAAGGAAGAAGCCTATCTATTTTGGGGTCAAAAGGTCAAAGGTCCATGTCACTTTGACCGAAAGAGGACCAATGGATTTTGCATAATAACTTTAGTTCTAGACAACGCACTTCAACGAAACTTTGTGGAGGGTTTACACTTAAGGTACAAAAGAGGCCTTTGATTTTGGGGTCAAAGGTACAGGTCATGGATTTTTGTAGAATATCTTTTATTCTAGAATAAGTTCCAAAGTTCCTTGTTTTTGTAGAATATCTTTTATTCTAGAATAAGTTCCAAAGTTCCTTGTTTTTGTAGAATATCTTTTATTCTAGAATAAGTTCCAAAGTTCCTTGTTTTTGTAGAATATCTTTTATTCTAGAATAAGTTCCAAAGTTCCTTGTTTTTGTAGAATATCTTTTATTCTAGAATAAGTTCCAAAGTTCCTTGTTTTTGTAGAATATCTTTTATTCTAGAATAAGTTCCAAAGTTCCTTGTTTTTGTAGAATATCTTTTATTCTAGAATAAGTTCCAAAGTTCCTTGTTTTTGTAGAATATCTTTTATTCTAGAATAAGTTCCAAAGTTCCTTGTTTTTGTAGAATATCTTTTATTCTAGAATAAGTTCCAAAGTTCCTTGTTTTTGTAGAATATCTTTTATTCTAGAATAAGTTCCAAAGTTCCTTGTTTTTGTAGAATATCTTTTATTCTAGAATAAGTTCCAAAGTTCCTTGTTTTTGTAGAATATCTTTTATTCTAGAATAAGTTCCAAAGTTCCTTGTTTTTGTAGAATATCTTTTATTCTAGAATAAGTTCCAAAGTTCCTTGTTTTTGTAGAATATCTTTTATTCTAGAATAAGTTCCAAAGTTCCTTGTTTTTGTAGAATATCTTTTATTCTAGAATAAGTTCCAAAGTTCCTTGTTTTTGTAGAATATCTTTTATTCTAGAATAAGTTCCAAAGTTCCTTGTTCAAACTTTGTGGATGGCTTGCATTTAGAGTAATAAATAAACTATATATTCTGGGGTGAAAGGTCACAGGTCATGGTCATGGTAAGTGTAATTAGACAATAATCGTTTCTGCACATTAAATTTTGTGCATTAAGTGCCTACATAGGGGACTATTAAACACAGGGTGTTGATGGTACACTTGTTCAATTTTTGATACATTTTTATGCACCCATCTTAAGTCTGGAATATTATATTATAGCATTGTCTATCTGTCTGTTAGCATCTGCTTGTCTAGCCATTAACTTCATAAAGGTTGGAAAGATTTTCATGAAACTTTGTCCAAAATATTTATAATGATTAGATGGTATGTTGCATACCATAACCATGCCCACTGCCACAAGATGAAGGTCCTGTGAAGGGAAAATGTAACTCTGACTTGTATCTTTGTCCAGATTTTTTTCATGCCATGATAGCAATTTTTTTTTTAAAAATTAACAAAATTTAACTTTTAAGTTTGCACTGGGTTATACATGTTTTACAAACACAAATATAGTATTTTATCACCTGCATAAGCTTGATGATGCATAGGTATAATTTTTTCAGCAAGGGTAAGAGCATCTACATTGAAGTTTTCTTTTCAAGTTTTTGCAAGTAACGTACTCGGGGAGGAGGGTGGGGAATATGTCATGACACAGATACAGGCGAGACATCAAATTCCATGATTTGTCCATCATTCGTTGTCCATCATGCATCTTGCATCCATCAACATTTGCATCAAGTGTGTGTCATCTGTCGACAATTTGCTATTTTCAACTTCTTTTGAAAAAACACTAGACCAATTTCAACCAAGCTTGGCAGAAACCATGTACCAGTAGGCGTGAAGGCCTGTCAAGTTTGAATAAATTATGCAAAATGGCTATTAAATGTGACCATAATTACTAAAAATAGAAAAAACTTCTAACAACTTCTCAAAAACTGCTAGACAGAATTTGAGCAAATTTCACAGAAAGTAATATGGCATAAAAACCTTGGAATTTGTATAGATGATGTTGATTCACCATCATGTATGGCCACCATTACTAAAAAAATTAAAAAGATTCTCGCAAACCACTCAACAGAATATGACTAACTTGTGTAAAAAGATTTTGGAATAAAGATATTTCAATTTTCTGCAAATGATAAAGTTCTATCATCAGATATGACTACCGTTACTAAAAATAGAAAAATCTTCAAACAAGTTCTTCTCAAAATCCACTGAACAGAAATTAACCAAATTTAATAGAAAGCATCCTGGTGTAAAAACCTTTGAATTTGTTTTACAATAAATGCTGATTTGACAACAAATATGGCTGCCATTATTAAAATTAGAAAATCTTCAAACGATTTCTTCTCAAAACCCACTAAGCAGAATTAGATTAAATTTGACAGAAAGCATCCTGGCATAGAAACCTTTCAGTTTTATACAAAAGATGCCAATTCATCATCAAAAAAGAGTCTTGTTGCAAAAAGTATAAAACTTGTAAATGCTACAATGCAAATTTCTTGGACAGCTTCCCTTGCATTAGGGTTTTAGGTGAATGTCAGCCAGGTAAGTGATCTCAGTTCCATTTCGGCATCTTGTTTTTGAAAAAGCTGGAATATATCCAAATGATAGTATTATAATGAAAATGTATCATCTAGTTACCCACCGAATCTTTGGAATCAAAACATACTGAATTTATATTGTAAGTATAAAAATGGTATAAATTGGTTTTTCTAGTATGTATACAGATATGTAGAATATATGGTTTTTTTCTTTTGTTTTCTCTCATGAACATTTCTACAGAATTAAAGATCAATTAATTTGTGTACAGTAAAATTACAATTTTCTAAACTCATTAGTGGAAATGGATTTTTTTACCAGATAAGTGACTTTGTTAAGAATACCATATTATGTCTGTAACTTTTTGTACGTTTTTTATTAATATTCTTTTGAGGTGTATGATTAACTGTAAATCATTAAATATTAGCACAAAATGTTGGTGGATTTAGAGAGCAAACTAATATTTGCTCAAGATTTTTTCACATTAAAATTACATGAGTTGATCATAATGACAAATACCTGGATAAACAATTCCATTAGTTTGTGACCAAGGTTAGATATTAGTTGTGACCATACTATGGATGGCAAACTACCATTTATACTCATGTATAAACTGATACCAACTGCAAACTGCATAGACCCAGATCTGCTGTCGCATTATGCGCTGGCAGATCTGGGTCTATGCAATTTGTAAGAACTAATCAGTAGAGCAAACAACGAAGACCCTGATCTGCTGGTGCATTATGCGCCGCAGATCAGGGTCTATGTTGTTTGCATTTGGACTAGGCTTATATGCAAGTATATACGGCAACCAGTGGAAAGATAGGCCTGGGCATTTTTTTCTGTGAAACACTGCAGTATTTGTTTGATCTATAATTTTATTTGAACAGAAGGGATATTTGTTATTGATAAAGGGACCAAATTTAATATAGTCTTTGTCAACATAATCTCACATGCAAGCACACATCACTTTTTTTCGATAGGGTAAAACCATTACCCAAACATTATACTTTTGTCTATCAATAATTTGTTTGACTTTTATGTAACTAATATGCTGGAATTAAAGATTTGCTAAAATTTAATGATGGTAAAATATTGTGATTTGCAGTAATTATTGGTAAGAAATTAATAATTATAATTTTCAGTTGATTCCCTAATTGCAAAATTTGTAAAAAGTAAGTACATTATAGTGTTTGAAATGAAAGATTAAAGGAAAAAAAAATTATTGTGACTTTTATGGATTGATGGTGTATGAATAATTAGAGAATATGAAAAATATGAAAAATAAAACATATGAAAAATATGAGTAATTAGAATGTATGAAAAATATGAGTAAATAGAGTATGAAAATATGAGTAACTAGAGTATGAAAAATATGAGGAATTAGAGTATGAAAAATATGAATAATTAGAGTGTATGAAAAATATGAGGAATTAGAGTATGAAAAATATGAATAATTAGAGTATGAAAAATATGAGGAATTAGAGTGTATGAAAATATGAGTAATTAGAGTATGAAAAATATGAATAATTAGAGTGTATGAAAATATGAGTAATTAGAGTGTATGAAAAATATGAGGAATTAGAGTGTATGAAAATATGAGGAATTAGAGTGTGAAAAATATGAGGAATTAGAGTATGAAAAATATGAGGAATTAGAGTATGAAAAATATGAATAATTAGAGTATGAAAAATATGAGGAATTAGAGTGTATGAAAATATGAGTAATTAGAGTATGAAAAATATGAATAATTAGAGTGTATGAAAATATGAGTAATTAGAGTGTATGAAAAATATGAGGAATTAGAGTGTATGAAAATATGAGGAATTAGAGTGTGTGAAAAATTACAGAGTTGTGTATCTGGAAGTCTAAATTTCATATGATCACATAGTCCAGATAACTGGTGTTTGGATAACTGGTGATTTATTGTATTACTCTTCTAATAGTTGGGAAGAACCCATAGAATATCCAGTAGTTTGTCTCATGTAGACTTCATATGAAAATAATGAGATGAATTTGAATTACATTCACCATAGACTGTAAACTATATAGAGGATATTTTCTTTTCCTACGTTAATACCGGATATATTTCATCGTGTGGTACAAAAAACATGATATTTTAACGAGTGGCAAAGCCACGAGTTAAAATATATTGTTTTTGGTACCACAAGATGAAATATATCCGGTATTAACGCAGGAAAATAAAATTTTCTTTTTATTATATACCAAAGTTTCTCCAGAATCGAAGCTTAGAAGATTAAACTCACTATTCAGCACCACACTCCACCCCTACCCACCCCTTTTTTCGTAAATTCACCTCACTTTCATAGGCTGGTCATATAAATATCAGTGACTTAAGATAGCGGTATGATTAGGTTGACCTAATCTGTTGCAGTAAATTATATTTTTTACATTTTGTAAACTATTTGATCATATTTGACCACAAAGCAAGTCCGATTCATCAATGCATCAAACCGGGTCTATCATTGTTGTCAAGGAAGTAAGGGGAAATAACTTCATAGAGACGCGAACGGCATCGACTCAAATTTCGTCAGCAAAAATTAATTTCCATGTCTGAAATGTAATGCAGTTTCTATTTATTTGTTCTAGCTCACAAAATGCTCGTTTTTGTTGCTGCAGGTATAACTTCTGTAGGCACACACAATCCAGCGTCGCATGGCATGATGGGAAATCTTATATTTTCACATGTGAAAATATAAGGATATATTTTTCACATGTGAAAATATAGGAATGAAAAAATATGAAAATTATTTTGCCAATAAGTTTGTATATTTCACACTAAAGTATATAATAAATACTATTATTTGTCATTATGGAGTCTATAGGAACTGGACAATTCAATATCATTAGGTCCAAATTGTTTTATTGGCTCTTTCAAAACTTCAGCTGTGTTCCTTATATAAATAATAAATCCATTGGGCAAAGTTATCTTGTTATTCGTAATTATTAAAAATGTTTTTTATATGAAAATTTGATATAATTTGGAGCTGGATTTAATATCAAGCATGGGTTTATAATTGACAACTATGGGTAATGAAATATGTAACTGGCATTTGTTTTTCCATGAAAACAAAAAAACTTGATATGCTTAAAAACAAAAATGAGTTCATAGGAATTTTACTTCAGTACTGAAAGTGGTAATCATCTGGAAAATTGCCATAAATCAAATGAATGGGAACTTATTTAATGCCTAACAATTTATCACATGACAAACAATTTATCACATGACAGTTTATCACAGAACAAACAGTTTATATCAATTTATCACATGACAAACAGTTTATCACATGACAAACAGTTTATCACATGACAAACAGTTTATAACAATTTATTACATGACTAGGATGTTATTTAGGTTAATATACCCATAGCTTAATTTTTATATATATATATTTTAACACCTCATGACATCACAAATGACACCATTGCATCATGTAAGGCAAAGACATTATGACCAAGGCATCTAAATGTATTCATGTTGTTTCACTATACTCTTCTGCAGTTTTGTAAAATAAAATTAGTATTTTTTCATCATATGTAAAATAGCATCTTATATTTGTGTTCTGCTTGCCAAGGCTCACAAAAGACAGAAATCATTTTGACTTGTTTCATAAATTTCATAGGAAATGAGCATTCCTGTAAGATCTTCCGTGTACCTACATTCAAAATAGTTTTTAACCACTCATTTTGTTTTAGTTTATTAGTTTTTCTCTTTTCTAAACAAATTGTATGCCTGCTTCTGGACAACCCTCAATTATTAAAGCTCATCAGAAGAACATGAAAATGGGTCAGATAATTCTGAACAAGGTTGTTGTGTTAACAAGTCTTTATTTTTATATACAGTGAAACCTATCAAAACCGAAAACCCTTTGGACCCAAAAGTATTTTCGGTTTTTAAAGATTTTCAGTTTACTGAGGTTTTTGCAGATGTGAAAAAATGTGACGAGAGAGAGATTATATTATAGGGCCTGAGATTGGAATGTTTTTGGTCACAACTGAGCTAAAGCATTGCCACACAAGATCATTCAGTTTGTCAAATTTGCAGGCATTGTTGAAACGATGCTTGCTTGCATCACTGTTGTTTTCAAATTCATTCTTGTAGAATTCCATTTTCTTTCAAATATCTGAAACAGTAGATGTTCCTATGCCAAATGTTTCCCCTAGTTTTGCCAATGTAACATGTGAGTGAAGGCAAATGACAGTCATGGCTATGTAAATTCATGTATGTATTCATTTTTCTCAATTGAAAATCATTTGAGTGAATCTGGCTTTTAGAATACTGTTTTTTCGGTCTCCATCGGCAAAACATCAAAAGCGAGGCCACGTGTTCTGTTGATCATGTATACAAATGAATAGCATCAATCACAATTAGATAATAAGCAGATAAACAAATCTTTCTTAAATGGCTTACCTACAAGCATTTAGTTATGAATAATTCACCTTAAAACCTGGCTCTTTTATATTGTGCAAAGACTTCTGATTAGGCTATTGTCAGTCCAAATCTGTGTCAGAGTGCAAGTCAAGTATTTCTTTAGGCCTCATGTGCCCTTGGGACATTTTCTGGGTCTTTGTCTCACAGATAAGCCTACTACAGTACTTGCTAACCATAATTAATCTGTTTCAGCGTGTGTCAGGAATTTATCAGTTAAATACATTTCCAAGTTTGAAGTGAGTTTCATTTTTTTTGGGGGGGGGGGAGTAATTTGGGATCAAAATTAGATTCTGTATTTTGAGTTGAAGGGTTTTGGTTTACTGGGAAAAAAAGATGATATTAAAGAAGGAAAAATTCTGGACTCCAGAAACATTCTGTCTTGAGGGGATTCCAGTATACTGAGGTTTCGGTTTTGAGGAGTTTCACAGTACATATGTATACTGAAATTTCTCAAAACTGAATGTCAGTAAACCTAAATCCACTTGAAACTGAAATAGCTTTCTGGTTCTAAGTTTCCCTTGTATGAATAAAATGAACTCAGAACATCGAAAAGCTCACAAAACCAAAATTTTAAAATTTTACTTTCATCCTGATGGCTTTCGGTCTTGAGAGTTGTCATTATCATAGAAATATTTGTGGGAACACAATGTTGATTTAGATATAAAAAAAATTAAAAAATTCAGAGTATTCACATTCAGCTAATTGGGGCTTTACTGTGTTTTGTTTGTAATTTTTTCTTGTACCATCATCCATAAAAAAATTATAATTACATTTTGTCCTCCGTTTGGTACAGAGAGCAATAATTTCATTTAAATTGTGCAAATTTGTTGGTACCTAAGAAAATTACAAGAAAAAGACAGAAAAAGGACTTAAGAAAATTCCTTTTTTTCTTTTCTTCTTACTATAACTATTTTCTTACATAAAGCTGCATACCAAATTTGGTTGAAATTCAGTATCAATGATAAAGTTATGTTGCAGAATCCAAAGTCAGGGGATGGTCAATCTGGAACATAACTCCTGTAAATGATGTCATGGACCACTGGAAATCGAACTCACCCAAGGTCTGATCAGTATAATGAAAGAAACTAAATTTGGTTTAAATCTATCAAACCTTGGTAAAGTTATGCAGTAGAAACAACAGTAAAGAGGATGGTCAATAAGGGGGCATAACTCCAGTAAATGATATCACGGAACACTGGAATATCGGACTCATTCAAGGTTTCATAAGTATAAATCAGCATGCCATTTGGTTCAGATCCAACAACCTTGGTCAAGTTATGCTGCAGAAACCAAAGTCAAAAGAACAGGATAACAGGGGGCATAACTCTGGTAAATGATGTTGTGGAATGCTGGACATCTAACTCATTCAAGGTCTCATCAGTATAGAGTTGCATACCAAATTTGGTTGAAACCCTCAATCCTTGGTAAAGTTAAGCAGTGGAAACAAAAGTTAAGAAGGCAGTCAATCAGGGGCCATAACTCCTTGAAATGATGACATAGAAGGCTGGAAAGTGAACTCTTTCAGTGTCTCATCAATATATAAAACTGCACACCATTTGGTTAAATCCAATGATTCCCAGTAAAGCTATCTTATGGACAGACAGATGCACAGGTGGAAAACGTGATTACTATAGGGTTCCACTGATTTTGTTTAGCAGGGCACTAGATAATAAAAACTGTATAAAAAGTTACAGATAATGCAGTAAAAAATGACAACAATTTTCCAAAAAAGAGGGCTAGGAAATGTGTCTGGCTTTGCTGTACATAGATTTATTTCTATTATGTTTATTCCATGAGGAAATTGCATTTTCTGGGGATTTTTAAAAAATATCATTTTCATGAGCATTATAAATATTGTCTACTTTTTTAAAGTTGATAAAGTGTTATTTTACTACTGCACTGAGTGCAATGTATGGTTGTGTTTCTTGACATATTTGCAACATTTTTCTTTTGGTGTTTTTTTATCTTGTCTGGAGTCCATGTGAGCTTATGTTATGGCCCTGCATCCATCATTCATCCATCCCTCAGCACTAGTTTGTGAACACTCTGGAGGTTTTTTTTCTTATCAGATTTTGATCAGACTTGGTATGTAAGTTTATATCATCAAGATCTTGGATGAGTTTGATTATGAACAACAACCATGCATATTAATGAGAGTATCTAGCATCTGATTGGCTGAGCATATGAACACTCTAGATGCCAATATTTCTTATCAGATTTTGATCAGATTTGGTATGTTAGCTTATTTCGTCAATACTTCAATTGAATTCAGTTACAAGCAACATCCACACATATTAATGAAGTGATCTTGCATCTGATTGACTGAGCTTGTGAACACTCTAGAGTCCATATTTCTGATAAGATTTTGATCAGACTAGGTATGTAAGCTCATATCATCAGCATCTCATGTGCGTTCGATTAAGAACAACATCCATGCATATTAATGAGATGATCTTGCATCTGATTGGCTGAGCTTGTGAACAGTCTTGAGGTCATATTTCTGATGAGATTTTGAATGTATGTAAGCTTAGATCATAAAGATCTCGCATGAGTTTGATTATGAGCGACATTCACACATATTAATGAGGTGATCCTGCATCTGATTGTCTGAGCTTGTGAACACTCCAAAGACCATATTTCTAATCAGATTTTCCTGAGATCTGGTATGTAAGCTTGTATCATCATGATCTCCAATGAGTTCAGTTATGAGTTACATCCAAGTATATTAATGAAGTGGTCTTGCATCTGGCTGGTTGAGCTTGTTAAAATTCAAGAGTCCATTTTTCTGAACAGATTATGATAAGATCTGCTATGTAAGTTTGTATCATCAAGATCTCAGATGAGTTCAGTTATGAGTGAGATCAGTGCATACTGATGAGGATCCATGCTGATCAGATGGTGGGAATCAAACCTGCACAGATTAACGCTCCTTGTAATGCCAAATGAGTGTATATACTTGAAGTGTAGGTTTATGAACAGATTTCAAGTTACAAATCAGGGACGATGCGGGTTGTATACATTTCTTGTTCTTTTTATGCTGAGAAGTTGATCCTACATATACAGTCTAGAAAAGTAGATAAATGACACCAACATTAATAGAAAATGTAGCAACTACATGTATGTGCATTGAGCTTTTCTTTTCTTGCTACAATTTTCCATACATCTGTGAATTTACATTCACTAACTGACATATGTCAAATACCCAGGTGAGCAATATTAGGCCCACTTGGGCCTCTTATTATTTGGGCCTCTTATTTTATCCTATGGAATTAAAATTTCTACATGCACACTACTCCAAAGTCAAACATGACTCAATTGTCAACATTGTTATTGAGAAGGATTATGAACTTGGCATCCAATAATTGTACAGATACTTATAGATACATATCATGCATAGTGTTACGACTCTATGGTCAAAAAAAAAAAAAATGTAACAGAAAGAAAGTGAAACCAACAAATCAAGTAAAAATATCAACAAGCAATTTATTACTAGATAATTAAAATGAAAAATCAAAAAGTCACTTACAGTAATGTGTTTTGAAATCCTAATAATCCAATAAGAATGATTGTTCTAATCACAAGTCCTAAATATAGAATGTGTCCTTGAATGTTATTATGTGCCAATGGTCTCCAAAGTCCTGATGTACTAGAAATCTTGATGTGCTGAAGTCAAAATGAAGTATTCCAAAATCTCTGAATAAGTTCACATAAATTCCAAAATTGTCAATTAAAAATCCAAAATCCAAAAGTTTATGAGCACTGTTATAATCCAATGAATATTTAAAATAATTCCTCTCATAGAATTTGGAATGAATTTTCACAACTGTAATAGCTCTTTACAAGACTGATGGTAATGTCAAAACTGAAAAAACTGTCCACCAAACATGATATATATAAAGATTGGTCACATGACAGAATGTTCTAGATTGGTCACATGACAGAATGTTCTAGAATGTGTGTCATCTTAATGGAATTTTTACTTGTAAACAAAAATCAACCTTGACCTTCAAATTGAGAAAACATATTGATCAAAACAACCTAATTCAAGGACACTAGTTATACATGTTTTTCCTAATAAACATAAAGATTTAAGCAAATATTAAAGTGAAGAAACATTTATAATTTCCTAAAATATATATAATATTATATAAACATCATACATAACAATAGAATGTATGTGGAATTTTATTTCCATGTAATCAAGTTTTTTTTTTCATTTTGAACATTACTGTGTTTGGAGACTTTTAATACAAGATATTGTTAAATCATTTCATTGGATTAATATTGTATATATTGTTGAATAACTCGGCTAACAAAGCAATATGTTTTTGTTGATGTCTTTATATTCCATGTGTAATGATACATTCTTGTTGATGTAATTATTTGTATGCCTGCCCATGTTTATCATATTGTTACAAGTGGATGTTGTTTTTGTTACCATATTTAGTTTGATGCAACAAATATACACATTCCTGTCTGATTTATATTAGCTTTAAACGTGTTCTTTATGGCAGAAAAATGCGTGAGAAAAAACAGCGCAGCGATGGTAGACAAAAATATTTTTCATTACATGGTAACAATTGTGTGTTCTATTATTTGCATTCTGTAAATTTACAATGGTAACTGACCACATATTAAAATTTGTTTTTAAGTTTTAAACATTCAGAGTTTAAGTGAAATGCCATACAAACTATGCCACACAAAGCCCAATCTTTTGAATAAAATCAAAGTATCAAATCGTGAGAATGTTATACAACTATCTCATTTTACTTTCTGTATGCCTGTCTTAAATTGGGCATATTATGTTATGGCATTGTCTATACATGCACCCCCTGCAGGCTCAAGAACTTTAGAATAGGGCTGATGTATTCTCCTTGTCGTAAAAGGCAACTAATGGGGGCAGGAGTCACAGTGGCTAAGTGGTTTGCATTCTGGACTCATGACTGAAAACGTGCAGGTTAGAATCCTACCATAGGACCTGCCTGGATTGGCTACCATGATGTGTCCATGGTGCGTCTTTGAGCAAGGCACTTTACTGCAATTGATTGACATGAAATAGACTACTTGTCTTGCAGTGCCATAAAACACCAAATCAAACCAAACCATCCATCTGTGCATCAATATTTGCTTATCCAGCCCTTAATTTTGTAATGGCTGAAGAGATTTTCATGAAACCTTGCCAAGGTATATATCATGATTAGATGGTTTGTTGTATACCATAGCTAGGCCTCTTTGCTCATGGTCAAGGTCATGTATAGCGAAAAAGTAATTATGTGATATTTTTGTCCAATGTATAACTTTTGAACTACTGAAGATATTTTAATGAAACTTTAGCCAGTTGTATATAATGTATAAATAGTGTGTTGCATACCATAGACGTGTCCTCTACCTCAAGGTCAAGTTTATGGAAATGGAAAATGTAATTTTTGACTGGCATAACTTTGAACAACTGAAGATATTTTAATGAAACTCTAACAAGTTATATATCATGGCTAAACAGACTGTCACATCCCATAGCCATGCCCCCTGCCGCAAGGTCCAGGTCACAGCAAAGGAAAGTATAAATCAGTGACCTATATTCATGTACAGCTATAATTAAGCGTTAGTCATTTATATATTGACAGTATCTAACATATTCAGTCATACCCCCTGCCTTGAGGTCAAGGTCAGAACAAAGGTTAATGCAAGTCAGTGCTCTGTTTCCTTAACCATGATGTCATGTTTTAATCACTACAAATATTTTTTTGAAACTTTATCAAGGTCCACACCATATCATACATATAATAGTCAAGTCTGTAACTCAAAGGTCAAGGTCATTAGTAGGGAAAAGGTCACAAGACAGGCATATGTGCTGTTTGCCATACTCTTGTTTTCTTTTGTAAGGTTAAATGACCTTTAGATCATTTTTTTAACATAATTTATTTGTCCAATATATATATATATATTTAAACAAGCAGAAAAAGTTGAAGAAAAACCTATGGCGAGTAATTTAATACATGATTAAATAAAATATTAAATTTATAAGGAAATAAAGGCCTTTTGGAAGGTTTTCAAATATTAACTTTGCTAAAAACTTAAATTTAGATTAAGATTTTCTTTAATTTGGGTAATTTAATAAAGATTGAACTGACAGACATGGCTAATAAAACTGATATCTTAAGCAATGGTCAGATTTTTTTTATTGAAGAAGAATAAAATTTGTTCTAGAAGGATAAACAATGCATAACTTCTGCACACAAGTCTTTCAATAAAATAAGCAGAATTTATTGTGTGTAATCATTTCATTTCTTTTCTACTTTTCATCCCCTAGAACAGAGGTGCGGGGGTGGGGGGGGGGATATAACAATGTCCATTCATCCATTCGTAGACAAGGTGGTTTCTACAGCATAACTTTATTTGATGTGGTCTTTTTTTCACAAGCCTCATATGTGTCTTTCGAATGGGTAGAGGTATAAGCCTGTCGAGTTTGGGGCTGCCTGGTGATTTTCTTTTTTTTTTCTTTCTTTTTTCTTCCCTTGGAATAATTTTTATCAAACTTGTTAGGTAGACTACATTTGGGCAGGGGCAGCTCCTGTTGACTTTGCGACTGAGAAGTGAAAGGTCAAGGTCACTGAACCGACATTGTGGGGTTTTTTCCCCCACTCAGTAAATAAAGTTTCCTTGATCACATTTCCATTAAGCTTCATAGGTAGTCTACTCTTGGGCAGAAGCACTTCCCTATTGATTCTCGGACCTGGAGATTAAAGGTCAAGGACAAAAGAGCAAAAATTTTAATTTTGGGCTTCCGAATTTGGAACTCATTTTCAGGTGGACGAAAATCGATTTTCCAGATGCCAATGCAATATAGAGTCGTCTAATTTACCAAATAAATATTTTTTCAGTGTATATGAATTAGTCAGCGTTGTTTCTTTGATGGAAAGTTTTTTGTTACGTGTAAAATATATTGTTAATTATTTAATGAATCAATTGAAAATGAATTTATCCAAAATTATATTCACTTACTTGAAATTTGTAATAAGCAATGAAGGAAATTAAATACTGCTATAGCATCATCTTCATATTGGGTATTTATCACGTGTAACCAGAAAGTTACACTGCTGACGTGTTAAGAAATGTGTACACATCTTTGTGATGGTGTGTTTACTGTGCTTGAAAATCATGTATTTTACGTAAAGAAATCGTATTCTTGAATATGTTTCCCAAGGGGATAAATTATAAACCTAATTATTTTACGGGAAACAGTGATAATAATTGTTTCCTCATAAAACTGTAAAGAACGCCTCCCCCACAAAAAAGGAATACGTATTCTGGGTACTGTCCAACTAACTCTATGAGGTTTTCATGAAAACAACTTGGATGAGATTAAAGGGCAAAATACGTTTCCGCGGTTTCGCCTCAACCACAAGTGTTCGCTCTCACACCAGTTAAAGTTAATATGTCTAAATTATTTGCTAGTCCGTCAATTCTATGACTTCACGAACGATGCGTTTACACCCTTTTAAATGCATGTCTCGACTTTGCCAGATTTCTAATTACAGATTCTTATTTTAATAACATTTTTCACTCCCAAGAAATATTTAAATGGAAAATAACGAGTTAGCCACATTATTCATTATTATTATCATTATTATTATTATTATTATTATTATTATTATTATTATTTATTTATTTATTATTTAATTGTTAATTATTTATTTATTTTGGTTGTGCGTTTCGTAAGTCAGCTCAAAGAAGAACAAGCTCAGTGCACATCTGGATTATTATAAATCTTCTTCTTCTTCTTCTTCTTCTTATTATTATTATTAATTATTATTATTATTATTATCTATTTATCATCTATCTATATATCTATCTATCTGGCTGTACGTTTCGTAAGTCAACTCAAAGAAGAACAAGCTCATTGCGCAACTGTATGCAAACGGTAGATTCGTTCATTTGAGTCTTAATCTTGCCATATTTTTGTGTTCTGAGAGTATGTAGATCTACAAGAATAGCCTAGGCTGTGTTTTGGTTATGTCCTGACCACTTTGATCATTGGTTGGCCGATTTGGCGACTTGGTTGTGTTCGTGTGACGTCGCTATTCCGACCAAAATGTAAACTGGCTTTATCATCGGTTATGATAAACGTGGCAAAATAATGGATAGGTGAGCGTTCCTTAACAGAAACATAATGCATGTCACCAAAAATAAATCCAGCCGTTAAATATTTCTTTTTTCTTCATAAATTAAAAGGAAAGAGTTTAAATTATAAATAAATTTGTGAAAATTTTCTTTTCCGTTTGATTTGACTTGCGCTGTTATCGCGCGTAAACAGAAATATAGTTTGGGTCATCAAATCTTGGTCATAACTGATTAAACATCGATGTTTTTCATGCATCTTGCCCCGGAGACATATGGTGCCACAGAATCATAACGTGGCGGAAGCTTTGAGCTTTACAAGTGTAAGGACTATAACTACCGTCTTTATTTGCTTATAAATCGAGTCCAACTGCAAACAACAAAGACCATGATCTGCCGTCGCATAATGCTTGTTCTACTGATTACTCCTAATAAACTGCTTAGACCCAGATATGCCGGCGCATTATGCGACGGCAGATCTGGGTCTGCGCAGTTTCCAGTTGGACTCGACTTATAAGCGAGTACAAACTTTAAGTATCAATAGACTCGTATTTCTTCATATATAAAGCTTATTTAAATTCATGAAAAAAAGCAACAATAACAATTTCAACGACGGTGAAAGGATAAGAAATGAGCCAATTTATATTTTTTCACTCATTTCAATATTTATATCAGTACAACTAAATATTTCCGGTCGGTTGAGATTTACATTTAAAACTCAAATATATATTTTTCATGTTTTAATGCTCAGGAACTTTTTTTTCTGAATTAAAATTTTGCACATTATAACAGGACAGAAAATAAGTTCTTATAATTCATGATCAGTTAAAAAAGAATAAAATAGCTGGTGGTATTTTCACGCAAAAAGAACCTCTTTCTTGTAGTGAAATATATAATAATAGTCGTTGTCGTCGTTATCATCTTTATCTTCTACCGCGAAACTTTTACTCTGCACTGTATATCCAGGACTGTGATGATCTTTTTTTTTATTTTTTTTTATTTTAATGGCACTTTTAACACAGTAGTGGCTATATCATGCCGAGGAAATCCCAAGGACACACTGAGGCAGCCGACCCGGGCAGGCCTGGGCGGATATCGAACCCGCGACCTTTGATTACGAGTCTGACTTTATACCCTATGCATATATACATACATCATCTGTGAGAGACAGGGATTTTGAAAACATATTTTGTCAGCTTCTTGTCGATAATATGGTCTCTTCACTTTAACAATAAAAACTTTAGCAAATTCAAATTAATGCGTATGTAAAAAAATTATTTTCAATTGTGACTATCTTCAATTATAACACACCCCTATACCATCTCGACCATGCACACATCACCAAAAAATGATGCTACAAAGTGGGTGATATAGGCATTCGTGCGTAGCAGACATACCCGCATGTCGACCCAGTAATTAATTCTTCTCTCTCTCTCTCTCTCTCTCTCTCTCTCTCTATATATATATATATATATATATATATATATATATATATATATATATATATATATATACACACACACACACACACACACGATGCTTTAAATATTTGGATCGCTACATAAAACTGCTAAACTACTACCAGGTTTGTATGAGGTGGATTTTTTTTTTTTTTTTTCCCTCTACCAACACATAAGCCGCAAGTAATAAGGCCGTTTGACCCGACTCGAGGCTTGAGTTTAGGTTTTTTCCAAGAAGCCGACAACTGGCAGATCAGTTCTGTTTGTAGTTTGTGGCTTTAACGCCTTTCTTCAGCACGTGATAGGCTATACATGGCGTCCAGTATATTTTGGTGGAGGAAGAACCCGGGTAAACTTCGGAAGAACCACCGACCCGAACCCACGCGGAAAGAGATGAGATGTCAGTGAAAAGCGAACGCTTTAGACCACTCGGCCACCAAGGGCTCCCAGATCAGTTCTGAGAACAGCATTAGCCGTTCTTATCTCGGTGTAATAGTGGACAAAATAAACTATGTTCCTTGACAACTACGTGAAAAGATTTTCAGAATTAGTTGTAACTGTTTTTACCATTTGTGTCAGTGATTTTATCATTATATTTAAGTTCAAATAACATTCACGAAATTCCCGTAAGCTATATTGTGATCTGGCCCCCATCGAAAGCGAAACAATTTTAGAAAAATAGAGTGCATGTTCATACTCTGTGACCCCGATTCCTTTCCAGCTTGAAATCTTTAAACTAAAGCAACAGGGGCCATATTAATTAATGTGTGAATATTATGGAATGATACGCTATGCACGAGAATTTCGAGCGATGTGAGCACTGCACGAGATAGTGATGCTGGTCTAATCACTGCATTGGACGGTACTATTTGTTATCATGTTTATTCAGTCTGTTTCTCAACGAATATCACAAACTAGGACGGATATACTTTTTTCATAACTTTAGTTCCCATTATATTACATCCTCGTGTGCACTGGGTATTTTCCTTGTTTTTCCCACACAGCTTTACGGATGATATTCATCTGCCCTGAAACGGTGACTCCCAAGCGGAAAAGGTGAGTTAACATTTCTTTGGTAATTTTGTTTCGGATATTACAATCAACTGGCTTGTCAGTAAGCACACCGCTTGTCAGTAAGCACACCAGTTTGATGTCAATATTAGGGTATGTGTTGGCATTGCGGAACTCGTGATTCATAAAGAAAGAACCACGAAGAAGCTGAAGACAAAATCAAACTGTTTCGTGAAACAAAGGGCCACGTGGTCATTCGTCTTTTCTGTCGTGACACAATAATGTCAGGTGAGCCATAGCGGTTACTTTTTCGTCAACAGTTTTGTTAAAGTTTCAGTTATACGTGTACTTCATATGAGCGTGGGTTCGACATGCAGTACTTTGCACTGTACATTTGCACTGTACCTTTTTGCACTGTATGAAATGCTAATAATATATCAGAAGCGTTAGAAAAGCGGATATGACATAAACAGAAGTCGACATTTGCAAACGCAAAACACTCCCGCATTTCTTCTTTTTTTTTAGGCGATTAAAAAAATAATGAGAAGAAAAGCTCTTGGAACTTGTTCGTAAAATTAAATTCGGAAGTTGGTATCCCTCTGTTTTTTGTTTTAATATTGTTGAGAAAACATTTATATGGCTTAAAAACAATTTAAGAGAGAGAGAGAGAGTGAGAGAGAAAGAGAGAGAGAGAGTGAGACGGGGTGGGGGTGAATGGCTGGGTAGCAGAGGAAGTTCAAAGTGGAAATAACATTATAATGGTATAATGCTTTTTTTTTGTTTTTAGCACAATTTATCACATTGTGGATAAACGGGTTATAAATCACAATAATTACACCACTTTATATATAGTAAGGAAATATGCAGCGTCGCAAGTTATGGATGATAGTCTTGACGTTCACAATCTCTTCACCTCCAACCCCCCTCCTTCCAATAACCCTCTCCACTTTGGACATTTTAGGTTAAACTTGTAATAGGAAAAATGTATGATAGGACACTTTTATACGTCTCAAACCCACCCCAGCCCGCCCCACGACACCACCAAGAAAAAGAAAGTATTTGTCAGCCGTCTATGCGTGTCAGCTGTCTCTCGACTCGAGACTCCCAGTAATAATCGAAAGTAATTGTTTGTGAGTAACAAGCAGAGTTAGAATCAGAATCGGAGTTATTAATTAGTTAATTCATTTCTATATATTTTAAACAAACTGTTAATTCATACGACGAGCGTGTTCTTTCTAGCTCGTACTTGTATAAAACCACTGTCTTATTACCAAAATCCATCCAGCTCGTCAAGTTCGACTTGTTCAGTTTTGGGGAAACCCTGTTTTGCGGACTAAAATTACTATTTATTACGCTCAGTGACATGAAGGTTCTGACAACGGGACTTGCTTTCCCCAGGTTCCAAACATACAGATGGTTGTTATGGTTTCCGATTTGGTCTAATACGTTTATGAGGTATAGCATCTTTAATATCTGGCATAAGTCGTCTGGTAATGACACTACACATCGAGTACACGTGCTGTACACTTGCTTTTACCAACTCGTGACCTTTCGATTCACCAATCAAATTACAGCTGTCATATTTATGAAAGTTACAAACTTATTCGGAATATATAATTTTTAACGATACACTGTACAGTTGCGTGTGCAACGCTGATCTTTTCGCCCGTCTTTTTAACGTGTGCGAGACGAAAAAAAAAACAAAACAGTACATGAAATCGACCATGCGCTATCTCATCAGCCCGACGGTTACGGAGAACCTTCTGTATTTCTCAGTTGTTTCTTGATTAGGGTATACATCATTAGAAGATACACAGAATTCTCTCATTCTTTCATCTCAGTTTGATTAAAATCGAGATCTATCGTATAACGGAGATTTGACAGACACCGATACGAGGTCATGTTCTGTTGACCTTTTGATTCACCACTCAAATTACAGCTTTCACTTTTATGAAAGTGCAAAACTTCGTCTGCATACTGATAACTGGGCAGACGCAGTACGTCAATTTATGTATCAGACTACAAATATATAATGAATTCCATACAATATGGCGGATGGTCTGTTACAAACTCGTTCAATCTGAGAGAAGGAGATATGTATAGTCTATGAATAACTTCATTCGGATCATATCGATTCTAACAATACTTTCAGGAACAAAAAAATTCAACGCTTATTTTGATAGGTTGCTAAAAAATAAAAATTACCGGGAATTCCAAAGGTCGACAGAACATGAACCTTTATCAGTAACTGTCAGATCTATTTGTTATAAGTAGATCACGATTTTAATCAGATTGACCTTTATCTGATTCTTACGATTTAGTGAGTGTATCAATTAAGGTTTAAGTTCCCATTTTGGTTATTATGCCGTGTATACGGGACACGTGACTCCAGATGATCCGAGCATAAACTATAAATTGTAATTAATTTTAACTGATAGCAGTAGCTAGATTGCATTATGGTAATGCTAATAGGTCAAATATTGAATAAACTGCCACTAGAACAACGTATTTATTTTGTGTTTCTTTCTAAAACTTTACTAAAAGAAATTAAAAGTCCAAAACATTTCAAAGCTATTTTGAAACAACTCCCACAAATGTACAGGAGTGCACATACACATGTATTCACACAAAGGTGGTTAAGTATTTAAGCCTTAGTGGTCACTGATGTTAGGGGTGCATAACTTCAACTGTACAACAGCTGCATGTTTAAGGGGTCTATTCAAAATTAAATATAAATATTTTGGAATTGGTTTCCAAAACTTCGCCCAGAATTGAATAACAAAAACTAAATTGTTAAAGGGGCAGTTGATTGAATAGTTTTACCTATTTGTAATTACAATAATGTAATCTTGATTCCCGTGTCAGTTTTAATTAATTACATTGTATAATTTCAACCGTTCTCATTTGAAATCATACGGCCAAAATACACGGTATAATGACCAAAATGGGTACATAATCTTTAATATCGCTTGAGGGAAGCAGTTAAATGCCCGAACATTATTCAGGTAATATTTTTATCTAATCAAGCATGGTTTCATTGCTGTTTCATGTTTGTTATAAAAAAGAAAAAAAAAAGAAAAGAAAAAAAAATTCTCATTTTCTCTCTCATTCAGCGCTATTCGCAGAAATCTATATGCACTTTAATAACCTGATGTAGCGAGCACATGAGAGAGAGAGGATAGATAAAAAGAACTAGAAACCGTTCATCATTCTAGATAAAGAACTTTATCATAAATTGAGAAGCAATTATGAAGACTAATTGAGAGTCCAGTCAAAAGATACAAAGCAACGTGGCCCCATATCACGTGAATACTTTGGACAGAAAAACAAAAATAACAAAATTCTTGACACATTTTTCAAGATTAGCGAAACCCACGAACCGATGTTATTGTTGCTTTTTTGGGGGGTATTGTTTGTTTGTTTTGAGGGTTTTGGGGGCCTCGAAACTAATAAGGACAGGGCTTAAAGTATTACACATGTTGTCCGTCCGTCCGCGTTGATAAGTTTTGCATTTAGGTAAGTATCTGAGGCATTTTTTCTTTAGTCACTTTCTGTGTGGATGTGTCTTGGTTACTATAACAACACATCGCTGCAAAAAGTATGTCTTGGTTACTACAACAACACATCGCAACAAAAAGTACGTCTTGGTTACTATAACAACACATCGCTACAACACATCGCTACAAAAAGTACGTCTTGCTTACTATAACAACACATCGCTACAAAAAGTACGTCTTGCTTACTATAACAACACATCGCTACAAAAAGAACGCCTTGCTTACTATAACAACACATCGCTAAAAAAAGTACGTCTTGCTTACTATAACAACACATCGCTAAAAAAAGTACGTCTTGCTTACTATAACAACACATCGCTACAAAAAGTACGTCTTGCTTAGTACAACAACACATCGCTACAAAAAGTACGTCTTGGTTACTATAACAACACATCGCTACAAAAAGTATGTCTTGGTTAGTATACAACACATCGCTACAAAAAGTATGTCTTAGTTACTACAACAACACATCGCTACAAAAAGTACGTCTTGCTTACTATAACAACACATCGCTACAAAAAGTATGTCTTGGTTACTATAACAACACATCGCTACAAAAAGTATGTCTTGGTTACTATAACAACACATCGCTACAAAAGTATAATCTTGGTTAGTATACAACACATCGCTACAAAAGTATGTAATTTTTAGCTATATTTCATGACTAAGTGACTTCGATCACGGTTTTGTGTT
This sequence comes from Margaritifera margaritifera, assembly GCA_029931535.1. NCBI lineage: Eukaryota > Metazoa > Mollusca > Bivalvia > Unionida > Margaritiferidae > Margaritifera > Margaritifera margaritifera. Next base: position 1,554,629 of record JAQPZY010001522.1, on the reverse strand, counting down.
CAGGTTAGGTTTTCTTGCATTATTGGCTTCAGAATCAGACAACTGTGTGCGTCTTGTTAAGTAAAACAACGTCAAACCAAAATAGCTTGCTGTGTCACGACATTCTTGCTCCATGGAAAAGTTTTTAATTCTGGAAGAAGGAGTGTGGGAATGTGCTAGCGTGAATTTCCCGGGGTGTTCAAGTTTGTAACACCGGCATTTCTAGTGCAGACACTTTTTGTTTAAAAATAGCATAACAGTTTGTTTTTATTTTGAGTATTGTATTAATGAGACAATGAATATACAAGTTCAATATTAATCAAATTAAGCTGTTGTATTACTAATTTTTTCGTTATTCATTCATTTACGATAAAACAACAAACTTAAGTTAACATTCGGTATAATGTGTGTGTGTGTGTGTGTGTGTGTGTGTGTGTGTGTGTGTGTGTGTGTGTGTGTGTGTGAAGTTCTTGCTGTTACAAATCCAGTCACGTTGCTTTGAAGTGTGGTAGAATTCTCTTCACGTAGAAAATCGAACGCTTTAATAACTTGGCTATATGCGTTTGTGTCAAAATTAATCACAATCTGGGCTATGCAGTCATTCAATTTAATGTGTGCATTTATGATGGGGAGCACAACTACATAGTTTGCAAAAAGTAGGTCAGTGTGACATACTTATCGCACTTCGGTGACAAGGTGAAATTACATAGGTCGAGATTTATTTTGCTCTCACCTTGACTGTCATAAAACTTGATATATGCATGCCGCCGTAGGAATACTACCATGCAGTTTATATATATATATATATATATATATATATATATATATATATATATATATATATATATATATATATGTGTGGGTGTGGGTGTGGGTGTGGGTGTGTGTGTGTGTGTGTAAATTTACCAATTTCCCACTTGCTTATTGTATTTATTTTAGTTTATTTTTCTCAGTCATTGCGCCCAGGCTGAGCTTCGCCTTATTCCGATAACTATATTTCTTTGATAAGTACTATTATCGCCTGATGTGGAAGAAAATTAAGCATAAACTTTTTATCGTTTACAGTCGAAAATTCACCTAGACAGCCGCACACTGGAGATTTGGAAATGAGCTGAATTTTGCATTAAGTAGGCCAGTACAAATTTGGTAAAGTAAATAATATCAGAAACGTCTTGTTGAAATTATAAAACTAAGTAACTAAAGTAAATAGTGTCGAGAACGTTTTGTTGAAATTATAAAACTAACTAACTAAGTATATATATATATATATATATATATATATATATATATATATATATATATATATATATATATATATATATATATATATATATATATATATATATATATATATATATATATTGTTATGTATGATGTTTATATAATATTATAAATATTTTAGGAAATTATAAATGTTTCTTCACTTTAATATTTGCTTAAATCTTTATGTTTATCAGGAAAAACATGTTTAACTAGTGTCCTTGAATTAGGTTGTTTTGATCAATATGTTTTCTCAATTTGAAGGTCAAGGTTGAATTTTGTTTACAATTAAAATTCCATTAAGATGACTCATGTTCTAGAACATTCTGTCATGTGACCAATCTTTATATATACCATGTTTGGTGGACATTTATTCAGTTTTGACATTACCATCAGTCTTGTAAAGAGCTATTACAGTTGTGAAAATTCATTCCAAATTCTAAGAGAGGAATTATTTTAAATATTCATTGGATTATAACAGTGCTCATAAACTTTTGGATTTTGGATTTTTAATTGACAATTTTGGAATTTATGTGAACTTATTCAGAGATTTTGGAATACTTCATTTTGACATCAGCACATCAAGATTTCTAGTACATCAGGACTTTGGAGACCATTAACACATCATAACATTCAAGGACACAGCCGTGAATTCGGAACATTCTATATTTAGGACTTGTGATTAGAACAATCATTCTTATTGGATTATTAGGATTTCAAAACACATTACTGTAAGTGACTTTTTGATTTTTCATTTTAATTATCTAGTAATAAATTGCTTGTTGATTTTTACTTGATTTGTTGGTTTCACTTTCTTTCTGTTACATTTTTCTTAGACCATAGAGTCGTAACAATATGTATGTATATAATGGGGAGCACATACATCCTTCATAAAACTGTTTTGAATCATGACTTACTGACATTGAAATGCTTTGTCAGCTGGTATGTATGAAATGTGGGAGAGTTACTGTCATACACGGTATGCTAGGCGTTGTCGGCGCCTTCCGCAGTCAGGTTAACAGTGCAGAAGTTTTATTTTTCTGCCCCGGCTCTCATATTTAGGCAGTGTATCTTCATAGAACGTATTGTTTTCATTGCATCATTCGGAACCACGTCAGGGGAAAGTATGTCGCAAGAACCTATAATTTTTATTAGACAAATATCTTTGTTTTCGAAGTGTAAAAGTGTTGTCTTTGCGGCAGTATATAGCTATTCATGGAACTTTGTCAGGGAGTTTCTTGCATCGTTCTAAACCACTCCATGGAAATGTAGTACAGTGAACCACTCCATGGAAATGTAGTATAGTGAACCACTCCATGGAAATGTAGTACAGTGAACCACTCCATGGAAATGTAGTACAGTGACCAACTTTTCTTACACTAATTACTTCTTATTTACAGGTTAACCCATCGTAAAAGTGTTTGTTTGTTTGTTGTTGTTGTTTTGTTGTTTTTGTTTTTTTTACCCGCAAATCTGCAGCAGTAGGCTTGCTGTATTCATAGACCTTGCATCAATCTGAACCACCCCAGATGGAAGTTGATCACACTGTCCAATTTTTACTACATTAAAAAAATTAACCCCAGTGTAAAAGTTTTGTCTTCTGCGTAAATCTCCATAATTATGCGTGGTATATTCATGGAATTTGACCAGGGTGGTCCTTGCACCATACCCTTTACCGGGGAAGTAGATCACACCTTTCAGGCACAATCTTTAGATTATTTACCTTCACATTTGAAATGATTAACAAGCCATGGAAATAAGCTCCGATTTCTATTTTAGATAAACTTTTCACGTTGATTTTTACGTGTGTTGCAGGCATGCGTTATTCATGAGGCTGAACTTCGGCATTCTATGAAGAAAAGAAATCCAATAGATAATCATTTTGACATTTTCTAAGTAATCGCCACAAACGCCTCTTACAAATTTACCCAGTTTAGTGTAGATAATGGCATTTCTGTGTGGTTGAATTGTTCGCCAAAAATATTGATTTTGAAAAATGTGCGTGTTCATTTTCCGCAATTTTACAGTTGTCAAAATATTTTAATACATTGCGCGAAGTCAACATTTTTCGATTTGTGATTAAGTCGATAAAATGGTGAATTTGAAACCACGCGGAAATTTGACCATTACAGTACTTAACAAGAATGGAATTTACTGTGCATAGCGTGCAAAAAAAAAAAAAAAAAAAAAAAAATGGGCATAATTTTTAGAGTTGTCTCGACAAAAAAGTATGCCAATTTACTCTTCATAAACATTGTTATATTCGTCATTATTTGATCTTGAAAACAGAAAATGAGTTTGAGCTGCAAACGACGTCCTTTCTCATGTTCCACCACGAATGCATAAGCCCCTTCCCTTGTCCTTATGTCCGCCTGTCACACCTGTCTTTATGTCTGCCCGTCACACCTGTCCTTATGTCCGCCTGTCACACCTGGTTAAATTTTGCGCTAAGATCAGTTTCTCATGGGTATTGTACTATGACATGCATGCAAGTATTTTTTTTCGTTATAACGAACTATATGTCAAATATTAGTTCGTTATTTCTACATATTATTTCCATTAAACGAAATGTTATTTCGTTATTTGGAGATGTTTATTTCGTTATTGTAAAATATTATTCGTTATTTCGAAATATTATTTTGTTAATTGCAAATACTAATTAATTTAAATAAAATATTGTTTAATTTCTAAATAATACATCGTTATTTCGAAATGATATTTCGTCTACAAATATTTGGAAATAACGAATTATTATTTCGTTGTTTAGGAATGATATTTCGTTAAAACGAACTATTCTTTAAGAACAAAAGAATGCTATTTTGTTCTATCAGAATGTTTATTTTTAATTATATTTCGGCTTTTTTGTCAAGACAATTCACCCAGTGTTTGCCAGTCAAAAACTAAGGAGACTGTAGTATTCCTCTACCCATACCTTGGAAAATGTAAAAACTTAATTTAAAAAAAAAAAAACTCATTTGTTAACAACGCTCATTTTGTATTTTTTTTTTAAAATGTTAATTATTATCGTAGGCTTTATTTTTTAAATCGGGATTAACAAGTTTGCTTTTCATTGAGAGGGGTCTACCTATCTCTATTGTTAGTACCATGTCAAACCTAAATTTTTTAATTTAATGATTAACACTAGCAGTTAATTAGAAGTGAACTGTCTGCAGTGGTCAAATTGGCCCACAGGCACTGGAGTAAAGTGGTCAAAGGAAATTACCAGCGACACACTACCTAGAGCAATACAAGACGTTTTATAAATTATGGTTCAATAGAAAATAAAGCAGTGCCTGCCAAGAAAATAAAGAATGTGTAGTTTTAATTAGTTCTACCAATTAGAAATGATTTGCTAAACTAGTAGCATGTTCCTCCAATGGCTTATTTGCAGTGTCGATGTCGATTGCAGTCCGGGAATTGTATCTCTAAGAAATAATCACAACTTTAATTATATATTTATAAATATATGCAGTCCACCAGAGGATGACAATACAGTAAAGACAGCGGTTCGTTGGTGTCTAGGATTGTGAAATAGCAAAATAGCACGCGCGCGTGCACACACACACACACACACACACGTCCGTACGTCCGTACATACATACATACATACATACATACATACATACATACATACATACATACATACATACATACATACATACATACATACATACATAAATACAGACAGACAGACAGACAGACAGTCATACAGACAGTCATACTGTATATTCACTAAACCAGTTTTCAAAATAAATACAAAATTTAAAATAAACTAGCTATCCAACATACAAGCCCCTCCCACTACGTACGACCACCACCATTTTTAAAGTTTCTTAAAAGGAAGTTGTTTAGGGGTATGATTACTACTTTCAAAATATAACAAATAAATAAATAAATAAAATAGGGCATCAGCATGTAACCCTCCACCATTTTTAGTTTTGAACAAAAATTAAAAAAATAGCTCACCACGGCAAGACCTTACCTTCCGCCATTTTTTTATTTTTTTTTTATGTGACTCGCCACTATTTTTATTGTTAGTATTTTTTTTAGTATTTTTTATTTTTTTGGCTGAAAAAAAGTCCTGGTTCACCATGCTTAAAATATCAGCATATATTTCTGAAAATTTAGTAAAAATTAAAAGTTGTTTTAAAAAAAGTGGAAGGTATTAGTGATTACCGTGTTATATTGAAAATGACGTGCCTTGGAGTCTCACAAAAGTCACCTGTTAATACATTAATCCAAACAAAACCTGAACTTCACTTAAATATTTAAACCTAAACATCCAAGACAGATATAAAAGTTCTTAAAGAAAATGAAAGAAATAATTAAATTCACTTTAAGAAAAGAGTTATAATCATAGTTAGAGATAATATTTTAAAAAAATGAAAGAAATAAAAAAATATAAATTACCAGGTTATACTGAAGTTTCGGGGTTTCAGGCCCAATCACAGAAGTCACCTATTAATTCAGTAATCAAATATATATAGCATAATAGTTACTTATTTCACGTGTTTATACCATATATATATATATATATATATATATATATATATATATATATATATATATATATATATATATATATATATATATGAATGTTATAAACAGGCGAAATAACTAACTATTACGCTGTGATAAAGGTTATATTAATAGTCCAAAGTCCTTAATAGTTGCTATTACTGTAACGTTAAGTATTTTATATAATTTTTAACCCTCCCAAAAAATGATTAATAGAAATAATGAATTTAGAATTTATTAAAAATTATTCTTTCCGTTTTAAATAAAAGTAGTTCATACAAACTTCGTAAATTTTAGAATCGAAGTGAATTCACTGTAAATTCTGTTTTAAATAAATCATTGCTGATAGATTTAGACAAATCTATAACGTCGTTCAGATTTGATGAAAAAACATATTTAGAAGGCTTAAAATATTTGTTTGTCAAATTCAAAAATGATTACTATTTTCATACTTTATAGCTTTTAAAAGTTGTGCATTATTGTTTAATAGGGTTATTTCCATGTGATTTTCATTAAGAAAAAATTAATTGTAAATCTTCATATATTTTTACAACAAGGAATTGTTTTTCTTTACTTCTTATCTGGAAATATTTAGACTTTTCTCATTTTTGACTTGGAATTACTATTGTATACAATACTTTTACACCATTTAGGACTGTGCATAAGCAAATATTAGTCTTTGATATTACTATAGCTACCTTCTCACAGAAGTCATAGAATATACAAACAAGTATATAAAATATTTCAGTACAAGAAGTTGAGACTTGTTCTCACTACTTGTTCTATTTATACGACAATAAGCTTAAGTAAATGGATGACGAGAGTTATTTAAGATTTATGTATTATGACCTCAAAAGTCCAGTTGCGTACACAAATATCAAACAATTATGGAGTCTGATAAAAAATGTCCAGTTGCGTACACAAATATCAAACAATTATATAGTCTGATAAAAAATGTCCAGTTGCGTACACAAATATCAAACAATTATGGAGTCAGATTAAAAAAAAGTCCAGTTGCGCACACAAATATCAAACAATTATGGAGTCAGATAAAAAAAAAGTCCAGTTGCGTACACAAATATCAAACAATTATGGAGTCAGATAAAAAAAAAAGTCCAGTTGCGTACACAAATATCAAACAATTATGGAGTCTGATAAAAAATGTCCAGTTGCGTACACAAATATCAAATAATTCTGGAGTCAGATAAAAAAAAAAGCCCAGTCGCGTACAAAAATATCAAACAATTATGGAATCTTGTAAAAAAAAAAAGTCCAGTTGCGTACACAAATATCAAACAATTATGGAGTCAGATAAAAAAAAAAAGTCCAGTTGCGTATACAAATATAAAACAATTATGGAGTCAGATAAAATAGAATAACAAAAGATAAAGTACTCTGAATTTAATATATGACTAACAGATCACATGACATGCATACAACATAAACAGGCAAAAAGAAATTTCCATTTAGTTTGTCAAACACACACACACACACACACACACACACACACACACACACACACACACGATTAAAATGGCAAACAGATATTGACGATATGAAAGCATAGAAAGAAGAAAGTAATGGATATACATTTATTTTAACAGTTATAGATGTATTTTCAGAATATGCATGGGCTGTATAATTTAAAACAAAGACGAGAAGAATGACGAGATACCTTAAAAAAATTTTAGAGAAAGAAAATCAGATAAATTACGATACAACGAAGGTAGAGAATTATATACCAAAGATGCAAAATACTTGTAAAAAAAGGAATATGCTGAATACTTTTCTACATTTTCAGAAAAAAGCCATCCGTAGTAGAGATTATTAATAGAACACTAAAATAACTAGAATATAAAAATATGTTCCCCAAAAAGTATTTAAAAAAAAAAGAAATTAGAAAATGGATAGTTATTTTACAAGACCTAATTAACGATTATAAAAATACTAGAGGAAAACAGATAAAAAGTATGGATTAATGTGTTTGCACATTTAACAGCTGATGGTTTTTTTGAACACCTAAATTAAAAATTGGACAAAGTGTTAGGAATTTGAGATATCAATACATTTTTAATAAGTGTAAAGGGTATCTTCCAAATTTTACAAAAGAGGTTTTGAAGAGTAATAAAGTAATTTTAGGAGACCGTACTGTGCATAAATTAGAGGTTTTGAAGAGTAATAAAGTAATTTTAGGAGACCGTACTGTGCATAAATAAGAGGTTTTGAAGAGTAATAAAGTAATTTTAGGAGACCGTACTGTGCATAAATTAGAGGTTTTGAAGAGTAATAAAGTAATTTTAGGAGACCGTACTGTGCATAAATTAGAGGTTTTGAAGAGTAATAAAGTAATTTTAGGAGACCGTACTGTGCATAAATTAGAGGTTTTGAAGAGTAATAAAGTAATTTTAGGAGACCGTACTGTGCATAAATTAGAGGTTTTGAAGAGTAATAAAGTAATTTTAGGAGACCGTACTGTGCATAAATTAGAGGATTTAGATGGTGAAAAAATGAACGGAAAATTTAATGGAGATCGATTATCTCTTTACACATAACAGGAGGGTATATTCAGGATTTTAAATTATTTAAAGAGAAAAATTACAAGGTAAGAAAAAAATTGGTTAAATGGAAAGGATTTGATGATTCTTGTAGCGTTTGGGAGCCACCAGTATATACAAATTTTAGAAAGAAATAAAAAAAAAAAAAAAAAATGAATAAAAACTGTAAAGAAACGTAGTACTGAAAAATTAAATAAAACAAGAAAATTCTGGAAGAAAACGGGATTGGTTTTTTTTGGAGGGGGGGGGGGGGGGGGACTGGATGTGAAAGAAATGGCCTCACTTTTACACAGTTAAAATTCCACAATCAGAAGAACGTTAATTATTAGCCTTTTTAATAATGCTTCCTACAAGACGTGACTCTAATGCAATTATTTGTAAAAACAAAATAAGATTCTTTTAGAAAAAAAGTAAACGAATATAGACTTCATGAAGAAATTAATCTGGATCTGCAGATATTTTTTTAACGGTGGCGGACTATTTTTTAACTATGTAGACATATTATTAACGACGTAGAACTATTTGAACGATGTCGAACTATTTGAACGATGTCGAACTATTTGAACGATGTCGAACTATTTGAACGATGTCGAACTATTTCTAACGAAAATGACAAGTAGAAAGCTTAAGATATTTAAGATCTGTAAATGTGCAACACTACTTTTATTAGCAATGCGTCATCAGTATGATGATAATGCTCTAAATATACTTCAATAGAACTTAAAATGTTAGCATAATAAACAGAAATTAAATGGATGATGTTACTGGAAGGATATTTGATATATTACACACATAATTTGGTCAAGAAATAAGGAGTGATTCAAACTAGGTTTTTAATAACATAAACTTTTTAACTTTACATGTTGATAAGTACGATCCTATATAAGTTAGCTCATGGGTGTCAAACTCATTTGCTATGGCGGGCCAGATTTGATATAAATATAATAATAAATAATAATAATTAATAATAATAAATAATGAGTCTGGCGGGCCGTATGTTTTACACCCCTGGGTTAGTTCATATATAAATTTGGGGCCCCTGGTGGCCGAGTGGTCTACGGCGCTCGCCTTTACAGATCACTCATATATCTCACCTCTGTCCGCGTGAGTTCGAGTCTCGACCAACGTGGGTATGTGAGAAGTTTGCAAGTAGTTTCACGTGGGTCGGTGGTTCTTTCTGGGGTCTTCCCGGGTTCTTTCTCCACCAAATATTCTGGCAGACATGTATAGCCTATCATGTGATGAAAATTTGCTCCATTTCTCTGTCTCTTTCTATATATGTTTGCTTATTTCTCCCGGTCTATCTATTTATCTACTATCAAACGAATCTTTCACCGCTTTTAGCCTCTCTTACCTTCAAAGTATTAAAAATTATGTTGTTAATTAATTAATTAATCATGGTTAAAAGAAGTTAATTTTTCGAGATATATTCTAGCGACAAAAGATTACTTAAGACGATCTCCAATACAAAACCCTGAAACTTGTTTATCATGTGTTGTACCATTTATAGAAATGGTTTAAATGACATAAATCAAATGATAATTGCTATATGGCTAGCAATTATAAATACTGAATCTCTCCGGCAGTAGACCAATATTTTTCAAAAGACTAAAAAAAAATTGGCGCTTGTGTCAGATTATGAATATCCATATATTTACGTAGAAAAACATTGTATTTATCAACGGCCAGTACCGAAATAACGAAATAATATTTCGTTTAATCAAAATATTAATTCGTTAATACGAAATATTATTTAAAATTAATTAAGTAACATTTTTCGATATAACGAAATATTTTTAAATAACGACATTTTCCAGATTAGGAAATAATATTTTCGTTTAATCGAAATATTATTCTGTTTAAACAATATAATATTTCGAAATAATATTTAATTTGTTCGAAATACATTTCGTTATAACGAAATAAAAACAACAAAAAATATACTGGGATGCATGTCATTTAAGGAGGTTCGTATTGCTATATAGTATTGTTGGCAGCAGAGTCATGCAACTTTGTGTTGATGTGTCTAAGTGAGTACGACACCAAGCACCGCAAGTAGGTAATTGTGACTTATATTTCACGCTTATGATTTCAGTCAATGTTTAGTTTCTAAGGCACTGTTGGCTATGGTGTCATCTCTTGTTTACATGCCCAGTAAAAGTTTAGAGGAAATAAAATTGAACAATCCCACGAAAAAGTATGCTAGTGGCGGCGCGAGGGGGGGGGGCGTGGGCGGGGGGTAAATTGCCCTCAGGCGCCGTTCGTGGGAGGGAGGCGCCGTCGGAGGCCTTTTATTTTTTTTTTCTTTGCGGATGAAACCGGGGCTTAGATCGGGGTGGGAGCGGCCGTGGAGGTTGGAAAGTGACAAAAAAACTGTTCTCTGTGGCAAAGAAAGAGTGCCTCTAATGAACATTGACCCCGGGCGCCTTGAGCCCTCGCGCAGCCACTGGTCATTACTCAGTCCGATGATGGCGGGGAATGGTGAAAAGTGAAATCGACCTAGGTATTCTTGATTTCAATACATGGAACCCTTCCAAAATTTGGAGCAGATATTCGTGCTGCATGTGACTTCCATAACCGAAGGACATGGATAACGCTACAAGGCACTCTTCCATAGAATATCACTTGGTGACCAAAAAACTATAAGAAAAGTGCGTCTCACAAATTGGAGTGTTTGTAAAATACATATTCCCGCGCTGCCCACCTTTTCTTTTTGACACGCACCCCCAAACATCTGTGACCCTATTTGCATTCCTGAATTTTTCTTTTCATGCCCAGTAAGTTTATACAGTCAAATTTGTGCATAGTAGTCTGCGTAATAGCTGAAAATGTCCGTTGTAGACAGATGACCTCTAATAAGACGGTCAATTAGCCATGCAGGAAAGATATGAAGGATGGAAGGAGAGCAAGGATTACAAATTATACATTGTTTAGAATTCTGATTATAAGAACAATAGATGATTTAATTTATAATTTTACCGAAACCAGCAATATTAAACTCGGATTTGTCAACATTAAACGCTTACATTTGCAATGATTTATGTCATCTTACCCGTTATACACAAACACTAAACGTATTTGGACCCATATATATATATATATATATATATATATATATATATATATATATATATATATAATGACCACTGACCACACTCAGAAGGTTACTACGGTATACAGGGGATTTATATAGCAAAAAGTGATGGGTCCCCGCGAATCTCAACCTTATGAGCAGGTGATATCTGTATGGAGGTGACCACTAACACAGTTTTTGACTAAATGTCATGGGGCTAAATCCCTGGTGGTAGCGTTTGATCCAGGGGTCACTGTCAGTTACATGTATACATTTGTCTTTTTATGTTCAGTAAGTGCACACTTTGGTCGGTGATCACACACTACAAGTCTCAGACATGTTCGTCTCATAATTTGGGAGTTATTTCCAATGTGGCTGTATCAAAATTCTAAAATGCTGTGCACATGTACAATCATATCCGAAGGTTTTAACTCTTTTCCTTGAACCAAGTAAGAGTTGCGCGACATTACAAACACACGCACGCACGCAAATGCAGGATCACATAATCCTCGCCTTTTCTCCAAAAAGGGTAGTGAAAAAAAAAGAAAAAAATCATGTGTTCGACTGCATACAACTTGAAATATACCCGGCTCGCCACAAGTGATTTTTCCATATGTCATAACAAAATGAAAAAGTAATTTTTTTTTAACGCAAGCTTAATACTTGTAACTTGTTTCAAGATAAAAAAAAAGAAGAAACAATTTGACTATTTATGGCAGAAAACGCAGACAAATTTGTGCAAAATTTAAAGAAATTATAGAAAAGACGAGAAAATTAGCGAAGTTACTAATTCCATAAAAAAAATCCGCAAACTCGGTGAAAAATCCGCAAATTTTTTAAAACTTGGCAGCTGTAGTTGTCTGAAAACAAACATTACCTTATTGAGGTGTCTCACATTGTACCCACAATCGGAAAACTTTTCTAAGTCCTAGCGAAGTACAAGCACGGACTGAAATAACTATTACAGCCTGTTCTTTTGACCTTCGAGTCATGCATTAGAAATGGAGATGAATTAATTAGAGAGAGATTGTTTTGTTTTTTTTGGTTTTTAACGCCCTTTTTAACACTTTATTGGCTATATCATGCCGAGGAAATGGAAGCACGAGGACACACCAAGGCAGCTGACTCGGGATGGCCTGGGCGGGTATCGATCCCGCGACATTGGATTACGAGTCTGATGCTGTACCAGCTGAGTTAAGGATATATATATATATATATATATATATATATATATATATATATATATATATATATATATATATATATATATATTTAAACTCTGCATCTTAACAAATAACCATATGTGTTGGTGAAACATCGCAACGTGTATTGATGGTCATTTCGTTAGTTGGGAAAGCGATATCGATCTTTTATTATAAAATTAAAATTCACTGGTATGTAATTCTGAAACATTGTTGATGATGTCATTCGAGATTGATGACTGATAAAAATTTATCGTAGACTTTAAGAACACTCGGTGTGCTGACCTATTATTAATAGAGAAAAAGCTTACAGTCCATTAGCACAGGATCAAAAAATGTCCTTTATTTATTTAGTTATTTGCACTAACGTATAGCTTCAATTATACATATTAGTGGACATGGAGATAATTTATAGACAGACAGCCAGCCAGCCAGTCAGATAGATAGATAGATAGATAGATAGATAGATAGATAGATAGATAGGTAGATAGGTAGGTAGGTAGGTAGGTAGGTAGATAGATAGATAGATAGATAGATAGATAGATAGATAGATAGATAGATAGATAGGTAGATAGGTAGATAGATAGGTAGATAGGTAGATAGATAGGTAGGTAGGTAGAGATAGATAGGTTGGTAGAGATAGATAGATAGACAGACAGACAGACAGACGTACACATGAATAGAAAATCTACAGAACCGAATTATTTTGCACAGCGTTTAGTCCAATAGTAGTAGTACGTTTCGTCAAGTAGTAATAATAGTGGTAATAATAATAATAATAATAATAATAATAATAATAATAATAATAATAATAATAATAATAATAATAATAATGAAAATGGACACATAGTATTACACAAGATTATGCTACATGTTAATGTCTTTATTTCCGCGTAAAAAAACTCCAGAAGAACGTGTCGTATTGCGTCATATATAGACGGTGACAGATGTTGTTCTCGATGATACTCGGTTTACATTTAAATGTTTCAGCGAGTGTTTCATTTGTCTCTGTTACTTCAGAAAACGCTTCCTCTTTCTATTAAAACTTCATTAAATTTTCACTCGTATACTACGGTTTTCATTTCAAACAATAAGCTACATAGATCTGATTGATGTCAGCCACATGACTAAGATATTTCATTTGAATTTTTTTTTTGCACGGTGTTGTAACTGATTATATTGTCTGTAGTGATTTGAGGCAACACATAGTACATAACTTGAATGTTACATAATTAAAATAAAAATTAAAACCATAAATCATGCCGATGATACGCGTACACCAGAAGTGCAATACACGAGTACAACCTAAAATGGCGGATCCTGTGCAAAGTACAATATTTACAGAATCAAACGATGAAATAGTAACTTCTGCCACCAGAAAGTTGAACACTATTGACAATATAAGCAAAGCGATCAGTGATAATGAAATTAACCAAGAGTTTATTGTGATCACGAATGAGTATAACAAATGCAAAGAGATGCAAAATGCAATGAAGAAAAATATAAACAATACAGAACGCCAAGATACAGAGAAATTTAATTAAAAGTCTCTGTAGAGGAGGGGAAGAAATTGAAAAAGAAAGATAAGAGCCGATAGAGAGAAGCTCTGTTGTGGAAAATCTTACAACAAAGGTTCTGATTACCACACACGTGCAGTGCGCGGTTATAATTAAACAGAAAACTTTAACGATGGGAGAATGTTTCTGCTGCACAACTCTTGGCTGTTTAAATTTGTCCTATATAAGTGGAGAGTTATATTACAATCAACGGTCTCCTTGAGAAAGAAATATATTTTACCAATCCAATGGGCAGCAGAAATGGTAAACTATCCATTTCATTTCCAAAAATAGATTTTGTTGTTGGGTATTACAAGTGTTATTTATATTGAATCTATAATGTGTGCTTAACTTTGTCCATTATAGTAAGGTTGTACTTATTTGTACTTTAAAATACGGTTACTTGTCAACAGGATGTTGACCAGCATTTGAGTTCGAGGCCGGTATTATTTGCTATTAGGCTGTGTTTTTGGCCACAGAATGACTCCCGTCCTGTTATGATGTGGGTTATTAGAAAATATGTATATAATAGAGCTTGATATGCATTAACTTCATTCCCGTTTAGATCAGTCTGTGGGAATCCATTTGTGATCAGATTATTTACTGTGCCATTGAACTTGAGAGGAATTACTTATTTAAACATTAATTGGAATTACTAAGTGCTCATTGACTTTTGAATTAATACATTACTTTGGACTTTTGTGAACTTATTCAAAGACATTCTGGATTGTATCATTGTGGTATATCAGGACATAAAGACTATTGGAACTCATTCGGAATATTCTATATTCTTGGACTTGTGATAGGACATTTAGGATTATTTGGAATTTAACTCACAAACTGTAAGTGTGTTTTAAATTTTTACTTTGTATTGTAGGGAAATATATTGCTTGTTGACTTTAATTAAATTGTTGGTTTCACTTTCTTTCTGTTACTTATTTTTAAGACCTAGAGTCGTAACACAAGATTGCCAATGAACTCAAAAACCTATTCTACTGCATAAACGACAATAATGAAACAAGTATTGATGGCTTCTACAACCCAGATATGTTCATGAAAATGTCAAAGAGGGCACGATCGCAAATTATGACAATCAAGACAGTATAGATGTTGACTGTTTTCAAACACAATTCTAAAGCTATCGTCACTCCGAGCAATAATTACACAGTGTCCACAATCAAATACAACTCACATTTTCTAGGATTTAAATGCCATAAAACGGTTCTTATATTTTTTCAGAAGGTAAGACAAGCTGTCAGCAGTAAACAAATGTCTTACTAATAAACAGAATGGCTGCAGCAGGATTAATTATTCGAGGAGGACAGTATAGCTAACGATTTAGAAGCAACTGTCTGTTCAAGTTATTTTATCATGATCGAGATGATGCAGAGGAACTTAATGATTAAATTATCATAGAAGAATATTAGATAAAAACTGAATAGTTGGGTTACTTGAATGAAAGATTGAGAACAAGATTTGTTGACTCCGAATTTAAACAACCTGGATGATGCGTTTGCTCTTTATAGATCTACTCAACCTGATGAATCAAGGTATTTACGAATCCAGAAAATAAGACATAGGTGTAAAAGTCTAGACAACCTAGACTTAATGATTTATACCAACCTTCTAATGATAACTTAATGATTTATACCAACCTTCTAATGATAACTTAATGATTACTACCAACCTTCTAATGATAACTTAATGATTTATACCAACCTTCTAATGATAACTTAATGATTTATACCAACCTTCTAGTGATAACTTAATGATTTATACCAACCTTCTAATGATAACTTAATGATTTATACCAACCTTCTAGTGATAACTTAATGATTTATACCAACCTTCTAATGATAACTTAATGATTTATACCAACCTTCTAATGATAACTTAATGATTTATACCAACCTTCTAATGATCGAGTCGAATGTGAGTACATATCCATTGCACTTGTGATGCATGTTAGCATGTTTGTTGTTTACATGGGTCTTAAAAAAGAAAACAAAACTAAAAAAAAACATAAATAAGAAAATGACAACATTCGGTAAATACACAACTCCTCGCAAGCAGGAAAAGATACCACAATGGGTTAAAAAGCTCAGTCCAACGCATCATTGTATCACGTATACTCCGAGCAACATTAAACCCGAGCAAACTTTACATATGGCAATATCAAAGCTAGTCGAATATATTGATTGTACTGGGTAGTTTGTTCATCTCGTTTGATCTGAAAGCAAAATGAGATGCCAACAATGCCATGGTAAACAATTTAGTTAGAATGCTTGTGAAAGACATCACCATATCGTACATAAATGAAGATCTTTTAAAGTTGAGTGACTACAACATTTCCATGCTAAACCAAGATTTGTTGTTACATGATTCGGTTAGAACAAATAGGACAGACCAAATCACGAATGATAAGTTCATAAAGTTACGATCTGAGGTAGGTAATGTACAGTTCACTTCGCAGTGTGTGGATAATAGTTACGAATACCACGTGACATTCAGATTCTAGTATATCATCGTCCACTTTATCCTTGACTCTTCCGCGGGATTTCAGGTTTAGTATTACACTTGCAAAAGCTTCTGAAATGATAGAAGGTGGTAACCAAGACTACGAACTGGTAAACAGTTGTATACAGTACGAGAGGTATTTAAAAGTTCTGAATATTGGTACGCTGCATAACAAAGTTCTTTATTGGTGAACAGTACATCAGTGCATCCTTTCAAAGTACTCCCCATGCACCTCTACACACTTTCTCAGTCTGATTATTCAACTAGTAAATGCCATTTTGGATTATTGTAGTTCATACTCTAGAAAATTGCACTACTAACCGCATGACCACTTTCAAATCGTCTGCCATTCGGCGAATCTTTGGTAACGGGATTCAGCCCAAGATTACTTCGGGCTGAATCAGGGCTGTATGGAGGATGTGGCAAAGTTTGGACGTTGTACTCCTTCAGGAAGTGTCATGACGGCGGATTTATGCACCGGTGAGCTGTCATGGAGTAGATGGAAACCTCGGGTACCGGTGTGCGGACAGGGTGGTTTGGTATTGTTCCACAACTTTTGGCAACACTTTGGAGGCATAAAAATATCCAGTGACACTAACAGAGTCAGGCACAGGTACCTGGACGACTGAGCCTTTTGCATACAAAAATAATGCATACCAAACTCTCTTTACAGTCTGACGTCAAGAGATTTGTTGTCTATGCTCGTTTTCTCCGATCCAAACTTTATTATTTTCTCTCGAGTCGGGTTCAGAAAAGTAAATCCATGTTTCATCACCTGTGACAATCTCATTAAAAAACGTCCGTGGTCACTCTTTTCATATTTGGCGAATAGGGACTTAAATTTTGCACTACTAAAGCATGTGAATATGATTATTTCAACCAATACCTATGGATCTTAACAGAACTTGGTAATTATTAAACAAGATCTTGTGTGACTTTAAAATTGGGCTATGGCTTAAGTTTGATCCAAACTGGTTTGTGAACATGATAATTCAAACGAACGTAACTGGATTCTGATCAAAGTTTGATGTACCTGAACAACCTAAAATGATTATGGTAATCAGCCCTCGTGACCTTCGCTTCAACTAGAGGTCATATTTTGGGTTTTTAAATATATAACTGCATGTGAATATGAATTCAAACAAATGATATGAATGGATTTCAACATAACTCTGCAATACATGTTTGTAAATATGTTAACAATGAAGCTTCACCGAACACAGTTTGCTGCTGTATTTCAAGAATATCTAGGATGATTTAAATATTTCTGCTCTAAAAAGGCAGACATGTCCTGAATTATAGAATTCTTTTCGAACTTAATATGACCTTCACCTTTGCAGAAGTCATATGATAGTTGCACATGGCACACACTCAAATGGTTTTGTACAAGTATAAATTTCATTAAAATATCTTCATTAATTGAAACTTAAGTGTAGACACCGACTATTTGATACGTTTTAATGTGATGTTACCTTGACCTATGAACTTGGTATTTTAATGAGGCAAATGAAGGATATTTTACCTCATAATTTGTCAACAGTTAAAGCCAGAAACAACAAGAGTCACTCGAAGGGACTGACGCTCTACTGGGCAAAAAGAATTTCCTGGAATGAAAGATAAGATCATTTCATCCTTTTAACTGTCAAGTCATGAAATCATCTCTGATATTCTTCAGCAATAACAAGATTTTCAGCTGATGTAGTATACATATTGGATGTCAGCTTGGCATTATTTTCATTTAGATCAAAGTAGACATAATGAACAGTCTTTTGGTGAAAACCGAGTCATAATTATCATCCATTCAGGGGGAGTAGTGACAAAATATTTAAGACAGTCGTCGTGGCAGCCATATTGGATGTATGACTGGCACCATTTTCATTTAGGACCAACTTGACACCATAAGAAGTCTTTTAGTGAAACCCCATGTTGATATGACCATCCATGTAGGAGGAGTAGCGATAACAAGATTTTCCAGATGGCTGCCATATTGGATTTGAGATCGGTCCCATTTTCATTTAGGACCAACTAGACGTCATAAGAAATCTTTAAGTGAAAACCTCGTGTTGATATGACCATCCATTCAGAAGGAGTAGCAATAACAAGATTTTCAAGATGGCTGCCATGGTGGCAATATTGGTCATCAGATCGGCACAGTTTTCATTTAGGACCAACTAGGCATTATAAGAAGTCTTTTAGTAAAAACCCTATCTTGTTACGACCATCCATGTAGGAGTAGCGATAAAAAGATTTTCAAGATGGCCTCCATGGTGGCCATATTGGACATCAGATCAGCACCATTTTCATTTAGGACCAACAAGACATCATAAGAAGTCTTTCAGTTAAAACCCCATGTTGATATGACATCCATTCAGGAGGAGTAGTAATAAGATTTTGAAGATGGCCATGGGTGTGGCCATACTGGATGTCTGAGCAGCACCATTTTCATCTAGGACAAACTGGCCCATGGGATGAATGTGTGTGTAAAGTTTCAAGGCAATCCTCCAAGTAGTTTAGGTGTAGCAATAACAAACTTGTGCTAATGGACAGAAAGACGACAGACAACAGACTATCCCATACGCTCTTGCTAATAATGGTTTAAAATATTTTCCACCTTGTAGTGACCTCAACCTTTGTGAGAGACACCACACCATAGTGTCGATAATTATGCATTCCTGACAGTTCAACAGTTATAGAGAAGGCACAAAAAGCTTTGTGATTGGCAGATGGACTTGACAGTGTCATTAACATAATATTCCCAGCTTTTCAAAACGAGCATATAAAATCTGTTTCAATAACAGCAAGGTGAATGTAATGCATTATTATGTCATTGTGACCTATTTTTAAAAAATCTTGTATGCATTTGGGAAATGAGAGAGAGAGAGAGAGGGTATGTATAACACAAGAACTAAGATCCAGTGGAGAGAAAAACAACAATTATACATTTCTTTATCTGTATTCTTTCATCATTATTATATTACAATACATTTAATTATTTATTCATGAAGAAAAGTGAACAAGAGAACAACACATTTGCTCATAAAATCTCGACCCATCCACCTGTTGCTGTGTATACATATATGTATCATGTACAATGTAAGTGTTGAGATTTATAATACGATTAAAATTAGCATTCTGACATACAAACAAGCCCAATGATATAAAACCATATAGTACATCAGGATAAAGCATATATATATATATAATATTTCATAACAATAATACTTTTGAGGGGCTTTGGTATGATAGCATTTGCATGAAGAATATCTTTTCTTTCTTTCTATTACAACCCTGTCATTTGCAATATGGCCACCATTTAGGAGTACCAGGAAATTTTGTTTTAAACCTGGCATCTATTTGTTGATATTGAAAACCAAACCTATATTCATTTTTGCAACAAAAGATTTTACCTCGTTTGGTTGCAGATATGGCACTGAAATTATCTATAAAAATAAAATTTAAAAAAATCGAAGAAAAAGGTACCTTTACGACGATGCAAAACATATAGTTCACCCTGCTTACCATTGAGTAATGCTGCTTTGCTGAAATAGTGATTTCAGGTACATATTATTTTTTTATTTAAACTTTTTTAAAAACATTTTTTGGTTAGTAGCATAGTACATGTTTGGGTGACATGAAGACAAGTAAGACAAAAAGAGTCATTTACGTATGCTTGCAGATGGACCAGACAGTGCCAATAACATAATACACCCAAACTGTAAAAATATTTTTACAACCTCTGCATGATGAACAATTAGATGACAACAGCATACAAAAAAGGAAAAAGAAAATGAAAGTTTCAACTTCATTTTTAATTTAATAATGAATACTATTAATTTCAAATATTCTACACACATATCAACCCTTAAAAAAGTGTACTGACTTTTTTTTAAAGCCCACTTTGGCAGAACCTCAACAGAGTGATCACCTTGGCACCTGTGTGTATCCATTTGTCCATCCACACCCAAGATTAAGCACAATGATAGTTTTTTTTTGCTTTCTACATACTGTATATACTCGATTACTAGTCATATCAAACTTCAAACTGCACAGACCCAGATCAGCCATCTCCTAATGGCAGGTCTATGCAGTTTGTTATGAGTAATCAGAAGAATAAAACAACATAGACCCTGATCTGCCTGTGCATTATGTGATGGCATATCAGGGTCTATATTGTTTGCAGTTGGACTCGACTTGTATGTGAGTATATATGGTAATAATAAAAGATGGGCATTCCAAAAGTGTGAAATGTCAACTATTGTTTAAAACTTGTTTCAAGTTCAATACTGTATCAAAACAACCCTTTTTGCCTAATGTTGTACAAAAGTATTGTAGAAATTCCAATTCCTGGAGAACGAACGTATGGTCTTTTAGGGAATTAAATATTTTTTTTGAGGATTTTGCTTTGCGACGTTAAACAAATAGGTGTTCCATATTGGATAGAGATACCTACTGAAATTCTTGATAAATTTTAGGAAAATTATTGGAATTTAAAAGTTATGTTTATCAGTGGCTGTATCTGCCAAAAAGCTTTAGGAGCCTGCACCGCATGACAGCATATGTGTCTAATAAAAACAGTCTTCAATTGTAAATATTGTGTTATGCCAGATCATAGTGTATCCGATTTGTTCAAAAGATACCGAAGTAGCCTATAGCAAAGATATGGTACACAATAAATCTGTGCTGACAGGCTGAAATATCAATGATAACATTTAAAGAACAATGGGCCTTAAAAATAAGCAGTCACAGGGAATTTTGGATTGTCATGTATCATCATTCTGTTCACATGAACCATACACACAAGAACAGGACATTATAGAAAAATGACATATTGTAACATCCATTAATATAAATATTGCCTCAAATAAATATGAACTACTACAAAGAAGGCCCATTTTTTAAAAGTGGATTCAGGCCCATCATTGCTCAGTTTTCCAATACATAGAATTTAAGTATCACCATATAATAGAAGATAATAAAATGGTATTTGGACAAGAATGTAAGCCTTGGATATTGCAAGTGTTGGGGATATTTGCCCATTGACTTCCATAAAAAATACACTGTTTGCCCGCATTTGAGACGATAAAAGTATGGGTGGACCTGAACTTTTCTGACAATTATACAAGTACTGTTTTCCTTCTGCAGTACTGCTGAATGTTCTCAGTAAACACAAGAATCATATGTACATATAACATCTTGAATTTAAATGAAGAACAGTCAACATCATACAGGCAAATTATTTCAATATATTTGATGTTTCCAACATTTTGTAATGCTTTTAGTTATATTTAGGAAAAGTACATATATCATTGATTTGTCATCTCCATTGTAACAATATTTGCATTTAACAATAAGTTTTGATATTACAGTTGTTCATGAAAATATTTTAGCAAAATTAATCCATTCTCATGAGATTGTATAAATCAATAGTTAAATTAAATCATTAAAAGTTAAAATTTGTAGCTAATAATTTGCATGCTAAATACAAATGTTTGGATAATCTTTAATTTTAAAAATTGTAGGCATTATTACCGTATATACTCGCGTATAAGCTGATACCAACTGCAAACTGCATAGAGCCAGATCTGCCAGCGTATAATGTGACAGCAGATCAGAGACTATGTTGTTTGCATTTGGACCCGGCTTATACACAAGTATATATGGTACATGAACATGGACACATAATTTAAAAGGAATACTAAATGTGTTGTTTTCAAATTAAAAATTATAAATGACAGTAGTATCAACCTATTTCTGGAGAAAAAAAAAAGTTTCTATTCTTTCCAAAATATTAAAAGGAAATTTAAAAAATCATTGAGAAAATTTGATAATCAAGTATGCAAGATTTCACACATACACACCTTACTCTGGTCCTTATTTCGACCTGATTAATTAGATAGTATCAATGAAATGAAATACTATATAGTCTGAAACTTTCTGTACATTTTTGGTAAAAATTATTCTTGTGGCATACAAATAATTAAAGGGAAAAATATTCATTATAATTTTCTCAAGTACTTAACAAACAAAAAAGCTCTATGTGAAAAATTAGAAGATAAAATGTGATTTCCATGTACTGACAAGTGTATGAAAAATTAGAGTGCTAAATTTGAATAGTGCAAATTTGTCTGTGCACTGAAACCAATTTGGCTTAAAAAAATAAACCGATTTTGCCAGTATATTTTGATAATCTGGTTGAAACATTGATATATGTTTTTGATAAATATTTTAATTATTTTGTTTAATACATATTTATACCTCTGAGAGCAATCTTTTGTCACTGTGAAAAGGAACCCCCCTCAATTATTTCAAATAGTTTATGACAAAAATACAACATTATCAAACACAGAGGCCATGAGAAGTGCCCTCCGACCTCTAAATATTGTAAATGCTTAGTGCAAGCTTGGTGGCCAGTTACATAAAATAAAACAGAAATTAAACTTAAAAACAGCTCTAAAACTGGAAAAAGAATTAAAATCAATATTTTTATGGTAAGACATACCAATGATATGATACCGAGTACGTTTGCATATTGAATTTCTTACAACACATGTACATCTGCAGTTATCATATATACTCCCATATAAGTCGAGTCCAACTGCAAATAACACAGACCCTGATCTGCCATCACATCAGGTTATATGTTGTTTGCTCTACTGTTGACTCCTAACAAACTACATAGACCCAAATCTGCCAGCACATTATGCGACGGAAGATCTGGTCTATGCAGTTTGCAGTTGGATTGGACTTTAATGCAAGTATATACAGTGTATTAAATCAACCAAATTTTGAGTGCAAAAGTCGAAAAACAATTCTTGCTAAATGTGACTATAGCCTGTACATTATGGTTTACCTTTCCAAATAAAATCCCAACTATTGATTTAGTTCCATGTCATTTTGTGTGGTGTAGGAAAAGCATGTACTGCTTTTATTCTGACATGAGAATAATATTTCCACAAAATTATTAACTGTCCTTTATGCCAATTTTCTGACAACACAAAACAGACAAGACTCCCTTGAAGGGACTGAGGCTCTACTGGCTGAAAAGAATTTCCAGGAATCAAAGATAAGATTTTCTTCATTTTAATTGTAGAGTGTTAGAACCATCCCCAGTATTCTTGAGCAATAAAAAGTTTTTCAAGATGACTGCCATATTGGCTGTATGATTGGCACCATTTTCACTTAGGACCAACCAGACTTCATAAGAAGTCTTTTGGTTAAAATCCCCATGCTAATATGACCATCCATTCAAAAGGAGGAGCAATAACAAGATTTCAAGCTGGCCATTGTTGCAGTCATATTGAATGTAATATTGGCACCATTTTCATTTAGGAACAAACAGACATCATAAGAAGTCTTGGTGAAAACCTCATGTTAATATGACTTTCTGTTCAGAAGGAGTAGTGATAACAAGCTTTTCAAGATGGTTGCTATTATCATCTGTCAAATTGGTACCATTTTCATTTAGGACCAACTAAACATCATAATAATTCTAGTGGAAACCAAATGCTGATATGTTCATCTATTTAGGATAAGTAGTGATAACAAGATTTGCAAAATGGCCACTGTGGCTGCCGTATTGGATGTCTGAGCAGCACACTTTTCATTTAGAAACAACTAGACCATTGGAGGAATGTGTGTGTAAAGTTTCATGGCAATCCTCCAAGCAAGTTAGAAGTAGTGCCAAAAAACTTGTGCCAAAGGAGAGATGGACAACAGACCATCCCATACACTCTTCTTGTAGAGCTAAAATTTAAATGAAAAACTTCCAAGATTCACTTGACCATTACTTGTTTGAGTATCAACGACATCAAACCATGAAAAAGGCCATAAATTCCACAAATCTGTGATAAATCTCTTTTGGTACAAAAAACTTTTTGTCATGTTATGTAGCCAAATGTTCTTAACATAGAAACAATAAAAGTTGATCAAAAAGAAAGAAACAGGAAACTTGATAGGCTTTCAGGTTTTCATTGCTAAATATAGTTTTAAACTGACTGAATATCTAGGCCTCTATCATACAAGTTCAACCATTTGATATTGGGTTGGGGTGGGTGGACTGAGAAAATAATTTATTTCTGTATCCTTTATAAATTCTGAACAGGAATTGACTGAAAAGACAAGATTTAATAACAAAATTTACCCATATTAAAAAAAAAATTGATAAAATATACATTCTTTGCTTTGTATGGGAACAAAAAAAGGACATGATAGACTAATCCCCCATCCACCAAATATCATGTGGTCTGCACTCATCAACAGGTCCTATCACAAGTCATCTGCTTGCAAAGAAATGAATGGTACTCGCAACAATATATACACAGTATTTGTTAAAAACCAGAAAAATTACTTTTGTGAAGAAGATGAATTTTTATTTTTATTTATTTATTGATCATGCATAGTTCTCAAATTATTAGATTTGAGTAATTTGGTTAAGCTGTACATTAATGCTGCTATAATGCATAATGTGTTTTTATTAAAATAATTTCCCTGTAATTAATGCATGCCAAGCATTTTTGAAAGTTACTTTACTAATTACAATAATATTCTTCTGAATAATAGTAAGTTAAAATTGGGGAAAAAACTATATATTTTTCATTATCTGGTTCTATTATAGAACTGGAAACTTTTTTTTTTTTTTTGTGGGGGGGGGGGGATACCACTTTCATTTGCAACAAAAAACGAAGGAAATTTTCTAAATATAGGAGGGATTTAATGAAGACATAAAAGTATAGATAGCAAATATAATACATGATTTTCATGCATTCAGCAAATTTTGTAAAAATTAGCATGATTCATGCAATCAGGTGTCCTAAATTGGACCCTGCATAATGCTGAATCAGAAACAAGTAAAATTAGAAAATTCATTCGTGGACTCGTTTTTTGTAACGTGACAGACAAATAAAAAGATCTTGTATTGGTTTCTATAACTATGCAAGTCTTCTAGAAATGGAATATCCCACCTGGTTTCCGCTCATGTAAAGACTACTATCATTAAGAACTCGACATTTGTATACTACTTGTTCCATACTTCTAGAAATGGAATATCCCACCTGGTTTCCGCTCATGTAAAGACTACTATCATTAAGAACTCGACATTTGTATACTACTTGTTCCATACTTCTAGAAATGGAATATCCCACCTGGTTTCCGCTCATGTAAAGACTACTATCATTAAGAACTCGACATTTGTATACTACTTGTTCCATACTTCTAGAAATGGAATATCCCACCTGGTTTCCGCTCATGTAAAGACTACTATCATTAAGAACTCGACATTTGTATACTACTTGTTCCATACTTCTAGAAATGGAATATCCCACCTGGTTTCCGCTCATGTAAAGACTACTATCATTAAGAACTCGACATTTGTATACTACTTGTTCCATACTTTGTTTCCATCACAAGATAAAAATATTGAATGTGGAAAGTTCTATGTATGAAAAGGAACCTCTATGCAACTCGTCTGACATGTGTACCACATTTGGTTGAAATATCTTGAATGGTTTGAGCTATGCTGCAGAAACACAAATGCAGAGAGACAGACATAATGATAGTTATCTCTGCATTACACATGGGAGGCATAACAAGGTGTACGAAAACGTTACTCAACATTTGCTATGGATACAAAATAGTTTTCATGTTAATGTAGAATGCCTTGGCTACTGTAATTACCATATATATTTGCGTATAGTCCTGGTCCAAATGCAAACAACATAGACCCTGATCTGCAATCGCATAATGCGCCAGCAGATCAGGGTCTATGTTGTTTTTTCTACTGATTAGTCCTTACAAACTGCATAGACCCAGATATGCTGCTGCATTATGTAACGACAGATCTGGGTCTATGCAGTTGGTATTGGCTTATACGCAAGTATATACAGTATATTATTTAACTTGGTCTTTAATGCCTAAAATGGTAACAATGGGTGACAATGAATGGGCACGAGACTGGCAGTGTGCACGTGCATTTGGTGTCCCTTTGCTATTATTGTATCACTGTCTTCTTCCATCGGCACTGTTCTCTTATGGTGTCAGCTGGTGGGTATAGTGCCAGAGTCTAAGGTTTGTGCACAATACCCCACCCAACAACACTGCAGAAGAACAGTTCCCAAAGGAGAAGGCAGAAATAGATTTAGAACATTACATGATATAATATGATGTCAATGTGTGGCAATAGTGCCCTCTGGAATCACAGAGTAAAGGGGATATGCGTACTGTCCAAAAATATATCCCTGAAGTAACAGGAACTTGAAAAATTATTATATAATGTAGTAATACTGACATAAATCCATATGGATTTTCATAGCATCTATGTTTGTATTAGTAAATTTTGATGAAATTCAAAAATGTTATACATGTAGTTGAAATTTGAAAAATCTCATTACTGTGAAACTCTCCATGCTGTATATTATATAACCATGACAGAATTACCTTATAACAATTTTTTAAATATAACATGAATTATCGAAAAGAATTGCTTAATTATTCACAATTTCATTATTATAATGAGTTGATCTCACATTACCATAGTAATCTTAGAACTGAGTTAGCTGTTGTTAATTTTATATTCTATATATATATAAATAAATATATATATATAAGGTTAACCTACAACTATGGCCTTCTACACAGAACATCTTGAGGTAAAATTAAATATTGTTGGCCATACTGAATCAAGTATACTGGGACTTTACGGTTAGAACGCAATATTTTCCTTCAAAAAGATAAAAGCTGAAGGAAGGATCATTATGAGTTATTTCTACATAAATGGAAATGGGGCCTACTTTTGCAGATAGAACTAAAGAATCATGTAAATAATTTTCTCTGTTTAAACTAGATAATAATAAAAAAAAAATGATTCAAAGTAGTGAGCTACTTTTGATTACTTGAAACCAGGGTAAGAAATACCATTCTTGTTCACATATATGTTAAGGAAGACAAATGTTATTGGAGTTTGGGAAGACTATTAGAGTCTTCGAGTATTTTAATTAATATTTTGCTGTTTCTTATTGCTGCATTTTAAAAAAACAAACATCTTGTTGAATGTAAACAACTTTTTCTACTTTTCCCATAAATTTTTAGACAAAAAAATATTGTTATGGATTTAGTGATGCCACTAATCTATGGAGGGTTCAGTGAACTGATTTCACAAGTCTGGTCTTTGCTAGAGAAACATATCCCTGCCAACGCAAAAGACCTCTATCTTTCATAACTTACATCCCTTCTTTTACTGGCGGTTTATTACCACTGCTACCTTTGTTCAACTTCACTACATTTCAGGACTTAATCTATTTCAGTCCATGAAATAAACTAAATCTATTTCAGTCCATGAAATAAACTAAATCTATTTCAGTCCATGAAATAAACTTAATCTATTTCAGTCCATGAAATAAACTTAATCTATTTCAGTCCATGAAATAAACTTAATCTATTTCAGTCCATGAAATAAACTAAATCTATTTCAGTCCATGAAATAAACTAAATCTATTTCAGTTCATGAAATAAACTAAATCTATTTCAGTCCATGAAATAAACTTAATCTATTTCAGTCCATGAAATAAACTTAATCTATTTCAGTCCATGAAATAAACTTAAATCTATTTCAGTCCATGAAATAAACTTAATCTATTTCAGTGCATGAAATAAACTTAATCTATTTCAGTTCATGAAATAAACTAAATCTATTTCAGTCCATGAAATAAACTAAATCTATTTCAGTCCATGAAATAAACTAAATCTATTTCAGTCCATGAAATAAACTAAATTTATTTCAGTCCATGAAATAAACTAAAACTATTGGGTCTAATTATACAGCACCATTTGTTACATCTTTGGTTACATGATTATTTGTATAATGCAGTATGGAACAAAATAAAAAACAAATCACTGTTATGAAATTGAAAACACAAGTGAGGTTTAATTAATTGACTTATAAAAGGAAAATGTGTTGCAAAAAAATCTTAGCTTCAGCATGTATTTATATTATGATAATTTGTCCTGCTTTGACCACTGAGATGTGAAAGATTTCATAATCCCTGGCAAGTTATACTAAAACAAGGTATGTAATGTTTTATGACACTTCAAGTGTGCAAATAATGACTTGATAAATATAGCAAATATAACTGTCTTTAGTAGCTTAATTTTGCAGGTTCTTTGTACAAGAAAATAGAGTGTGTGGAAAAGTAGAGACAACACAATACACTTATATATCCTGATTAAATGGCAAACACTTAAGAAATTGTATATTTTTGGGGAAGAAAAAAAATCTGCCTTTTTGTTTTATTCTCATTAATTTTGTCATCCAATTATTAACCATCAAAATTTAAGGTCATGGAATTTTAAGAAATTGTATACGTGAGTCTATATATATTTCCCCTTATACAGACAGACAGACAGACAACTTCTATGGCCTATAGCTGTATGAGAAAATAAGCACCTTGGTCATAATATGAAACATACATTTATGGTATGGAGAGAGCAGAATTTCTTTGGATTAAGCAGTGTTAATCTCTTTCTCATATGTAAATTATCACATATGCATGTACACACTAACTTACACACACTCCATGTCCTTTATGTGCAAACCACACAAAATGGAATAAATTCATGACATACAATTGTATATGAACTGGCGAGTATTGATACATTTAATTTACTTTAAAACATCACTCTGTTTATTATAACTGGTCTTTTCCAAGAATACAATGACAAAAAGAGAATGGTTTACTCACTCAATGAATGAGTCACACAAGACGGTCTTCCAGTGAATTGCTGAATCAGAAACATTTTCTTCAACTTTTCACTTACATGAATATTACATCAATGATAAATTCTATGTATACTGTAATTCAAATGAAATGGCACAATGAAAACAAAATACTTCTTCATATTTGTATGCTAGATGCAAAACTTGGCCATTGAAACATGGCATACTATGAGTGTCTTTCTTTGTTCCAATATACAGAAACGACAATTTTAACCACATCTTTCTCACACAGTGTATGTTTATTTTAAAATACTGGAACTTTTAAAATATATATATGTAAGCAGCGCATTGCTCACACTGTAACTGTAAAAATTCTTCTTCCAAACGACCAGGAATTTCTGAATGTATTTCAGACTTGTGTTCATCCTATGATTGATGCCCACACCTTCACCACAAAGTGAATGAATTACAATAAAAACGTTCCTCATATTTCTAAAATTTCCACTTAAAAATTCACCACTTCAGAATCACATGAGAATCTCGTCACGGATTAGTGCGGTAACGTCATGTAGGATGTGTGACTGATTGACAGCATAAAGTGTTTTTAGAGGTAGTTAAGTTCCAGTGCATGATGGAGTGCAGCCAAGTCGGAATGGTTGGATATTCTCCAGAAGGGCCATGTCATCTGTGAAAAAATAAACTATATAATAAAGATTTTGTGATGTTGTCCCAGAATAGAATTCCCAAAGGTATCACAATTATCTAAACTATGTAATAATATGATGCGATATTGCCCCAGAATAGAATTCCTGAAGGTATCGCAATTATCCAAACTCGTGCAGACAAATGGAATGTCTTCTGGACAAATAATTTGTTCTTAATATTATTATAATTTATGCGTACAGAATCGGATGTTTCCCATGGAGTTCAGATAACCGACATTTGACTGTAACTATATCTTGTCAGTACTTTTAATACCTTTTACTGAGAAATACAACTCTGACCAATGTTAATTATACTGACGTGAAATGTTTACAATATGCTTCATAAAATCAGGGACTACTATCCATCTCATTTTGCTACTAACCTTAACAAATTTGCAAAACGTGAACATTTTCTGATTTCTTTTTAACATCAAGTTCCCTCTACAAATATTTTGAAAGTATTTCACTCAAAAAGTAAAGAACTGATCTCCCTTAAGACTTTTGTGACCTATTTCCCATAACCGAGCTGCTGTCACCTATTTTTCCAACAAAGACTAACCTGTTTTGCTGCAGACTCCTCATCTCGGCCATCTCCAACTACTACATATGTACACTTCCTTCCAAACCGAGATACCACTCTCTCAAAACAGGACTCTTTCCCTGGAAGCCAGACAAAATATCCTCAAAATTTTTATTTCAAGACATTTGGTCATATTACAATTTATTACAGCAAATATGGAGAGAGAGAGAGACCGAGTTTTTTTTTACATACAACAAACCTTATGTGAACCCACTAATCACAGTTGTATAGGAGTGTAAGATTAGGTATACCGATTGAATCAGTGATTTTGACCATATTTTCTTTTCCTGGCTTCTACATGCAGCCAAATCAATACATTTACTGAAAGAAATAAAACCTTGAGGTTGGCTGGAAACAACCATATCCAGAACATAGCATCTGTGACTGAATGAAGGGTCATCAGTGTAACTGATCAATCACCAGAGACGAGAAAATCACACCTATTATCTAGCAATACCATTTTCTATAAAATCAAAGTTTCTCTATTCTAAATTTTGCCATTTTATTAAAGAGCAATTTTCATCTGATAGTGATGATCTATAAACGATAGTGCTGTTATATCGATCTAAATTTGCATGTTTCATAGTGAACACTATCTAGGTGTCTAACCACCATTAAATCGTGCTGTCGTATAAACCTTAGCAATCCAGGTGTAAGTAGATAATTCACACAGTCCCATTTTAATATTAGTTTTATTCTGCTGGAGTTTTGAGTAGACTATGATGGACTGGTATCAGATAGGTGTAACTAGGCAATTTGTCAATAGATGAACTGACACTTTACCTGCCATTAGAAACAATGTTGCATTTTATGCACTGCAGAGCTCCAAAGGCTAGGTCAATCAGAGTAAATTCTCTCTGTAGAAGGTATTTTGACAATTACAAGCAGAAATAATGCAGATTTTTAGAGATGTTATATAAAATTTAATGCCTACTGTAAAACTGAAACCAAATTCTTGTATTTTTTGTGCTTAATAACTTGTTGACGAATTTGAATGAATATCTTCAGGGTTGATAAGTCCCCGACTATTCATTTTCGAAGTTGGACAAGTAAAATTTTCCAAGTCACTAGTCTGGGACAACTTCTTTTTTCCTATTTTGAAAAAGGCAGGCAAGTCCTTATTTTTGTGCTTTAATCACTTTATCTGACCATTCATGCTCTCCAGGCATACTGAATGCTTGATTCTACCTCTCTCCATGTATACATTCGCATCCTGTATCATACCTACTGGTGGTTATTGATAACTGTCGCATGTGGACACATAATATTGCCGCTTGACTGCATATTGGACCTCAGACTAGCACCATATTCATTTAGGACCAATGAGACATTATAAGAAGTCTTTTGGTGAAAACCAGCTGTCAATATGACTGCTGAGGCGGCCATATTGGACATCAAATAGGCACCATTTTCATTTAGGACCAACTAGACATCATAAGAAGTCTTTTAGTGAAAACCTCATCTTGATACGACCATCCATTTAGGATGAATGATAAGATTTTCAAGATGGCTGATGTGGAGGCCATATTGGATGTCAGATTGGCACCATTTTCAGCTAAGACCAACTGGACATCATAAGAAATCTTTTGGTGAAGACCCCCACGTCAACATGACTTTCTGTTCAGGAGGAATTGCTTTAACAAGATTTTCAAGATGACTGCTGTTGCGGCCATATTGGATGTGAGATCGGCACCATTTTCATTTAGGCCTAAATAGACGTCATAAAGTCTTTTAGTGAAAACCCCATGTTGATATGACCATCATTCAGGAGGAGTAGCGATAACAAGATTTTCAGAATGGCTGCTGCAGTGGCCATATTGGATGTCCGAACAACACCATTTTCATATAGGGCCAACTAAACCATGGGATGAATGTGTGTTAGAAGTTTCATGGCAATCCTCCAAGTAGTTGAAGAGGATTAGCAATAACAAACTTGTGCTAACAGACAGACGGCGGACAAAAGACCATCACATAAGCTCTTTTGGTCTATGACCAGTAGAGTCTCAAAAGCTGTTAAACTGCAATGTCTCATTAAAACATGTCAATACAACATCAAAGTAGGGAAGAAAAAAAAACCACATAGGAAAAGTTTTACTCCGGATGTACTTAACCACCAATCTCCAAGATGACTGACCTGGTAATTGAAAGAACCAATTAAGCAATATACTGCATGAAACTTTAGGCCCCATATGAATTTTTCCAATGAAGGTCTGATGATATATACACAAAAATACATATGTGTTTTGTTCCGAGTCAACAGAAAGAATGTGTTTGATATGTCAAGGTCATTAGGCCTAGACTTATTCGAAAACCATATCAAATGAGTTCTTTCCTCTGACTTGAAACAAGACAGAAATGCAGTTTTGTATTTATTACATACACCCTCTTTTGAAATATTTTAGCTTTACAGAATGAATGAAATTCAAAATGAATTGGGATTGATAAAAGTCTGATTCACTGCATCTAAAAATATCGACCTGCAGATGCCAGAGGAGACACCAAAGTAGTTCCAATCTGGGTGTGTGGACTGAACATCTGTATCGAATACCAGATCAAGTATATAAAATTTAATTGGTATGTAATAAAGGGTACTACACTACATTCAACCACCCAAGCTGGTAAAAACTGAAAAATACAAAAGCTGTTAACGATGAAATATGTCTGAATATAACCCTTCCACACAGAAAGAAGGAAGACTTCCCCAATGCAATATAAAATGTACTCATGGAACACAAAGCCCCACCACAGTGTCCGAGACAATGGGTGTATAACTAAGGGTAACACTATATGATCCTACTACATTCAGGGTTGTACAATAAGAAAAAAATTGGCGCACTGCATGCCTAAAGGACATATATACTTCAGTTTTCACCTTTTTAATTTAAAAAAAAAAAACTGTTCATTACCCCCCCCCCCCCATTAAGTGGCGTGTAGAATTCGCTGTCTGCCCATTCATGCATCTGTGTGTATCCCCTTCCTTTATATGCTACAACTCATATTTCTATGCACCTACTGGGATCAAACTTGTATTGTGGGTGCATCTTTGGATGAAGGTATGCCACAGACCAACACTGAGCCACTCTGACCTACCTGTATGGATATAAACCTGTTTTATACATTGTTCATTGTCATATCAGTTTAGCAAATGATTACTTACCTATCTTTGTGGCACTGTATATATTTTCAATGGAGAAAACTCCTCCTAGACCATACAACAATACTTTGGCTAGTGCTGGCACTAACTGCGTAGTGGTGACTAGCACGTTCACACAATTCGACCTAAAATTTGAGAGTAGGATGAATGGAAATAAGCAAAATAAATACAGATTTGTTGAAAATGACACATAAAAAGTTTCATTCAAGATCAATTAATGTTAGAACTTCTATGAAAAAAATGAAAACACTTACTCTTGTATAAGATTTAAAAGTTGTACTTTTTACATCAATGAAGTTAAAACCCGTAGAAAAATGTGGAGAACAATTGCAACCAAAGTACCAGTAATGAATATAGACACGAATCTCCTATTTTGCTTCATCTTTTGTAAAATTAGGTCCATTTGATAAATGACGAAGAATGAAATAGTGTTTTTCCAATTCCATATGTACACTACTTGACCTTGAGTTAATTTTTTCTATTTTAAAAAGTACTTTTCATGACTTTAATAATTACTTTCTCATAATTACCTGGAATTGATTATGCTAAGTGATTTGAGGGCTAACGTCAGCCAATTATCTGTCAATGTCTCAATCTCTTGCCGTAACTGAACCCACGTATCTCGTTTCTGAGGACCTATCAAACCTGCAATAGGAAGAAAATTCTGTATGTGCTTGTGTACAACATTCACACCAATGCAACCACTGCAGACCCAGACCTGCTGTGGCTTAAGGTGCCAATAGTTCTGGGTCTAAACTCGATCAGAATTCCCTATGCCACTCCCCATGTTAGAAAAAGACTTTGGATATAATTAATGGCCTTTACGAACAACCCTCAAGCTCATGGCAGTTATTATGTTATCATAACTTCATTGACGTCACAATGACTCGATGAGGTGTCATCACTAATAGTAATGTAAGCAACAGTTATTATGTTATCATAACTTCATTGACGTCACAATGACTCGATGAGGTGTCATCACTAATAGTAATGTAAGCAACAGTTTGAGAATACTGAAACCAAATGATTTCTTCAATTTTTCATTAAACTGGTAAACTAGCTCTACAAACATTTGAAGATGACAAGAAAGGTTAGTTTTGTTGCTTTCATCTTTTCCTTTGGATTTGGGCATAGGCTATATACATGTTACATATGTTGTATGTAACTTTAAAACATTTTGATGATTTGACAAGCTGCCATACAATCACACAAGCATTGTGCAAGGGACTGATGTAAGCATTGCTCCATCAAAAGCCTGGGGTAATCAATCAATTACAATATTTTGAAAAGTTTAGAGGTTAGGAAAAAGGCCTTCACACCTCCATTGTCTTATGCTTCTTTAACTGAAGATTGCTTGAATAAGCACTGAATAATAAGGAAATCATGACAGAATAATTATATGCATCATACGTCTATTGTCCGTGTTCAGTTACCAACTGGTTACCATATATATATTTATGTACAAGTCATAACCAACTGCATAGACCCTTATCTGCCATCACATAAAGCGCCAACAGATCTGGGTCTATGCAGTTTGTTAGGAGTATTCAGATGAAATGAGCAATTTGGACCCTAATCTGCCAGCGCATTATGTGATGGCAGATAAGGGTCTATGTTGTTTGCAGCTTGACCTGACCTGTACATAAGTATATACGGTAATTTCAGTTTGTGAATTGGATATGTCCTGCAAATATGCTGTTTTGGAAGCTTGGGTTCTCCTGCACAAAACTGATCCTGGCAAAGGTTTTTTCTAAGAGACACAAAAATAAGAATTACTTCATTCTGTATTTCTGCAAAAAAAAGTCCCATGAATTTGATTTGCAGAAATGAAATGTGTCTTAGACACTATGGTTGGATTGCACAGCTAGTTGTTTCAAATGTTTATGGAATCTTAGCTAAATTTTACCTCCAACATTTGTTCTGTAACTATTGTATATCTCCTTTATACGCCGATATCTAAACGCTAGTTTTCTCATCCAGTCTACACCACCTCGTACCCCTGTGGCCAAACACAAGTTGGCGTTTGTTGCTGCTGCATGAAAACCATCAGCAGCAAAGTTATATGTGCTGAAAGAGAAAAGTACCATAAAATATTTTTCTTAGTGATGACAAATTGATAAAGTACAGCAAGTAAGAAATTAAAGAAAATTAAAGTTGGGTTTTGACTCATTTTCTTACGGCTGTTCCAGTAAAACATACTTGGGACCCAGAGAAGGCATTTGGAATGTGTAATAGTCACCCATCAATGCAATTTAGAATATTGTAAATTTTATCTGAATTCGTTAAGTAATCAGTACCCTGGCATATATTTTGTAAAAACTGCTTTCCTTGGGTACCATGTATGTTATAATGTAACAGTGTCACGGAATTGTATAAATCCCTTATATTAGCAATACATGTACTCGGGTTTTGTTTTTCAGTATAACAATGATGCTCGAGAGTGAGTTATGTATATTGTACAATATTTCGAAACAGTGAGTTCGGTTCACGCCATGCCGCACGTGCGAAGTGCTTTCGATGGGGAAAACCGAATGCACCAAGCGTACGGACGATGTAGAGCTGCATCGTCCGTGTATAAATGCCTCACCGTAAGACTAAATCTTTACATTATGGAACGTCTTGTCAGTGAGCAGTCTACTTAAGGACTTGCACGTCTTCAGCTGTAGAGGTACGTAAATCGTTTATTAATTTATAGCGTATATTTTTTTATGTAGCTTCGGCTTGCATAGTACAATGCAAATATTTTCTATTCTTGTTTGTATATTTCTATTCTTGTTTGTTCTTAATAAGAGCTTTATATTAGCAATATAAAGTGGCGTTTTTAGGAAACGTTTAGTACCATAAGATTCTTATCGGACACGTGCAGGTTCACTTTTGAACTTGTTCATTGCTTTGTAATGTTTGCCGATAATGTAATTTGTATAACTTACCGTATATAACGTCATTACGTGTTATCGTATATGCCCGTGTCAATCATACTACACGGTGTTAGATTTATTTTCAGCTGTAGAGCTGTAGAGATCAGAGTCGACGAGGTCCCAGCTATAGAGGGGACAATAGAAGTTGACTTTAGCAGCTGTAAAGCTAACCATAGCAGCCGTGGAGCTGAATAAACAGTGTGTTGCTTGGATACCAGGTGATCGGGCGTTGTTGACCCATTGGTGGGCGTGGATCGCTTGATTGACCAGTGCGACTAGCAGCCAAGTATGCTAGTGACGGAGTGTTTGGGAGTCGCTCCATATATGTAATCTTTTAGCCGTGGGCTAATTTCGGGTTTTTGTGACACCCAGTGGTTTGGGAATGTAAGATATATCGCATGATATCTATCCCCTTTCGTTTGCACCACATTTTTTTATTTGAATAAAGTGCCTCATGTTTCATTATTTGAGGGTAGACATTTTTGCTATATGAGTAAAAACACATCATTTTTGCTATCTGAGTAAAACACATCATTCCTTTCATCGTGTGAGATAAATCATTAGCCTTTATCATTGCACTGTGTATTTATTTATTTGTGTTCATATTTGGGTTACCGTATTAGGTTCGTGCGGATTATGTTAATTAGTCCAATATTTGGACCCTACACACGCACGTATTAATCATAACCTTTCTTCCCATTCAAGTCATTCATCAATAAACATTGCATTTTTATCACCATCAACAGTGTTCTGTTATAAATCCGAAATCCAACCCGGTTATCTTGTTACAATGGTGTCAGAAGTGGGATCTCGGATTTAACGGAACACTAAATTTGTTGTTTCATTATTCTTGTATGATCTTATGTGTGTTTCAGACGTTCCTGACAAGACAGTGAGGTTAAGTAGCCATATTACATTACTTTATTAAGTTTTTGTTTTTGGTACACATTTCATGTTTTTGTGGCCTTCTGATAAGGAAAATACGGTTGGTTTGTTGAAAAAATAGCAATTACGCATTTTGTTTGCGTAATAGTGCACTTTAGGTTGGTCATATCAGATTTTTGAAATGTCGTCAATGAAAGAACTTGTGGAACTGGGGAAACAGTTTGGCTACGAAGGGGAGGCTCTTAAAAATTTTGTTCGTGAAGAACAGGCTGGGGAAAGGGATCAGAGGTTGAAGGAGAGGGAAATAGAGCGACAGGAGAGGGAAATAGAGAGGGATCAGAGATTAAAGGAGAGGGAATTAGAAAAGCAAGCAGAGAAGGAGAAGAGGGAATTTGAGAAGGAGAAGATAGAGTTAGAAAAACAGGCCGAAAGGGAAAGGATAGGATGGGAAAAGGAAGCAGAAAGAGAGAAGGTAGAAATGCTTAAAGAAATAGAGGATAGGAAATTAGAAGGGGAAAAACGAGTGAGGTTAGAAACTTTGGAGATTGAAGATAAAAATAGAGAGTGGGAGTTTTTTTTAGAAATTTTGAGCTATTGAAAATCAAAAGGGAGGGGGAACATGATTCTAAACTGAGAGGTCCAAAATTGCCCCCATTTGAAGATGATAAAGATAAAATGGATAGTTATCTAAACAGGTTTGAAAGGTACGCCGCAGTACAAAAATGGAAGAAAGACGATTGGTCGCTCCATCTTAGCGTGTTGGTTAAGGGTAAAGCGTTAGATGTGTATTCTCGTTTACCCGCGGCCGATTCGCTAAATTACCTCGCGCTGAAAGACGCACCTCTGAAGAAGTACGTGCTAACCGAGCAAGGGTTTCGCAAGAAGTTTAAGTATAGCAAACCCGAGAGAGGCGAGACATTCACCCAGTTCGTCAGTAGGACGTGCAATTACTTGCAGCGATGGGTGGAATGTGGTAAAGTCGTGAAGACATTTGAGGGTCTTATCGATTTCTTGCTTCGTGACCAGCTACTGACAACTTGTGGCAAAGAGTTGTATTTATTCCTGAGGGAAAAGTCTTTCACGAATATATATGACATGGCCACACAGGCGGATTTATTCGCTGAAGCTCGGGGAGGTTCGCAGAATGTCATCTCGCGAGACAGCAAAGGTGGGAATCAGGTCAGGGATCAAAAACCCAGGGAACCTGAAAAACCTGTCAGGGATAACCAG
This sequence comes from Margaritifera margaritifera, assembly GCA_029931535.1. Classification (NCBI taxonomy): domain Eukaryota; kingdom Metazoa; phylum Mollusca; class Bivalvia; order Unionida; family Margaritiferidae; genus Margaritifera; species Margaritifera margaritifera. The sequence goes on along the minus strand of JAQPZY010001522.1, from coordinate 1,515,792 downwards.
GGAAGGCATAAGGACAAGCAATGTTTCATTTGCAAGGAGTGGGGTCATATCTCCCCCATTTGTCCTAAGCGGAAGGGATCGGTCCAGAGAGTCGCGGTAGCCATTGAAGGCAGACGGTCGATAGATGGAAAACTCGATGTTTCCCAGCTGGCTAACCGGGAAGTAGTGCACGAGCCAGTGGTGCGTGCAGAGATAGGTCGTGACGCTATACAATCAATCGGCACGTGTATTTTCCCCGAGGCAAGGGTACCGACAGCGAATGGCACTGTCAACGGACAAAAGGTGACCGTTTTACGAGACACAGGGTGCACTACTGTAGTCGTGAAACGGAGCCTCGTTCGCGATGAACAATTGCTTGGGTTCAAATCGCCTTGTATGCTACTGGAGCAAACAATCGACCACGTCCCTGTCGCAAGGATAGATATCGAAACACCTTTTCTGACCGGAACCGTTGAAGCGTTGTGCGTAGCCAACCCGATTTACGAACTTACGATTGGCAATGTACAGGGATCTAGACTCCCGACCATGTCAGACTTCCGATTCCCGATCATCCAAGCAGTGCAAACTAGAGCTCAGGTAAAGGAGGATAACAAACCCCTACGTAAATTAAAAGTACCGGAAGCCATTACTGATATCTCCCGTGAACAATTTTTGAACGAGCAAAAACGCGACGCGTCTATTCGTGTAACCGCAGAGAAAGTGTTGTCGGGTACTGTGAGGAAGTGTAAGAACGGGGGGTCCTCTAAATTTCTACTTCGAAAGGGTTTAATGTACAGGGAATATACTACACCTGATGATAAGAAGTTCTTGCAACTAGTTGTTCCCCAGGGATTCAGATCGCATGTACTCAAGGTCGCGCACGAATCGAGTATGGCGGGTCATTTAGGTATGAAAAAACAACCGATAGGGTATTGCGAGAATTCTATTGGCCCGGTGTCAATAGCGATGTAGCACGGTTTTGTCATTCGTGCGATGTTTGCCAGAAGACGGTCTCTAAGGGAAGGATAACTAGAGTACCGTTAGGTCAGATGCCCCTCATAGATACTCCGTTTAAAAGAGTGGCCGTTGACATTGTAGGACCCATATTTCCACATACAGATCGGAAAAACCGACGCATCTTAACGATGGTAGATTACGCCACTAGGTACCCTGAAGCCATAGCTTTGCCTTCGATAGAAACCGAACGTGTAGCCGAAGCGCTCGTAGACATGTTCAGCAGGATCGGAGTGCCCGAAGAGATTCTTACGGATTGTGGTGCACAATTCACCTCAGATCTCATGGCAGAAATTAGTAGGTTGTTATCCCTTAAACAGCTGCGCACAACACCCTACCACACTATGTGCAATGGGTTGGTAGAGAAATTCAACGGGACGTTGAAGCAAATGTTGCGACGGATGTGTGCGGAAAGACCTAAGGATTGGGATAGGTATCTGAACGCAATTCTGTTCGCGTATCGTGAGGTTCCTCACGAAAGTTTAGGCTTCTCCCCGTTTGAACTATTGTACAGTAGGACAGTTCGCGGTCCTATGCGTATTCTACGCGAACTGTGGTCAGACGAGGTCGCGAACGAAGAAGTTAAGACCACTTACCAATACTTTGTAGATTTGCGCAAAAGGTTAGAGAGTACATGTCAAATGGCGCAAGACGAACTCGCGAAATCTAGTCGTAAGTACGCGAAATACTACAACCGAGGAACGCGGAGTAAGAAGTTTGATATAGGCGATCAAGTGTTGGTTCTTCTCCCCACGAATAAAAACAAGCTGCTAGTCCAATGGAAAGGGCCATACGAAGTCAAACAAGTGAAAGGCGAAATGGACTACATCATTGACATGGAAGGTAAGTCCAAGATATTTCACGCCAATATGCTGAAACTCTACGTAGAAAGACCTAGGCAAACAATTGATAAAGGGGTCTTGAACGTAGTATGTATTGCGGTGATAGAGGATAGGTCGTGTGACGAATCGGAATTCGTCCCCAGCCTCGAAACGCCTCTTGAATACCCCATTGACGTAGGGAAAGAAGGTATAGACCAGATCAATGTATGCCCGGATTTATCCGAGGGTCAGCGCAAACAGATCTTGGAGGTTTTGTCCCAATACCCAGACGTATTTACGGACAAACCAGGCTGTACTGGACTGATTCAACACGAGATCAAGTTGAATACTGTGGAGCCGATCAGGATTAAAGGATATCCAATACCCTTTAATGCACAGGAGACAATCAACAAAGAAGTGGGGAAAATGTTAATCCAGGAAGTGATCGAACCTTCCAGTTCCCCGTATTCATCCCCCGTTGTATTAGTCAGAAAGAAAGACGGGACAAACCGTTTTTGCATTGACTTTCGGCAACTGAATAAAATCACCGTATTCGATGCAGAACCAATGCCAGACATAGAAAATTTATTTTCAAAGTTGGCAGGCCATAAATACCTTTCCAAGTTAGACCTTACCAAGGGATATTGGCAGGTACCAATCGCTGATAATGCCCGCGAGTTAACGGCATTCGCGACTCCCAGAGGTCTTTATCAATTTAAAGTCATGCCTTTCGGTTTAGTCAACGCCGGTGCGTCGTGCATTCGTCTCATGCGCAAACTGTTAAACGGTATGAAAAACGTAGACAGTTTTATAGATGATATCTTCGTTTATACATATACCTGGGATGAACATGTTACAGTATTGAGAGATCTGTTCGATAGACTTCACACTGCTAATCTTACAGCTAGGCCCACCAAATGTAGCATAGGATATTTTGACCTAGAGTGTTTGGGCCATCTCATAAGTGGACTAGGCCAGTTGAAACCCCACCCAGACAAAATAGGAGCAGTCAGAGATGCACCTAGACCAGAGACCAAGAAACAAGTAAGATCTTTCCTAGGTTTGATTGGGTTTTACAGGAAATTTGTCCCCAATTTTTCGGCTATTGCCAGCCCATTAACAGACTTGACTAGGAAAGGGCAACCAAATAAAGTTTCCTGGGGTGTGTGCCAGGAAAATGCGTTTAACGCTTTAAAACAGAAACTGATAAGTGCACCAATCTTAAAGTTGCCAGAATTGAATAAAGCTTTTGTGCTGAGGACTGATGCGTCTGATACGGGACTTGGGGCTGTTTTGCTACAGGAGCAAGAGGGGATGAAATTGCCCATCGCTTATGCAAGCAGGAAATTGCTCTCTAGGGAGCAAAACTACTCCGTGATTGAGAAGGAGTGCCTAGCCTTAGTATGGGGAATAGGAAAATTCCATACATATCTTTTCGGGAGGGAATTTACCTTACAAACGGACCATCAGCCGCTCTTATACTTGAATAAAGCAAAGGTCACCAACGCAAGATTGATGCGTTGGGCGTTGTCTTTGCAACCGTATACTTTCTGAATCGAGGCGATTCGAGGATCGGAAAATGTAGGTGCTGATTTTCTAAGTAGGGTGTAATTAGCAGATCATTTTCGTTCAGTATTAAAAGTTGAATGTTTCAAATAATTGTTTATGTTCACATTCCGTGATTTTTCTAAAAGTGTTACCACTTTTTTTTTAGGGGGGGAGGTATTGTCACGGAATTGTATAAATCCCTTATATTAGCAATACATGTACTTGGGTTTCGTTTTTCAGTATAACAACGATGCTCGAGAGTGAGTTATGTATATTGTACAATATTTCGAAACAGTGAGTTCAGTTCACCCCATGCCGCATGTGCGAAGTGCTTTCGATGGGGAAAACCGAATGCACCAAGCGTATGGACGATGTAGAGCTGCATCGTCCGTGTATAAATGCCTCACCGTAAGACTAAATCTTTACATTACGGAACGTCTTGTCAGTGAGCAGTCTACCTAAGGACTTGCACGTCTTCAGCTGTAGAGGTACGTAAATCGTTTATTAATTTATAGCGTATATTTTTTTATGTAGCTTCGGCTTGCGTAGTACAATGCAAATATTTTCTATTCTTGTTTGTATATTTTCTATTCTTGTTTGTTCTTAATAAGAGCTTTATATTAGCAATATAAAGTGGCGTTTTTAGGAAACGTTTAGTACCATAAGATTCTTATCGGACACGTGCAGGTTCACTTTTGAACTTGTTCATTGCTTTGTAATGTTTGCCGATAATGTAATTTGTATAACTTATCGTATATAACGTCATTACGTGTTATCGTATATGCCCGTGTCAATCATACTACACGGTGTTAGATTTATTTTCAGCTGTAGAGCTGTAGAGATGTAGAGATCAGAGTCGACGAGGTCCCAGCTATAGAGGGGACAATAGAAGTTGACTTTAGCAGCTGTAAAGCTAACCATAGCAGCCGTGGAGCTGAATAAACAGTGTGTTGCTTGGATACCAGGTGATCGGGCGTTGTTGACCCATTGGTGGGCGTGGATCGCTTGATTGACCAGTGCGACTAGCAGCCAAGTATGCTAGTGACGGAGTGTTTGGGAGTCGCTCCATATATGTAATCTCTTAGCCGTGGGCTAATTTCGGGTTTTTGTGACACCCAGTGGTTTGGGAATGTAAGATATATCGCATGATATCTATCCCCTTTCGTTTGCACCACATTTTTTTATTTGAATAAAGTGCCTCATGTTTCATTATTTGAGGGTAGACATTTTTGCTATATGAGTAAAAACACATCATTTTTGCTATCTGAGTAAAACACATCATTCCTTTCATCGTGTGAGATAAATCATTAGCCTTTATCATTGCACTGTGTATTTATTTATTTGTGTTCATATTTGGGTTACCGTATTAGGTTCGTGCGGATTATGTTAATTAGTCCAATATTTGTACCCTACACACGCACGTATTAATCATAACCTTTCATCCCATTCAAGTCATTCATCAATAAACATTGCATTTTTATCACCATCAACAGTGTTCTGTTATAAATCCGAAATCCAACCCGGTTATCTTGTTACAAACAGCCCTTATCAATGCATAGATGAGTTTTAAAGTTTACATTTGTTTAATATCAGGCTACCAGCAGTCCAAAATTTATATTGTACAGCAAATTTTGAAGTAAATTGTTTAATTTCTGCTCATTCCCTTACAGGTGGGTGTAAACAACTAACGAGTTAGATAACAGCACAAAAATACAATGTACGGGGAAATTCCTGTGTGATTTTATTTTCATGACTTTCATAGTGAAGTTGAAAATTGCAAAAATTAAACATACAGAATTTTCCACAACTGTACACTCACAAAAATTTTACAACTTGAAAATATCCCCCTATTTGGTAAGAGACATGTGCTTTCAACTACTGAACTTGTAGTTATCAGAAACAGGCATGATGTGGTTGTTCCCAAGATATATTACTCCAACTTGTAGTAAATCCATTGTTTAAAAAAGCAAGCAACACAGAATTTTCTCATGAGAGAAACTGAACAATTAGCTGTAGATTTTGCTGGTTTATTTACTTTTGTATAAAAAACCCATATTTTTTTGCAACAGCATAATTGCATGTATATAAATGGTAGCAATATAGATATAATGACCTCTTCAGGATTTTACAATAGCACAGCTGTGAAAATGAACCTTGTAGGCTGTTAAATTGCATGCATGCAGTTGCCAATAGTTCCATACTCTTTAAGTCTGTTGTTAGAATTAAGCATCAATCACTTTGTTCTGATTTGATAGATGCCAACATTAAACAAATAAGACCAAACATATGTTAGGCAACTCTTGGTAATTAATTGACCATGTTGTTTAATCCCCATTAAAATAAAGTGGGATCATTATGAGAACACCTTTATCCTCAAATTATCTTGAAACTGTGATTCCCCTCTCACATTTCCTAAAACCCTATTTCCCAATAAAGATAATGAATGTTGTGAAAAATTTTAAAATACTAAATCCCATATCATTATTAAACTCACAGGTCTAAATCTGACAAGTTTTAAAATTCTCCATAAATTTGAAATTTGCAATAAATCTTAATATTCTCATCTGTGCTGCATTCCATGCTTTTCATGTGCCATTTTCCATGCTCCTTGTGAACATCTGTTCCATCAGGGTACTTAACAAGATTTACAAGACAACATTAAAGCAAGAATTATGTTTTTAAGAACATCTGTTTATCTACAAGACTCAGCTGGGTTCTTTTAAAGGGCTTATCTAGAACACTCCCAGCAATTTCAGTTTGGCATGTAGTTAACAGTAACAAAGAATAAATCATGCTTAAATAATTGGGCCATTTCTTTTTATATATTTAGTGCCCCAACACAGCTGAGGAACTTTGTAGTTTTATCTAATTCCAGGAAAGTTGCATTTTTAGTGACTTATCTTCTGTTTATTTACAGAAAAGTGCATAAAATTCTAGCTGAATTTTTCCAATTGCCACAGGTGGAGAAGGATGGGAATTAAAAAAAAAAAAAAAAAAAAAAAAACAGAAAAAAATCTACATTTTTCCAAAAAGAATTTCAAGTACTGGTAATTACTGAGTTCTTGCGCCTTTTTTCTAAAAATAAAATAGCTAATAGACTCGAACACTTACAGACTTTGTTGTTGTCATCAATAGTGTTAAGATGCCAAGTAAAAAGTTTTTGAAAGTCACATTCCATGTAACTTGTATATCTGTGGTTGTATTCACATACTTTTGGTAGAATATTACTATGTCATTAATTTGTACTATGATATGCTAGGAGTTTATGACACAAAAACACAAATAGGTTATTTAGTGCCAAGGCAATTGGAGTAAAATGCCTTGCTGAATAACACACCATGCCAGCTGACGCGATTGTAGGATTCTAACCTGCACTTTCAATTGCGAGTCCGACACGCTAACCACTAAGCCAACATGGCTCATGCCTCCATTAGTTGCAGCTTATGACATGCAGGAGGGTACATTGGGCATATTCTACATTCTCTAGCTCACAGGAGGTCTGTGTGTGCAAGCAGAATTATAAAATGCTATTCGCAGGAAAGGCAGGTACTATATATAAGGTACTATATATATTCAAGTATAACTTGGATCCAACTGCAAGCTGAGGAGTGCTCAGTAGAACAAACAACACAAACCCTGATCTCGTGGCAATGGCAGATTAGGGTCTATGTTGTTTGCACTCGAACCTGACTTATAAGTGAATATATATGATAAAAGAAAGCATCAGAATAAGTGAATATATATGGTAAAACAAAGCACCAGAGAAACCTTGTTATGATTTTTTCGAATGGAAATTTTGAACATTTGAAAATTCTATAACAGGAAATATAATTAAGACTTACCTAAGATCTTGTCCATTGTCATCTGAGGACACATCATCTATATGCACTTGATCACATTCCTGAAAGAAATAATGCAGATATTTTGACTCAATTTAAAAAAAATTAAAACTGCCCACTGCTCCCCCAGGTAGTGGTCTTACAATGCCAAAACTCACTACTGCTCCCGTAGGTAGTAGTCTTAAAATGCCAAAACTCCCTACTGCTCCCGTAGGTAGTAGTCTTAAAATGCCAAAACTCCCTACTGCTCCCGTAGGTAGTAGTCTTAAAATGCCAAAACTCCCTACTGCTCCCGTAGGTAGTAGTCTTAAAATGCCAAAACTCCCTACTGCTCCCGTAGGTAGTAGTCTTACAATGCCAAAACTCCCTACTGCTCCCGTAGGTAGTAGTCTTAAAATGCCAAAACTCCCTACTGCTCCCGTAGGTAGTAGTCTTAAAATGCCAAAACTCCCTACTGCTCCCGTAGGTAGTAGTCTTAAAATGCCAAAACTCCCTACTGCTCCCGTAGGTAGTAGTCTTAAAATGCCAAAACTCCCTACTGCTCCCGTAGGTAGTAGTCTTACAATGCCAAAACTCCCTACTGCTCCCGTAGGTAGTAGTCTTACAATGCCAAAACTCCCTACTGCTCCCGTAGGTAGTAGTCTTACAATGCCAAAACTCCCTACTGCTCCCGTAGGTAGTAGTCTTAAAATGCCAAAACTCCCTACTGCTCCCGTAGGTAGTAGTCTTACAATGCCAAAACTCCCTACTGCTCCCGTAGGTAGTAGTCTTAAAATGCCAAAACTCCCTACTGCTCCCGTAGGTAGTAGTCTTACAATGCCAAAACTCCCTACTGCTCCCGTAGGTAGTAGTCTTAAAATGCCAAAACTCCCTACTGCTCCCGTAGGTAGTAGTCTTAAAATGCCAAAACTCCCTACTGCTCCCGTAGGTAGTAGTCTTAAAATGCCAAAACTCCCTACTGCTCCCGTAGGTAGTAGTCTTAAAATGCCAAAACTCCCTACTGCTCCCGTAGGTAGTAGTCTTAAAATGCCAAAACTCCCTACTGCTCCCGTAGGTAGTAGTCTTAAAATGCCAAAACTCCCTACTGCTCCCGTAGGTAGTAGTCTTAAAATGCCAAAACTCCCTACTGCTCCCGTAGGTAGTAGTCTTAAAATGCCAAAACTCCCTACTGCTCCCGTAGGTAGTAGTCTTAAAATGCCAAAACTCCCTACTGCTCCCGTAGGTAGTAGTCTTAAAATGCCAAAACTCCCTACTGCTCCCGTAGGTAGTAGTCTTAAAATGCCAAAACTCCCTACTGCTCCCGTAGGTAGTAGTCTTAAAATGCCAAAACTCCCTACTGCTCCCGTAGGTAGTAGTCTTACAATGCCAAAACTCACTACTGCTCCCGTAGGTAGTAGTCTTAAAATGCCAAAACTCCCTACTGCTCCCGTAGGTAGTAGTCTTAAAATGCCAAAACTCCCTACTGCTCCCGTAGGTAGTAGTCTTAAAATGCCAAAACTCCCTACTGCTCCCGTAGGTAGTAGTCTTAAAATGCCAAAACTCCCTACTGCTCCCGTAGGTAGTAGTCTTACAATGCCAAAACTCCCTACTGCTCCCGTAGGTAGTAGTCTTAAAATGCCAAAACTCCCTACTGCTCCCGTAGGTAGTAGTCTTACAATGCCAAAACTCCCTACTGCTCCCGTAGGTAGTAGTCTTAAAATGCCAAAACTCCCTACTGCTCCCGTAGGTAGTAGTCTTACAATGCCAAAACTCCCTACTGCTCCCGTAGGTAGTAGTCTTAAAATGCCAAAACTCCCTACTGCTCCCGTAGGTAGTAGTCTTACAATGCCAAAACTCCCTACTGCTCCCGTAGGTAGTAGTCTTACAATGCCAAAACTCCCTACTGCTCCCGTAGGTAGTAGTCTTACAATGCCAAAACTCCCTACTGCTCCCGTAGGTAGTAGTCTTAAAATGCCAAAACTCCCTACTGCTCCCGTAGGTAGTAGTCTTACAATGCCAAAACTCCCTACTGCTCCCGTAGGTAGTAGTTTTGCCATGCCCAAACTACCTATGCCTGCACTTTTCTTCTAAAGATTTTGCAAGAATGTTTTATCTTGTTTTTACTGTGGTAATTTAAGGACAAAAAACAGAACATGTTTAAGAGTTCTACTACTGTCCTGCAAATGTTCATGTGTGAACAACTTTTATCAGGAAATATTTCCAAATATTTTCTTCCAAGATAAAATTTAGTATTTTGAAATAAAAACTAGAGCTATCAGTGATAGGTGCATCGCAAAGGTCCCTGCTCACTACAATTTGCTTCATAGGGCTTTAAACTGAGGAACCTGTCTTGGGAAACCAAAGTTAGGAGAAGCTGGAAGGGCAGAGGCTATGACTCCTCTCAATAATGATGTGGAATTCGACTCCTTTGATGACTCGTCAATACAAGCAGCATCTGATATAAAGATATGAAGCTGATCAACAAGGGCCACAACTGTTTCCACCATGGAGTAGATGAGGCAACATCCATAAAAAACACATCTAGGTCTATGAAACAATGTTCATACCAAATTGCTGTAGAATATAGGCAAACACCCATAAAAGACACATCCAGGTTTATGAAACAATGTTCATACCAAATTGCTTTAGAATATGTTGAATGGTTCTTGAGCTATGCCAGTTGCAAGCAACATCCCATATTAAGATACGAAGTTAATTATCAAGGGCCATAACTCTGTCTAAAATGGAGTTGACAAGACAAACCCACCGAAAGGCCCATCAAGGTTTATAAGACAATGAACACACTAAATTGCATCAGAATTTGTTGAATGGTTCTGGAGTTACGCTGGTTACGAGGGTCTGCTGTAGTAGAGATTTGTATGTATGCATGTATTAGAGTTTAACAACATATCAGCACAATACTGGTTATATGGTACTGATTAAAAGTAAAATTAAAAAAAAGTAGATATATAGTGTAGATTTAAAACTGATGGAGAATGGGCAACAACTCCATAAAATTTGGATCTGAAAAGATGAAACCTTTTAAAGGCACATCAATGTGTAATACAAAAACATGAATGGACTGAAAAGGTGAATACAATACGGCTCCCGCATCTTAATGTGGGGCTATATGTATAATGAACAATGACAAGTGGAACCATTTTGGGAAATCCTGAAGTAGCTTGTTTAATGGCAAGTTAAATGCATCAACAAGAAAACTTCAAAATGTTTTCCTCCAATTTTTTTGCTGTAAGTAAAAATTCTCAGTGTTAATTTAATTTAGGCCCTCATTTCACTAGATTTCTCAAAATGTATCCTCCAATGGAGGTTTTGCATTGTCTTAATTATGATATTTTTGACAGTACTGTAATTTTTGTAAGAGCAGAAAGGATGAAAAATAACTATACCTTTAAAATGGTACACATTTGAGTCTTTTTATTTTTGAAAAATTAGTGGAGGAATTTAGTAATGTCATATTTTGCCATCGTGATGTAATGTTGCAGATATGATCTGGTGCATTGATAATATCGAGGTAAAAAAAAAGGCAATATTCATCTAGATTTGAGACAACCCCCTCCCTCCACTCTATGTAAATCCATTTCCAATTCACTGCAATACAGAGCACTAATACAGAGTAGCATGTTTACTTTAATCAGCTGCATCCTCACCATTAGTACATTTCAATACATTGTTTGTTAGATATAAATAGCAATCCTCTACAGTCAATGGACAGTGGGAAAAAAAAAAATACCCCAGGAATTTTCTGCGAGCTGTAACCTTGGCAGTGGCATCAGGTCAGCCATGTGTCCTCACTGTGCTTTGTAGATCAATAACATTACAATATTATCCATAAAAAAAAACATGGCGATATTGCGATACAACTTTAGGTATGCGATAACATCACACAAGGAAATTATCCTTGGATATGAAACCAGATTCACTGGAGGAGAATGCAGGCAATTGTCACTATTTTAATCCTTGATGCCAGCCTAATATTCAGTAAAAAAAAAAAAAAAAAAAACGTGTGGATTTCAACCAAGCAATAAAAAAATATATTGAAAAATCTCAATTTGAGTGAAAATTCTGGTATTTAGTGGAAATGAGAACTGACTGTTATAAATATTTTGATCACAAAAATTGTTGATTTTGCTAAATTCAACCTAGAAAGCAAATAAAGATGAACATTTTTTTGTGTGTACAACAGTGTTGCACATAAGATCCCAAGGGAAGGGGACACGGTGCCCCCCTCCCTCCAAATTTGGGGGACAAATGAAAATAATAGTACATAATGCACTAATAGTGGTATAAAAATTTTATAATCTTGGTTGCTTCAACAGTTTTGCCACCTTAACTTTGTGGTCTGCACTACACTATCAAATTTTCCTTGAACACTTACATTATTGCAATAAAGGTTTAATCATGTCCTCAAGTAACTCATGAAAAAACATTATCTGGTTAACCTGAAATGAGCTGCAACTTGGAATGTTCTGTTCCGGATCTTGCTTTCTCATTTAACTTTAGTGTATACTCATTATATACCAGCATTTATTATAATAAATACCTATGTTTTCCGAATTACTTTTCTTTCCAAACTTACAAATCATTAATTACATCACAAATTGTGCATTTGCATAAATTTAGTCACTTCTGTCAAAATAAATTAAATCTTCCTCGCCTTATGGGTGACTCTAACCTCGGAAAATACGTTACACTAATGGCTGTCAAACACTTTATGTTGCAGCTAGGCCAACTATCACAAACTTTGAATATTTTCATTTCCAGATACATTGTTTTAAAATAGATATTCATTGTCATCTTACAGTTTTATCACATTTTGTGACTATGTACATTCCTAGCGCCAACGTAGACATGGCTGGACATGCACTAATGAAAAGTTGTATGTGTATTTTTAGATTTTTTTCGGATTAAAAAGCGCGCCCAGGTTCAAGATTTGGGGGACATGGGACACAAAATTGCAGGAAACCTGCAAGCCCACGTTCTATGTGCAACAGTGGTATAAAAAGCAAATATTGTTTCTCTCTCTCATAACAATATTTTGGAGTCATTGTTGAAAATATCACAAAAATCAGCAGGTAAAGGAACTTTGGTGGGGAATCTATGCCTAAAAAAAAATGTAATTATTGTTACGTGGAAAAAGTACTCTGTTAGTGGAATGACAATAGAAGCCCTTGCAAGTGTTCTTGAGTTATAAAAATACTCATGAACTCTTTCATCACCCTAGTTGTAAATAATGAATACATTTATTGCTTGATTGCTTTTTAATGCCATGTTTAACACTTTACTGGCTACATGGCAAGGAAATGGGAGCTAAATGCCTTTCCCAAGGACACAGAGGCAGCTGACTTGGGTGGTTATGGAACCCAGGACCCTAAGATTAGGAGTCCAATGCTCCACCAACTTAATTACCACATCTCCAAATAATGAATGCAGGTGAAGATGAATCATTCAACAGTATCATATAGGACTTGATAATCAACAGAACCGTGTAGAAATGATGACATTAGTTTAAACAACTGTACCTTACATATTATGTATTTGAGATATATATGATTCAATCTCTCTCTACCTCCATACTACAAGATAAAACACCATATGATTTAAGTAAAACTTAATTGCTTTCTAAAACCAACAAACCTTACAAGAATGACATTGATGTAAGCCAAATTTATTAGGTTTTAGTGAGAAATCTCAAAGTTAAGAGGTTTTTGTTGCAATACATATGCCGTATGAACAAACTTGAAAGTTTGCTTAAAAAAGCTGTTACTTGCACAAACTGGAACACACAAATTTTCCAACTTGAACATGAACACTTCTGAGAAAATACTGAACACAGAACATGGACTATGACCTGCAAGTATTATTTCTCTGAAGGCTCTAGTTCTATGTGAAGTAAAAACCAGTATAACGGTGGATAGGGGACATACAGCCTATAGGAGAAACACCTGCTATCCAATCCTGCTGACATGTTCCAAGCAACCCACCAAGTTGCTGAATTTAATTGGGGCATTTTATTAGAACCATCTGTCTCATGCCCCCTGATTGACAAATCAATAGAAAGGAGCAATAAAACTGTGTCTAAAAGGTAAAGTTCTCTGACCCAGGGGTCCATGGAGTACTAAAGAAGAATGGAACAATAACCTTTTTTTTTTTACTGGACATAAATAAGAAATCGAGACCACTTGTTCAAAAAGCATGCAAATTTTAAACTGACCTATCTATATTTTCTTTTATTTATTAATTTCCATCATTATATGTTTTTGAAAACCTTCATCTGTTGATTTTAAGTTTCCATTTAATTCAACAGAACATCCTAGATTTGAGCTCCTTTTATTGAAAAAGTGATTCTGGAGCATGTTCTTATAAAATTTTCTGTTTATTATATTCATATATAAATGTAACTTATTGTTAATTTTTTAATCTTTTATTTTCTTCTTGGTATAAAAAAATCTTGAGTATTGTTTTTGTTTTTTTTCCCTCTAGAAAGAATTTAGAGTTGAATGTGCCTTTCTTTACTGTAAATTCAACTATGTACTATGTATGTAAAAAATATGCAAATATTAGAGGGTCACAAAGAGGATTAGTTCCCTGCAACTAATTTTGTCACCCTCTTTTAAAAAAAAGTTATTATTACTATTCTAAAATCTAAAGGTATTAATAAAAATTAAAAATGGCATTCCATTTGTGAAGTTTTTATCTATCAGATCTTTCATGTTCATCTTTGTTCTCAACACAAAATAAACCTGATGAATTATTGTTATTCCACTTTTTTTTCATGGAAAGTTTATGAATGATAATGCAAAATGTCTTTATATTTAAATTACAATTAAAGGATTTTAAACTAAGTCAATGGAAGGAACAAAAATCATGTTGTGCAAGATTAATCGTTTCAATTAGTGACATTTCCTTCGGATTCAAACAGTGCGGGAATGTTTTGCAAATCAGCTTTAATAAAGAAATGTCAATTAAATAAAGTTACTGAAATAGGTAAAAAGGCAAAACCTTCATTGCTCCCTTAAATATTTTCACTTTGTCATCCATTTAAGATTCAATTTAACAAGATGCATACTGTATTCTTATTTCTTTCTTTAGACTCCCTCCCACCATGTTTAAAGATGTGTTAGTGACTATTTCAAAATGACAGTGAAAAACAGAACCTATCCATCTGTCTCTGAGTTGAGGACTGTTTCATGGTAGAGATCAGGAGATATGTGAAAATTCAATGTAATCTTTCATGTAAACATAGAAGATATAATCCGATATATAGTACACCAAATAAACAGGGGCAGTGTAGGTCCTTACTATTAGAATCACAATATTAATTAACACGGTCTTGGCCCATTTCTGACTCCTAATGGCAGAAGAAAACTGTACAATTTTCGTCATCTACAAAATACATTATATTGGTGACATAATTTTTGCTCATTGATCTAGTACATATGTTGTTTGCTCATTGCTTGAGTTGGGCCCCATGTTGCCAAGTGGTCTAAGGCGCTTGCCTTTACAGATCACCTGCACATCTCACCTCTGTCTGGATGAGTTCAAGTCTCAGCTTGACCAATGTGAGAAAGCTCGCTAGTAGCTTCACATGGGTCATTGTTTCTTCCCAGAGTCTTCCTCTACCCAATATACTGGCAGACATGCATCGCCTATCATGTGCTCAAATATGGTGGTAAACCCCACAAAACCAAACCAATCATTGCTAGAGTACATATACTATCAACTCATTGCTTGAGTGCATATGTTGTTATTAAGATGGCATTACATTCTTGCAAATAAAGCTGTTGCCCAAAATTTATGAAAACCTTATTCTCCTGAAAACAGTGTGATTTACACTACTTTCTTAAATGACAGAACATCTTGTTATAATCAATAACAAATGTATGTAGCATCCCAAATTATTCCATAACAAATAAATAGTGTCAGACGGGTTCTCAAAAGAACCTTGCCTAACATCTCTCTCTCTCATTCCCTATTGCTAATTGGAAGGGTATCAGTCAATCAGGCCTGGTGTGACCACTTACATCAAGCTACATAATGTAGATTAGCTTAAAGGGGGAACAGGTCCCACAAACAGGACCAAAATAGTAAAATACAAAAAATACATAGTAATAGCTTATAGGGGGAACAGGCCCCACAAATTGGACCAAATTAGTATAATACAGGAAATACATAGTAACAAGGTGAAATTAAAATACTTCTTTGATTTTGCTCTACTTTGGAATGTTAGAGTGGCAAGTTAGTTGGTTGGTTGGTTTTTAATGGCACTTTTAACACATTATTGGTTATATCATGCTCTAGAAATGGGAGCTAAGTGCCTTTTCCAAGGACACACCAAAGCAGTTGACACAGGTGGGTACTGAACCTGCAACCCTTGGATTACAAGAGATGAGGCTCTACAATTCAGTCAACTTTCATAAAAATTTTCTTATACATATGAGAATAAGTGTGACTTAGAGAAATCTACGGAACGGTACATACTTCCTTCTAACATATTTCATCACAACTGTATATTTAGACCTAAAATCACTGATTACATTAAGGATCAATGCCTTTTATGCAAAGTGGTTTTCCATCAAGAAATGAAGGAATGCACCATTTATTATTACATCAGACTTGTCAATTGAACCTAGCTTTCTAGCCTAAAGCTACATGTAATTGGTTAATGAGCTGTATAAAATTTCACCATCTAAACTAAGACCCGACTGATAAGGAGCATGCTTTGATAATGACCAAGGCCTAGGGGAGTTAACCATGCCAGTTTTGTAAATAAGTTCTTCTCTGATGGAGATTAGTTTTGACCATCCACCAATTTAATTGTAATAGTAATATGGTCACACAGAGGTCTTCTATTTAGGAGTTTAAGGTCATACCAATGGTGTATTTCAGAAAACAAATTGATTTAATTTGCATGATGTGGTTCAATAAGTTGTGGAAGTTCTATCTAGATTGGTAAAATCTCTACATGCCACATCTTGCCTAGCTACCTGAGAATTTTGTGCAATGTACATGTACTTAAGCACACTACACAAAATTCTCAGGTAGCTACATTCCCTCCAGGAATTTTGTCATTTTTTTCTTTTTTCTTCAATCTATTACTGCAAATTTTACTCAAATTGTTTCACCAACTTTATTGCTGAATCACTATATTTGTTTCTCAATTGTTGAAAGAAAATGCTCCCACAGCCTTCGTGTTGTTCATAATTACTCCCACTTCTGTTTTACACATGTATGCAATTTAGCTTTTAATACTGATTTTTTCTTTGTTAACTGTATTTGAACATTTTCCTGTTGATTTTCTTTCATGATTATGGGAATAACAATAAAAAATCTTTTCTTTTCTTTTGATGTTTTTATTCCATATTTTCCTACAGAAATTTAAAGGTCATATGTGTGGCTTATTGCAAATTTCTCATATAATAGTTACGTTCATTAATAATAATAATGGCTTTATTTAAAGAGGTTGACAGAATTAATTTTGTGGAACTAATCTCCCTTGTGGCCCTCTATTATTTACATATTTACATGAATGCTCACAGACTCAATAACAGCTCTCTCTCATGCATTTTCTTTGGCAAAGTAGAAGTATATTTCCTAGTAGAATACAGTGCATGCAGTTTTTTATATTTCACTTTTTTTATACATGGTAATAAACTAAATAAAATCATACTCACTACATTTGTATGTGACCACAATATTGTTAAGAAGTATATACAAGACCATGTAAAAATTGGGCTATTTACAATATTATTTTTATACAATATTATTTGGCAACAGCAATGAACGTGGAGGTGTTAATATGTAATGGGTGTACAAGTCACTACTAATCAGGAAGTTTAACTTTTTCATCAAATTTGTTAGATAATAGTGAAATTAATTTATTGTCAAACTTTCCCTCATTTCCTTACAAATGATGTTCCCTCATTTCCGTATGAATGCTGTTCCAAATGAGTGAACCTGAGTAGTGACAAAGTTTTTTTAAACAACTCTGTTTGGTTTTGGAACAAGAAAATGATTGGCTGAAAAAGACCTTAAATTACGTGTGCTGCCTCACTCTCTCGCATGAAATAAGTTCTGGAGATACATTGGAGCTGTGTTATTTAAATTTTGTACACAAGTTTAGCTTTCTTATCGAAGATTCTTTCTTATTATTCATTTCATACTGAATGTCTCCAATATTATCAATGAGAAGCTAACATGCTCTTTTTGAAGATGGAATAATTTGTACTTGTTCCTATCAGACATGTTTTCCTCCAAGAACATTGTATAAATCTAGATATGGTTGAATACAGCTTTTGTAGTACATTATCCGATGTTTCACTGACAAATATGGTTTAATTCTGGAATTTTTTTTTTGTACACAGGGCCTGGATATATTCATTCAATATTGTTGTCAGCAATTACTCGCATAATTTTGTCTTGGGCTACAATTTGTAGACATGTAGTAATCATTAAAACCATATTTTTTCAGTATTTATCTTCATGCCATTTTCATTATATGTACCAGGAATCTAATTTACCCAGATTCAGTTGTAAAAATACTTCTAGTTCTCATTTGGATTGTTTAACATCAGACAGGGTTGAGTCATCTGCATACAAATCAGTGGAGGAAATGCAGTTGCCAATTTTCAAAGGCAAATAATTTATGAATAGAAAGAAGGAGGATTGAACCCAGTTTAGACCCTTGTGGTACTCCACATATTATTGACTCCTCTTCAGGAAGGTTGCCATTTGGTCCGACACACTGTGACCCTTGTGGTACTCCACATATTATTGACTCCTCTTCAGGAAGGTTGCCATTTGGTCCGACACACTGTGACCCTTGTGGTACTCCACATATTATTGACTCCTCTTCAGGAAGGTTGCCATTTGGTCTGACACACTGTGACCCTTGTGGTACTCCACATATTATTGACTCCTCTTCAGGAAGGTTGCCATTTGGTCTGACACACTGTGACCCTTGTGGTACTCCACATATTGACTCCTCTTCAGGAAGGTTGCCATTTGGTCTGACACACTGTGACCCTTGTGGTACTCCATATATTATTGACTCCTCTTCAGGAAGGTTGCCATTTGGTCTGACACACTGTGACCCTTGTGGTACTCCACATATTATTGACTCCTCTTCAGGAAGGTTGCCATTTGGTCTGACACACTGTGACCCTTGTGGTACTCCACATATTATTGACTCCTCTTCAGGAAGGTTGCCATTTGGTCTGACACACTGTGACCCTTGTGGTACTCCACATATTATTGACTCCTCTTCAGGAAGGTTGCCATTTGGTCTGACACACTGTGACCCTTGTGGTACTCCACATATTATTGACTCCTCTTCAGGAAGGTTGCCATTTGGTCTGACACACTGTGACCCTTGTGGTACTCCACATATTATTGACTCCTCTTCAGGAAGGTTGCCATTTGGTCTGACACACTGTGACCCTTGTGGTACTCCACATATTATTGACTCCTCTTCAGGAAGGTTGCCATTTGGTCTGACACACTGTGACCCTTGTGGTACTCCACATATTATTGACTCCTCTTCAGGAAGGTTGCCATTTGGTCTGACACACTGTGACCCTTGTGGTACTCCACATATTATTGACTCCTCTTCAGGAAGGTTGCCATTTGGTCTGACACACTGTGACCCTTGTGGTACTCCACATATTATTGACTCCTCTTCAGGAAGGTTGCCATTTGGTATGACACACTGTGACCCTTGTGGTACTCCACATATTATTGACTCCTCTTCAGGAAGGTTGCCATTTGGTCTGACACACTGTGACCCTTGTGGTACTCCACATATTATTGACTCCTCTTCAGGAAGGTTGCCATTTGGTCTGACACACTGTGACCCTTGTGGTACTCCACATATTATTGACTCCTCTTCAGGAAGGTTGCCATTTGGTCTGACACACTGTGACCCTTGTGGTACTCCACATATTATTGACTCCTCTTCAGGAAGGTTGCCATTTGGTCTGACACACTGTGACCCTTGTGGTACTCCACATATTATTGACTCCTCTTCAGGAAGGTTGCCATTTGGTCTGACACACTGTGACCCTTGTGGTACTCCACATATTATTGACTCCTCTTCAGGAAGGTTGCCATTGGGTCTGACACACTGTGACCCTTGTGGTACTCCACATATTATTGACTCCTCTTCAGGAAGGTTGCCATTTGGTCTGACACACTGTGACCCTTGTGGTACTCCACATATTATTGACTCCTCTTCAGGAAGGTTGCCATTTGGTCTGACACACTGTGACCCTTGTGGTACTCCACATATTATTGACTCCTCTTCAGGAAGGTTGCCATTTGGTCTGACACACTGTGATCCTTGTGGTACTCCACATATTATTGACTCCTCTTCAGGAAGGTTGCCATTTGGTCTGACACACTGTGACCCTTGTGGTACTCCACATATTATTGACTCCTCTTCAGGAAGGTTGCCATTTGGTCTGACACACTGTGACCCTTGTGGTACTCCACATATTATTGACTCCTCTTCAGGAAGGTTGCCATTTGGTCTGACACACTGTGATCCTTGTGGTACTCCACATATTATTGACTCCTCTTCAGGAAGGTTGCCATTTGGTCTGACACACTGTGATCCTTGTGGTACTCCACATATTATTGACTCCTCTTCAGGAAGGTTGCCATTTGGTCTGACACACTGTGACCCTTGTGGTACTCCACATATTATTGACTCCTCTTCAGGAAGGTTGCCATTTGGTCTGACACACTGTGACCCTTGTGGTACTCCACATATTATTGACTCCTCTTCAGGAAGGTTGCCATTTGGTCTGACACACTGTGACCCTTGTGGTACTCCACATATTATTGACTCCTCTTCAGGAAGGTTGCCATTTGGTCTGACACACTGTGACCCTTGTGGTACTCCACATATTATTGACTCCTCTTCAGGAAGGTTGCCATTTGGTCTGACACACTGTGACCCTTGTGGTACTCCACATATTATTGACTCCTCTTCAGGTTGCCATTTGGTCTGACACACTGTGACCCTTGTGGTACTCCACATATTATTGACTCCTCTTCAGGTTGCCATTTGGTCTGACACACTGTGATCTATTTGTAAGGTAGGAGGCAAAACATTTTGCTGCTGCATCACATTTATTTATCTTCAACTGATTGATAAGAATATTGTGATCTACAATGTCAAAAGCCCTTCTAAGGTCAACAAGTATTGCTCCCACTGATTTCCCCTGGTCAAGGGCTGTAATTCATATGTCTAAGGCTGTCTTACATGAGTGATGATCCCTGAATCCAGATTCATTTTGGCGAAACAGATGTGGTTTGACAAGTACATCATAAAATGATCAGGAACATGTTTTTTTAAGGAGTTTAGATCGAGTGGGTAAGGTAGGTAGAGGTCTGCAGTTATTTACATCTTCTTTGTTACCAGATTTATGAATGGGAGTAACTTTAGCTATTTCCATGTCTTTGGGAAAACAGAGGAAGATATGCTCAAATTACATAATAACTAGAACTATCAGATATTGCAGCAGCCTTCAAGAGTTGTGATCCAATATTTTCCAGACCAATTGCTTTGCTTGTATCAATCATTTGAAAGAATTTCCAAACTTTATCGGTTGATACAACAGAAATAAAAAATTTACTTTCAGAAGCATGTTTTTCTAAGCAGTAATTTCTTAGTTCATTGTGACTGGAGTGTAAAATTGGTCCTTTATTTATGAAGCAACACTGACAAAAAATTCATTAGAAGCATTTGCAATTTCTTCATCTATGACATGACCTTCACAATCTAGTTGTCAAATTTTTGATGATTTGTTTCTAATACTTTGGCCTGCATCTAGTTCATTGAAAATCTCCACATAAAACTAGTGTTATTACTGATTCTTTTATATACAGTGTACAAGTCTAGATAAAAAAGTAACTCAAAGTTTTTTTGAAGGTTTTGTAAACAATGACACCAATTCCAATCACACATGTTTGTGTCACACCAGATACAATACTTTAGAATTTCCTGATGAAATTTCTCCAAAAACTCCAATAAGTTTCACAAGAAAATTAAGTTGTTTCAATCTAAGATAAAGGTATACGGTGTAAAAAAAATTTCAGACCGAGGTACACAGAACAGTGTAAATGCTTTTGTCAAGTACTAAAATTACTTTTTATTTAGAAGACATTTTTACTTTACTACAAAACACTCAGTTTAAAATGTGCCTGAAGCTGCTGTAAAATTTGAAGCAAATGAATCTTAAATTCATTCTGATAGGTCACAAACTATACTGTAAACAAGGTCACAAACTATACAGTAAACAAGGTCACAAACTATACTGGATACAAGGTCACAAACTATACTGGATACAAGGTCACAAACTATACTGTATACAAGGTCACAAACTATACTGGATACAAGGTTACAAACTATACTGTATACAAGGTCAATGTGATTTTTGTTTGGTAACAAAACAAAAAAGCTTAAAAGGACGTGACATGCTAATTAAATTTAGCAAACTTGATGAATATCTATGGAACCATTAAAGAAAACATGATTGAAATAAATTTAGAACAAAAAATTCTCACCCTTCTTACTTGTACTAGACTTCTAAAGCTGCAATTTTATGTTATCCCAGACATATATCAACATTTTATAGGACTCCTAGTTTTGGCACATAATGCATAATTTTGTTTTCATTTTGAACAATTTTGCACTGGTAATTTTTATTGGTTATTTTTTTAAAATCAACCATTTTAAACATGTAAAAAAGCATTAAGACTCGATGACCTTGTACCTGATTATCTATCTTGTCTCACCAAAACTGTTAATATATGACCATGACCTTCATTCCCCCCCCCAACATTATCTTTTTATTCCATGACCTCACTCTTCCTATGTTGGTAAATCACTTGCTGTATTGGGTCCAAAATTATGGAATACTATTCCTACTGAAATTAGAAATTCATCTTCTTACTGTAAATTCAAATTCTTGTATAATGACTACCCTTTGACTCCCCACTAAATGATATCAAGACTTGTATTCAAATTTTATTGTATACATATATTTCCTCTTTAATTTAAATTTTTTCAATTAATGATATTATCTTGTATTATTTTACGTCATTTTTGTCTGCGTTTTAAGCAGGATTACGAGTTTTAACTGATGTATATACATATTTAATTTGTATACATTTTTATGAGGACCATATGGGAGATTAGCTTATAAGCTAAATATGTTATCCTCTTAAAATACATTATTACTATTATTATTATTATTATTATTGTAAGACTGTTAATACTGGTATATTACATGACAGAAGTATATCTGGATTGGTGTTTCATGACAGAAGTATATCTGGATTGGTGTTTCATGACAGAAGTATATCTGGATTGGTGTTTCATGACAGAAGTATATCTGGATTGGTGTTTCATGACAGAAGTATATCTGGATTGGTGTTACATGACAGAAGTATATCTGGATTGGTGTTTCATGACAGAAGTATATCTGGATTGGTGTTTCATGACAGAAGTATATCTGGATTGGTGTTTCATGACAGAAGTATATCTGGATTGGTGTTACATGACAGAAGTATATCTGGATTGGTGTTACATGACAGAAGTATACCTGGATTGGTGTTTCATGACAGAAGTATATCTGGATTGGTGTTACATGACAGAAGTATATCTGGATTGGTGTTACATGACAGAAGTATATCTGGATTGGTGTTTCATGACACAGCAACACAAGCAGGTTATTAGGTGCAGAGGCAACTGGAGTATAGTGCCTTGCCCAAAGACACACCACAGGAGCCGATCTGGCCTGATCTGATATTACACCTATGCTACATCTGCGAGCCTGCTGGGGGCGACAGAAGTATAAGCCAACTAGAGGTCTTTTGTATTAAAGTCTTGCAATTATCATGGAAATCTATAATTCGAAAGCTAACATGCAGGTATAAAGTGTTTATAAAATATTTTAGGAATCATTGTGCTTTTAGATTTTGAAAATTCAAAAATATTTGCAGCAATTTGCATCCTGCAAATGGTATTTTCCCTAGTAATATTCTTTCTGCTGGGTCCCATATTGTGTGTACATGTGGCCAATAGGTATGCATGTTCATGATTATTTGTCATAAATTTCAGCGTGGAGAAAGGATTTAAGATGTAAACCACTGTTAAAAAAATTAAAATTAATGTTCCCTATCAGATTTGCCTTAACAGCTGGTTTATTATGAAATGCCGAATTACCTGAAAATCAATAATGCCATTCTTGTTGAAATATTGATTTTACCAAGGTTTTGTTTGAAAGATAAAGGACTGGCAAAATGCACAGATCTCTGGATTGATAGTAATTTGAATAATACTAATACTTCCTCACAATGAAATTGGCAATTGTGATGGCTTCAGAGCAAGGTGTTATTGATTACAATTTACTCGGACAGGTTAAAATATGCTGATGTTTGTAGGAGGCTTGCTGCAATGCTTGTTTTTCTTCTATCCCACTTCTGCCACCAAATTATTAATTTCATTAAATAGTCTTTAATTTTTAAATTCAGCAAATTTGCAACATAAACTTCTTTGCAATTTACTCATATGCAATACAGGCACTGCAAGACCTTGATGCTATTTAATCTGAATAATACTGGTGCAAAATTAGTTTTCTTACTAAATTTTCAAACAATTAGCCTCAATATTTTCTGTGACACAGGACACTGTACTGTTATCAGCCTCCCATATGTTAGGTGAATAAGGTCAAAAATCTGAATAAAAGTAACATTTGATCACCATCATTGTCAGGACTGGAATATCAATTCAGAGCAGGTGCTATTGATTACAACTGAAAAGTTTTAAACAACTGTTGCTACAAGTGTGCTTGTTGGACACTTTTCCATAGTATATCCTGAATTTGCCACCAAATTTATTTTAAAATATAATATACATACCCTACCACATTCAAGGTGTAACAAAATCTAGAAATCTGAATCAAATACAGTGCAAAATTGTTAATACAAAATAACAAGAAAGAATAATTAAACCAGTCAAACCTGCTCTGTCACCTCCAAGCCCATCCTCCCCCCTTGAAACTTCCTCTAAAAGTTACATATTAAACAGTTAACTGCTTTCTGCAGTCAACGGCCAGGTGTTTCCTAACGAAACAGTGGTTTCTGACTGCTTAAAGTGGTCATATCATCTGTGCAAATGAAGCATTAGTTTTCCAAAGAAAGGCATTATTTAGGTAATGACATGTCACGTGAACTGATGTGTAAATATGCCTTATCTTGCTTATATTTACCAAACTCAAGTCAGTCTGTCATTGTAACTTTAAATTGGCTAATCAATCTCTTTTTATTTTAAGAATTTGAATAAAGCCATATTATTGCGTACATTTTTTTGGAGGTAAATCATCATTCTTATAGCACCCTCCACCCCTTTTTTTTTTTGAGGGGGGATGCACTGATGGCTGAAACTAAATGTATTCATCAAAAAAGATAGATAAATAATTATACACTGAATCTGCTTTAGTTTTGCAAATTTGATCTATTCAACAGTTTCTGCTAGTGATTACTGCATACAAATAGTTTGGGGATCAAGATTGCGGTAAGCTCATTACTGTTGATATTGCAAAAGAGCAACTACCAGAGAAGATCTTCTATGCCGAGCTGAAGGAGGGAAAGTGATCTCAGGGTGGTCAGAAGAAACGCTTCAAAGATTCCCTCAAGTCATCCTTGAAACACGTTAACATTGACCCTGAGCCTTGGGAAGATCTTGCACAGGAGCACTCCCCATGGTGTGATCTCCTCCATACTGGAGCTACAGACTTTGAATGGAGGAGAATTGCCGAAGCGTGAGCAGCATAAATCTCAGAACTGCAGCACATCCTCTATTGATCAAGCAAACCCAAGTGGCATCTCCTGTCAAGTGTGCCAAAGACAGTTCAGAGCACAAATTTGGCCTGATCAGGCACTTACGTACTCACAGAAATCGAACCAGAAATCAAACCAGTTAGTGATGCTATGGTCATCTTCGAACCGGAAGAACGAACAAAAAAAACAACAACATTGCGAAAAATCTAATTCAGCTTTCAAACACTGCTAATCTCTGTTGGATAAGTAGACTATAATTATTGCAAATGACAAAAATAAAAACTAAAGAATTCTATGGGAATGTCTGCATAAATGTGAATGTGCAAAATGCACTGTGGTTAACTTCAGTTCATGATGCAATTTTACTATAGTATAAGATATGGTTTATGGTTCAAGGCGATGTTTTTCCCAGTTAATTAAATTACATCCAAGAGTACAAGCGACAGCTTGTTGAACCTGCCTCAAAAACAAACCTTTTGTTGCTATTTCATGTTTTAGATACAGGTATCCACACATTCTTAACAAAAAATAATAATGGAAAGACCTGTTTATAAGCGTTAACTACTGCAATTAAAAAAAAGAAAGAAAAAAAACTAAATATTAGCCAAATTACTGCCCACCTGGAAGAAACTGACAAATCTGGACAACAAAACCAGTGTACGGAACTAAAGTATTGAAATAATGTATATCAGAAAAATTAAAGTAATATGGAAAACACAATAAATTTACCAGCACTACATCTGTATTTTGGATTTGTCTCTAATCAATCTCTATTTAACCGTGGATATGAACAAACATTTTTTTTTTCTGTCCGGTAATGTTGATGACTGTGTTGATTTACGATTGGGATCTGTTTCCTTTGGTCTGGCTGGTATAGAGGCTTCGACCACCTCCACCTCAGATTTTATACCGAAGTCAAGAACTATGAACAAGATTTAACTGCTTATGTATGATTTCATTAATATTACAGGGGAAAATTGACAGAAATTTTGCTTCTATTTGGTTATATGG
The DNA here is from genome assembly GCA_029931535.1 of Margaritifera margaritifera. Classification (NCBI taxonomy): domain Eukaryota; kingdom Metazoa; phylum Mollusca; class Bivalvia; order Unionida; family Margaritiferidae; genus Margaritifera; species Margaritifera margaritifera. Next base: position 1,489,736 of record JAQPZY010001522.1, on the reverse strand, counting down.
GGAAAAAAGCTAACACAATTAAATCTGAAACTGAAGTCTTACTGATGTTAAATAATGCATACACACAAATGCTTATATGTAGTGATTTTATGAAATATATACAACTATTAAGAGGAAACACAATGGTCTACGTGTTCTTTAAGAGCTATAGATGCCAAAACTGCTCGATACAAATATGCATTGAGATTTTTATTCTAGTTTCAGATTTATTTCCTAGTAGTCTTTCTTTGTGTCCTATATGACTCTCTGTGTGAGTGTCATTTTGTGTGATGTTCACTTGTAGAGACTTTCAATAACAAAAATGAAAACAAAATTCTTATTACAATTACAATGACGGCTTATCTACGCATCAAATTCTTATTACAATTACAGTGACATTAGCTGATCTGTATCAGACTAGTAAAGACTAGTTGGGTTGATCTAATGAAGACAGTTGTTGATCCCAACCAATTGCATATAAAAATTGACTTCTGAAGGACCTTTAATATCCTGTTACCATACAAGACTTCTGTACTAAAGAATCTGACATGGTAGTCAGAATTTGGGAATGGACTGACCGTTTTCAAAATGAAATTGGTCTGTGTGAGGAATTTACAGAAAGGTAATTTTTTTCAAAATACTGCTAAGCAAGTTGAAACAAGTTTAACCTCTACATTACAACTTGTACAAGGATTAGCTCCACCTTTTATTCAAACTCCTACAAACCTTATCTTCAATCATTATTTTATGCAAATTCTTTTCAAGTTTCTTTGTGGTTAAGTACCTTCTGTTATTTCCAGCTTTACAATTCATTGCATTCATTTTTGAGATTACAATAATATGCCATACGTTTTACATACTATTTACACAATACTTACAATTTGGGAGATCACAATAATGCAGCAATAAAGTTTATATATAACTTTTGCCATCTATACTTGCGTATAAGCCAGGTCCAAACGCAAGCAACATAGACCCTGATCTGCCGTTGCATAATACGCAGACAGATCTATGTCTATGCAGTTTATATACGAGTATATAGTGTACACAATGACACAAATGTAAAACACCAACACACTAGCAAATTGTAAATGGCACAATACCCTAGTCTTGTAGTTAAGCCTATCTCCAACCTACCTTACGCACTCGCTTATAAGTTGAGTCCAACTACAAACCACACAGACTCTGATCTGCTGTCGCATAATGTGCTAGCAGATCTGGGTCTCTGCAGTGTGTTAGGAGTAATCTGTAGAACAAACAACATCAACCCTGATCTGCCATACACCGGCAGATTAGGGTCTATGTTGTTTGCAGTTGGACTTGACTTATAAGTGAGTATATATGGTACATATCAAATGATTAGGAGATTTTCAAGATGCAAGTACCTGCAGCACAAATTGCCTCTTAGTCTAATTCAGTCAGACTCCAACTGTTATATTAGAGCAAAGCCTTTCCAAGAGACCCCTCAATCCCATGTAATTTGTCAAGTAGTATTAAAGACAGATGATGGATTTGTCAAGTATTCAATTTAGAAATGAACACCTCTTGAGAGCCTGTCCCTTTGAGACTTTGTAACATTACAGTATTTTCTCTCTTTTCTCCCACAATAAACTGAAATGTGGGTAGGGGGAGGGGGGCTTGGCATGGCACACCAAGGAAATGCAATGAAAAAAAACAAGGGGAGAGGGAGAAAGAGTGAGTGGACAAGGCTTTCTAAGTTACAAATTTGACATTATTTTATGAAATTTGGGGATGGGCTTATCAAGCAATGGGTTATCATTGAAGAAATATGATAACTACTTTAAGCTGATTTGATGAGGCAAGCTGAGCCAAAATGTATTAAGAATGATGCTGTTCACAAGAGACGATTGAGTGGTCAGCTGAGGATTAATTGAGGGAGGAGACTGGGCTAGACCAATAGACAAATTGCATTGCAACATATAAACCAATAATCTCACTTCATTTGTAACAATTATCAGTTCCATTTTGTTCAATTTTACATTAATGTTAGTTAATTAATAACCACACTTTATAATTGCAATTACAAGCACAAAAAGTGTTACATTCTGTCTCATCAAAACCTATGATTATTCTGAATTTTTCTTACCATAATCTTGTCTGATTCATAATTTTTAAAAAAATTTAGGTTTCTTGGTAAAAGAAAATATTATCACATCCGATTTATCTGCAATTTTAAAAGACTGTAAAATTCACATTAAACAATCTAAAAAAAAATGATTTAAAAATATGGAAAAAATCCTGTGAAACCTGTCCAAAAAGGACACTCAAGGGACCTCATAATTTTGTCCTGCATAAACAGGTCCTTTACATAAAAGTATCCTTGACACAGTTGATCTAAATGTGAATGAATTTTGTGCTATTATTCTTTATAAAGTTTTATGAACAGATGTCCTTTATAAAGGTCTGAACATACAGGTGTCTTTTACAGTCATTCTTTATAACCGTTTATTAACAGTTCCTTTAAAAACAAGTGTCCTTATACAGGTGCCCTCTGTACAGTCATTCTTTATCAAAAGTTGTATAAACAAGTGTCTTTTTACAGTGTCTGTATGTACAGATGCCCTCTGTACAGTCATTCTTTATCAAAAGTTGTATAAACAAGTGTCTTTTTACAGTGTCTGTATGTACAGATGCCCTCTGAACAGTCATTCTTTATCAAAAGTTGTATAAACAAGTGTCCTTTATATGCAGGTTAAATGTATAAATTTAGGAAAAAAGGTACATAGATATAATTTCTACTGACTCGGTGTCCATTATACATATTTTTTTTTCCTGCATCAATACCAGATATGTTCCATTGTGTGGTACAAAAAATGTGATATTTTAACAAGGGCTTAAATATATATAATTTTTGTGTGTGTGTAGATACCTCCAGCTATGATAAATTAGCAGGCCTATGAGATGACCTCCGAAATGTTCTAAAATTATTAAATGTTTTTTTTTATATCTATTTGGCCCCACCCCTTCTGTATTGAGTTTTTTTTTCCTGTTGAAAAGAAATAAAACAGAATTTGAGTCCCCAAAAAAGGGGAAATATTATTTGTAACTGGGGTTCCTCGTTTCTTTTTGATTGGGATGTACTTGTTTAGATTCCCGCTGCCATTTGTTTCTGTACCACAAGATGAAATATATCTGGTATTAATGCAAGAAAAAAAATTGTCTTTTATTATATACCAATCTTCCTCCTGAATCAAACCTCTGAAGATTAAACCTGCCCTTACATCCCAAACACACACCCCTCCCCTGGGACGATTTACCTGGACTTCAATTGTAGATTTAAAACAATGGTTGGTTTTTCTATGACCTAATCTGTTGCTATAGGTTAAATTTTTGACATTTTCGAAAAAATATTTTAGCATATCTGACCAAAACAGCAAGTCAAATTGCAGGAAACCACATTGCATTTTTTCACTGTCGACTATATAGTACAGGGTTAAGGGTGGCGAGTCAGATATCTTCAACAAAAAATGATTTCCATCCCCAAAAGCTAGGGCAGTTTCAATTTACAGCTTTAGGTCACAAAAGGTCACATGGCATGATTGGAAATCTTGTATTTTTCAAATGTGAAATACAAGGCTACAATTTTCACATAAAATGAAAAATATATATAAAATATTTCATCAACAAATTTCTGTATATTTCACTCTGAAACATGTAATAAAAAAGATGTGTGTGATAAAGTTAGGTCACTGACAACTTTGCAGAAAACCAAGTCTGTATGCCAGTAGGTAAAATGCACAAGATGTCTAAATTTATCTGACTAGAATTTTAAGTCATATTTACTCACCTCTAGGTCATTGAAAAATAAGTGAGTATCAGCTAAGTTGAATATCATCTCTTCCATTCGCAAGCCAAGCTGCACTGAAGACTGGGGATCCTGAAATACAGAAAGAAACGTGTGATGATGATTTTCTCTTTTTGCAACTTGTCAAGAACGTTTTTTTTGCACATGATTGTGTGAAGAAAGGCTGTTGCTGCAAAACTAAATTTCTCTTTGGTGTTTCATAGTATATAAATAAAGGACACGATCTTGCCCCTATTATTGCTGGAAGGATCAGTTTAATTAATGAAATAATTAATTATGCAAGACATAATGTTCCCCAGATGAGACTTGAGAGTTTTATAATGTTTACATGTATTTGTGAAATTCTTGACATGGGACATACAGTCATTGCCCTTAGAACAACAACCCGATGAACAGATTCAAACATAGATCCACATACTGAGGAAAAAAAAATGATCCAGAAAGGATGGTACAAGATTATACTGAAAATAAATAAATAAAGAAAGAATACAGCTTTTATATTCAATATCAACTCTTTTTAATGTTGATATTTCTTATGTATTTATTTATTTGCATGCATTTGTTTATTTATTTATTGGATGATACTGTTTCTTCTTTGAAATTGAGATTTAATGATTTTTACACATACATTTTCATTTCATCAATTTAAATTTCATACATTTTGTTTATTGATAGAGCTTAATAAATATATTTTGTTAAATACAATCAATATATTTTGAATTTAATTCATTCTGTCTTTATTTTGATAAATGAACAAGTTTTTATGAATTGTCACTCCTCCCCCTCCCCCTCCTGAAAGTCTCCTTTGATAATATATAACCCCACTGTATTCTTGGTAACATAAATGTCATCTCCTATTTCCCATTATCGGTCTCTCATTTTTCACATGCACAAACTCCACTATTAAATTTATTCTGTACACTATATGTTCTGACAGATTTCATTATTTTCTACAGGTCCACAAGTTGATGATTCAAAATAATTATTTTTAAATTGGCTCAGAACAAAGCTACTAATCTTCATTTCAATTAACAGTGGAAGACTCCTCACTTCCCCCCATGTCTCAATGTATATATTGCTGCCTCTCCCTCCCCCTGTATTTTTATCAATGTTTATCTCATCCATGTTTTACTGCATTCATGTCACAGTTTGTCATTATGTGATTAAGCTTCCAGATGAATGTAAATGCACAAGCTGGGAATATATCACCACTCAAAAAAAAAACCCATAAAAAATTGCAAAAACTGAAAATGGAGAAAATCCGTCTCAATTGGACACAATTAGAGAATTACAACTGGGAATCTTTTTCTGTGCCATTATTTATTTTTTCTGTCATCAATTGTAAATGGTCAAAGACACTGGAAACTTGGAGGGAAACAAATTAGAAAAATTGCCACTAAAAACAGCCTGTTTGCTATGAAATTACCCAATAAAGCACAATTATCTCAAAGCGAGTTTCCAGAGGTTTTAGAGGGATAATTTCATTATAGATAAAACAGAAATGGGTGGAAGTCACTTCTCCTAGGAGAATAACTTTGAGGTCGGACAAATGGCTACAAGACGATACTAAATAAAGGACAAGACATCAATTAGGTTCAGTAATTAAATGGAGTCACCTTTGAAAGGTGTACTAAAAGACCCTCATAATGAGATGGAGTCTCTTTGGGACCAATTAAAGACACCAATTTATTCCGACATATCAGATATATCTCTTTTAATTATGCCCTAATTGATCCCATTTACATACAAGCAGAAACGGAATTGTATACAAGATATACAATTAAAAGTACAGGTATCTAAAAAAGGATTTGTATGAAATATGGTTTAAAAATCTATTTCAATAAAAAAAAATAATACTTTTCTTATGAAATAAGGTCAATAAATACTGAAACGAAGAGATCTCTATCTTTGAAAACACTAAAAAGCCATAAATAAGAGATGTAGTCAAGGTAATCGTTTGAGATACATTGCATGGAAAATGAGTTACTTGTATTATTTTATTGCATGATTCAGATTTTCTACTCCTAAGTGCAAAATATTTTTCTTCTTCATAAAATTAATGCTTTCATTACAGGCTACTGGTGTGTGTGTTTATATATATATATATATATATATATATATATATATATATATATATATATATCTATATATATATATATATATATATATATAAATCAAAGCATAATTGTTGAGGCAGCATTCTGCCAGATTTCATGTGAGATACACTATGTAAAAGAACATCTCCATCTTTTTTTTTTGTTTCCAATGGGAATTTGCATTATTTTGTCCTAATCCAATTTATTTCTTGGATATACTACTTTACAGTTTACTAAAAACTGTCTTAGGTTATATTTTTATTCTCTTAATCTCCTAAAATGTTGCAGAATGAACAGTTCTCAAGGTTGCTCCTTTTCAAAAAATTTATAAACAGGTTTATGTGTTCACTGGTACCTGACCACAATTGACAATCCAATATCATAGACTAGTTGAATCTGTCTCCTGACTGGCTAATCAGTGATGTAATTTGCATAAATGTGGGGCCCCTGGTGGCTGAGTGCTCTAAGTGGAGCCACAGTGGCTCAGTGGTTAGCGTTGCCGGACTCACGACCGAAAGGGTGTGGGTTCGAATCCTACCATCGGATCAGCCTAGGTCAGCTAGGTTTACTCCAATTGTCTCGGCACTAAATAACCTACTTGTGTTGCTGTGCCGTAAAGCACCAAACCAAACCAAACCGAGTGATCTAAGGCACTTGCCTTTACTGATCACTGTCATCTCACCTCTGTCCATGTGGGTTCGAGTCTTGGCTTGGCCAACGTGGGTATGTGAGAAAGCTTGCCAGTAGCTTCCTGTGAGTCGGTGGTTCTTCCCAGGGTTTACCTGGGTTCTTCCTCCAACAATTATACTGGCCGCCCCATGTATAGCCTATCATGTGCTGAACAATGGCATTGAACCCACAAAATCAAACCAAACCCATAAAGGCTAGTTTGGAAATCCTCCGTCCCATTGTGACTGTTTGGTCGTTACACATCAGCATTGGCACAGGGCATAATGGGTAAAAAGTATTACAAATATTACATTTTTGTACACTTTTCAAAGATGGTGGTTGATAGTAGTTATCTGCAACCTCATGACCACTGGCAGCTGGCAGCATGATGCAGTCAGCAGAGAAGTTTATATGGAACAATTTTCTAATCCAAATCATCTAGGAATCCAATATAAAACGAGTACAATCGGATTAAAAACGAGACCTCTGACATAATGGAAATCTGCCAGACACCAATATGTGGTCATGTTCTGTTGACCCTTCGATTCACCAATCAAATTACAGCATTCACATTTATGTTAGTGAAAGACACCCTTTGGAACATAATGTTTGTAAGGGTAACTCTCCCTAACACAAAATGTAATGCTTTATCTGATAGGTTACTATAATTAAGTGGACCAGGAATTCCAAAGGTCACTAGATTATGAACCTTTATTGGTGCTTGTCAAATTTACATATTATAAGTCCTGTCCATACTCACTTATAAGTTAAGTACAACTGCAAACTGCACAGACCCAGATACATGTATGCCATCACATAATGCACTTGCAGATCAGGATCTATGCAGTTTGTTAGGACTAATCAGTTGAACACAAAAACATGGACCCTGATCTGCCAAAGCATTATGTGATGGAAGATCAGGGTCTATGTTCTTTGCTTTTGGACTCAACTTATAAGTGAGTATATATGGTAGATCACATTTTTAATCACATTTGAAATCAGTAAAGTATTTGTTCTGAAGTTCAACATCTACTGTCAAGTTATATTAGAAATCTTCAGGACTTGCTATAAAATAGTGGCGATTTTTCTTAAAACTTTGATAAAACAGTATATTCACTAAGATCATTTGATTTTGTTATCTTGAAATATTTTTTAAAGTCTTCATTCAACCATTTTGATGTCAAAGTGATAAAGCTGTTTTACACTGGTATTGTAAAGTAATGCGCAGCAAATTGTGCAGTAGTAGATGCACTTACTCTTATATCCCACAGGTGTACACCCATGACAGTACATTTACTCTTATATCCCACAGGTGTACACCCATGACACAGTACATTTACTCTTATATCCCACAGGTGTACACCTACGATACAGTACATTCTTCTCAAGAATCATGTCTTTATTATGGAAGAAGACAACAAAGAGAAAATGCAGGGCAGACTTGCATTAGGGAGGAAAAAACCCCCACAAAAAAACAAATGAATAAATAGACAATATTTGATTAAAAAAGCATTCTTACACGAATTGATATGTATGAAGCAAATTCATCAACACAGGTAATATTTCTGCAGTAAATAATTCATTGTGTCTTTAGTTAAATATTTATTGATCTAGTTTGCTCCTTTACCACTATTAATCCTAACATATTTGGACCATATCTATTAATTTGGGAGTCTCAGTGTCCCTAGGGACTTTACTAGTTTTAACAGCATGACAGGTGAGGTTTGTGAACCCCACAAGGATGCATCTTTGATTATCTAGCAAACTGCCTTTATTCACTGAGAATTCTGATAGTAAAGTGCTTTTTTTCACTGAATATTCACTGGAAAATTGTCAATGAAAACAAAAGACACCGCTTCACCTAAGTATCAAGCCAATAATTTCAAGGTAAACTGGGGTAGAAAAATCATTACAATTGGCAGCCTGACAAGCTTAACAGAAGGTAGCCATTAGTTTGGGCAAATATGTTGACTTTTAAATATCGACAAAACCACAGGGGGAAATTTGCAAATAATGGCTATTGATTAGCAAATCTGCTTCAGCAAAGTACATAGATTGTGACACATCTATGCTTGCCATGGTGACAAAAGACAATTTATTCCATTGGCATGTTTTGCGGCCACACTCCATCATGCCCATTTCAACAATATTATTCTGATATTGGCGGATAAAAGAATTACAAACCGGATTAGCCGTAGATTGGATTTAATGATAAGATTGAGTCTATAGAGAAGCAAACGTATTGCAGCCTTGTACTTTGTAAACTGTCTGGGTAATGTATGTAGATTTCAAGTACTAGCTAGTCTGCATAGAACTTCTTGTCTTTATTATATATTGATTTTCAAGCCTTACAAGTGTAATTGACAAGCACACAATTAAATATTGAATCAAGAAAATGGGGAAACCATTTTCCCCATCCAGTAATCAAGAATCCTTGGATTATAATTATGCGTGTCAAATCAGGAGATGTCTGAGGAGAAATTAGGGGTGAACAATCGATGCTGTTCACAACTTATGTTTTCACATTAAAAAATCCTTTCATTCGAAGAGCTTTGATGTTTTCCAGTGCCCTCAGAAGCTGTAATTAATTGAGTTGAGATTCAAATTGTTTTGTATTTCATCCAACAGTGCAAAATGAAAAGATTAAAGATGCTCTGATGAACAAAGGTAAAGATACAAATTGAATAGAAATTTTGCCACATGATTGAAGAGATTTTCCTTGCTGAAGAAAAAGACTTTACTGTTTTGTGATAACTGGACTTAACTGCTTAATTGCCAGTAAGTTTTAGTCATTTATTTCTTAAAATATTCTTTTTCTAATGCATTTGTAAATTTCTTCATGATTATAAAAAACAGGAGTTTGCTTAACATATAGAAGTCCTCCCGTGGCAATTTATTAATTCCCACAAAATATCATTGTTTTAGGACATACAAATTCTTGTTATACTTGTGTTGTTACTTAAATCTAATCCCAACTGTTTTGACAAGTGATGGTATCTATCTACTAACCTATCTTTATCCAACCTATACAGCACAAACAACACTGACTTAGGCGGAATCAGAGATAAAAAAAATCACTTGAACTCTGGGAATTGAAGCGATAAAGTGTCAAATGGATCTTTTACTTGTTCTTCATGTACTGGTTTCATTCATTTGAGTCGGTTGCCTGCCCCTCTTTTCGTGATCTCTTGGTGCCGTATATACTTGCATATAAACGGCAGATCAGGGTCTATGTTGTTTGTTCTACTAATTAGCACAAACAACACTGACTTAGGCGGAATCAGAGATAAAAAAAATCACTTGAACTCTGGGAATTGAAGCGATAAAGTGTCAAATGGATCTTTTACTTGTTCTTCATGTACTGGTTTCATTCATTTGAGTCGGTTGCCTGCCCCTCTTTTCGTGATCTCTTGGTGCCGTATATACTTGCATATAAACGGCAGATCAGGGTCTATGTTGTTTGTTCTACTAATTAGTCCTTACAAACTGCATAGACCCAGATCTGCCAGCGCATTATGCGACGGTAGATCTGGGTCTATGCAGTTTGCAGCTGGTATTTGATTATACGCAAGTATTTATGGTAATATGTAAAACAACAATGAACATATTTGCTACATCTCAATCAAGGTCATCCATCATTGCATTTATTTCTGATGGTATTGCTGATCAAGATAATGTCAGTGGTGGACAAAATTTAGGTTAGAATGCACCCTATATATACCCTATATCTGTAGATTACTGTTTAAAACCTTGAGGTTATAGATCCTTCCTCATTACTGACATCACTTCCTCTTTCTCACGGGAACAGGGAGCCACAGTAGCTCAGTTGGTAAATTGTCGGACTTGTAATCAAAGGGTCATGGGTTTGATACCCACCCATGCAAGTCCTGGGTCAGCTGCCTCGGTGTGTCCTTGAGAAAGGAACTTGGCTCCCATTTCCTCGATATGATAAAGCCAATAATGTGCTAAAAGTGCCGTTAAAACAAACTCAAACAAAAAATTCTCATGGGAACAAAGGAAACAAATTAGAGATTTTTTTCTGTCATTTAGCACTGTTAGAACAACAATGTTTATTTTTACAATACTGCTGCCGTAGCTACATGTATAGGCATTTCATAATAAAACTGAAGAAAATCTTCATTTCCATGATGAAGATCTCAAATGATGCAATATGCTCAAAAACACAACATATATAATATCCTGGTGACTATGAAAAGGAAGAACAGAAAAAAGTGAAGAAAAAACAGAAAGATTCTAAAGAAAAAGTAAACAATAAAAGAACAAAACAGAACAAAGTTAACGTTTTTGAGAAAGAAAATCGTTTTGAACAGAATTTATAGATCTTTAAATCTTGTCTTTCATAGTTTTCAAAAATGCATGTATTGCTAAACATCTGAATGCCATTACAATATTCCCTTTAAACTCGCGTCTATGATTGAGGAAAGTCTGACAAATGTTCAAGTAATTAAATAGCAGACTTGACACCATAAACTTTGATGATGGAAGAAAATAAGAAACACAACCGTTCTATATAAGAAACTGTAATATCCAATTGATTTTTAAGTTACCATGGCAACAACTTTGCTTATAAATTTGCCACAAGATAGAGCTAATAAAAAGAGATGACATTTGCAAAATAAGTACCATCTCCTACCGTAGATTTACAATCCATTATGGCAGATTTTTAATGTATTTTGATGGAATAGCAGCTATAAACAGTCAGGACCTACAACAATTTAGATTAATGTAGTTTTACAATTGCTTACATGAAAGGACTCAATTGGAATACCATTTTATCTGTAATTTTTGTAAACTTTTCAATTATTATTTCTTCAGATGTACAAATGATTACAGGTAAAAAGAAAATACATAATTTTTAGCTCATTCTTATGTGAAAAAATCTGCATAGTTGTAAAAGGAAAATTGTTTTATGTGCAAAAAATGAACATGATCATGAAAATATTTATGATTTTTAAAGATTGATAGAGGATGAAAAATTAGATGGCAAGAAAAATGTGCGATGTTACAGTAGTAAGAGGTATAGATAATGCCACCTCCCACCCCCTTCAGGTACAATTAGAAGTCCATTTATCCAAACTGCCATACGTGGTGGTGGTGGTGAAGACACACATTTCAATTTTGGATATGTGGGCTTAAGAATATAGAAACATTATCGACCTAAGTGTGACAAAAGTAGGGGACATGGATTCAGTTCATATCATAGGATAATTTGCATTCTGACACAAACACATCAACTGTATTTGTATAATGCATATATCTCATGGATAATTGTAAAGGAAATGTAATTTTTTCAACAAAATACATGGAAAATCAGAACATTTTCAAAAGCATAGAATTAATGTGAATTTAGAGTTGAAGCTATATTTACAAAAAAAATATTCTCATTAACTCAAGAGAGTACGCAATGTTCATTAATTTGCAAAAATATGCTATATTTACTGAATTTGCAAAAATATGCTACATTTACTGAATTTGCAAAAATATGCTACATTTACTGAATTTGCAAAAATATGCTACATTTGCTGAATTTGCTCAAATATGCTACATTTGCTGAATTTGCAAAAATATGCTACATTGGCTGAATTTGCAAAAATATGCTACATTTGCTGAATTTGCAGAAATATGCTACATTTACTGAATTTGCTAAAATATGCTACGTTTATTGAATTTGCATAAATATGCTACATTGCAAAAATTTATTGACTCTAAAATATCAAATAGTAATGTTTAAAATTACTTAAATATGACTGAAATATCCAGGCTGACTTCAACTGGTTACAACTTTAGCTCATGTAATGACCAAAATGTATATATTCCAAAGCTACCCCCTGTGGGCTGAAGAATGTAGAATAGACCTGATGCATCCTCATGCACCTTGCAAAAGGTGACTAATGAAGGTAAAAGCCATGGTGGCTCAGTGGTTCATGTGCCTAACTCATGACCTAATGTGTGTGGGGTCAAAACTCATGACCTAATGTGTGTGGGGTCAAAACTCATGACCTAATGTGTGTGGGGTCAAAACTCATGACCTAATGTGTGTGGGGTCAAATCTCATGACCTAATGTGTGTGGGGTCAAAACTCATGACCTAATGTGTGTGGGGTCAAATCTCATGACCTAATGTGTGTGGGGTCAAAACTCATGGCCTAATGTGTGTGGGGTCAAATCTCATGACTTAATGTGTGTGGGGTCAAATCTCATGACCTAATGTGTGTGGGGTCAAATCTCATGACCTAATGTGTGTGGGGTCAAATCTCATGACCTAATGTGTGTGGGGTCAAATCTCATGACCTAATGTGTGTGGGGTCAAATCTCATGACCTAATGTGTGTGGGGTCAAATCCTACCATTGCATTACCCGGGTTGGCTACTGTGGCGTGTCCTAGGGCAAGGTACAAGGGTACTGAAAAAGTTCTGAATATTAATGCACTGTACAACAAAGTTCTGAATATTAATGCACTGTACAACAAAGTTCTGAATATTAATGCACTGTACAACAAAGTTCTTTATTAGTGAACAGTACGTCAGTGCATCCCCTCAAAGTACTCCCATGCATCTGTACACACTTTCTCAGTCTGATTATCTAAGTATTAAAAACATTTTGTATTAACTTTTTGTTATGTTATTCATACACTGGAAAGCTGCACTTCCAACCACATTGCGGATTTCAAATTGTCTGCCCCTCAGTGAATCTTTAACAACAAGATTCAGCCAAAAATCTCTTTGAGCTAAACCAGGGTTGTGGAGGACATGGCAAAGTTTGGATGCTGTGCTCCGTCAGGAAGTCTGTCACAATGGCGGATTTATGCACTGATGTGTTGTCATGGAGTAGATGGATACCTCAGGTACCAGTGCAAGGATGGGTGGTTTGGTAGTTCCACAACTTTTCGACAATCTTTAAAACGACTAAACACCGATAGGTTGTAGGATATGACAGAGAACTGCATCTGTAAACTTGAACCAAGCCAGCCATGATATCAGTCGGAGATTACCCTAAAAGTGCCCAGGTTTTACAGTATGCTCTTTGCACAGTTCCAAGATTGTTCTCCTGCTCCAACATTTTTAGGTCACTGTCATTTACTTATTTTATGTCACACATATATCTGCAGGTTTCTGGCATGATGCATGTGCAGCTGCAGATCATTTTATTGAACATGATTTTGTCTATTGATTGGCATTAAATTTATTGACAGATTCAAAGAAACAAAAAAATTATAACAAAATATTCAGAACTTTTTAAATAAACCTTGTACTTTGCTCAAACTGCCTCAGCACTAAATAACCTACTTGTGCTGCTGTGCCATAAAACACCAAACCAAACAAATATTCCACAGCCATATACTGAACTATTCAAGGAAAGTTTACAATATTCTGATTTCAAAATATGGAATTCACTACCTAAGCAATGATTAACAATTCAAAATATTTAATTTGTAATGTGATTCATTTAAAAGAATAGTAAGAACAAATATCTTGGAAGTATTCATTATTAACATTTTCACTTAGCATTTTTTGTGTTTTCTTTTACTTTCTGAATCAAAGTTTTCAGTTACAACATACTTTTAAAAAAAAGTATTAAATAGCTTTTAAAGTGAATCAGCTTTTCAGTCACAAAAAATGCTCAGTGTCTAACACACACAAGTTTGCAGACATAAAAATAAGCAAAAGCAAATTATACAATATTTTTTTGCATTAGATGCAGTATTTAAATCTCTTCTTGAGAGAAGCTAGATATGGAATGATTTATTTTCTGCACCACCTGTGCACCAGTACAGCCTTAATTATACACTACCTGAAGGTGAAAAATTAGTCTACCATATATATGTGTGTATAAGTCGTGTCCAACTGCAAACAACATAGACCCTGATCTGCCAGCACATTATGTGACAGCAGATCAGGGCCTATATTGTTTGTTCTACTGATTAGTCTTAACAAACTGCACAGACCCAGATCTGTTGGCGTATTATGTGACAGCAGATGGCCTATGCAGTTTGCAGTTGGATCCAAATTATAAGTGAGTATATGCAGTATGCTAGATACCTGTGCTTAATATGCTGGTGAAAAAACCTATATAATGTGCATATATACCGACTCGTAAGGAAACAGATGGCATGTAACGATTTGATTTTTGCATCCCATATTATAATTTGGTTTTAAAGTTTTCATTATTTTTCATCAACTACATCAACTACTCAATGTGTAATTAGTAACCACTGTTTGTTACAAAACCAATGGCAAATTTCCTGTGTCAAACATTGTACTTGTGTTCTGTATGCCTGCCACAAATATGGAAAGGGCATATCAATTTACCCATATTAGTCCATCTGGTCAAGTTGTGCTGGGGCATATATGTTTCTTGAACACATTTCAAGTTTTATTTTTTCTATGTATATAAAGGCCAAAATGCAGCCAAATATCAATAACAATAACCCATGTGACAAGTGAAATTTATTAAAGGCATATGACGTGAAATCGCTAAATGGCAGATGACTTGAAATTGCTTAACAGCAGATGACTTTCAAGCTTAGCTGGCCCTTCTGACCAGTATGAATTTTTATCGAAGGCTGACCTCTGTGCTATTGGAAAATTATTTCTATGGCAGAAGAGATTTAACATTGTCGTTAGACACAGTACATTTGTTGTACAATTAAAGGCAAGAAGAATATTTCCTGTAGACAAATGAAAATATCATATAATGATACAACCCTAACCATCGTTTTCGGACAATAAGTCCACATTAACTTTTCAAAGCATTTATTAATGTGCATCCTCTGTACCCATTATTTGCAGTGCCACTTATCATGAAAAAAAAAGACTCACCTTTCCATATCTTTGAGCATAGGATCCTGTGAGTAGAGAATGGAATATGATGATAGTTTCATCAAGGTCCCATACAAACACTCGTTCTAAGTCAGATTCTGGCCCAGGGGATGGGTTGGCCCTCCTTCCAGACCTTTTACCACCAGTCTTCATTCCTGAAATATAAACAAGAATTCCATTAAATGCAACGTCTCATTGGCTTCGCCACTGTCTGACCTCTTATCTTAACCCTAAACCAAGTCCAAGGCCAAATCCAAATAGTAGGTAACTGAGACTTAACTTTGCTGGTATTTATAAGTTATCCTCAAGATGAAAGCATTCATCAAGTTTCTTGATGGTACATGCTCAACTTTTTCAAAAATGGAACTAAATTGCAAAAACTTTACATTTACACCAATGTCAATGATAAAAACAACAATGCTGTCAAAAAAGTGTTACCTATGTCTTCCCTACTTTTTACAGGTAAGATGAAAGTAAAATGTCAGACTTGCACTGCCCAAATACATCTTTAAATTTCTGGTAGCCACAATGGTACAGTGGTTAGCATGCCATACACACAATGGTACAGCGGTTAAAATGCCATACACACAATGGAACAGTGGTTAGCATGCCATATGCACCATGGTACAGTGGTTAGCATGCCATACACACAATGGTACAGTGGTTTATATGCTAGACACACAATATTAGTGGTTAGTATGCCAGACACACAATGATACAGTGGTCAGTATGCAAGACACACAATGGTACAGTGGTTTATATGGCATACACAAGATGGTACAATGGTTTATATGCTAGACACACAATATTACAGTGGTTAGTATGCCAGACTCACAATCGTAAAGTGGTCAGTATGCCAGACACACAATCGTAAAGTGGTCAGTATGCCTGACACACAATGGTACAGTGGTTTATATGCCATACACACAATGGTACAGTGGTTTATATGCTAGACACACAATATTACAGTGGTTAGTATGCCAGACTCACAATGGTAAAGTGGTCAGTATGCCAGACACACAATTGTACAGTGGTCAGTATGCCAGAGGCACAATGGTACAGTGGTTAGTATGCCAGATACATAATGGTACAGAGGTTTATATGCCAGACTCACAATGGTACAGCGGTTTATATGCCAGACTCACAATGGTACAGTGTTCAGTTTGCCAGACACACAATGGTACAGTGGTTTATATGCCATATACACAATGGTACAGTGGTTTATATGCCATACACACAATGGTACAGTGGTTAGTATGCCAGATACACAATGGTACATTGATTAGTATGCCAGACTCACAATCAATGACTTGCAGGTATGAATCCTGCCCAGACCAGCCTGGATTGACTGCAAACATGTCCCTGGGAAAAGCGCTTTACTCCCATTGCCTCAGTGCACAATAGTCTTTCATGTGATGATATACCATTGAACACTAACCAATTAATCAATCAATCAACTTAATAATATATAAATCAGAGCTAATGCTAGCATTTTGTGCATTATGTCCTAGAACGCATACACTAGAAATGTTGATTCTCTATCCACGAGTTTGTGTAACTTAATGTGGACTATCATCAAGCGACACAAAGTAAATTATCGTGTTAAACTTATGCGTTCGCCAAATTTTCATGTCCCAGCAATAATGGTGAAAAGCTCTCACATCTAGATGAATTTCAACAGATCAGACTCATCAAATAAATATAATACAGAATATTCTGTAAATACCAGTACTGCAGAAATACTTTTTTCTTTTGTTCAGGACACATGTACCATTTTGTGTAGGTGAAACATGAGCACATTTGTACCATCTACCAACTATTGATCTTCAAACAAAAAATAGCTAGGTAAAGATCAGGAACCAGATTAATAGGGCCAAAATCTACATCAACACTGGATACATGTACACATGCTGAAGAATGAAATAAGATTTTAAAATATCACTTTGGTATTGGTAATTTTTAACCATTTCTCATTTATTAAAAATTAAATAACTACAATCATAAATGAAGAAACCAATTGTTAATCTGATGCAACTTGCTATCTTGTTTGTGCCTCACTCCTGATTTGTTGGCATTACTGGGACACAAGGTGGAATCTTTCTTTGTCTGGATTATTTTACATCCTGGATGCTAAATTTTGTGTTAACATGACCTCTGATAAATACATGTCTGGTCAAGAAATTAACATACATTTCTTTGTAGATGAAGGACTATTTGATTGAGAAATTTACTACTCCTTATGAATCTTCACTAGTCCATCCCACAAATACCGACTGACGACAACTAAAACTTTACCAGCCATCGCACTATTGAAAATATGAAAACTACTGATCCAACAGGAAATTTACTAGTCACAGGCGAGTGGACTACTGCAATTTTGAACCCTGGATATAGTGGTTGAATATTGAAATGAGATGAGGGAAGTAATCAATGAAACCTATCAGATCATTATATTTGATCAATATAAGATTTAGCAATGGCTCAAAAGCTGTGAACAGGTAATGTATTACAAAATCAAAGTAACAAGCTATCATTTGCTGACAAAGATCCATTTGCTGAGTGAAGTCCTGATATTTCAGACAATAACATAAACAGACTACTGATCTGTGAACAGTCTAATTCCTGTTTTCAAAGCTGAATGATAAACTGCAATTCCTGTTTTCAATGTTGAACGATAAAACCGCGATTCCTGTTTTAAATGTTTAATGATAAAACCGCGATTCCTGTTTTAAATGTTGAATGATAAAACTGAGATTCCTGTTTTCAATGTTGAATGATAAAACTGAGATTCCTGTTTTCAATGTTGAATGATAAAAGTCTAATTCCTGTTTTTAATGTTGAATGATAAAACTGAGATTCCTGTTCTCAATGTTGAATGATGAAAACCTAATTCCTTTTTTCAATGTTGAATGATAAAATTGAGATTCCTGTTTTCAATGTTGAACGAAAAAAGCCTAATTCCTGTTTTCAATGTTGAATGATAAAAGCCTAATTCCTGTTTTCAATGTTGAATGATAAAACTGAGATTCCAGTTTTCAATGTTGAATGATAAGTCTAATTCCTGTTTTCAATGTTGAATGATAAGTCTAATTCCTGTTTTCAATGTTGAATGATAAAACTGAGATTCCTGTTTTCAATGTTGAATGGTAAAACGGAGATTCCTGTTTTCAATGTTGAATGATAAAATGGAGATTCCTGTTTTCAATGTTGAATGATAAAAGCCTACTTCCTGTTTTCAATGTTGAATGATAACACGGAAATTCCTGTTTTCAATGTTGAATGATAAAAGCCTACTTCCCGTTTTCAATGTTGGATGATAACACGGAAATTTCTGTTTTCAATGTTGAATGATAAAAGCCTACTTCCCGTTTTCAATGTTGAATGATAACACGGAGATTCCTGTTTTCAATGTTGAATGATAAAAGTCTGATTCCTGTTTTCAATGTTGAATATTAAAACTGAGATTCCTGTTTTCAACATTGAATGATAAAACTGAGATTCCTGTTTTCAATGTTGAATGATAAAAGCCTACTTCCTGTTTTCAATGTTGAATGATAAAAGTCTAGTTCCTGTTTTCAATGTTGAATGATAAAACTGAGATTTCAATGTTGAATGATAAAACTGAGATTCCTGTTTTCAATGTTGAATGATAAAAGTCTAGTTCCTGTTTTCAATGTTGAATGATAAAACTGAGATTTTCAATGTTGAATGATAAAACTGAGATTCCTGTTTTCAATGTGAGAAAGACAAATTTTCTGTCAAGTATTATTATTTGTACTCTTTTAAATCTGAAGGAACACAAATTAATTTCACGATTCTGTGGACAAATTGTCCTTTTACATAGTGGGAGTTATCGTGAAATAAAGGCATGACATTCTGTGTCTCTTGAAATGAAGAATAATTAAATATATTTTGCAAAAATGTACACCAGAGTCAAGAAAATACTAGATGTATACCAGAGTCA
Organism: Margaritifera margaritifera; assembly: GCA_029931535.1. Lineage (NCBI taxonomy): Eukaryota > Metazoa > Mollusca > Bivalvia > Unionida > Margaritiferidae > Margaritifera > Margaritifera margaritifera. The sequence continues at coordinate 1,470,363 of JAQPZY010001522.1, read as the reverse complement.
AGAAAATACTTGATTTGGATTTGCAAAATACAAATGCCCCATCGAAACACTGCAGACCAAAAAAAAAAAAAAAAAGCCCAGATCACAAAAAGTCAATACTGTAGAAAAATTGAAAAACTGCTATAATGGCATGAAATTCTAATTAGGTCATCTAATTATGTATGAAAACATGCCTAACAAATTTCAATAGTCTACCTCACTTGATTTATCCAAAAATGTGCACAAAAAATGTTTGTTAAAAGGTGCAAGGTTAAAAAAAAAAAAAACATCAAACAAAAAAACTGCTGTAATGACCTGAAAATCTAATTGGGTCATCAACATACAAGTAGATATATGCCTATCAAATTTCATTTGTCTACCTCAGAAAAGTCTGTCCAAAAAGTTTTTAAACAAAAAAAAAGTGCAAAAATTGAAAAAGTTGCTGTAATAGTCAGAAAATCTAATCAGATCATCTGCTCGTGACCTTGATAAAGTGTGTAAAATTTCATAGATCTAGGTGCAATATTTTATGAGCTATCGTGCCAACATGGATTTGGAACAGACGCACAGCAGCAAAGCAATATATGACAGTATTGACCAAAAAAAAAGGGGAAATCCAGGGAGTCCCCAAAACCAGACAAGATCACATGTAAAATAAGCTATGGTGATTTTCCAGTACACTGCTCCCACTAACATGTAAACATCCAGGTGAAAGGTCAGTATGGTACATGCAACTGCATGCTGCCCACTCATAATACAATCCAGAGTTGGCAAAACCAAGTGTAGAGCACATGTGCTCACTGTCCCAGTGTCACTAAAAACACTTTGTGCTTGACCTAAAACCTGTTCTACCTCAAAAAGTCTATTAGACCAATCAAAAACTAAAACATTGAACACAGTAAGCATTTACAAACAAGGGAAAGCGAGTCTTATTTTCAAATCCTCCACTACACTGACTATAATCAATTCTATTTTAGTCTGCAACACAGGTATTTCCCAAAAGCTAAAGAAGCTGTAGTTAACAATCTGAATAGAGTTTTGTGGCAAAACAATTATTTTACAACTTCAAAGAACCAGCTTGTCAAATTAATTTAACAATGATTTTGGGAGGGAAAGCAGTTTTAAGATAGCATTGGCTATACTATTTGCTAAGGGTAAGGACTTGTTGCACAAAAGGCAAGCGATAAATTTAAGTATATTTTTATATTTCAGTGAAAATTAATTTTCTGCAGTTTTTTGCATGCCTCCACCTTTATTTCTGAATTGTTATGCTCTCCTTAAAATAAATGAGTGAGACAGATGCATGGAGAAAAATTTACAGATAAGAACATAGAAAAAAATAAAAAATTCTAAGATGTCCAAAACTGTACATTTTATTAAAAAAAAATTGATGCATCTACTGGTCATAAAAATCGATTTTTGTTACATAATAAATACAACTAATATGTAAGATTTCAATTCTAAAATTTTGATAAGGTTTGTTAAATTATGAAATTGTTAATTAATATGTACAGCCTCAATCTCATTAACATCACCTCTCCCTTCATTATCATCGAATGAGTTAGAACAAAGGTACAATAAAATTTGTACTTAACAAGATACGATGATTTTGGGCAGATAATTGGTTGTCTGGGTTAATAACAACTTTATAAATAATATATTGTGCATCCAAGGCACAATGTTAGTCCATATGATTGAAAAGTCTCGATAACCAGTGTCCAGCCAATTGGTGTTTTACTGTAAATACAGACAATTCTGTTAATCTGGCGGGCAGGTTTGTGCAAGAGTTGGATAGGAATGAGCTGTATAGTAATAATGAGATTAAACTGTACATGGTAAATAAGCTGTGTTCCAAGAACACAAACTTACTTGAATTACCATTTTTTTCCACAGGCGGAGAGGGACTTGAAATGGATGTGAACTGACCATCTGTAAATCAGAAAATGAAAGATCATGTTAAAAAAAGATAAGAAAAGCATAGCAGATTAAGAAATTTTACATCAACTTTATAACTGAAATGTTACAAACACACACACACACACATGCATGCACAAATCCTGATGGTACTGATAGTGGTATGCCCAGGTCATCCTTTTAATAGTAACTTGCAAGACTAGAACAAGTAGACTGATCTATAAATATCGGCAAAGCTACAACAGCTGAAACCTGGAACGGGCCGAGTGAATCAGTTTGAGACATTGATAAATAGAGTGCATAAGGTTTCAAATACTGTATTTACTCGCGTATAATCCCATACCAACTGCAAACTGTATAGACCCAGATCTGCCATCGCATAATGTGCCGGCAGATCTGGGTCTATGCAGTTTTTAAGGACTAATCAGTAGAACAAACAACACAGACCCTGATATGCTGGCGCATTATGCGATGGCAGATCAGGGTATATGTTGTTTACATTTGAACCCAGCTTATACATGAGTACATACGGTACTTATAAACATTCTGCCCGATCTTAAACACCAGTTGAAGTGACTAAGTATTTGAGCCAACAAAATGTTACTATACCTGTATTTCAGACAAAATATTATTGACTCAAACTATCATTTACTTCAAACAATACTGATTAACAATACTGATTATGTACAGTGATCAAAAAGGTCTTCTATATATAAATTCAATGTTTTTTTTTCTTAATATCATCAACCGATCAAATATGTCAGCACTCAAAAAAGTTACTGCAGTCTGTATGTGTAGTTAGATTTTTAAAATCATACAATATGATAAATCATACTAATTTAGCAACATTAAATTTAAAATAGCAAATTTTCAAAGTAAATGTTTACAAATAACAGATTGGCAATCTATGTAGTATTTCTATGCAGTATCATATATCTTGAATTAATATTTATTAATATTGATTAACAATAAATTTGCAAAAATTTAGTGTTCATCAAACTTTTGCAAAAAATTACAGTATTAACATTTTTTGTTTTAAATTCATTTTAAATTATTAGATGTTGTGTTCTACAAAGTGATCCAAGCAAGATATCTAAAACAAATATCTGAATGAATGGAAATCTAATATGTAGATTAAATAAAAAGACTTCAGTTTGTAAAGGGGCAATTGGAAATTTCTAAACTGGTTTTTTTGCAAGTTCAAAGCACATGAACTGAATGTAAATTATTTTGTAACTGATATTAATTTTTAAAATTTATCTCACTTCTGAATATTGACCAGGTTTATGGTATATTACATTTTAGACGATGTAATATGTATATATCGGGGTATATTGTGAACCCCCTCTAAATCTGCCATGATATAGAAGAAAAAAAAAATATTATACATCATCAGCATGTAAACGATTTGATTGGATATGTTTGGAAATTAAATATTAAAATTTTAGACTTGTAAGATCTCTTCTCAAAATTAGAGCAACTTTTAAAAAGACTATAAAAATAAAGACTGCATAAAATTCTTGAGCCAACTTGACACAAAGTCAGTGATAATAAATCTTCCACACAGAAGAAACAAAATGGCTGACAACTTTTTAATCTGCTTACCAATACGATTACAGTTCCATCCAGCATATCTATATTATATCAGAAAACCCTGTATTAAAATCTCTGAGCCATGTTAGCTCAGTTCATATTGTCAGACTTGTAGTTCAAGGGTCATGGGTTTGATACTTGCCTGGGCCAGCCCAGGTTGGCTGCAGTTTTGTCCTTGGGAAAAGTACTTAACTCCCATTTCCTTGGCATTATAAAGCCAATAATGTGTAAAAAAGTACCATTAAAAACCAACAAATAAAATTAAAATCTGCCACCATGTGTTTTACATTTATCTTTCATTTTATATCTCTTTTACAAAATTTTTAATTCTTTACCTTTCAACTTTTATCATTTAGTATCTAATGTTTATGTTGTTTTGGAAGGATATATCTTTTTATATGCTTCTTTGCAATTCTTTATATTTACAGCTTTACTTTTAACTGGCACCATATAGCCAGCACTGTGCTGATGTGTCATTAAACCCAACAACTACTATTACTACTTATTAAATCTGCCAAAAATTGTTTCAAAGTGATGATTCAAGCAAGGAAAATAATAGTAACTACATGATTTTGTTCTAAATCTCATTTTAAACATTACAATGTAGGTTAATCACACACACACACACTAGCATACAAGGAATTAGGGACAGAATAGTTTAGTTTCAAAACATACTTTTGACCATTAACTGAATATCTTCATTATCTTGCATAATGGGACTGTAGACATATGAAATGCGTACACATTTTTTTTCTTCTGTTTATCATCTCGTATTACCTCCAAGAGTTTTCATAAAGTAAAAGTTTTTTTCACAGTTCATTGAGAAGAAATCTTTCAAATTTATTCTCAAGTAGGGGATAGGAAAAGGCAAACAGACTAATTAGCAAGTATTCATTTAAAAACTTCCATTTGGCATCTGACTGACCATTTTGTAGAATATAATCACACTTCATGCTTATTATTTGGCATCATTCATTAAAAATGTAATGCAGAGTTAGTGTGAGAAAGGTTCAGCCAAGGTTATGCTCATGTAGTGAAGACAAAAACAGCACACAGACTATTAAAGAAATGGATTTTAAAAGACTCACTTTTGGCCACTGATTGAACATGCTGCACAACTGTAAATATCAAAGATTTACAATTATTTTATTGCTATTATTTTCCAATACTTCAAGATATCTAACACGGAGTCAAGAAAAATAAATAATTTATTTTCATCTAAGTATAAAAAAAAAACAAAAAACAAACTATGAAATGTATGTACCCCCCCCCAAATTTTTGCCATTCATTTTAAACCTCATGACTGACTGCAAATATCAAAGATTTATAATACATATTGTGCTCATCATTTCTGATACTCCCCTGTACACAGCTATTATACTGTTTAAAAACATGTCTTTTCTGATGTCGTAAAACGAATTAGATCTAAACTGATAGTAGAATGGTGAACTGCACTCATATAAAATTATCCATTGTATATGAACTTAAAATTAGGGCCATCAAATGCAAACTTTAACATAAAATCCATGGTGAAGAATAATCAATATAAAATCATGTCAATATTTAATGATAACTGTTATGATAAGTTACTTATACACAGTAATGAATTCTGAATAAATATAGGTATCCCCAACTGAGCTAAATGAATAAATTAACTGATAATTTGTTGTCAATTTCTCACTTGTCACAGTTTGGTGTCGATTTCACTTTCACAAAACATGCTCCTTTCAATATAATCTATCTCACATTCTTGAAAAAAGTCCTTTCTTGAAATTTTTTTAATTTTATGTGCTTATTCTTTTTAGAATTAATTTGAAGTCTACTATTGCCTACATTTCTTGTCCTTATGTAAACATTATCTACCAGAAAATTAACACTTCTGAGAATTTATTTACATTTATAAACTTCATCAACTTCTATAAACTTATTTTACTTTCTGTAACTCCTGCGGCCTCCTAATTTTCCTTGTATCATCAATTTGCAAAACCCACATTAAGAAATTACTCCAATTTTACAGATAGCATTCAAGTCTAAAATTTGAGAAGCCAAATCAGTCATGCAGAAAACTGTTTTCATTAGATGTAAAAACTGATATCATGCACATACATGTAATTACGACACGGCGCAGAAACCCAACTACTAACTGTAACTTCAGTCAGAAGAGCTGACAAAAGAACTGTAACCAAAGATGACCAATTTTTCTAGGCCCCTGACTGTGTGCAACAAATTTGACCTAGGATGGGTGGTTACAAGGGGTTGAGAACATATGTATGTATCTGGTTTTAAACCAGGTGTTATCACAAAACAATCTGATGTTTTGTGAGTCTAGATTCTGTGGACATCTGATGGTTTCAGTAAAACTGGGGCAATAAATGATAATACCTGAGCATCAATCTGACATGTCAGAGCAGGTTACACTACTTAATACTGAAATATCAACATATACTTTCATTTAAAATAGACTATATACACCTGATAACTTTTTGTTTGCAAAGCAGGAGTTGTAAAAGCACAGAAGTGCATGACGTAATACCGTTACAAATCAAATCTAAGATCTATAAGGAATGTTGGATTTTTTATTTCCAAAGAAACTTGCTAGGTATAAATTCAACTCAGAGTATACTGTATAACTATCAACAGAACTGACCCAGAACTGCTGTCACATAGTGTGCCAGTAGATCTAGGTTCATTCAGTTTGCAGCTGTTAGCACGTTATAAATAATTTAATACGGTACTCTCTGTAAGATCAAGAATGTACAAAAGATACTTTTGCTAAATGATTTCCTGTGAAAAAAAATAGATCCATCAAAACTGACATCAAAAGGAAGTATGATAGTAAAAATAACTTGATTCAATAAAGGCAAAAAAAAAAAAAAAGATTCCATTGTCTTTTATGACACCTGTTTCATTAAAAACAGAAAAAACAATAACGATCTCTTTTGTTCTTTGCCTACACTGACATTTTTCTTCTGACACAAAATTCAAAATCAATTTACAAAAATTTATTATCAAACAATTATAAAGATTCAGCCAGAAAAAAAGATCAATAAGGTTTTTGTTTTATCCTTGAATTCCATTATGAATACTTGCAGAAACTGATTCTTTCATTACAATAGAGGCTTTGAAAGTTATAAGATCTTGTAACATTCATACCAGCACAGATGTTGCAGAAATTGGTAAATAAATAAATATATAATTTGGAGAATCTGAAACTTTGGAACTAACAATCAGGACAGAGTAATACCTTAATGAAGACCAAATTTATTTTAAAACCTTTGTCAGGATCATTCGGAATCCAATTTTTTTTCGATGAAGTCATTTTGAGAGAGAGAGAGAGAGAGAGAGAGAGAGAGAGAGAGAGAGAGAGAGAGAGAGAGAGAGAGATAGAGAGAGAGAGAGAGAAAGGTAAGGATCATTAGGAATCCAATTTTTTTTTGATGAAGTCATTTTGAGAGAGAGAGAGCGAGGTAAGGATCATTAGGAATCCATTTTTTGAGAGAGAGAGAGAGAGAGAGAGAGAGAGAGAGAGAGAGAGAGAGAGAGAGAGAGAGAATCCAGGATTGTCTTTCTTTATAAACTGCTGCAATAAGTGATGATAGTTTAGGTTTTGTTGGTTTTAGGTACCAAGATGATAGAAGATAAAAATTTTGGGGCACAGAAGGGATCCATATTTCAATGAAAAATATGTCTTTATGCCAATTAATTTGTCAGATAATGGCTTTATAGATAGATATGTTAATAATATCCTTAGCAAATTATTGAAACAAAAGTATATTTTACAATATAAATAACTGTCTATAGGCAGTACAAATGCATATACTTCTTTGTAGTCACTTCTTCTTAACTTGACCTCACTCATTTGTTAAATGAGAGTGTCCTATCTTTGACAAAATCTATTTATTTCCAGGAATAAAGATCATCCATATGCCCTTTCTGATAAAGAATTTAACTTTGATCTTAAGAATTATCAGTCATTTAAGTAAGCTTTTGCCACAGTATTGAAATCTGATCTGTTCTTAGCCGAACAGCTTGTCTAAAAATGTCCGTTTATCTTCCCATAACTTTCTTTAACCATTGTATCTATTACCAAATTTTCAGCAGCTTAAAAATAATCAAAATTTCAGTCAAATTCACTTTTTTGTGTGTTTACCATACTAAAACTGCATATGAATGAAACCACCAAAAGAAGAAGCAAATTACTGCAGATAATTCAGTATCAATGTGATAGTGGACTTTAATTATATTTTTATCTTGTGCATGCAAATATTAAAATATTTTTATATGAAAATTCAATTTTATTAAACTTTTCTTCATATATTAGCTGATATCAATGGTATCAATCAACTGATATCAATGGAGACTATGATTAGATGTTGGCCCATCAAATCATAAATATTATTATTATTACTTCTACTAGTGTCATTAAGCAATGTATCTTGTATCTCTATGGTAAACAATATCTTTATCTGGTTGAAGGCAGTGTCAAGTATAAAATGTAAAGGCCTTTACCTGGTTGAAGGCAGTGTAAAGTATAAGATGTAAAGGCCTTTACCTGGTTGAAGGCAGTGTAAAGTATACAATGTTAAGGTCTTTACCTTGTTGAAGGCAATGTCAAGTATACAATGTTAAGGCCTTTACCTGGTTGAAGGCAGTGTAAAGTATACAATGTAAAGGCCTTTATCTTGTTGAAGGCAGTGTAAAGTATACAATGTAAAGGCCTTTACCTTGTTGAAGGCAGTGTAAAGTATACACTGTTAAGGCCTTTACCTTGTTGAAGGCAGTGTAAAGTATACAACATTTATGCCTTTACCTTGCTGAAGGTAGTGTAAAGTATACAATGTTAAGGCCTTTACCTTGTTGAAGGCAGTGTCTATGTGAACTTATCTGAATGATCATGAATATTACAAACCTGTCTTTTAAAGATACAATTTCTCACAAAATTTAAAAAATGACTTAACCAGATAAAGGCCAATGGCAAACTTACAAAAGTTGTTAATATATAATAAGCAGTCAGTTCCTGGATTAAGGCATTTAATTATGTTGAAAGGGTGATCGACAATATGTTGCCCTGAGGTACATCCACATGCTGAGAATAGCTTTCATAAAGTGTAGAACATAGTTTAACTCTGAAATGTGGCTATAAAGATAGGTAGATGGTCACTTAGACATACTGGGTATGTTGGATACTAGTAGGTCATTCATTATGCTCTACTTTCATGTGGTTCGATAATCTTTCTCCAAGTCAAAAAAGATGGCTACTATATGTTTTTTCTTTATGAAAACTTTTCTAACAAATGTTGAAGTCTAACTAGATGGTCAGCTATACATCTCTGGAGTCTTAATCTACAAGTGAGGAACTAACTTTTGTTGGGAAACAAAGTTAGATGAATGCACATTCAGGGGCCATAACTACTCTAAATGATTATGTGGAAAGCTGGAAATCCAAATCATTCAAGATCTCATCAGTTTAAAGTTGCATGCCAAATTTAGTTGAAAGCCAAAAATCTTAGGTAAAGTGATCCTGCAAAACCAAAAGTTGGGAGAACAGGCAATCAGGGGACATAACTCCTGTAAATGATGATGTGGACAGCTGGAAGTCAAACTCAATCAAGGTCTGATCAATATAAGGTCACACACCAAATCTGGGTGAAATCCAACAATCCTTGGTAAAGTTATGCTGTGGAAACCAAAAGTCAGGAGGAGAGGCAATCAGGGGGCATAACTCCTGTAAATGCTGTTGTAGATTGCTGGAAATCGAACCCATTCAAGGTCTCAATAATAGAGTGCTGCATATGAAATTTGGTTGAAATCCAACAATCCTTGGTAAAGTTAGGTTCCGGAAATATAAGAAAGACAGGCAATAAGAGGCCATAACTCTTCTAAATGATGACACTAAAGGCTGGAAATCAAACTTTTTTGAGGTCTCATCAATATAAAGCTGCATACCAAATTTGGTTAAAATGCAAAATTTCCCATTAACGTTATCTTGCAGAAACCAAATTGTTGATGGACAGACAGATTGATACAGGGATAGCCAGGACAGACAACATGACTACAGCAAGGCTGCACCAACTTCGCCAAGCGGGGCCCTTATAAATCTGAAATGTTGTGATGTTATTTGTATATTTTAGTTTTGTTTGATCTGCCAAGTCCACCTTCTCTCCATATTGAAATTACAACCACAATAAAACTTCCAAAAGTCGAAGCATTAAGCTCTGTTGACCCAAATTTAGTTCAAGTTTTTGGTACTTTCAGTAGCTTCCAGTTTTGCCGATGTTGCAGGAGGACTAACCGAGTCAAGCGGTACTGGTATCTAAGTTTTACTGTAACTTCTCATACAAGTATATATGAAGCTATTGTGTCTTCAAAGATAAATGAACTTTTTCTGGAGATAAAATATTCAAACACTTTGGTGGCCTTTTGTCAAGACTTCTGAATAATGTTAGCATTCCTGAGCAAAACAGTCAAGAGATTTTATACATATTTGAAAGTTTTACTCTTTTTCTTTAAGATTTAAAAAAAATATATTTTACAGATGGTTTGACAATGAGTAGTTATAGTACAAATGACCACCCTTGGCATCCAACATACTAAGCTGAAAAAAATGAACACTGAATGCCAATTTGATTTTGTATCAGACAATCATACACAAAGCGGGAGATGCCAAGCATGAAAATTTCTACCTGTTCAGGTCTTTTTCAGGATATTAACATGATAATAAAATTGCCTTCCTTGAAGACACTCTTAAATAGTTGAATAAATTGTCGTTGCAGGACTAGATTTGTCACATTTGTAGCTGCTGGCCCCTGACAAAATACAAATTTTATTTTTCCAGCACATTCAACCCAAACTGGGAGTATAATCATCTATTATCTGCTGGGACAATATGTGCAAGGAGCGAATTAAAGGGTTGGTGCTGAATAAATCATCTCCATCCAAAGCAGAATGACAAGAAAGATTTCAATGCGGGGCCGTGGAAAAGGCGTAATCAGATTTAATGGAATACAGGTCAGAAGTTGTTCCCCGTGAGTGGGTTTCAACAAAAACTGGGGGCTGTCAGCATGATTTTCTATGCTTCATCCTTGTGATTCGTTATAAGTACCAACCCTTGACCCCAACTGACATGAAATTATGGTTCTCTATAAGATAGAAGGTTTCATCCCAGCATCTTGTAAGAAAAGGATGTGACAGAGAAGATAAGAATCCCTGTCAAATATTTCCCATATCAACTTCATCTAGATCTGATAATCTATTCTTATCTGCTGACTAGATCAGATAATCTGTTCTGCTTTTTAAAAAAAGAACCATGCTCTGCTGGAAAAAAAACAAACTTGTTGGTCTTGCAAATGATGTATACATGTATTTTGAGGACAGGTGAAACCACATCTATGAAGATTTCCCTTGTAACACAATCATTTCACAATGTTGAACACTGTGTAATACCTGACACAAATGGCACTGACATATCAGGGTGGATACAGACATATCAGGGTGGATACAGACATATCAGGGTGGATACAGATAATTGTTTTAAGTAAATACTATGCATACTGAATATTACCTTTCAGACTTGTCAATCAAACATGCTTAGTACTTATCCCATTATCTATGGCAAATAAGAGGGCTATCAGCTTAGGCCTGGTGTTAATACCATATATACACGCATATAAGCCAATACCAACTGCAAACTTCATAGAACCAGATCTGCCGTTGCATAATGCACTGGCAGATCTGGGTCTATGCAGTTTGTAAGGATTAATCAGTAGAACAAACAACATAGACCCTGATCTGCCGGCGCATTATGTGACGGCAGATCAGGGTCTATGTTGTTTGCACTTGGATCTGGTTTATACGTGAGTATATACGGTAATTGCATCATGTTACATAATGTGGGACAACATATGGGAAATGTTCCCACTAAAATATAGGAGACATAATATAACTTTGAGCAAAAATATCTCAGAAACTACCGTATATACTCGTGTATAAGATAGGTCCAAATGCAAACGACATAGACCCTGATTTGCCATCGCATAATGCATCGGCAGATCAGGGTCTATGTTGTTTGTATTACTGAATAGTCCTTATAAACTGCATAGACCCAGATCTGCCAGTGCATTATGTGATGGCAGATCTGGGTCTATGCAGTTGCTATTAGCTTATACGAGAGTATATACGGTACTGCTTTGATTTTGCTAAAATTTTGCAGACGACTTTCTTTCAGTTTAGTTTATAAGTATGTAAAATGTTACATTTTCTGGTGTATTAGAAATGATTTTCCTATGCAAACGAGTGTGGGCAGGGCTTAGAGCATATTCTGAAAAGGTCCATTGGTAGAAACTTGTAATGAGTTCATCCAGATTTGTTTCTTAATTAACAGTTAACCCTGCTTAAGATAACTAGGTAATGATTCTAATTAACAGTTAACCATTCTTAAGATAACTAGGTAATGATTCTAATTAACAGTTAACCATTCTTAAGATAACTAGGTAATGATTCTAATTAACAGTTAACCCTGCTTAAGATAACTAGGTAATGATTCTAATTAACAGTTAACCATTCTTAAGATAACTAGGTAATGATTCTAATTAACAGTTAACCATTCTTAAGATAAATAGGTAATGATTCTAATTAACAGTTAACCATTCTTAAGATAACTAGGTAATGATTCTAATTAACAGTTAACCATTCTTATAATAACTCGGTAATGATTCTAATTAACAGCTAACCATTCTTAAGCTAACTAGGTAATAATTCTAATTGTTACCAGTGCATCAACTAATAAAGTGAATGTTGCAACATAAACTTTATAATTATAATTTAACATTACATTTTCTTTTTAAATTTGAAAAATTCTGAAACTTTTTGAGAAAGATTTATCCTATTTTATTGAACTGAAAAATTCAATGGAAATTTGTCATACACAGATGAATAACAAGAGAATGTACAAATCCACCATATTTGTTATCTACTGAATAACTTTAATGAATAGTAAAGTGCCATCAAACATTCAACCCACCAAAATATCTTATTCCAAAGTAGGTGCAAGTTATTTTTTGCAAATTACGTATCAACATTATTAAACATGACTCTTTGGACAGCTCATTATGTAGACATTTAGACATGCTTTTAGCTTTACTCTTTGGACTGCTCACTATGTAGACATTTAGACATGCTTTTGGCTTTACTCTTTGGACTGCTCACTGTATACATTTAGACACGTTTCTGGCTTTACTCTTTGGACTGCTCATTATGTAGACATTTAGACATGCTTTTAGCTTTACTCTTTGGACTGCTCACTATGTAGACATTTAGACATGCTTTTAGCTTTACTCTTTGGACTGCTCACTATGTATACATTTAGACACGTTTCTGGCTTTACTCTTTGGACTGCTCATTATGTAGACATTTAGACATGCTTTTAGCTTTACTCTTTGGACTGCTCACTATGTAGACATTTAGACATGCTTTTAGCTTTACTCTTTGGACTGCTCACTATGTAGACATTTAGACATGCTTTTAGCTTTACTCTTTGGACTGCTCATTATGTAGACATTTAGACATGCTTTTAGCTTTACTCTTTGGACTGCTCATTATGTAGACATTTAGACATGCTTTTAGCTTTACTCTTTGGACTGCTCACTATGTATACATTTAGACATGCTTTTAGCTTTACTCTTTGGACTGCTCATTATGTAGACATTTAGACATGCTTTTAGCTTTACTCTTTGGACTGCTCACTATGTATACATTTAGACATGTTTTTAGCTTTACTCTTTGGACTGCTCATTATGTAGACATTTAGACACGTTTCTGGCTTTACTCTTTGGACTGCTCACTGACATTAATATCTTTTTGGCTTTACTCTTTGGACTGCTCATTATGTAGACATTTAGACATGTTTTGGCTTTACTCTTTGACTGCTCACTATGTAGACATTAAGATGTTTTTGGCTTTACTCTTTGGACTGCTCATTATGTAGACATTTAGACACGTTTCTGGCTTTACTCTTTGGACTGCTCACTATGTAGACATTTAGACACGTTTCTGGCTTTACTCTTTGGACTGCTCACTGACATTAATATCTTTTTGGCTTTACTCTTTGGACTGCTCATTATGTAGACATTAAGACATGTTTTGGCTTTACTCTTTGACTGCTCACTATGTAGACATTTAGACACGTTTCTGGCTTTACTCTTTGGACTGCTCACTGACATTAATATCTTTTTGGCTTTACTCTTTGGACTGCTCACTATGTAGACATTTAGACATGTTTTGGCTTTACTCTTTGACTGCTCACTATGTAGACATTAAGATGTTTTTGGCTTTACTCTTTGGACTGCTCATTATGTAGACATTTAGACACGTTTCTGGCTTTACTCTTTGGACTGCTCACTATGTAGACATTTAGACATGTTTTGGCTTTACTCTTTGACTGCTCACTATGTAGACATTAAGATGTTTTTGGCTTTACTCTTTGGACTGCTCATTATGTAGACATTTAGACATGTTTTTGGCTTTACTCTTTGGACTGCTCATTATGTAGACATTTAGACATGTTTCTGGCTTTACTCTTTGGACTGCTCATTATGTAGACATTTAGACATGTTTTTGGCTTTACTCTTTGGACTGCTCATTATGTAGACATTTAGACATGTTTCTGGCTTTACTCTTTGACTGCTCACTATGTAGACATTAATATCTTTTGGGCTTTACTCTTTGGACTGCTCATTATGTAGACATTTAGACATGTTTTGGCTTTACTCTTTGACTGCTCACTATGTAGACATTAAGATGTTTCTGGCTTTACTCTTTGGACTGCTCATTATGTACACATTTAGACATGTTTTGGCTTTACTCTTTGGACTGCTCATTATGTACACATTTAGACATGTTTTGGCTTTACTCTTTGGACTGCTCATTATGTACACATTTAGACATGCTTTTAGCTTTACTCTTTGGACTGCTCACTATGTATACATTAATATCTTTTTGGCTTTACTCTTTGGACTGCTCACTATTTAGACATTACGATCTTTTTGGCTTTATATTTTTAAAGATCAAGTATCCTGACTCTATCTACTACTTTTATGGAAAGATAAAATAAGAAAAACATAAGTGAGCAGAAAATGTATTGAGAATTTACACTGATGTATACAACAGTTGAACATCCAATTGAGTGTACCTCAGTCATCTGGACAGTCCAGTGACCTATTGCCAGAGCAGAGAAAAACCACGCTTACTTGTTAGCATAATACACAATATAAAATCAGAACATTTTTTGCTCATACATGCCCATGTAAATTAGTGTTCATATTTTTAGTTTATACTGAAAATTTCATGGAAAAATTGAAATATTTTCTCCAGGATTCTATGACAGAGGAGGAATTTCCCCCTCAAACATTTTTCTAAAGCAGGATTTTCAGTTTTTAAGGGTGCCAGTTTTGACAACATTGGTAGACCATTAATTTCTTACCTAACTTATGCTGTAATAACTTTCAATAAGCATACAAAATTCCAAATTGTGCTGTATTAATTTATTACCCAGCAACAAAAAGGATACTTGAGTAATTTCAAAAAGATGCACACTTGTCTGTGGTGACATGTTCCTTAGTATGCCGAAAAAACTGATTGAAATGAAGCTGCTTGTAACTCTTCTTCCTTAGTAATAACATTAGAAACAGAAGTTTTAAAATTACTCCAAAGTATCCTAGCTTGTTGGGCCTCCCTATATTGTGAAGAATTTGAACGTCTTGCCAGACTTGATGTCCTAAAATTTTTGCAACCTTCACTGATCGTAAAAGGGTTCTCTGTACCAGTTTCCTTGCATATAGAATATATCATACCCAGTTCATCACCAACAACATATGAGCCATGGCCAATCTTTCAACCATCTATTCTGAAATTTACTTGTTTTAAACTGCTTTGATGTTGGTGGGCCTGCAATATCTACATTGTCATTAATGATTTTTGGATTAGTAGGCGTAAAAAAAAAACTCATGTGATTTTACCAGATGACTTGATGCTAATTCTTGGAAAATCTCAGCAAATTTCAAGTGCAGTTAATAAAACACTTTTGGGAATTGTTAATCAGGATAAGCGTCACATCTCATTGATTCTATGTAAAGTGCACATTAAGAAAATGCTTGAATTCGGCACTCAATTTAACAATCATGTGCTTAAAAGATCGCATGAGCCCTGAATAATAATGAACATTCCAGATTTGAGGATTTTGCTAGTATGAAGAATGAATTGTCTCTGTATGCAATTGTCACACATTTGATCCTTTTTTTTGGATTATTTGGTGGAGGAAGGGGAGAATTCACGCAATTGCGCATCCTGGAGATAACAATGAAATGGTTGAAAAATGTTGAACTTCTAGTTGTGTGAATTTGTATATGATATATAGTGGCAGTGGGCTAGGTGACTGACATTAAGCATGAAAGTCTGGCAAGCTTCCAGTGCTCCTGTAAATAGCATGATGCCTCACACCTTTGCCAGTGATAGTATTGGTTAGTGGTCAATAGATATCGGCATGTGTTGGGGTTTGACTGACATATGGCGATACATTATCGTAACAAAATCCATGTCTCCTGAAGAGTCCAGATAACTGATGTTTTCTTGTACTTGTGCTTATAAGGATATTAATCACTTGCTGACTTTAGCATCCGACATTCTTCAAAATTTCCTTGTAGCAGCAGGATTATATCCCGAGGCTTGACGTTTTTAACAGTAACATGTGACAAGACTTTCTGAGATAGTTTTGTCTCCTGTCCTGATGCTTGCCAATAATTTCCAATTCACTCTGGCACTGATGATCATTTATAATAATTAAAGATAAACATCAATGTGATGTGGCAGGACTGCTATTGTCAAATAATCCTAACGGTGTTACCTTGGCTGGGGGCTCATACATCAGGCCACAGACTCAAATGAGTTGGCTTGTTTCTAATTCTATGCTCATTATTTTGCTGTCAGACAATAATAAATTTTAATTTTCTTCTTATCACCAAAATATCCATCTTTCAAATCAGGCTGCACATTGTTGGGAGACATTTTCAAATAGGGTAAAAGTTTGACCTGCCACAAGCCGAGGAATAGACATAATGGACCATATACATTAAAAGACTGGAATAGACATAATGGACCATATACATTAAAAGACTGGAATAGACATAATGGACCATATACATTAAAAGACTGGAATAGACATAATGGACCATATACATTAAAAGACTGGAATAGACATAATGGACCATATACATTAAAAGACTGGAATAGACATAATGGACCATATACATTAAAAGACTGGAAAAGATGCAGTAGTTATTTAACTCATTAGTAATGTCTGTTGCATGCTATAAGGAATGGCTTATCTTAGAGGCTGGCTTATTCAAAATTAAAAGTATTGGCAGGCTTTTGATAAGAAAGATTTATTTGATTTGGTCATGTATGAAATGCATACAATTGCAAACTGCACCCACCCAGATCTGCTATTGTGTAACTCTTTATCTATTTTTATTGAATTCTGATGTAAAAAAAATGATAAAAAACAACCTACCTTTCAATACATCCTAAATAGTTGATGTATTTTTGTTAATTGAATTTTGACACCAAAATTCAATACAAAATGACATACCTTTCAATACATCCTAAAAAGTTGATGTATTTTTATTGAATTGTGACATAGAAAAAATCAATTAAAAAATGATCCACATTTCAGTACATCATAAAAAGTTTATGTATTTATGTATTGAAATCAGACATACAAAAATCTATTTAAAAAAATGACCTACCTTTCAATATATCCTAAAAAGCTTTGTCTTAATTATATGGTTGTAAAGTGAACTGGAGCAAAGTTCTAGTGTGAAGAAAATATGATAATTGTAACCTAATTTTGTCCCAGCTTAGACTTAATCTACATGTTGGTGGATGTATGGTTGCTCCAGGTGCAATTTTAATGAAATAGATCAAAAGCATGTGTAACCTAAAAAACAATATTAGTGTTTACCTGTAATCTGAAGCAATATGAACAAATTTTATTGCCTGAAGACACCTAATTTTGATTGCAATTAAACCACAGGTGTACAAAACACTAGCATCATGTTCATCCCCCGATATGTTAATAAAGATACACAGACTGTGTGAATTATACAGGTAAATGCTCAAATGAATTGTTCTTAATGCTGCAGGTGTTGCAGATCGGTCTGATTTTTTTCTTTCCATGTACCACTTAAGCTAATACACATTCATCAACATTAATATTCATCTAAAACTGAGACAAATGAACTTTTTTTGACAAAATAAGTAAATGTTTAAAAATCTTTTGAATACCTGATCTTTGCTATCATGAAATCTACAATTGTGGAATTAACTGAGTTCATAACTGTATAACACCTGTATTAGACTAAGGTAGTTTTCATCAAACCTTCTATGTCAAAATTCATTAAAAATATGTAAACAGATGGCAGATTGGAATATATATTCTTCACAGTTGTACACATGTTTCATCAAACTTTCTATGTCAGAATTCAATAAAAATACATAAACAGATTGGAGATCTGAATCTCTTCATAGTTGAATGCATGTTCTGCATGTGTCAAATACAGTAAGGAACAAATAGTACATGTGTGTGTCTACACAGGTGGACGTAGGTGACATATCTCAATTATCTAAGGGAATCTGTAAGAACTGAGGCTTGACTGTAACTATAAGTCTAATATATTAAGTCTGCTCATCCTTCCAGATGGGAACAAAAAAGACTTCCTACTCTGAGCCGTGTAGCTCCTTAGTTTACTTATTTGATATTTAGCTGTCAATATAATGTAAAAGATTCACATGATATGGGTGTTCAATATCATGTCAAAGGCTAATTTAAATACTGGAGTCCATATCCTGTCGAGAATTAATTCTTTGCATATTAATTAACTGCCACACCAATGTCAACAAGTCATCTGTGTACTTGGCAGTCATTGTCTTGTAATGATTTTGTTGGGTTAATACAGACCCCTTTTACCAACAAGTCATCTGTGCACTTGACAGTCATTGTCTTGTAATGATTTTGTTGGGTTAATACAGACCCCTTTTACCAACAAGTCATCTGTGTACTTGGCAGTCACTGTCTTGTAATGATTCTATTGGGTAATAAAGACAGACCCCTTTTACCAACAAGTCATCTGTGCACTTGGAAGTCACTGTCTTGTAATGATTCTATTGGGTAATAATAACAGACCCCTTTAACAGCAGATTCAAATTAAGCTTATAATTCCTTAGTATATTTTTTTAAAAATTCTTTGGCACAAGTTATTTTTCCAAAATGTCATTGTGCATAGACTTTAGTATGTTTCATGACCTCAGCCAATACAAACTTTAACAGACACAAAAAATACACTGACTGAAAGCCAAAATTTGAATGGAAACAAATTTCCATATATGATTTTTAGAGTAAACCAAGATTACAAAGATGATTTCCAGTTAAGTTCAATATGAAGGCCATGCTGTAAATCAGAATTTTTATCCTAATGAACACTGTGTAAACTTTGCCAAAATAGTTTATTTTGTAACAGAAAATGTTTGTCATTTACTCATAGAAAAAGAGAATATTGTAAAATAATGTTACCTTTTACTCCTTGAAAATGAGAATATTGTAAAATAATGTTACCATTTACTCCTTGAAAATGAGAATATTGTATAATAATGTTACCATTTACTCCTTGAAAATGAGAATATTGTATAATAATGTTACAATTTACTCCTTGAAAATGAGCATATTGTATAATAATATTAGTATTTTTATGTAAAATGTTGTTGCAAAATCAGTGAGAAAACAACACTTGTGTGCTTGTTAAAATTTTGTAGTGAAAATATTAGCTTTAAGTGCAGTATATATCAGCAGAATAACTTTATTTATCTATTAAAACAAATCTAACTTGAGTATTCAACTTTGGGTAACAAGAAGTTCAACTCTCTACATAGTAAATTTTGTTATCAAACACATTATCGCTACCCATATAAACTTTCTAAAAGACTGAAAAAAAATTTCCAAATCAAACTGCATTTTCATTTAGTCTCTTCCAACCTTAACAAACCATATAGTACTGTGTAGCCTGTTGCCATTTGGCATTATGACCTGATCAGACCTCTATGGCTTCCTTCACAAAATACTGATTCATCTCAACTCTTCCATACAAATGTCCCTGTTTATACCCTCTTGTGAACTTGGGCCAATATATCAACTAAAACTCCATGTAAAAAGCCTTATTAACTTTCTCCCTGCCTTATGGACATAAGAACCCTGGGAAGTACTGGTCAGTCATCTTAGGGTCAACTTGTTAGGTCATGACCCCTCCAAAGACCAATTATGCCCAAACACAGGGACACTGAAATTTATGGAGTTTCCCTCTTTTAACTGTGCCCTTAAATGCCCTGAGGAGGGAGGCATCCATGTCCCCTGCATGTAAAGAGCCTTTTCATAGCCTGAAATTTATTTGGATTCCAAAATCAGGAGAAAATTAGAGGTCTGCCCTGTGTCAATAAATCTGTCCCTATTAATGTCAATGGCAGGAAGAGAAGCACAGTTTAATCAAGACTCCAGACAAATTCTTTTTATGGAAAATGGTGAAGTTTTAATAGGGTTTTTATGATCTGGGGAAACTATTTACAAAGTCAGTGGTTGTAAAATTAAGAAAACTAATTTGGTCTTGTGGGTTGAAAAGCCTATGGTCAGATGAAACATGCACTTCAATGAAATGAAACAACAATATTGAATATGCTGGTCAATACAAATCATGAGATGTTAAACCAATAAAAGTAGTTGCACAGTGAACAGTCCAAAATGTCATAAAACTGATCTTCTTTAGACATAATTATATTTTTTTTATTTCATCATTTTTCATTTTTCAACATCATTTCAATCTGATTAAATTTGATTTAATTTTTGTACATCCTTTCATCATTGGTAATTTGAGGGCCAAATCATCCGATGCTTTTGTAACAATGACTTACATTGTAACAAATGAAACTGTTATGAAAAATCTTTATTAGAAGTCTTGTGTACAAAACAAATTAGAAAACAAACCCACAAATTATGATTTTTGTGGATTGTGTAATAAAATTACAGAGGGTATGAAAAATTATGGACAATAAGTTATATAAGTAATCTCTCTCTATAAGGTACCTCAGTATAACACTATCCCTTTTATAAGGCAGTTACGATCATGGATCCCATTACAGTATGTAACAGTAATACTAATACAATGTACCCCAGTATAAGATGATCTCACATACAACATGGTACACTTTTATCACTCCCTGAAGACAGCAAAAATAAAATTAGAGATCACTGCATCAAAAATGTTTGGGGGAGATGACGTTAGTTCGGATGATGTGAAAATTTTGATAATCAAAACTCTACTGCAGACTGGTTTTGGAGTGTTTCTTACCTCTTGAATCTGCCCCGTTGGTAGCTGGTGGGAGATCGAGAACATATGTCTGTGATGAAGGCACTGAAGTGGACCCTGATGCTGTTGTAGTTGGAAGATACGAGTATGGTGAAGAATAACCATAGGCACCTGCTGCCGCTACAGGGTTGTAGGGATTGTAGTAACTGTCGATTGTCTGAAGATACAGAAGCATTGGAATTATCATCTAATGTGACAGCAATTAGATTTTTATATCAATGGTCAGCAATCTCTCAGGCATAGCATGAGGTTATGTCAATCCAACCATGAGAGGGACATTATGCAGGAGAGGGATCGTAAATCCATATGACACAATGGGTTGCAAACTTAAAACAGACATTTATTTCTCTTTGTATATATTAAGTTTCAAAAACAACAACAACAACAACAACAACAAAAAACCCACCAATGGCAGTAATACTGTCAATTCATTTTTTTTCACGGGATAACAATCCTTGTAGATCTATTACATCTTCTGAACCACTGACTGACAGCTAAATACAAATTTGTGCTAGTCTACCACCGACTGACAGCTAAATACAAATTTGTGCTAGTCTACCACCGACTGACAGTTAAATACAAATTTGTGCTACTCTACCACCGACTGACAGCTAAATACAAATTTGTGCTGCTCTACCACCGACTGACAGCTAAATACAAATTTGTGCTACTCTACCACCGACTGACAGTTAAATACAAATTTGTGCTACTCTACCACCGACTGACAGCTAAATACAAATTTGTGCTACTCTACCACCGACTGACAGCTAAATACAAATTTGTGCTAGTCTACCACCAACTGACAGCTAAATACAAATTTGTGCTACTCTACAAGCAATAGAGTATTAGATAATGACCTATATGCAAACCCTAACCTAGAGACACTGAGTTCAATGCAACAGTAAGCATAAATTCATTAAATCAGGAAATATAGGTCGCAGTGGTGGCTTAGTTTTTAGTAATGGCCATAGTACTTTTCATGACTCAATTACATACCATTGTGACTCCATTGGCAAGTGTCTGAGAAAATGAGCTAAATTAAAAGGTCCACGAAAATCACTGGATCATGAAATATTGGTCATAGTGAACTAATTTTCACTAAAAGATGTAGTACTCCACAGGATACATCAAATTACCGACTTATGTGAATCTACAAGTAACAGTCTGAGAAAATGACCTGAACACAAACACTAACCTGAGAGCTGACAAGAGACACACAGATGGATGAACAGACATCATCAATCCATAAGCTGGAATCATTTTGAAAGTCTTCTCCTGAAGTACTAACAGAATTTGCATGCGAGTTCTGGTGTTATACTTATCTCTGCTTTTCCAAATACAACTTTACTTGATGAGAAATAGTAGTGCCAAGTTTTCACATTTAAGTGTTTGTCTGAGATAAGAAAAGAAAAGCAATTCATTTGTAAAATCACTTTCTTTGATTTTTGAAACTTTATATGTCAAAAAGAGAAATGTTCATTTTAAGTGGACAATCTGCTGTGTTGTCAACATTCATGATCACTCTCACGCATAACCTGAAAGGTTCCTCTCAGTTTTATTTACATAACCTCACATTATGCATGTGACACATTGATGGGTCCATTATATATCTGTAATTATTATAGCTGATTGATCTGGACAATACACATGTAATGTGCCTGGTTGGCACCTCTGCTGTCCCATGTTTGATCCAAGTTTTTGTCATGTGTGAGGGAGCTGCAGTAGCTCAGTTGGAAGAACATCATCTGACACTTGGGCAAATTTCATTTGACACTTGGGACAAATCAAGAAAATACAAATTCATATATTAAACAAATTTTAAAAAAAAGAAGAAAAATACCTACCAACCCATCTTTTGTCAAGCCTTGTAACAGGAAACAGATCTTTTTTTTTACTTGGTCTGATGTATTAAGTTCTGAACCTTCTACTCATGTCATGTATACAGTTACATTTTTACATGTCTTGTATACAGTTATATTTTTCCTCATGCAGGAAAATTTGAAAGAAGAAACCTTCCTCTTCTTACCTGGAGATATCTGATATCCACAATTTTTTTATAATGCTGCTAGAAACATGACTAAACCTGTTCAAATTCAGTGAGCGAAAATATTTAAATAAAACATTTTGCACCAGCAAATATATCACTTTGCATACCGTATATACTCGTGTATTAACCGATACCAACTTCATAGATCCAGATCTGCCATCGCACAATGTGCCGGCAGATCTGGGCTTATGCAGTTTGTAAGGACTAATCAGTAGAACAAACAACACAGACCCTATTCTGCGGGCACATTATGCGATGGCAGATCAGAGTCTATGTTGTTTGCATTTGGACCTGGCTTATATGTGAGTATAGATGGTAATTATTTACGAGCACATGTTCTAGGAAACCAATGACTTAAATGATAATTTGGATACTGTTACAGTTTATTCAATGACAGTCTACAACAATATGGTGGCAATATCTTAGTAAGATCTTTGGTAAAGGTATCCTATTGGCTAAGGTAAATTTCAAGCTATTTCTTCACTTTCAACAATAACAAAACCGATTCATGAAATACAAAACTACTTTTTAATATCTGATGCTATGGTAGGCATGCTTTAAAGGAAACTCCTTATGAAAAAAAGCATCTGTGTGAGCTGAAGAGAAGACACTATCTGTAGGCCCTGAGCATGTACAGGAAGTACCGTATTTGCCGGCCTATAAGTCGATGCGGAGTATAAGTCGAATTCGCTAATTTCATCAATTTTCGATCCTTCATCCATATATAAGTCAATGCGGAGTATAAGACGAAGCCAGATGAACGCCTTGGCTTCGTCACTTTTGCTAGTAACTTCTGGTTTCATGAATATTAATGGTATCACTATGCTATTCCAGATTAATTGGGAAAATTATTAAGATGGTCTGTATATGTATTATTTATAGGTATTATTTATTGGTACATTGTATGCAACGATTTTCATGTACGAAAAATTACATTAACATACTGTAAAGCAATTTCAATGACATAATCCATATATAAGTCGATTCGGAGTATAAGACGAAGCCCAGACTTCCAGGTAAAAAAATATCGACTTATAGGCCGGCAAATACGGTACTCATTTTATAAGTCAGGTCCAACAGCAAACAACCCAGATCTGCTATCACATAATGCTCCAGAGGTCAGGGTCTATGTTCTTTGTTCTACAGATTAGTCCTTACAAGCTGCATAGACCCAGATCTATCTGCACATTATGCAATGGCAGATCTGGGTCTATGCAGTTTGGAGTTGGACTTGACTTATAATAAAGTATATACGGTACATACAATCAACAGGTCATTTCATGGTATGCTTTTGTTTGGTCATAGCCAACTCGCAACCCCTCCCCATATCACAGATTTTCTATTGGCAATCAATACTGTCTGGATGACATGTAGGCAATACATTATTCAGGACCTTAATAATGCATAAGGTAATCACTATATTGCTTTCTGGACTCTTAACTACTTCCAATATGAATCTATTCCATAGCTTTGCGGGAATATAGTAAATTCACAGTCAAAATTGTGTAAGCATCTACTTGGCGAGAAAGTGTCTTTCCACAGTATGCATTAATTGGTATATAACAAACAGTACAGACTTGGAACTGTTACTATTTAATGCACTGCCAATCTGAGTTGTTCATTTTATACAAGATTTTAAGCAAACAGTGTACACCCTGACCCAATTTTAAGCAAACAGACCTTTTGGTTTCGAGTCCGGCACTCTATGACTAAGCCATCGCAGTTCAATAAACTGTGTTATATCACAGAATTACAAATGCCTAAGGTGAGCTGTGGTAGTTCAGTTGGTAGAGCATCAGATTTGTAACTCAAGGGTTATAGGTTCGATACTCGCCCAGACCGGCCCTGACTGGCTGCCTCAGTGTGTCCTTGGGAAAGGCACTTAGCTCCCATTTCCTTGGCATGATATAGCCAATAATGTGTTAAAAGTGCTGTTAAAAACAAAAAAAGAAATACAACTGCATAATGTAATGGGGTCCATGAAAATACTTGTCTTATACTGAGGTACCTTATAGTGAAGGAGCATTATATTTGACAGTACATGTAGATCTACACTTTGCAGTGGGGTCTATGTTATACATTGGTTAATATATATTTAGTCAAGTGTTTTTTTATTTGTGGTTACCTGCCTTATAAAAAGGGCTATGTTACAGTGATGTGCCCTATAGTGAGAGAAAGAGAGCTCTATATTTGACAGTACATCTGAATGGTTGGATTGGTGTTTTACTGCAGAGCAACACAAGTAGGTTATTTAGTGTATAGGTAATTTGAGTAAAAATCCCTGTCCAAGGACACACCATGGTAGCTGACCTGGGCTCATCTGAATAGTAGGATTTGAACCCACATCCTTCTGGTCGCAAGTTTGGCATGCTAACCACTACACCAACACAGCTTTTAGGTCTACACTGCTAAATATATGTTATACTTGGATTAATATATATTTAGGAAAATGTTTGGGTAATTTATGGTAAAAAATGTGTACATGTATTTCCAAAAGTGGGAAGATATGGAAACAATAAAAATGAACACCTATATGTATATCTGTGTATATTTTTATTGCTTGTGCAACTCCAAACTTTGTACCTTTCTACTGATTTATGTCTAATAAAAATACAAGTATATATCTACAATGAATTTACCTCTTTTTTATTTTTGTCATTTGAAAACCGATATTATCAAGAGAGACTAGCATCTGTACCACAGCAGTTTCGATGGTTACAAAATTCCATTAAAATTAAAATTCACACCTTTAATATAAAATTATTCACAATATTCAGCATCCTTACAAAGAAACCAATATTAAAATACACTCCATATTTGTTATTTGTAAATTTTTGATGATACTACAAAATATCAATAAGGCAGTTTCACTATAAGGTGGTATACTCGATGGCTCCCACTGACAACATTATAATGAGGGAATACTGTATTATGTATGTATTGTAAGGCAGTTTCACTATAAGGCTGTATACTCTAGCTCCCATGGACAGTGTTATAATGAGGGAGTACTGTATCATGTACTTCATTATAAGGCAGTTTCACTATAAGAAAGTATACTCTGTGGCTCCCATGGGCAGCATTATAATGAGGGAATACTGTATCATGTGCTTCATTACAAGGCATTATACTATATTGTTCCCATTGACTGCATTATAATGAGAGAGTACTGTACATCTGTCCACACTTAACCATGGTTTACACAATGGTATTCCATAATGGAAGATGGAAAAATGTACAGTATATACTTGAGTACAAGTTGAGTCCAACTGCAAACAACATAGACCCTAGTCTGTCCCTGCATTATGTGCTGGTAGATCAGGATCCATGTTGTTTGTTCAACTGATTACTCCTAACAAACTGCATTGACCCAAATCTGCCAGCACATTAATGCTATGGCCGATAGGTATATGCAGTTACATTGAGGGCCCTGGGTGGCTGAGTAGCCTAAGGCACTCGCATTTACAGAACACCGACATCTCAACACTGTCTGATGGGTTCGAGTTTTAGCTTGGCCAACATGGGTATGTGAGAAAGCTTCCTGGCCAACATGGGTATGTGAGAAAGCTTCCTGGCCAACATGGGTATGTGAGAAAGCTTCCTGGCCAACATGGGTATGTGAGAAAGCTTCCTGGCCAACATGGGTATGTGAGAAAGCTTCCTGGCCAACATGGGTATGTGAGAAAGCTTCCTGTGGGTCAGTGGTTCTTCCCAGCATTTTCCTGGGTTCTTCCTCTACCAAATATACTGGATGCCATGTATACTATCAAGTGCTTAAAAAATGGCGTTAAACCCACAAACCAAACCAAGCGACTACGCTGGACTTAACTTAAAAGCAAGTATATCCAGTATATAACACACACCCAAGTAAGAAGAGTGAAGACCCTGATATGCTGTCACATAATGTGCTGGTAGATCAGGGTCTCCAATGTGATCTTGAAATAAATGCAAGTAAAACAGCCAGCATAGACTTTGATCTACTGCTACATTATTTAATGGCCGATCTGGATTAGCGATCTTCACAAATGGGTAAATACTATACTTGAACAAATACAGTATTCTGGGGTCAATGAAAGATACATTTTTTTTAAATGATGGGTTGTTTGTGCAAGGTTTAATCACTTTTCTTGTCAATTTTATCATCATCTTAATATCCACATTTTTCCATTTCCGCTATCAATCATATGAAGTAGACAGCTGACAGGTATTTATAGAAGTAATATTGCCGACTTCAGTATGAGCTATGGTATTGCTTACAGGAAAAGTGAACCATACCAATGATCATATCCAGTAATCACAACCATTTCTTGACTTGTTTGCACTCTTCATGTATGTAAGTATGTATGCATACATGGGTTTTAACAGCACATCACTGGCTATATGCTGCTGATTAAAATGGTGAATTTTAAAAATATAAAGATAAAATATTGCAAAAAGAAACATATAGTACAAGATAAAAACACAAGTTAAAGATGTTAAAACTATGTAAAAGGTATATATAAAAAAAGGAAAAGGGCAAAAAATAAAAAATCCTTAAAATATTGGGTTGAACTGTTTGTTATATAAACTGCATTTACTCCGAAGTCCAGGATTTTCTGTAAAATAAATGTCTGAAGTAATGTAATGATGCCATTATACATGTATCTCAGTAAGGCCTTGTATTTGAATCTGATGATGATATGTAAAGGCTGTACTGCAGACCAGTCAATATTAAACAACATGGTTTATGTGAATTTTATGGTGCATAATTAATCTAATCCGAAATCAATAATAAAAATTAAAAAAAATGAAAAAATTCATTAATATTTTGTGTTAGAAATATGGTTGATTAGGCACAAAAAAATGTCTTTTTTATTGCACTGGTTTTATAATTCGGGCAGGCATATAGTTTTTTTTTTTTTAAAAACATATATGAATCGAATAATATTTCAAGCGCTTCAAAGTACTGGGCAAAACCAGCTCAATTAGATGCACAAAAGATGCACAAATCAATTTCAGCAATGTGATTTTATTTTTTGTTAAATTTTTTTTTTTGAACCATGGGGGGAAAAAAGTGCTGAGAAAAAGGGATGGTCGGCCGACCGGAAAAAACATTTTTTTTTTGGCCTTAAAAAATATTTGCACAAAAATGTTATAGCACTATAATATTACAATTTACAGCGGCTAAAAATGTCAGAAATTCAAACAAGAAATGTATGCATGCATATATGTATGTATGTATGTATGTATGTATGTATGTATGTATGTATGTATGTATCTATATATGTATGCATGTATGTATGGTTCAAGGGCATGTCAGACTATCCTGGCATTATATAGTACTGATTAAAAATTAAACTCCACAACACTATAGGTAAAAACTGCTAGAAACTCCAGGAAGATAAACTCTTTCAGATAAACATAAACATATAGTCCTCAAAGATAGAAGATAAATGGTAAAGATGTTAAAATGTTTTGAAAGGTATATCAAATAAATAATGAAAGTTAAATCATTAAAATATATAGGCTCAAAATTTATTATATAAATTGCACTTCTCTATAAAGTGATTGTACATCATCTGGTTGTATATCATTAAAAAGCTTGCTAACTGAGTTCACATCAAAGACCTTATGTCTCACAAGGTGGAAGTCAATACACTCAAGAAGAATGTGATCTACTATCAGTATCCATGCACTAATATAACACTTCTTTCTGTTTCAGGTAAACATATTTTATACATATACAAGTTCCACATCCATTGAGAAAAGTGAACCAATTAATTTTAATACCCCATTTTCAATCATGCCGGTTGAGTTGTTAAAATTTCTCATCAAAGATTACAGTCATGTGCATGATATCATCCTTCACCGTCAAATACTACAAGCAACGTTTCCGCAAAAAGAAAATAAAGGTACAAAATGTAACTGTATCTACCTGGCGTGTAAGGAAGAATTAAAGGAGTCATTAAAAGCCCATCAAGTTTTTAAAATTCTATTTCAGAGTGATTACCTATACTGAATTCATGAAAGAAACTTTTCTGCGGTGACTATAGTGTATACTATGATGACCATAAAAAATCAAGTACCGGTATGTTAGACCAGGTGTTCTTTCTGTTTAATAGATATACATTAAAAATCTCCAGTTTATGTTGACATGCATCATTCCTATGAGAGATTCTGCCATAGAAAATGCTATGAAGATGGGTTTTTTTCTAAGCAAACAAAAAGAGCATGATGCTTATCTCCAATCACCTGTTTTCCTCCAAAACCTAATCTGGACAGTTGGAAGCAAAGGAGTGAATAAGGTGACATCCAGGTCTCAATTTATAGTCCTATCCCAGCAAAAACTTGACAAGCACGACAATAAATGTCCCCTACATATATTCATAAAAAAAAGCTTCCTGTGAAAAATCTAAACCCAGAGCTACCTATATATGTATGTATTAAGAGTAGGTGGACCAAGGTTGTGATATAAAATTTGAGACCATTTCAAAATCCAATTACTGTAGCTGTTACATCTGATAAAAATATGATTTGATTCTACAAAGTGCACCATTGGTACAGCTTATGTCTGAACAACATGCATAGTTGGTAGTTCATCAGAGTTTCTTAACTATGCTTTCTTCCTCATACTGGCACAAACTGTGCCAGAGTTATTGGTTTTTAGCTGTGATAATTTTATCATCACTACTGTAAACAAATTAAAAGTTACTATTCTTATTTACTTACATAAATTTTCCAAGGTAAGATAAGTGGGGTGGGGTGGGGGTGGGGTTGAATGTGGGATTGGGATTGCCTACAACTGCCTCTAACAGAACAAATGTCTGACAACAGTTAGCAAATTTTCAGAACCTATGATATATATATATATATATATATATATATATATATATATATATATACTGATAGCTCTTGTAAATTTAATGACAAATTCCTGACACTGTGCTACTTGGATATTTTCTGCAAAATATGTTTTATAAAATGCATATATAATATTAATTTCCCTTGAGCTTAATTTCAAATAATTCAGAAATTAAAATTACTGAGATTGATAACTAAAACAAGATGGTGCATAAGGTGCAAAAAAAAGTGAATGTTTTCAGAAAGTTGAAACAGGGCTTAAACCCAAATGATTAAAATAATGAATTGTCACCTTGGAAGTTTTTGTAAATTTAAAGTCCAGAATCATTCAAATATGAATGTTCAGGCAAATCTGATCATGTCTTCATTTAACCACACCAGATACAAATACCTTGCCAAGTCAATGTCTGTGAGGAAATGTTTATAAAATAATATATTTGTCTGTATAATTTGTGTACACTTTTTTTTATAAATTCTTTTCTTGGGTATTACAATAACTGCTAATTTATTACAATAACTGCTAAAAAAGAGTTATTATAATGTTTGGTTGATTCTTAAGTACAAATATTTGCATATTTTAGAACCAAAATTATACAAATTTTTAGAGAAATGGCAAAAAAAGCATAATCTTATGCAATGATGATGCAAGAAAATGACAGCATGAAAAATTACAGACAATAGCCTTTAGCCGAAAAAGTCTGTCTTATGATTCTACATGTTTCATTATAAAGTTTTGCTTTATATGGAGGAGACAAATTTTATATGTTCAGGCTGACTACATGTACTGATATTTCAGCATTATACCAATTTTTCATCCCAGTTGCAGATATATATGAATATACACAAAAGTGACGATTTTTTTAAAGGTCGAAATGACACTGTTAAATTTACCGTTCCTTATGATTTCCAGTATCTACTGGTATTTTTGTGCTGAAAATTTGCATAGTAATCAAGATTAAGACATGAGGGATAAATTTTTGAAAAATGCTACGTAGATGATAAGAATCTCAATTTAATATCTTTAAATGCAGATTGAGTTCCATAACTGCAAATCCATGGGGTCACAATGTATATTTACAAAAACTGTACGTGCTCACATTGTAACAATTCTGTCAATATTTTTTGGATCTAGTCAAACATTCAAAGAAATGTTTGTCTACATTGGAATGATATTGTACCCCACCCCACTCCTACTTTGACTAATGACTATACTCCTGCACAAGTGGTACACATTATTAGTACATGTACTTTTGCTGTGCATGGGTTGAACAATCTAAAAAAATCCATTCGCTCAATCAGGCAAGTACTAAAAAATTATATTTGCCCTAAATTTGATGATGTTAATGACCTCAATTCAATCATGTGAAAGGTTGTTTTCCAGAACTTATTCGGTGACCCTTCTAAC
Organism: Margaritifera margaritifera; assembly: GCA_029931535.1. Taxonomy (NCBI): domain Eukaryota; kingdom Metazoa; phylum Mollusca; class Bivalvia; order Unionida; family Margaritiferidae; genus Margaritifera; species Margaritifera margaritifera. The sequence continues at coordinate 1,439,129 of JAQPZY010001522.1, read as the reverse complement.
ACCAACTGTAAGTAATTAACAACTGAGACCAGTCTGCACTTCGTCTGGTAAGCTTTTATTAGTACTGAAGAGTGCGAGTGAAGTGCTTATATGAGCTTATCAAAACAAATGAGGAACAAACTTCCAGTAGAAAGTGTGGAATTTCAATTAAAAATGTCCTCAATATTCTTGACAAAACACCTTTTTCATTAAAAAGAAACACTGGTCAGCACTGAATCAGCACTTGCTGAAATGGAAAATTCACTCGACTGTTGTAAATGTTTACTCGCCATTTTGAGTTGGGCAAGTGAATTTTCAACCTCTGCACTGCTACACTATTATCAATGAAAGTTAAATCAGTTCACACTAAAAACATTAAAAATGTGTTCAACAAAAAATTAAAATTGGTACTCATCCTGTAGGACTAAAGATTACAATATGACTAGAGCTTCTTGTTATTTTACCAGAAAATATTTGCTCATCCACATCACCCACCAATTGTTACAATGAGCAGACAAGTGGATTTTTGGAACCCTTTTGTGTGGCAGAGAATGGTATCAGGAGTAAAGCAAAGGTAAACAACACAATGTGTGAGGACTTACCGGTTGACTGTATGATGAAGATGTACTTGTGCTGTTGGGTGATGTGAAGGGACCTGCACCTGAAAAAGAATAGCATACTCTGATTACAGTCTGGTACTACCCGAATTCCATTTATCTTACAATAATGTTCTTTTTTTCAATGTCACAGTGAGAATTATTTCATCAAGTTGATTCAAAATCAGATGCATTTACCCAATATTTGAGTAAGTCCACAATCAGATGCATTTATCCAATATTTGAGTAAGTCCACAATCTGATGCATTTATCCAATATTTAGGTAAGTCCACAGTTTTAAATGGCAATGGGTTGCAATATATTTTTTAGATTTAACTGAGACTGTTATAGTTCTATTTGCACATGAAAAAATTAATGAAAGGAATGATGTCACTACTATTTATCAGAAACTGTATTTATGTGAACATTAGAACCACATGCACAGTTTGAAAGATGACAGATAATACGGACCTTCCACAGCTGGGTTTCAGGGTGAATAATGTTTATTTTTAAGACAACAGGTTAGTAGAAATGGATTCATCTCTGTTTAAAAAAAAAAAGGAATTGTGATATCGACAATTTAATAAAAATCAGTAATATTGGCATATGTTATTATAAACCATTGGTCCTATCTTTTGTGAGCGTCACAACTGGTAAGGATAAGGAGACAACTTTTCACGGCTTAAAGAAGTTTATTGGGTACAACCAGCAATCTCTGGTGAAGGCTAAGTGTACTCATCAGGCGAGTGATTACTTTCCTAAAACACTTAATTGTAGGCCTGCTGGCAAGAGTTTATTCAAACCTCTTAGGAATGAATCAATTGTTGGCTAACAAATTTTAATTTGTTGGAATGTACATTATAACATTTCTGATCTTTGTAAATGAAAAAAATCAAAGGAATGCAATTTTTTATATTTTTTTTTACATTACTCACCATATGGAAAACCCTGTCCTGATTGGTTGAAATTTGGTCCATAACCAAGGTAATTAGATGGATTCATAGCCTGGGCACTTTGCTTAATATTCTTAACTGAAAATAGAAGTAAAGCAAAATAAAGTAACACATCATTTTCAAATATATCAGTAAAACTAAGAAAAAGTATGTACAAAAAGTAAAAGCTAAATTAAATGCTATACCAGCAAAAACAACAAATGATGACAAGAAGAAACAAAAACAACAGCAATACTTTATAATATACACTTTCTGTCAGTAATAATATACATTTTTTGATATGTCTCATGTTGATCATTTTCTGCACTTGTGATTATTGACAGAAAAATTCAAGTGACAATGTTTGTTCATGACAATAGCAACTTTGCAAAAGCAGTCACAGATTTAGACCAACTATGTCTGGTGGAGGCTCAAGATTTAGACCAACTATGTCTGATGGGGATTCAAGATTTAGACCAACTATGTCTGATGGGGATTCAAGATTTAGACCAACTATATCTGGTGGGGATTCAAGATTTTCAAGGAAGGGTTTTCAATAAAATTATGCATGAAATAAACAAGAAAATTTATAAAACTGACAGCCCAACTCTTGGGGTTTCATCCTAGCTGGGACTCCTGGCTGAAAGAGACCATCTTGATGGGACATAAACAAATGCCACTGACCAGATACAAGATCTGGATGTTTTGAGAATATTAAAGAAAAACTAAATCCATTACACCCAAAACCTACGTTTAATTGTAAAAATTTCAAAAAAAAAAAAAAAAAAAAAAAGAAGTCTAAAATATACTGTCCTGGACATAGTTTACTAGCACCACCAATATTACTACTTGTACTACTACTACTACTAAAGTATACATCAAGGTAGTCATGTATCCATCTTTACTGATCTTAAATAAAATAAACTTCTTGAGCTAAATTTAATGCTAAAGTAGTTTTACCAATGTCTATTCATGCCTGATAGTCGAGAGATCTACACCTTGTCATCACAAAACACCAGATAAAAAGTTGTATCCATTGCTATGGACTTTTACAATGGCAATGGCACTAAATTGGATAGAGAAAAGCATGTCAGGTCTAATCATTACCAGTGTGGGGAGTAGTTCAAAATTTTTTCAATATGCACTGTGACATCATAGCGTGCAACATTAAATCTGGTTTACACTTGATCACACCTCTTGGTTAGCCTTGTCCAAAAAATAGACTTGTTTTAAGATTGATTTTGTAATATGTAATTCTTGGGACATTTATATAATGATGTTCCAAGGAATCTGATTTAAGAGTAGCAAAAATAAAGCAAATAATCGCCATTTAAAGGTATGTATAATCAAATTCTCAAAAATGAAACCAAGAGCTTAAATTGTTTGTACTGAATGCCTACATGACTTGTATATATATATATATATATATATATATATATATATATATATATATATATATATATATATATATATATATATATATATATATATATATATATATATATTAAGAATGAGCAAAAAGTAAAGCCTTTTTTGATCTAATTATGTTTATATTGTGGTTGAATTATTCTGATAAGGCCAAAAAAAAAAAAAATATGTGTGTTTCCTATTGCACTGGTTTTAAAATTAGGGTAGGCAGGTAGGTATTTTTCTTTTTTTTAAAAACATTATATATAAATCAAATAATATTTTAAGCGCTTCAAAGTACTGGGCAAAACTGGCTCAATCAGATGCACAAATCAATCTCGACAATGTGATTTTTTTTATATAAAGAAGTGCTAGGGTCAGCAATGAGAAACAGGGATGGTCGGCTGACCAGAAACATATATATATTTTTTTGCCTAATGGGCAGATCCATGATTTATTTTCCCAACCATGTTTGGATTATAAGAAGGTGGGTGGTTCATTGTGCTTATATGGCCAAATTTTTAACTGGCCAGTGTACTATTTTAACTGAAATGGGAGACAGGTCTGACTGAATCTTCCAAACCCCTTCTGGATGTGCCACTGGGTAATAAGACTGAATCTTCCAAAACCCTTCTTGATGTGCCAATGAGTTATCACTTACATGACACTAATTCAATAAATAACAAAAAGCTGAAATTGCAAACGAAAAAAACTTTCTTGTTCACTGATGATGCAGGTGTATTATAATTGTTTGCTAAGTCAACAAATTTGTGTCAACAAGAACCATATATACTCACTTAATAAGTCAAGTCCAACTGCAAACTGCACAGACCCAGATCTGCCATCTTATAATGCACTGGCAGATCTGAGTCTATGCAGTTGCTATGAGTAATCAGTAGAACAAACAACATAGACCCTGATCTGCCATTACATTATGTAATGGCAGATCAGGGTCTATGTTGCTTGCAGTTGGATTAGACTTTTAAGCAAGTATACATGGTACCAGTCTGGAAATGTGTGAATTGTAAAACTATTTTCACGTTGTTTGTGAATTGATTCCTTGTATGTACTTGTCAGATTGTTTTCCCCCTCCATTTTCTTATTGTACAGTGTTATGTATTGTCTGCTTTCTCAAATATCTCCAGCACATGCATTGTTCACTTCAACCATTATTAATGGTTTTGACAGCACCCTACAAGCTTTGGCCATCTCAAAGAATAAAACTTATAAGATTTTATTTATTTCTTGTGTCAGATTGTAGATTTATGCTGTGTCCACGTATGTGTACTTATAATCTTTTAATGCTAAATCCTGATGACAACAGATTAGAATAAGAGCAGTTTACTACCATTCATGCAAGTAAAAATGGAACATCAGCTTTCATAGCTCTGCAATAAAGATTTCCTGTTGACACTCACAGGTGATCATTGTGGACTATCTATTTAGCTGTGAAATCTTTCATAAATGTACATCACGATTTAAATGGAGGATAAATTTTAATTTAAATGATGGAAGATAGATTTTATCACTGTACCCCAGTGTGTGCAATATCCACTTGTGTTTAAAGTACTACCAACTGAAAACAGGCATAGACCCAGATCTGCCATCAAATAATACACCAGCAGATTTGGTGTTTCACCAGTCACATGAATCTTTAAGTAGAGCTAACAGCAAAGGCCTAAATCTGCCAGCACTTAATGTGATGGCAGATCTGGGCAATGTCATTTGTAAGAAATCTAAAGCAGACCCAACACTGTCAACCCTGACCTGCTAGCATGTTATACAAAGACAGATCTTGGTCTCTAATGTGCTCAGTTGGGAGTAACATGACTTTACCGAAATCCAGATGTTTTTAGTGATATTAATATAAGTTGAATACAAGTAGCAGACTTTGTGTTGTTGTCCAAGTGATGGAATCTTGTATACTCGTCCACTGATAATGGCTTATTGAATGTGATGATTACATCATGTGGTCACAGAAGTTGCGATGGCAGTGTGAGTGCCCTATTTTGGCGACTCATTTTTAGTTCACTTTTTATGTGGTACTACTGCATAAATTGTTTGGTGATACATACTATCGATTATCGCATGTGTATGAATATTAATATATACAATTTTGACAAGATTTGGAACAAACCTCTGGGCATATTATAACCCACATAAACATCAATATGACTGGCCAAGTTAATCCCAGGTGACATAAGAACAAGTTGGGAAATTACTACAAATAAGCTTCATAAATACTCCTAATTTTATTTGATTATTTTGGAATAAACTATCTTTTAAGAAGAACAACACCAATAATAAAAACATCATCACCAAGAACGGACTACAAATACATTGCATTAAACAAGCAAGGTTTTGTTTAAAGTTACATCCTCATAGTATGGTGGGCACCTGAAGTGTTAATATTGTCAAGACATTCAGCTTTTTGAGAAACACCAGTTAAAAAAGCTGCAACAATGACATAGTGGAAGGTTTATTGAATGAAACAATAATAAAGTGAATTTTGAAGGTTAGTGATATCTTTTATATTATAGCGTTCGTTCGTTGGATTAACGACGTGTGCGGCCATTCGGCCATTTACGTTGAGATTATATTATAGCATGTGGCAGTGCAAAGTGAGCAGAATCCTGTCACACAACGTTAGATTCATGAACGACAATGAAACTATACAATCTTGTTCTAAATTTTATTTTGTAATATTATTCACATCAAGAAAACCTATCGAGATTAACATGGCACCAACTATAACATGTCAAATTTTACTACTGTATATACTCGTGTATAAGCCAATACCAACAGCAAACTGCATGGACCCAAATCTGCTGTCGCATAATGCGCCGGCAGATCTGGGTCTATGCAGTTTGTAAGGACTAATCAGTAGAACAAACAAAATAGACCGTAATCTGCCGATGCATTTGGACTAGGATTATATATGAGTGTATACGGTACTTTTAATAAGGCAACTGTCGAAGCTAAAGGGGACATATCTGGGTACCCTGATGAATTTGGGTACACTAACATTATATTTCATGCAGATAAATACACCTTACATTAATTCTAGGTTTTAACACAAATTTTGTATGTAAATAAGCATATTTCCAATGCAAATAAAGTCATATGTCCTTCTAGGCATCCCTATATTTTTCTTTATTCATCTGTTTGTAAACAATATGTCAAAACTGCATCAGCATAAATTATTGATTGTGTCTTGATGAATTAGCATATGTCTCTTATAATCAATGAATATCTGTCAACCAGATCCTGTTGCTTTTATACAAAACTGACAAATTTACAATTTGTCAGGAATAAAACACGGATTAGGAATGCAAATTCCGGTTTGGAAATCTGATTATCAAAATGCTGGTGTCATATTTTATATTTATCAACGATTATAAAGCTCTAAAAAATAATCAATTCTAAGAAAAGTTCAAGAGACCTTTAGTGTGGTTGCATTATTTCCTACTGTCAGCCTAAGGATAGCTTGGTACTTCATATAGCTGGATTATACAAAAAGTTAAACTATTCATTTTACGTGGACTGTACCAAATGTTTTCACATCTTATATCAAACACTCTCGATGACTCGAATGATGGCATAGTGAGATCTTTACTAGTGGCTGAGAACTATAAAAAAAAAAATCAGGCAGATGACCACTTTATCCTCACATATGCCTGGGATAGGAAAGATGCAAGGAGAGTGTATGTATTACCAAAGTGCTATCCACACCTCTTATCTTGCATTTACGCATCAATAATAATAAATCTCCAACTTCTGTGTATTTTCCAGGAAATAGTGTAGTATAATATAAATTTAAAAGTTGGTACAGCCATAGATAAACTAAATTAAAAGTTTCTCCAAATAAAACATCAACAAAATATAATTATGCCTCAAGATCACTGTTCAAATGACTCTACTGAAAAAGACTTATCGTCTATACTCACATATATTCTGATACCAACTGCAAAGCCGATACCAACTGCATAGACCCAGATCTACTGTCGCATAATGCGCTGGCAGATCTGGGTCTATGCAGTTTGTAAGGACTAATCAGTAGAACAAACAAGACAGACCCTGATCTGCCAGCGCATTATGCATTGGCAGATCAGGGTCTATGTTGTTTTGCATTTGGACCTGGTTTATATGCGAGTACATATGGTATAACTAACTCCTCTTACTTCATTGGCATATTCATTTCTTACTTGTCAATATTTGTTCTTGAAATTTTCGGGTATGATAGTGCTGATGACATCGAGTTGAACATATAAATTTCATCCAAATCAGTGGTGGAAGTGTCTAAAGTGTGTGCAGTTAATTAGATCTTATCAGCAATCACTGATGACATGTGATTGGTCAGTTCCAAGCTGATGTACGGGTCAGATATCCAAACTCCAAATAACTAAATAAATTTTCTCTTGATGAGTTCAGATAATTGAGGGTTATTGTAGGATCTGCAGCTTTTCATACATTATTTAAAAAATTTTGTGTACAAATAATTATTAGTAAAAAAAAAAAAAAAGAAAAAAAAGAAAAAAAAAAAATAATTATCAGCTGATTCTTAAGTACAAATATTTATGAATTCTGAATAAAAATACAAACTTTATTTATTACAAAAACACAAAAAAACCCAACAAATAATTATGATTTGCCGAGTTAACTGTGTGCATACAATTAGATGGTACAACACTGTTTACTGATTAAAAGATTGCTAGTATTAACAGTGATACAACCAAATGATGGTTAGTGCAAAGTGAATGCGTATACCACATGAAATCTTGTAAAGATACCGTGAATTATGGATAAAACAAAATGATTCTGGGTGTCACACCAAGTCACTATAAACAGGTTTTACTGCAATTCAATTTTAAATTTAAATTATCCACACATTTAATTTTCTAGACTTTTTTGCCCCAAATATTCAGACTTTTAAGTCCTTTATTGCAAAAAGTGTAACCTAAAATTTGGTTTATTAATTTTGGTGAATTTACTGTAATCAGTCTGGATGTAGACATTTCTGTTTATCTGCTGCTCTTTCCAGAAACAAAAACAAAGAATCAGAAGATATATTTCATTTGCCATATATACTCACATATAAGTTGGATCCAACTAAAAACTGCATAGACCCAGATCTGCCATATATACTCACACATAAAACTGCATAGACCCAGATCTGCCATATATACTCACATATAAAACTGCATAGACCCAGATCTGCCATATATACTCACATATAAGTTGGATCCAACTAAAAACTGCATAGACCCAGATATGCCATCGAATTAACATGCCAGCAGATCTGGGTCGATGTTGTTTGCAGTTGGACCAGACTTATAAGTGAGTATATATGGTAAATTTTACCTGTCCAATTAATTCTATGTAAAATCATGTGTGTGCAGCTAAACTATAACAAATAAACTTAGTGATATTTTCTTCTCTGTGAGAAAAAAAAAGTCGCATGAATCTAGTATCCAAGTGAAACAGACAACAGTTTCTTTAAACTGTATGAAGGCAGAAGTAATGCTTTAATTAAACTGTATGAAGGCAGAAGTAATGCTTTAATTAAACTCATTGTCTTGCCCATGTCCATGTGCCGGTGTATCAACCCCTGTATCTGACTTTTAAAAATGTTTAACACAAAACTTTTAACACTGATGATGCTTTCTTTGTGGCCATTACTGTAGCTGCCAGAAAAGTGATACCTATTCTCACAGTGCTTACGCAGGTAAGACAAAATTCATACTTACTATCTTGGACAGGATATGTGGGCATTGCATATGGATTCTGAGCTGAAGGATTGGGATAAAATGCCTGAAAAGATGCGGCATTCTGATTTCCCATATATGCCTGCATTGTGATGGTTGTTGTGGGACTATTATCACTACTTGAAGATGAACTATCACTTGTTCCTATTGCTGCCACTGATGTTGTTGTCGGTGTTGAAAGAATATGTTGATATGTTGTTTCAACACTTGCACTGAAATATGGAAAGAAAAATAAGTCATAAAATCAATAAACATCCTGTAAGGAGGATACAAATATAATTTCTTATGAAGCATACAATTCCAGAGAGTTTAAAACAGAAATAAATAACAGCGGAAGAATATCTTGTGAGAAGAATCATAGTTATGAATAATAATGATAATGATAATATCACATTTCTGTACTTCTCATAAAAATGTGCATATAAAATTATTTCATGTGAAATATGATCTAATAACTTTAGACAACATTACTAATATACTTGAACTGTCAAATCTTCGTCACAAATAATACTGTACTTCTTGTATAAAAGAACCTACTTATTATTGCAAACTATTACATTTCCAAACTTACCATAAATCAAAAATAATAGATCTGTGTAGATATGTGGAAAAGCTATTATTCAATTTTAGGATCCTTATTTGGAAACACACACACAAATGTGAAAATGAAACATAACAAAGGAATTTTTTTTTGACTTTACACCAGCAATGAAATGAACTGTTGGTGTCACAGATAAATTAAAAAGTATTTATAAAAAAAGAAGCCATATATCTGACCTGCTTTATTATGTTGAAGTATTCCATTAGTTGCAGAATGAATCAATATTCTGGAATTGCTAATAACTTTACACTGTTGCCATATATTCAAAAGATAACTTGTGAATCCTTTGAACTAAACACCATCATTGGATGATTGAAAAAAGAAAATAATGTAAAGCTACTTAAGAGACTTGGTTTCTTACAAGAAAAATGCTAGGAAGATAAACTATATCACCATTTTATACAACCAATGTCAAATAGGGCCAAACTTGAGCAATACCGACTCTTGGAGCGCTCTGCTGTTTCAAATAGATGATTAACCTTTTACAAAGGAGAGCAACACCTGAGCATCAGATTCCATTTTTGAACGGTTTGAATTGTATCAAATATTAAGATATAGCTAAATCATTCAGAAACAAGTGCATTTGTACAAAATATGATAGGCGTAAAATAGGAAATGAAGACATCGATTGAAATTTTCTCAGGGCTTTGTCGCATTCACTGAGATTTACTGTGAAATTTTAAACGCATGATGCAGTAATTTAAGGTCACAAAAGATTCATTCTGTTCATTGTTCAGAAATGTGAAATCTGCAATACATAGCATAATTCTAAAATGATTAAATGACTAGCTAAATTCTGTAGGACAATGCTTTTCTATACATTTAAACCAATTCTTTGCATTAATGAACTGTACTGTCTGTAATATTTTGCACACTATAATTTTTTTTTACAATTTAATTATTTTGTACACCATCCATCAGTAAAGACCAGAATTATCTTTGTCTTCCAATATTTCATGAAGAAACTGACATTTTGCAAATACATGTGTCATAATCAGGTAAAAGTTATAATTTTCTTTATCTTTAATTATTTGTATACCCTAAAAATAATTACTTAAAAGTGTATAAAAAGTTACAGACAGTAAATGGAAATACTGATATACAGACAGTAAATGGAAATATTGATATACAGACAGTAAATGGAAATACTGATATACAGACAGTAAATGGAAATACTGATATACAGACAGTAAATGGAAATACTGATATACAGACAGTAAATGGAAATACTGATATACAGACAGTAAATGGAAATACTGATATACAGCATGACTAATATGTTTAACATGTATGGCATCCAAGTAATTGCATGCAGGTGATTTATGCTTTTGCCTCTGTGTGTGTGTAAGAAAAAGTAAAAGCATAAGATGAAGGAAATACCTGTTGGAAAAATTGATCACAAAATTTTGTGAATTCTGAAATTCTGTCAGTGTTTTGTTTGGATCACCTGAAAGAAGAAAAAAATGCTTTTGGATGAATTTATGGCCTAATAAACTTTGGTTTTTTGGAAAATATATATCATGTTATCCATCTGTTTGTCAATATGATTTTTTTTTTCTCACAAATTGATGGACTTCTCAAATCTTGTTCTGGGAAATGCATGTTCATACATTGGTCTCTCCTTCTCGTTCTCCAAAGAAAATGTATATACTATTCATTTGAAATTAGTAAGTTTTTATTATTAACTGTATTATTATTATTATTATTATTATTATTATTATTACATCACTATATTGTAAAGAAAAAAAAAATGAAATGATGACTTTGAGCAATGGGGGACAAAAAATTGGCTGATAAAAACAAGAGACCCTACTGACCTTATACCAGCAGATTTTGATTCTATGATGGCAGTTTACATTAACAATAGAAAAAGAACAAAATCAAGGATTCAGCTGACTTGGATCAAATTCAAAAATATTTTGGCATCATTTGTTTTTAAATGCAGGAATACGATACTTAGATGTTGCTGCCATTTACTGTCTCTCACATAAATAGAGGTGGTAAAACAAGTTTGTAATCAGATCCATGAAACAAATCCTATCATATTTTGAATCAAGTCCAAATGGTAAATTGATTAATTATATCAAAATTAAAAATCAAAGTGATTTATCTGCTGAATTTGTAAGGGCAAAAGTGTGAAGTTTTAGTTTTAGCATAATCGTTGAAGATTTATCACAATGTCTGATCAAAATGGAACAATGAAAGAAGTTTTAGTTAGGCAATTTTCCACATAGCAGCATTAGCAGGAGTTGTATATACACTGCAGGGCTCGAAAAGCAAGAATAAAATCAGGCCTTTGTAAATTTGTTTAAAAGTTTATTTGCTCTTAGGCAAGTGAATTTTATATTTTCAATATCCTGTTAACAATTTTACTTCCTCCACAAATGCATGTTACAAGTAATATCAACTTTTAATATATATTTTATAATAAGATATTGAAATATATCAGTGGGAGAAAAATGATATTGCCACAGTGGCAACACCACTTTTATCACCACCGTGGCGATATCATTTTTGGAACTACTTTCTTCTCCTATTTAGGAGATATATCAGCCCTTAAGAATGTTATTAAAATCTGTATTTCCATATTTATACCTATTCCATTTTTCTTCTTCTTTAGTTCCTTCTCTCTCTCCCTCCATAAGGATGAACAGATCTTAAAACGTGTCAAGACTGTAGACACTCTAGTACATCTATTTAATCAATAAGGAGGCGCCATCAAGAATGCCTTAAAATGAACTCCAAAGAACAAAACACTTCCAATATTAACTTATGACAATAGAATGTTTCCCACTTCACAAGTGAAATATTTCCTTATATCTAATAAAAAAAATGTAGATATCGTCTATTTATTTTCATCTGGATACTGCTTCACCATGTCAGAATTAACTTTTTTGAAGGTACACATTCTGTGCAGCAACTGCGGCAACTTTAACAGTCCATATTTTGATTAAAGTCTGAGTCACAGCTAATTTCTGAAATCCCAAGTTGTGGGTTGGACTCTACATGGTTGCAATCTGTTCTGTTTCAAGATCCACAAGATATACCTGCATGGCCACAGGTAAAATTATAAATCAAAAACAACTAGTTTCTTGCCTTTTGCAATGAAAATTTAACCACTTGATACCTGCAAATAATGATTCTTCAAGACACAAATGACAGAAACCATTCTCCTTATCTCTATTCACTGACAACAATTTTATTGTTTTTTTCACCTAGAATTTACACTGAAAGCAACATACTGGTAATGGTTTTTCAAGCAACCGTATCAAATATAGTTTACAAGAGATAAAACAAAGATGCAAATTGATGATTAAATTCCATTAAAAACTTTATTTTCCTGGACAATTTTTCATTCACTTGATCCTGAATAACATATACCTATCAAGGATGGATCAAGATTTCCCAGAACCATGTGTCTACACATTTTTCATGATCTGTAATTAGTTCTCAAGCAGTGACAAGCTTTTTAAATAAAAACAGACCAAGTCCTCTTGTGGAACCCAAGCTTTTCCTATAATGGCTTCTCATATCACATTATGAAATTTGGCAACTTTTTGGTTTCCTTTAATAATACAGAAACTTTCATGCAAAAAGCTAGAAAAACATTGTATCAAACAGATACTGATATATGGGAATTGAACCTGGTACTGTGCATGAGACCAGCAAGCTAACCACTAAGCAAATGCATCACCCAGATATAGTTATATATCTTTTTTATTGGAGTGCATTAGAGATGCAAAACAAGATGTTCTGCCTTATGGCTTTATTTAGTTTTTGTTGGGCAATTAGAGTTAAGTGTCTTGCCAAAGGACAGAAGTTAAACATGGCAACCAACCTATCCTTGTTTAGCAATCAAACCTGGTACTCCTGCACAGGAGTCCAGCACTTTAACCACTGAACTACTAAACCTCTGATACACAAGTGACATGAAGGAAGCAAAAAAAGAAAAAACTCCTCTGTAACGAGCACCAATAGAATTTATAGTTTTTAAACCTGTTCCAAGTCCCACCCATGCTGGTTTGCATACAAAATACTATTTCTCTAGAGTATTCAATTCTGAAAGATTCCTGACCTATGGCTCACACAGTCACTAAAAGGAGGGATGTTTGAATAATATCAGAGCAATGTTTTCATAATTATTTAAGGTCAAAGTTACTTTTTCCTGCATTTAAATTCATTTTGTTGGACAAGACTTTCATTGTGTAACAAGATGTAACTAGTGGCCTACAGAGCTTGAACTGATATCTTACTACAGACTACAAGTAACATGATGTAACTAGTGGCCTACAGAGCTTGAACTGATATCTTACTACAGACTATAAGTAACATGATGTAACTAGTGGCCTACAGAGCTTGAACTGATATCTTACTACAGACTATAAGTAACATGATGTAACTAGTGGCATACAGAGCTTGAACTGATATCTTACTACACTATAAGTAACATGATGTAACTAGTGGCACACAGAGCTTGAACTGATATCTTACTACAGACTATAAGTAACATGATGTAACTAGTGGCCTACAGAGCTTGAACTGATATCTTACTACAGACTACAAGTAACATGATGTAACTAGTGGCATACAGAGCTTGAACTGATATCTTACTACAGACTATAAGTAACATGATGTAACTAGTGGCATACAGAGCTTGAACTGATATCTTACTACAGACTACAAGTAACATGATGTAACTAGTGGCACACAGAGCTTGAACTGATATCTTACTACAGACTACAAGTAACATGATGTAACTAGTGGCACACAGAGCTTGAACTGATATCTTACTACAGACTACAAGTAACATGATGTAACTAGTGGCCTACAGAGCTTGAACTGATATCTTACTACAGACTATAAGTAACATGATGTAACTAGTGGCACACAGAGCTTGAACTGATATCTTACTACAGACTACAAGTAACATGATGTAACTAGTGGCACACAGAGCTTGAACTGATATCTTACTACAGACTATAAGTAACATGATGTAACTAGTGGCATACAGAGCTTGAACTGATATCTTACTACAGACTATAAGTAACATGATGTAACTAGTGGCCTACAGAGCTTGAACTGATATCTTACTACAGACTAAGTAACATGATGTAACTAGTGGCATACAGAGCTTGAACTGATATCTTACTACAGACTACAAGTAACATGATGTAACTAGTGGCACACAGAGCTTGAACTGATATCTTACTACAGACTACAAGTAACATGATGTAACTAGTGGCATACAGAGCTTGAACTGATATCTTACTACAGACTACAAGTAACATGATGTAACTAGTGGCATACAGAGCTTGAACTGATATCTTACTACAGACTATAAGTAACATGATGTAACTAGTGGCATACAGAGCTTGAACTGATATCTTACTACACTATAAGTAACAAGATAAGAGAGGCCATGTCCGGTTCATTGACAGGTTGGTACAATCCTTTTTTCTTTGAAGGTCTTCATAATTTAACATAAGTATATATGGTTTCATCTGATATCCAAAAATAACCAACTCTCCAGCCTGATCTTTTTACAGGTCTCCGATTTAAATTCTGAACACAAATTTAGTTGTAAAGCAGTAACTGCATGTCTTGCTTGTGCATTATCAAAATGTAAATGGAAAAGTGATCTACAAATAGGAGGTAAAATTGACACCTCATAGGTCAGAGGTTTGTAATCACAGTAACAGAAACAATGAAGACTTTCAAAGTCATCATGACAAAGCTAAAATATTCCCAAAACACATAAGTATTTCTCCACTTTACACAGTGATTCATAAATTTTGTATAGGGGTTTAACCTCTCTCCCCCCTTTTCCAGTCAAAATACTAATGTTATCACTGAAAAACACAGAACTACCAACTTTTTAAATTAAATCCTGGTAGAAAAATCCTGAAACTGCACATGAACTGTTACACAAACTTTGCTGAGTTTTGTACTGTCTATAATTTTTCCTACACTTGTTTAATAATTATATTTTTGGTGTAATAATTAAAGATAAAAAATATTAATAAATAATAATTTTCAGTGGAGTCAAAAGAACAAATATTTTTGAAATGTTGATAGGAACATAAATTTCTATATAATAATAATAATAATAATAATAATAATAATAATAATAATAATAATAATAATAATAATAATAATAGAAATGATCTGTTCTAGAACATATTAATTCTGGATTCATGCTAATTTCTAAAAAAAAATAATTAAGCCACATAATCAACCAAATATGTGAAAATGTGAAAATCGTGTCAGGACTTAAAATTGATGCTAGCAAGCGAACATTTGCTAGTTACAATTCTGATATTGCTAGCTGAAAAAAAAAATGAACTAGAAGTTTCTTGTCAGTGATATTTTGGAAGTGTGTTTAAATTTTTATGTAAAAATATGAAATATGCTAATGGACATTGAAAATAGCCTGATTTTTGCTAGTTGAAAATATTACAACTATTAAAATGCTGTTAGTACTGAAAAAAGTTAATTTCAAGCCCTGTTGTGTACAATATTTGCAAGCCCTACTTTTATTTCCTCCAATAATCTCCCATATTTAAAAATCCCTCCCTTTTTTCTAAATGGGGTGGGAGGAATTTACCTCCAAATTTTAAGTCTAGAATAGACCCTAAATAATAATAATAATAATAATAATAATAATAATAATAATAATAATAATAATAATAACAACAATAATGATAATAATAATGATTATAATAACAAATATATGGACTGACTGTAACATTTTGAGGATAAGACAAATTGAGGATAAGACAAATTTCAGAGGGGTATAACATTTTTATTTTTTGCAAATGACAGTTGTAGATACACATTTGTAAATCGACTTTTATTACTTAGGTCAAAGAAATCTGAAATATATATAAGCAACAGATGCTGACCACAACAATTTCCCTTATTTATCATCTTTATTGACAAAAGCAGGGATAAATGTTGCCAAAAACAGATAGGGAATCTTTGAAAATGCCCTTCATGGGTGTTATTTACATTTTTTTATTTATTGCTGACTATCTCAGCCTTTGAGTTTTAATATTTCATGTCTATCTGAAAGACAAAAATTAGGAAGGAGTTCCTTAAGAGATACTTCAGGACATGAACTCCCAGGCAGTCTACTGGCAGTCTCATGTCCTAACCCCACTTGACAGGTGGAAAATTGGCCCATTGAGAATGTTGAAATCTCTGCAAAGAGTATTTTAACTGATTGATATCACTTGCGATCGTTCTGCGTGCTATTAAGCATTTTGATTTGGTTTCATTAATAAGTGAAAAGACTGACATTTTGGCTTGACAATTTTGACCTATGCAGATATATTTGTATTTACCCCGTTGTGAAAAGATGGCTATCATTGCTGATCTTACAATTGCTTGGCTCCGAAAGAGCAGCTAAAAATGGTATAGTGGTGTTGCAATGTGTGTCCAAAGCTTTCATGTTTTCTCAAGTACCTTATTCATGGAAGTTTGCCATTGTTGCAAAATTGATTTAGTCATTGTACCAGACGAAGTGTTCTCCTGGCACAAAAGCCTGAGGAGGGCTTGAAAATGACTTGGCGACATCACCAAGTCTTTTTGTCTTGTTATAATTAATGGCTATGCAATTCTTTGGGAAGCTTTACATTAGACAACAGACTGTAAGTCTGGCAAGATGCCATTTTCACTCTATCTTCTTCACATTGAGGGCAAATTGATAAATATTAATAGAGTTGGACTTCCCGTTTGCACAATGTTCCATCTTCCTACATCCAATTTGTCATTTTTCTTTGTGGGGACTCCAGTCTCTGCTGTCAGATATCTCAAGGGATATGTATTTAAGTATTCTTCTGAATTCTGGCCTAGAAAAGAACTGATTTGATGATAAAGAAGACCATGGTTGTATGCCTGAGCCCATAGTAAAATAAAAAATATGTCACCAAAACCTGAACAAAGCAGTTGATGCTGCTGAAATCAATCACTGCTGTTAAAAAAAATGACCACTTTGTCTTGTTTTCCCACAAATGTTGGTTCAGCAATCAATTTTCTCAGACCCCTCTCAAGCTGAAAAATCCTTAAGCAACCACTTGCAATGAAAAATCTTAAAGCAACCACTTGCATTGAAAAATCTTTACTTTCTTGACCAGTTATTAAGTTATCTGTATTCATAATTTTCAAGGAATTCAATTGGATGACTTTTAGATCTATTTATCTGTTTAATTTTTAAGTAAGGACTTTTTATACAACTTTTGGAAATTTTTCGACTTAACTATTTTATGAACACTATTTTCTGTCACCATTTTCTCTCAGACACTTCTGAAATTCTACTTTATGCACTCTTGAAATTTTTACTGCAACCTTTACAGTAATACACTTTTTGTTTGTCTTCTGAATCAAGTTTATGAGATCGAAAATCTCAATAACAATCATGTGAAAGCTAGTTGCTATTAGGGGTGAAACGATTCATCGATATATCGATACTTTTGCCATATCGATACACATATCGATACAAGAGGTGAAGAATCGATACAAAACAATACCTACCCTATATAAGTTACTTTAATCTTCAGCAGTCATGAATAATTATTAGTCGTTTGCCTTTTTATTCTTTAAACTGAGAATCGATAATGTATTGTATTGTAGGCTGTGTATCGTGAATCGTATCAATACTTGGCACAGGTGTATAGTTTCACCCCTAGTTGCTATAAACTGACACCAGTTTGCTCTACATGTAGAAAATATTTATTAATACTAACGATTGAGAGGGAAGCATTTATTTGAGCTGGATCAAAAGAAAATGAAAGATTAATATCCACTGGAAAGAATAGACATTTTAGTGAACAAAACGAGCAATATTCCTGACAGAACATCTCAATTAAGAATAACTGTTCATCTGCCCTGAATTAGCACTCTCATTTTTTTGCTGCTATAGCACCATATACCTGCTGAGGGATCTTTGAAAGGTTTCATTTAAAGATTTTGTCCACAGCTTACGAAATGTTGGCAAATTATTTCACAGTAAATGTATGATTCTATACCATTTGCACTGGGGTGAAATTTTACATATGAAAAGTATTATGTAGTGAAGCTGCATGAGCCAATCTGAATGAAATTCAATTCGACTGGTGCCATGGCTGTTTTAGCTACATTTTACATGCATTTGTATTCTCAAGGTGTAGCAGACGTAACTCATGTAATAGTTTTGCAGTTGGCAGCAAACCTCCCAATTACAGGCAAATTAAGCCTCTTAATTTTGTCAGCATTTGCTGCTAACAAGACTGAAATCTGAAGTGCCAGGACAAAAATAAATACCAACAAAACAGAAGATCCTATCAGGAACTCTTAAAGCTTTGCCATCTCTATGGTGCAAGACCACAATTGAGACAAGTGATCTGCAAAGTGATTGAGCATATGAATAGAGAACCCAGCAGGTGAATCCTTTCAAAAAGGAAGTGGTGACTATGTTTGACTTCACTTGAAAGAGTTTCATGGAGAGGCTCTTGAGGAACAAAAACACCCTTCTCCATACAATGGAACCAAAGCCCTCCAGACTTGTGCCTGAGAGGAGGCAGACAGAAAGATAAAGGCAAATCTTGCTGATAACTGTCTCACCATAACTGTTGGAATTTGCTGTGTTTTACTAGCTCACAGCTTTATTGTTGGTGTGTGAAGAAATGCAGTTTTGGTTCAGACTTTTTGCCTTTGTACTTGGTTCAAAATTACAGCCCTTTTAATGCCATTGAATACTTCAATAGTGCAGATGTAAACTAGCTTGGAAGTTCAGCCCCCAAAATAAAGAATGCATCCATAGTTACCTGACAAAATGCAGGTATTCATATGTACAAATCAACCATATAAAATGCATTAAATGTGTTATGTGCAACACATAATGTAGCATTAAGTTAGGCTCTATTCTGCATATTTTTTTCATCATCTACATTTTGTAATCTGCTGGTTAATTACAGTGGCAGCTTTCCATAAAGCCCCTCAGTATAACACCTCTTTTAAAGCATGTATGGTTATGGATTCCAATAAAGTGGTTACATTTTGTTTTGATTAATGCTACTTCATATATTTGACCTATCTTAAGATACTGGCTAATGAGAATGTGATTTCAGATCATTAAATATCAGTACCCTATTTGTGTCTTTCTAAACGTTATTAGAACAAAAGTTTTGTTGGACCATCCCTTGGAATAAAGGTCCCTCATAGGTCACTTAAGTCACTTTTATGGCTCCCATTATAAAGAAGTATCACTGTGTTTAGCAACAGTTTTGGCTCAATGATGTTTGAAGAATTAGAACATTTCATATCAAGATGTTTAGACCACAAAAAAAGTTATGAAACAGGCTTTAAAAAGATGCATGGTAGGTGAGATTTTTTTAAAACTAATTTTTTTTGTCTAATATATGCATTCGTATATTCTTGATGAAATTCCAATTGTCAAACTAAAGAATTATGAAATATTCTGAATAAATACTAAATACCAAAATGACAAAAACATTCATAATAGATCCAATGCGGAAATGTCCAGAAATAATGTTCGTTTAAAAACTATAAAGTCACCAAACAAAATTGGAGTTAGTGGGATTTATGAAGGGTCGGTTAGGTTACAGGAAACACAGATTTTTTTCTTACTTGGATGAGTATGTATTTTATTATATTAAAAAGATGCATTCGTCAGAGGTAGAGGAACCTTAAGGTTTCTCTGTGAATATCGTGGATTCACCTTTTTGAGCGACACGAATAATCTCTGTGAATATTGTGGATTCACTTTTTTTAGGGACATGAATATTCAAAGATTTTATGATTGCTACAAACCAGATATTTAAATACCTAGTGAAAAATGTCTTTGCCATAAATGTTATTGATGTCTCAGGCATTTCCATAAGGTACTAAATAAATATACCATATATCCATGCTTTTCAGTCCAGTCCAACCGCATAAACCTAGATCTGCCATCACATAATGCGCCGGCAGATCTGAGTTTATGCAGTTTGTCAGGATTAATCAGTAGGAAAAATAACACAGACCCTGATCAGCCATCACATTATGCTAGGGCAGATCAGGGTCTATGTTGTTTGCAGTTCAACTCTACTTGTAAGTGAGTATATACAGTCACTGTTTGCAGTTCAACTCTACTTGTAAGTGAGTATATACAGTCGCAAAAATACACAAACTGATACCCATGAAATTGTGTAAATTTTCAGTAACCTCAGTGTATTATATAAATTATTACACCCATGTCAGTGTTTTATATATATATATATATATATATATATATATATATATATATATATATATATATATATATATATATATATATATATATATATATATATATATATATATATTACACAGTAATGTGATCTTGATTGCTAGATCACATTGAGTTGTCAGCATCAGAAAATCCAGATCATTACGAGATGCGAAGATCAAATTACTATGATAATGATATTTTTGTTATATACCATAACAACTTTCAGAAAAAGTAATAAAATTCCAAAACCCACCCGAGAAAAAAAATCTTAACATTTCCACCTTTATGATACGAACATCATCTTATATCATAAGCAGAATTTCATTTTTCTGAACAGCTGATATGCGCATGAATATCAGTTTTATGAATGAAGCGTGTGTTACAACAGTCACTCATTTTCACTATAATCACTGTTAATAACACAAATTCTTCGACACATGGGGGCAGCAGACCCATATATGTGATTTACAGCTATTGTGCAGTTCTCGAATTTTGCATCATGGAAGATTTCACCAGCCAAATAACTAGTAAAGTTTCTATCTGAGGCCTGGCTGATAGCGTTTGAACTGTTTCTGGCGGGACATTGTGAGAGGCTCCGATGGGGACCTGGCATGGGAATGACATAATTATTTTGACAGTTATTTACAGCGGGATGGGACACATTGTTGGAACTTGATATAGATTTGTTAAAGAGAATACTACTTATTTCCATTTTGTATGTCAAGTGAGGCTACGGCATAGTTATTCACGCTTGTTCAGTTCTAAACAGGCAACCTAAAAAAAAAAGTAGAAAAAAGTAGTTCCAGCCTCATCTGAGATTATGATAATAC
This sequence comes from Margaritifera margaritifera, assembly GCA_029931535.1. NCBI lineage: Eukaryota > Metazoa > Mollusca > Bivalvia > Unionida > Margaritiferidae > Margaritifera > Margaritifera margaritifera. The sequence continues at coordinate 1,417,771 of JAQPZY010001522.1, read as the reverse complement.
AAAATCAGAAAACGACAGTATTGTTTTCCTACTTTTGGGACTTGACAATAAAATTCTGCCTCCTTCTTGGGTAGAAAATTGATAAGGAATATAATAAATATTATTAGATCCATGTCAGTGTATTATATTATTACACCCATGTCAGTGTATTATATAAATTATTACACCCATGTCAGTGTATTATATAAATTATTACACCATGTCAATGTTTTATATTTATATTACAACCATGTCAGTGTATTATATACAGTTATTATCAGTAATTTATATATTTTTTTTAAAGTTACAAATTGACATTAAAAAATAATCAATATTGCTCACATTTTTACAGTCATAATGTCAACAAATAAAACAACCATAACCCCCCCCCCCCCTGCATCTTCCTATGAACAATTTCTTATCTAAATACAAACATATACTTTTACAAACACATAAAATGATGGCATCTGGAATAGGAAATGTCTGAGATGGCACATTTATGTTTGATGAATAACCAGATGCTTATAGAAATAAAAACAATAATTCATTGTTGCAAAGTTTACTTCAGTTTATCCCCCCTATGAAGAAACATTCCATGATTTCAAGTCAAACATTGCACCTGTGTATTGTTGATGGTCACAGATAAACGATTCAGAATGGCTCACTCCCCCATGACTGATCTCGCAGACAAATACCTAGATGAATTTGCACGATATGGGCTATTAAGCATTCCCTTTGCGGACAATAAACAAGATGCCCATGAAAAATTGCTAGTGGGCATCAACTGAGAAAACACAACTAATATCAGTCCCATGACAAGGACCATTAGCTATCAGTGGAGATCATAAATTTACAATTCATAAAACCTGAATCATTTAAATTAAGGGGCATGCTAGTGGTATTGACAGATTTTACGGGTCTAGCACAAAATTGAAAATCTTAATGGTTTGACATTTTTGCCCATAAACTTGGAGCTCATCAAAGTGGCTGACAGTTCGGCCCAAACTGGCTATGGAAGATATTATAACATGGTTGCCTACTCGAAGCATTAAACACTGAATAATAGCTATGTATTATTCTAAATTATCATTTCCATAAAAACACCGTAACCAAACTGGAGACTATATTACTATAAAATGTATGTTTCCTTGCATTTTAATTTAAATCACATATATATCATGTAAATGAAAATTTAAAAACAGAATGTCCACATTTAATTGAATATATATTTGTGTCATAATATGAGGGTTTTTAATTAACAAAATAACAAATTAACAATTCGTTCTGAATGTTCCAACAGCTGAACTTAAAACTTGTAAGTACATGTACAACTTAATGATTTTGTTTCCCTCTCCCTTAAAAATTGGCTTATGACATTTATACAAAAATGTGTTCAAACAAGATCTTTAGATACATGTGTGCACTCAATCAGACCACTGTTCACAGTAAACACCCCCCCCCCTTTAGTTTTATCACTGGTTGTCTCTTTTCATCCAAAGACAAACACATTGCTGTCACATTTAAAGTCTGAAGGCTGTAAATTTACACAGTGTGCACAAATAATCAATAACAAGTGAAAAATATTACAAGAAGCAAAATAGCTCGAATCTGATTTAAAGCAATTAGATATTTTTTAGATGAATGTAAACTATTTTTATGACGGTGCTAATCATATGTGAGATGTGGAAATTTAGCACATATTGCATCCCATTTTCTATGCAAATGGTTTAAAGAATATTCCGTACTTATTTTATTCTTTATCAAAAAAGAAACACTTTCCACTGACAATGTGCACACAAATAATTTGATGAACAGTGTCAAACTGCGACAAAAAAATGGATAAAAGCATCTTTATGAGTTTTTTGCTTGGAAAATGATCGACACCACCCAATCAGAGCTGAGCATACTCGTACCAATTTACACCGATTTTTGTGTGCTCTGTATGACACAAATCTTTAAAGTGGAGCTGTAAATCCATAATGTGTGCAGAATAACACTACTCAATCAAATTTGCAGGCTAAAGGAAAATCGAAGAAACCTCAATTAGATAAAGACAAGTAACAGAATTAATTTGTGTAAATCAAATCTCCAAGGAAACCTTTTTTTGGTCACTCTTTCCACATAATGTATGGATGCTATAATTTTTAAAATTTCAAAGAAAGAAGAATTTGCATATGTTGTTATAACTGGTGAAAGGCATCAAAAGTTATTATATAATTTGTTGAAAAATTGGAATAATATTAGAAATTGTACATTACCTGTACAAAACTTTTAAAAAGAAAATTTATCTTTTCTAAATTGCCAGCAGGTTTCCCACTGATAATTGTAAACCATGTTTACTTATACCGTTGGAAAATTAATTAAAAACTGTCACAACTTTCAGTCAGTACTAACACAAGTATATTAACATAGACCATAACAGGGGATGGGGTTGGTTGGAGTGGGGAGGCATTATATAATTCAAAGAGTCAATTAAACTAAAAATAATATTCATTCACATGCCCATTTGCTGAATACACATCATTTCTAAATTTGGAATGTATAATTTTGCTGGCATGTAAATGAAAGAACATGAAAGACTTCTAACATGAATTTTTAATCTCATAATTGGAGATGTAAGAAACTACATGGGTAATTGCAGTGTTCATAGGAATGATGCCTACCTATTTCAGGGTAATTGCAGTGTTCATAGGAATGATGCCTACCTATTTCAGGGTAATTGCAGTGTTCATAGGAATGATGCCTACCTATTTCAGGGTAATTGCAGTGTTCATAGGAATGATGCCTACCTATTTCAGGGTAATTGCAGTGTTCATAGGAATGATGCCTACCTATTTCAGGGGATGGAACTCCAGATATTACCCAAGAGTCACTACTGCTGAGAACTGTGCTGGCATTGGTGGAAACCAAAGTATCAAGACCACCTATAATGAAAAAAAAATTAAAAAATAATGAAAAATAAGAACTTTTTTTGCCATACATTTATTGTCAAGAATTTTTGCAGCTTATCATTAGCTCAGTAATAAATGTAGTTATTATAAGGAGACAAGTTAATAAGGTGCAGTGAAAACTTTAGAAACATCCAACTGCTCTGAATTTAAAATAATGCTAAAGCTGTAAAAACTCAAAAGTGCTCTGGACCCTAAAAATTTGTGCTAGAGTCTTCTGCTTTCTTGTTTATGAAGTTTGAGGCAAAATAACACCTTATGGTAAGACTGAGTGAGTTACTTGAGTGATGTTGAGTACTCAGGTAAATGATGTTCACTTAACAAGGTTTTACTGCACATAAATTTTCACATTTACTAAGTGATTTGAGGTCCATGGGATTTTTTTTCCTATATCTTGAAGATAATATAAAGGAAAGTAACATGCTACCTACATTGTAAACAGCAAACACCTCATTTACCTGGGCAGCATGTGCAGCTTTAGCTATCAGTGTGTGCTTTTCTTTGTCTAACCATAAAATTTATTTATATTCACTCTAGAACACACAAATTTTATTAAATGCAAACCCTACATTACTTTCAGCATTCAAAGGGTTCAACCAGCAGTGATAATCAAAACTTGGTGTCAGAAGTGGGATGCTGTGATTGGATCAGAGCATTAATCACCACAAAGGCTGGGGATGAGTGACAGAGGAAAATCTGACAAATTACTCATCTTCTCTTTACAGCAGCCAAAATACCAGCTGTATCTTGTTAAAAGCTCCCACTAACTTAAGATAAATATACACCCTGATGGACAAATTGCCCTACAAATAAGACCAATCTAAGTCAAGTACACTTCATACTTTCTTTGAAATTGTTTTAACTTCTCTTGCCAAGATATTATAAATATACTGGCAGTAAACTATTTTTTTAAAAAAACTCACAAGGAGGTCTTTTTCATGGTGAAGTTCTTCAACAACAAAAACTATAAAATAATTTCCTGCCTCTCAAAAGGAACCCAGTGGGACTAGAAATTAAAAGAGTGGCTGATCAGACTGGGATAATAAGGCAATATCAATAAAGATGAGTCCCAACTTGGGAGAAGTTGGGAATAAAACTTTATAGATAGCCTGACAGGTCTAATTAACAGGATATTACTGCTGAAGAGCCTGCTAAAAAGAATGGAAAAGTTTGAGAAAACTCCAGGGACCCATGACTGAACAGAGTAAGCTGTATACTATTAAAATTGCTTAAAAAATAGCACTGATCCAAATTTATCCATACAACGGGAGCAGCTGACCAGAAAGTTGCTTTAATATGATAGTACAGTTGCATGTCAGTTATCTCAATGCCATTTATGTAGATTTATTGACGATACGGAAAAACAGATTGTGAATATATAATTTATTGTGTATACAATTATCAGTTAACTATTTTGGATAAATCCATGTCTGCCAATGGATTTGGATACTGCCAATGGATTTGGATACTGCCAATGGATTTGGATACTGCCAATGGATTTGGATAATCATCTTCAACTATAAAGACTCTAATCAGCCAGAGAAATGTTTGATGGTATTTGATGTGACATAAGAAAGGATGTCTGACAGATTTTGTTGGTCATGTATTGCTTTTTAACATTGTCTCCATTATCTTCTACACAACCTATAAATGACTAAGATCTCTTTCTCAGTGTTGTATTAGAGGGAAGATGAATGGATGGATGAATGGATGGATAAAGAGAAGAATGGATGAATAGATTCATAACGATAGGTAGACAGATAAATAGAAAGAAAGAAAGAAAGAAAGAAAGAGAGAGAGAGAGAGAGAGAGAGAGAGAGAGAGAGAGAGATAGATAGATAGATAGATAGATAGATAGATAGATCACTGTAAACAGTTCTTTCTGTAATAAAACTCATAAACACTATATTGACCATGAAAACCATTTCATTTGGGTTTGAAATTGATATATGTATTTAAATCAACAAAATAAATAAATCATCTGATTAAAAAATAGAAATGTGATAACACATTATGCTGGAATATATTGTTGTACATTTTAGAGATACAGAAAATTTAAAGATAATTTATTTGCATCTTCAAAGATGACAATGCACTCTATGGAAAGATCACTGATAGATAGATATACATAGATAGAGTTGTTGTTGAAAATTATTTTCAATTTCTCACCACAATGCACTGTTTACCACATATTTGAGTGAAAAGTGATGAAAATCCTGACAAAAATAAATTATGATTTGTCAGATGCCAGTGAGATAGGGGCTGATTTCTTCACTATTTGCTGTGGTATTAGAGCCGCAACTCCAGCTCCACAATAACCTGATCATCATTTAGATAGGGTCCAGGATCACATTGAAAATACTATTATAGGCACCCGTCTTTTGAGATTTATGAGGGTATGTAGTCTCTGTAGATCGAGATGAAGATAATGCCACAAATGTCAGCCTTATTTTCACCATGAATACCCTAAAGAAACCTATTTTAGTTACACAAATATAAAATGGAATATAAAATCGTACGACTCAAACTCCCTTTGGAAACACTTATAATTTACACTTATCATATGCCAAGTTAAACTGACACAGATGGTGACAAGGCATTGGAACATCTATTTTTCACATGCCAAGACTTTTCAGGACATGAAGATTGATCATCATAGGGACCAGCACATGTATACAAAAACAAGATGGGAGAACAATCAGTAACCATGGGCACTTCATTATCTGATTGTCACCTTCCTGTGTTGCTGCCGGTCTAAAGGAAGAAGTGAAACTCTGACGAGCCCATTCTCATAAATTTGGCTGTCAGGGATATGAATGATTTTAGCAGCAAGCTTTGAAAAGAGTGGGGACCTGCCATGGGTGTAGAGATCTACCAATCAAATAATAGAAGATAATTTCTGATCAAATCATATTCTGAACTTGTCTTGCACTAAATCTGTCAACGAAAGTAAAAATCAGTTTCAAAATCGCTGATATGCTGCTGGGCCCATATGCACATTGCAATGCAAGAAGTCTAGAGCCCAAGTGAAGAGAAACCAAAGGCACAAATAAATGTAAATGTTTCAACAAAGGCCCATGCCTACTGTACAGACTCGCATATAATCTGATACCAACTGCAAACTGCATAGACCCAGATCTGCCGACGCATAATGCGCTGACAGATCTGGGTCTATGCAGTTTGTAAGGACTAATCAGTAGAACAAACAACATAGACCCTGATCTGCTGGCGCATTTATGTGACGGCAGATCAGGCTCTATGTTGTTTGGATTTGTATCTGGATTATGCGAGTATATACGGTATATTCCCATACTTTTGAGAAAATGTTGTGTAAATCCTCTTCATGCTATGTCTGCAAATAGGCCCAGTGTCTATAAAGATGGTAGAGGCTTTTTTTTGGTGTTTTTTAAAAAAAATGTGTTTTATGGCACGTCAACACTTTGAAGGTTATATTGTGCTAAGGCAAGTAGAGGAAAGTACCTTGCCAAAGACCCACTATGGAACTGTATGTACTCGCTTACAAGTCGAGTCCAATTGCAAACAACATAGACCCTAATCTGCTGTTGCATAATGTGCCAGCAGATTAGGGTCTATGTTGTTTGTTTTACTGATTACTACTAACAAACTGCATAAACCCAGAGCTGGCGGCAGATTATGCAATGGCAGATCTGGGTCTGTACAGTTTGGAGTTGGACTCGACTTATAAGCGTGTACATATGGTAGCTGTTCTGGGCTGATCTGATGGTGGGAATTGAACCCTGACCCTTATGGTCAAATGTCCAATGCCTTAACTACTGACCCACTGCAGCTCCTAAAGATAGTATGGATGTGAAGAGGTAACAATAAATCTCTGTCAAGAGTCATCTGTGAACATTTTAACTGCACAGAATAAACCAGATACACAGTATTATCTCACATTCTTACCAAAAACTTGCCATTTTAAGATTCAGATGTGACACAAAAGTTAACTTAAAATTTACAACAACTTACAGGCCAGTAAAATGTAGCACAGGAAACACAGAATGTTTAAAAGTATTTTCAAACAAAACCATACCTTGTATTCCTGACAAACTGTGAGCTTAGAATGCATTTATGCTCAAAATCCCAAGATCAAATACAGTATGTAAACAAACACATGAATTCTATATCGTATTAATTTTCATACACCATAAATCCATTAAAAAAATAATACATATATTCATTTTTTGCCTCTAATTTTTGGTCAGACAATTAGTTTCCTTAATTAAATGAAAATGTTAACAATTTTACTTAATTAAAAGTGATTATTTTTGTTTTACCCCTAACTTTTTGTACGCCTGAAAAAATATTTAATAAAAAGTGTACAAAAAATTACAGACAATATTCAGTGAGCAAAAAAAGGAACCAAAGTACCAGGACTTCTACTTAATTCCCAAAGTACTAGGACTCCTACTTAAATCCCAAAGTCCTCGGACTTCAACTTAATTCCAAGTGAAGTTGTAGAATGTCAAAATTTGTAGACTATGACCGACATTTGGAATTTCCTGTTTAACAAAGTTGTGACAAAGCATGGCTTATTATAAAGTGCTTGTATTTTGGGTCCATGGTCCCCTTTTATTCAACCGAGTTGTGTGCTGAATCACAACAATCTGTCCAGTGACCACCACTGAAGGGATTATAAATCATTCATACTTCACTAACTTAAGTTGTGGCCCTGATTTATTGGCTTGACTTATTGTGAGAAGTTACTGAAAATTCACGTTTCAGTGCCCATCACAGGCAATCTCTTAAAAAAACACCAGATTTTCAGTTATCGCTAATGAGTATAAAACTTGATGATTAGTTGCAGAAGGTGAAAGAATGTGAAGACCTCGCTAACTTTACACAATGTGACCCTTTCTTCACGGAAAAATACTACCCATCCTAATCCAGTACATTTGGGTTTATTCATGTTTTGTGTGTTTTAAAAGAAATACTACTTCAGAAGAATGAACTTGTCAGAGATTTGTCAATTAAATGTATGGCAATTAATAATACAGCACTGAGTGCTGCTGACAAAAAGAACTATAAGAATGGATCATTAGAGTGAATGAAAGAAAGGAGAACATCTGTGTATTTGTATGTTTAAATACATGTCTCTCATGTCTTTGATACAAATAAAATATGCGAACTTATTTTTTTTCTTTTTTAACAACATTTTTTAAGGAGAAGAATGTTGAGACTCAACTTGAATCATGCAGCTCATTTTCATTTTGAAAAGTCTAAAAATACAATAACACACATGTAAATAAGATGGATGGAGCGATCAGCCTATATCCTAGATGCAAATAAGATGGATGGAGAGATCAGCCTATATTCTACATGCAAATAAGATGGATGGAGAGATCAGCCTATATCCTAGATGTAAATAAGATGGATGGAGAGATCAGCCTATATCCTACATGCAAATAAGATGGATGGAGAGATCAGCCTATATCCTAGATGTAAATAAGATGGATGGAGTGATCAACCTATATTCTACATGCAAATAAGATGGATGGAGTGATCAGCCTATATCCTAGATGCAAATAAGATGGATGGAGTGATCAGCCTATATCCTAGTTGTAAATAAGATGGATGGAGTGATCAGCCTATATCCTAGATGTAAATAAGATGGATGGAGTGATCAGCCTATATCCTAGATGTAAATAAGATGGATGGAGTGATCAGCCTATATCCTAGATGTAAATAAGATGGATGGAGTGATCAGCCTATATCCTAGATGTAAATAAGATGGATGGAGAGATCAGCCTATATCCTACATGTAAATAAGATGGATGGAGTGATCAGCCTATATCCTAGATGTAAATAAGATGGATGGAGTGATCAGCCTATATCCTAGATGTAAATAAGATGGATGGAGAGATCAGCCTATATCCTACATGTAAATAAGATGGATGGAGTGATCAGCCTATATCCTAGATGTAAATAAGATGGATGGAGAGATCAGCCTATATCCTACATGTAAATAAGATGGATGGAGTGATCAGCCTATATCCTAGATGTAAATAAGATGGATGGAGTGATCAGCCTATATCCTACATGTAAATAAGATGGATGGAGTGATCAGCCTATATCCTACATGCAAATAAGATGGATGGAGTGATCAGCCTATATCCTAGATGTAAATAAGATGGATGGAGTGATCAGCCTATATCCTAGATGTAAATAAGATGGATGGAGTGATCAGCCTATATCCTAGATGTAAATAAGATGGATGGAGTGATCAGCCTATATCCTAGATGTAAATAAGATGGATGGAGTGATCAGCCTATATCCTACATGTAAATTCAAAGTACCAATCAAGTTTTAAAAGTTGCCTATGCTAAAGTACAATTGTTAGAAACATATATGTTCAGTTTACAAACTTGGTCAGTCAGAGTTGTCATCCTATTGAAATTACAAAAATAACCAGAACTATGATCATAGATCATGAATGCCCCACCCTAGTGACCTCAATGCAAAATTTAATCTTGGTGTGAAGAATGGACGTATGGACGTGGGTAACACTATTATACCCTTAATAATGTGGTGGTGGGGGATAAATAAGTACATGTACATTCAACTGCAAAGCAAAGCAGAAATTCTATCAAAAATTAACTCAATTCTGCTTGAATTAATTCAATGTCCTTTAATCCACTCCTTGGATAATATCTTGTGGTTTATGCCAATTAGTGGTAACATTTTGGACTTAGGTATGTCTGATAATAATGAGTTAGCCAAGATCTCACAAAATTGAAAAGTACATTACATTGTAACACCCAACCTTCTCTTATAGTACAGAATTTACCATTAAAGCATTGGCCACTTATCTAGAGTGACATCTTTACTTGACTGAACTTTGGTGGAATGTTTTCTTTTTATCCTTTTGATGGGACTGACCTCACATGACTTCAAGCTGCGTTGATTACACCTCCAACTACAGCACATACCCATTTGCACCTTTATAGGATTAAATCAAATACATCGGGGGGGGGGGGGGGGGGAAATATAAAATGAAGAAGAAAGGATGCCACTCAACCAACATGTGATAAACAATATATTCCGTGAGTGGAAAAGAAATGAATCATGCTTATCTCATTCAAAAAGCACTTAAAAAAACTCCATTAAAAATATTTATGATAATTATTATCACCCAAAAGGAAATACAAAATCATTTCAAAACTTCCCTTTCCAAAATTTTATTGAGGTTAAAATAGGACTGTTATGTGTTATCAGACTTAAGTATTGTGATATTGACTGTAGGCAGTTGTCAACAAAAATTAACCGAACAATACTCTTTCCACAAATTGGGCAAGATAGTTTTAAGGTTCATTGTCCCACTGACTGCCATATGCCACTGGAATGGGTGAAAAGAAGGAGTTCAAGATGGGCAAATCTAGATTTGATACTAATAATCAATGGAGAATCTAGATTTGATACTAATAATCAATCAGATATACAGGAGAATTTATTTGTGCACAAGCAAGATTAGTGCAGAGTCAAAAAAATTTGAAGTCAGTGTCAATGAAATACAACTGCTGCCAATGTAGCTGTGGCACTGTTTGACTCGATAATATTCAAACCAAATGGCTCCTTGGTACCCATGAGGGTATGGAAAGAATGGAAAAGGTGACAGAGAGAGAACATCAAAAGGAATAATCAGTGACACAATCTTCATTGGTAAATACAAATTAAAATTCCTGTCAAGATGGTTAGGGCCTACATGTCAAGCCTAAACTAAAATGAAAAACTTTAAAATCTGAACACAATGTTGACTATGAGGCTGTTGCTGCCGCTGGGAAGGTGACTGTTTTGATTCATCTTCTACTAAAGTGGGCTTGACAAAAATCAGGGCAATATTTTTAGAAAGGAAAAAATTTTTGTTTTAAAAATAACTGCAAGTGTGGAAGCATGTCACTCAAAGTACACGCTGTGCAGATACTAGACTAGGTTCAAACTGCACTTGGGCTATGCATATATCTGAACTACATGTATGCTGAAACTGCACTTGAATTCTAGACTAGGTTCAAACTGCAACTGGACTGTGCAGATATCTGGATTAGGTTCAGACTGCATCAGACCATGCAGATATCTGGACTAGGTTCAGACTGCATCAGACCATGCAGATATCTGGATTAGGTTCAAACTGCATCAGACCATGCAGTTATCTGGACTAGGTTCAAACTGCATCAGACCATGCAGATATCTGGACTAGGTTCAGACTGCATCCGACCATGCAAATATCTGGACTAAGTTCAAACTGCATCAGACCATGCAGATACCTGGACTAGGTTCAAACTGCATTGGACTATGCAGATATCTGAACTAGGTTCAAACTGCATCAGAATATGCAGATATCTGGACTAGGTTCAGACTGCATCCGACCATGCAGATATCTGGACTAGGTTCAAACTGCATCAGACCATGGAGATGTCTGGACTAGGTTCAAACTGCATCAGACCATGCAGATACCTGTACTAGGTTCAAACTGCATCAGAATATGCAGATATCTGGACAAGATTCAAAAACTGCATCGGATTATGGCATACAGTAAACTTCACATATAATGAGGGAGCTGCTTTAGCTCAGTTAGTAGATCATAGGACTTGTAAGCCATAGGTCTTGTAAGCCATAGGACTTGTAAGCCATAGGTCTTGTAAGCCATAGGTCTTGTAAGCCATAGGTCTTGTAAGCCATAGGACTTGTAAGCCATAGGTCTTGTAAGCCGGTCTTGTAAGCCATAGGACTTGTAAGCCATAGGTCTTGTAAGCCATAGGTCTTGTAAGCCATAGGACTTGTAAGCCATAGGACTTGTAAGCCATAGGTCTTGTAAGCCATAGGACTTGTAAGCCATAGGTCTTGTAAGCCATAGGACTTGTAAGCCATAGGACTTGTAAGCCATAGGACTTGTAAGCCATAGGTCTTGTAAGCCATAGGTCTTGTAAGCCATAGGTCTTGTAAGCCATAAGTCTTGTAAGCCATAGGTCTTGTAAGCCATAGGTCTTGTAAGCCATAGGACTTGTAAGCCATAGGACTTGTAAGCCATAGGTCTTGTAAGCCATAGGACTTGTAAGCCATAGGTCTTGTAAGCCATAGGACTTGTAAGCCATAGGACTTGTAAGCCATAGGTCTTGTAAGCCATAGGACTTGTAAGCCATAGGACTTGTAAGCCATAGGTCTTGGACTTGATATCCGCCCAGGTTTATTGGCTCAGTGTTTCCTTGGAAAAGGCATTTATGTCCCATTTCTTCATCATGATATAGCCAATAATATGCTCAACATGCCATTAAAAACCAACCAACCAACCAACCAACAAACCAATCAACAAACCAATCAACATCACATATTGCAAAAAGTGATAGAGTTAGATTGTGTATAATAAGCACATTTTCATTTCCTCCCACAAAATTAAGTTTTATTTTCACCTCTTGTATATAATGAGATCCATAAAAAATAAGCTACATGTTTGTTTCCCCTGGTCTTATTGTACACAAAGTTTACTGTATATTTTAAATACTTTTACTTAACATCTTTGAACTTGTACTTCTAAATACCTGTGTATAATACATTGCCCCTAGTTCTTGTGAACTAATCGAGTTAGCTTCTGAAAATACAGATTATTATTATTATTATTAAGGTTCTAACTGTAAATGTATCTACACTATTTATTTATTTTTTTACACTGTCGCTACACATAATCACAATAAATGCCTATGAATGCAGTCTGGGCAGAAAATATCATTGAAACCTATTTTCAACAAAAAACTAATAAGAGTTTAAAAGTGATGTCCTGAAGTAAATGTGAATTAATTGGCAAAAGCTGCTTTGTCATCTGCCACTTATGGCTAAAAAAAAAAAAAAATTCAGAAAAAGCCAATCTGAGCCTTTGTTGATTTAAAAAAGTAACTAATATTGCCTTTGAGAGAAATAAATTGATAGAAAATAGGCATAAACATGTTCAACTTACTGTCTGTACTTCCATTTGTTGTGAGGTCAGTTGTGGTGGAATCTAAGACGGAAGGTTGACCAGTAGAATTGTTTTTGCTGCTGTCCAAATGATTGGTTGAACTAGGTGAGAGGGATTTAATATCCAATACCCTGAAAGAAATGAAAAAGAAAAGTAAAAATCTACCATTTGGTATTTTTCTTGTAGGATTATTATACTGTTTAACATTTAAGGATTTGAACAGCATTCATTGCACAGTAGTACGTCACATGATAAATTCTCAAGTTCCAATTGGCTGACTACAGTGATCTATTTTAGGACAGTATGCATTTCCCCTTGACTACAGGATGCTGTACTTGATGAAGGCAATTATACCTGTTCCAGTGGGTACTACTGCCCTCCACTAACATTACATGTCACATGATGTCATGTGATGTACTGTTCTAAATCTATTATTGCCTTCTCCGTTGTGAAGGAGTTGAGGTAGCTCAGTTGGCAAAGCGTTGGACTTCTAATCCAAGGGTTGCATGTTCAATGTCAACCCAGGCCAGCATGTTGGTGCCTCGGCGTGTCCTTGGGAAAGGCACTTGGCTCCCATGGCATGATATAGCTAATAATGTAAAACCAACAAAAACAAAACAAATAGTCCCCCTTGAGAAGTGTCCTCCCACAGTGTTGTCTGGTGGGGCATAGTGCCTTCACTCTTAGCTGCCATACTATACTTCACCTAACAGTTTCCTCAGGAGAAGACAATATTACAATAATATCATCATGGCTACTAGGAAACTCCATATCTGCACATAAGAAAATCCAAGGATAGTTCTTATTTCTGTAACAACTTTTTCAGCAAAGATGAATGCATGGTGTTATGCCAACACCAATATAGTAGAGTCATACTATTACCTTGTTTGATTTTGTAGGCAAGACAAAAACTATTCTAAAAGTACTGATGGTTATATTAACTAGCCTGCAAACACTCATCAGTGTATTTTTCCTGCTTAACAACAGCCACGAGAAATTACGATATACAAAATATATGTATCATTCAAAGCAGTCTGAAGAGTGATGCTACATGAAAAGTGGTGCATATAACTTGTAAGAAGATTGTCTTTCTGACTTGTGACTAGATAATAATAATATTAAGACCAGAGTATTCTGGAATTTTTCAAACTACCTGGTAGGTACATTTTTTTTTTTTTTTTTTAATGCATGCATAAAACATTTTGGAGGAAGATAGTAGTAAAGAGACGGGTGAGAAAAACGTGCTAGCAAGGTAGGAACAGATACACTTCTTTTCCACCATATTCCTTTGATTCATCTAAGGAATAAATTCTTCTGAAAATGTTTTGTCATTTAAGTTTCAGTGCAAATAAGAAAACAGTTAATTCTAATTGTCAGTTTATGCATATGAATGAAATTTTAGGCCATATGTTACACTGTATATCAATCTCTCCCTCCTGATATCACACCAATCTTGCCCCTCCTGTTACTACAGTACATTTCATGGTGTAACAACTATATGTATGTCAATGCAGAAAGAAACTTGCTAGTACAACACATTTTATTTTGTAACTATGTTTATGTCAATGCAAAAAGAAACTAGCTAGTACAACACATTTTATTTTGTTTAAGGAACAATAGGGGAAGCTCTTGTATCAATTATGTATTTAATATGAATCCCTGAATTCTATGGGCATTAATTGATTGTCTCTTGTAGATTAGATCTATCAATATACAGTTGTAGGCATGAGAATGCTTTATTACAGTATATACTCATGTATAAACCAATACCAACTGCACACTGCATAGACCCAGATCTGCTGTTGCATAATGCGTCTGCCGATCTGGGTCTATGGAGTTTGTAAGGACTAATCAGCTGAATAAACAACACAGACCCTGATCTGCTGGTTCATTATGCGATGGTAGATCAGGGTCTATGTTGTTTGCATTTGGATTCCGCTTATATGTGAGTATATACGGTAACATTTCGATTAATGCAATTTTCGATTTTTACATGAAGGAACATTAATTTGCTGGGGCGGTATAATGAAAATGATATACAGGAAAATCAGTATCACATACACATACACCATAATTATGGGTTTGCAGCATGAAATTTTACTTGCCATGCATGATCTTTTTTTCAAGTCCTAATAAATTATCAACAAAGTACTTAAGTAAGAATCTTTGTATTGCAAAAAACATGAAGACCATAAAACTGATTATGAGTAAGAAGAAATTATCAGAAGTAACAGGACAGACCTAGGACTTTTTCTATGGAGGTTTGATTTCGAGAAGGAGGTGGTTCATTTGTGCTGAAAAGGTGAACTTTCTGTTTTAACTTAAAAGTACACTATTTTAACTGAAAAAGTTGAACCCCACCCCACTCTCTGCATCCACCACTGAGTAATATACTAATAAAACAGCACCTTGTGACATTCAAATTTGAACACCGTACTTCTTACAGCACATACTGTTCCCCTTTCAAGTTTGTTGTCTCGACTGGTTCCCAGAATTGCTACTCTGTGCTATTTTGATTGAAAAGATGACAAAAATTTGTGGAATTAATTGTAAGCAAAATTAAAAAGGACTAGTGAATGGAATTTTCAAGTGTACTTGGGAAAGTCTTAACAAATTTGACTACCAGTATATAGTTCCCGCCTCATTCCATAAATAACTTCCAACCCTCTATCATGTTTACCATTAGACATTGTCCACTGGAGAAAAAAAAAGTTATCTTTTGTTTTGGCACTGTGCCTAGAAAATCAATGGATAATTCTAAAAGAAGGTGTTTTTCTGAAGGGTGTTTTGTTTGTCATGAATTTGTTCCAACACTGACTGGTACAAAAATAGCATTGCTATAGGTAACCAGTCTAGCAGACTTGCTGGAACCCAGTATATGTCATCTTACAGCAACAAAACTAATTATTTTCTGTTTGTTTTGTCTTGTCTCCACCTAAATATGCTTTTGTTATGGGGCAGCAAGCGGGCGAAGTGATCTTCTGATAACTGGATTTGTGAATAGACAATCAGCATGAGCTTTTCAAATTTTCCTTCAGGGGCAGTTAAATGAGGCATAGCTGGCCAGGTAGTATCATACAAATATTGTGTAAAATCAGCCCACACAATTAATTTTCATGCTCTATAATTCCTTTCAGATCTGTTTCAAATGCAACAGACTTAAACAATCAGTTCTTTCTTCATGCAACCTTCACATAAGACAAAGTGAATTTGAAAGGGCTATGGGACTTTATGACAAAAGCCTTACCATCGTATTGAAAATCATCATAGTGAAATCTGATAAGAAATCTGTTTGAAGTTATTCGCTGGCCATTCTGACTTAACCGAAAAAGTACATGATCAAACTTGCAGGCTTTTGTTTTCTAACATTTCCACTACTGAATAAAATACAGACTGTAAAAACTTTACTTCAAGCTATTGTTGTGTTCATTATTATCATTGTTGATCCAGTTTGTATCTTTAGAAAAATCTACGGTATGTATATAAGATACGAAGATGAATTCAGTAAGCCATAAAAGGTTTCTTAACCCATGCTTGTTGTTTGTTCCCCAACAAAGATGTAATTGGTTATCTACAAAATTTATTACACAGAAATGTACAACATTATTTGGATAAAATAAAACAGCAGTTTGCAATTTTCTTATTTAGATAACTTTTTAAAGTAGTGATTCCTCTGCATGAAAATAAAGATGTTTTTGTATCAATATTTGTTTTTAAGATCTATAATTTTGTTTCTGACAAAAATTCCAGATCACAAACATATAAACTATTACAGAACCCCTTCATTATAACACATACTCATAGGAACCGTATAGTGAATTGTCTTATAGTGAGACAGTTACATATGTTACTACCACTTGATGAATGTTATCAATTACCATACTTGCCTTGTAACAGGAACGGTGTTATAATGAATGGCCTTATAGTGAGTGAGTGTAGTAACATTTCTGAGAAAGATTCATTAACTTTACATCATAAATCTTTGGTACAAAACTTGCATTACACGACTAAAATATTTCTTTACTCGCTGTAAGAAACTGAGTAACTTTCATAATTGTTCCATGAAAACTGATGTCTCACTTGGATCCATGCAACTTTAGTGCTGAAATGAATCCTCAAGTAAGAATAATTTTTGGCGAATATTCAAATCAGAAATTGATATTTGAATAGTCATTGTATCATTTATATCTGATCATGTCCACTTTTAATGTGCCTTGAGAGTTAATCACACTTTGAGAAAGTCTGTGTGGTATGTAGTGCCACTTGGCAACCATACTATTAGATCACCAAGCTGTTCTCTGCCTCTTTTTTTATATTTATCTGACATTACTGGGGCTGACAGCCCACTAATGTCAGATAAATCGTAAAAGAAGCAGAGAGCAACTCATTGGTCTATCATACTATGTACATATAGTCATATACAGTAATTGTAGTCCCGTGAAGCTGGCGACCCAACAGGAGCCATGGACTAACCACACAGAGCAATGTGGGAATATTCTCAGTTGTGTTCCCAGAACAGAAAAACAGTACAATGCAAACTTTGGTAATTCCAACTGTTGTACAGTGGTATGATATCTAATCCGATAAATCACCTGAACCAGAAACAAGGTGCTATTTCGTCAATTAGGCAAGATAACATCATCTATAGATGAAGTAATCACAGATCGAGAGTTGTTCAGTATTCACAAAGAGATTTTTCATTTACGACCTTTTTAAATATTACTACAGTAATAATACCAATTCTAAACAAGAGTCCCTCGAAGGGACTGATGATGTACTGGGAGAAAAGAATTTCCAGGAATTCACAATAAAACCATTTCTTCTTTTTAACTGCTGAGTGTTGAAACCATCTCTGGTATTCTTTAGTGATAACAAGATTTTCAAATTAGCTGCTGTGGTGGATATATTAAATGTCAAATTGTCACCATTTTCATGTAGGGCAAAGCAGATATCATTAGAAGTCTTTTGGTGAAAACCCGATGTCATAATGATCATCCATTCAGGGGTAGTGACGACATGATTTTCTAGACAGATGTTATAGTAGCCATATTGGATGTATGACTGGTACCATTTCATTTAGGACCAACTAGGTATCATAAGAAGTCTATTGGTGAAAACTTCATTTTGATATAGCCATCCATTTTGGGAGGAGAAGAGATAAGAATATTTTCAAGATAGCCATCATGGTGGCCATATTGAGGGTTATTCATTTTTATTTAGGACCAACTAGACATCATAAGAAGTCTTCTGGTGAAAACCCCATGTCAATAGGACTTTCCATTTAGAAGGTGTAGTGATAACAAGATTTTTAAGATGGCAGCTGTGGTGATCATATTGAATCTCAGATCAGTACCATTTTCCTTCAGGATGGACTAGACATCATAAGAAGTCTTTTAGTGTAAACCTCATGTTGATATGATCATCCATTCAGGAAGAGTAGCTATAACAAGGTTTTCAAGGTGGCCACTGGTGGCCATATTGCATGTAAGAATGACACCATTTTCATTTAGGACTAACTATACATAAAAAGAAGTCTTTTGGTGAAAACACCAGGCTAACTGTAAACATTTTTTGGTTTACTGTAACCCTACCCCCATGTTTAACCAGTGGGTAGGTAGGTCAATTTTTGTTGTTATTTTTTAAGTATACCAGACAAATAGTCTAACACTGTAGAGAATTACAGCAAAAATGAAACCATAATGACTCACTGATATATATGTTACAGGACTAATCTCTGGCTCATAAAACACACAAATCAATCCAGTGTTTAAAAAATGGGTTTATTATGCATTTAGGTGGTAGTGTAATATGGAATATAAATTATGAGGAATTTTTACCCTGAAAGTGCAAATAAAATACATTCAGTACAAATATACATCACAATTCTGTCATCAGTATACACACATATTACTTTTTCTTGTACATTCTTGTCAATCCATATGCCAGTACACTGAATTAAAAATGAATTGATATCTTTCATATTCATTAATTATTCAGATAGAGTACACGCAAGGAAAAAACTAAAGCTAATATGCAAGGTACAGATACAAATTACAGGTGTATGAGCAGTCAGCGTGGTAGGGTAAAAGAGGTCGAGTGCAGACAGACAGACTGGCACATAGAATGTTAAGCCCAGATAAAAATAGGCAGATTGACAGCCTATTAAGTGTACTCAAAGCTGATTGACAGCCTATTAAGTGTACTCAAAGCTGATTGACAGCCTATTAAGTGTACTCAAAGCTGATTGACAGCCTATTAAGTGTACTCAAAGCTGAACAACATACAGTAATTCCATTGGAATATATGAATATACTTTATCATATACATCTCATTGAGAAATATACAAGGTACAAAAAAAATGATATATCAAACATGCCTAATATATTCATATCATGTAAATCTAGATATCATATCATATGGGACAAAGGACACATTTCAAATAGCACCATCAAAATCACCAAACTTGCATCTGAGAATGCCAAGAAATTAAAATAATTACCACATATCTTAATATATTTAATATACAAGTACACTTGCAACTTATGAACTTGACTATTGAAAGAGTGATCAACAATAGGAAAACAATGTCATTGTGCCTGCCACTATTCCTGTACTGCGCAAATACACAACATAGATTTTACGATCATAAATTAATTACATGGATATGGAAAATATGTACTGTATATTTGCATTCTATCTTGTTCATTAGCTCAACTTCTGCACAAGTTCCTATTCTGTAGTGAGCAATATCACCAAAAAATCAAAAGTAGCAATTTAAAGTGATTATACATTTCATACTTTAACAACCTCCTCAAAAGTAGCAATTTAAAGTGATTATACATTTCATACTTTAACAGCCTCCTCAAAAGTAGCAATTTAAAGTGATTATACATTTCATACTTTAACAGCCTCCCTGGTTGGCGAGGCTGCAACTCCAATTATAGCCATCTTCTGAAAATGGTCAACCGCATGTTCAGACAGTTCCTCGTCGGATACAAAATCTAGAACACGATTGAACAAATCAGCCCAGGAGTCCGATTTTGCAATCCATCTAATTACATTCTTTACTAACACTGTCTGCTGTTTTTGTTCCACTTTCACTAAACTGACCGAAATGTCACCTCACTTGACAAATTCTTATCAAACACCATAATGGGTGATACGTCACACGTTATGTAATGGCAGATCTAAGTCTATGCAGTTTGCAGTTGGTATCAGATTATAAGCGAGTATATATGGTAGTTCAATTCTTAACACAGCATGTACTGAAAGTAAATTATTTTGGCCCTCTTCACATACATGTTTGCAACTAGAAATTTGATGTGATACTGAAATTACAAATTTTGAAAATATGGCATCTGGAAAATTAGACGATCTGGATATTTAGATTAATTATCGTAACAACAACTCGTAAACACACTAATGTTTGACCTCTTCAGTGTTAAGATATATCAGTGAGGAATTATTAAGTAGTAAATTTGAGATCTACATTTCTGTATGTTGATTCAATGAATCAAATCTTAGAAATTAGCATACACATGGTATCAGTGTTCACATACAGTGAATTAGCTAGATGGATTTTTAATGGAAGCTGCACCATTAAATATACAAATGGCTTTCCCCTTCTCCTTCACACTATTCAAGACAATTTAATCCCATTTCTTCATGTTCCTCCCTAAGTATGTAACACTACCGGTTAATTGAGGGGAATAAGTAGATACTAAACCACCAGCAATATGGACTTTTAGCATGCAAGCAGATTTTACTATCAAAGCCCAAAGGGTAGTAGAAATATGGAATATATTTTGCCTGCTTCAGTGGTGATGCTAGTGGTCACAGGCGGAACTAAATGATGTCTGGGAACCACCATAGAGCGGAAGTCATAATGGACACAAGTCCATAGTGGATTATGCTCCATTTACACTCATCCAATACAAATTATCGAAAATGCATTTAATTGTGTCCATAAATATTGAATGAACCATTCCCTGTGTTATTGCCAACAGTACATCTTGTTGTCAGACAGTAATAATCTTGTTCACTTCTTGTCATTTAGGCCAAAATTTGAAACGTCTATGCCATTTACAATCTTGTGTCTTTCAAATGCTTCTATACAATGATGTATGTGATTTATGACATTATAAAAACTGATCAGTAATTACATGTATGCCCATTAACTGTCCCTGCTCCTTTACAGGTCAATCACATTCAATGGTAAATTTGTCATCCCTATCAGACCAAAAAGGGTGAGAAAATGGGCATTCAGTGATTCATTAAAGCATTTCTTCAATAATAAATTAAAGTGGTCCAGTTTTGTAATTTTTGTTACCACTATCTCCATGAATAAAACAATTCACTTAAGTTAAACATGCTTATCCAAAAACGAGGTTTAATGCGAGTGTCATATTAACAAGACCAAACTGTACTAAAATAGTAGATTTGTGGTCCCTTGCTACAAGTCACTTTACTACAAGATTGGTCCCTGATACATTGCATGGTCTTGGATCTCACTAAACTAGGTGAATGAATACATAATTATTTATTTATTTATTTATTTATCATCTGTCTGTCTGTTTATTTATTTATTTATTTATTTATTTATTTATTTATTTGTTGTTTGTTTGTTTGTTTGTTTGTTTGTTTGTTTATTTATTTATTTATTTATTTTTTGGTTCTTACCAGAATCCTCATAACATGATTTCAAAGAAACTATTCCCTACTGAGTAATGAATTTCTGTATAAAGCAAACTGTTTATTACATTGCCTCAATGTATGCCAGTATAAGGCAACCTAACCTACAACACATTACACTTTTATGGCTCCACCTAAAGCATTACTGTGCCCATCACATATTGAACACACACAGCAGAGACTCATTCATACCTCCTGACTCGTAAACATCAACCAGAGTGCATACCATGCCAGTGTCCACTGACAGTGCAACACACTCTTGTCAAGTGTGTCAACTTCCACTCTGCGAGACTGAATTTTTTAATTGTGAATTCGATGACGAAACATTATAATGATGTTCCACCAGAGAAAATCGTCGACTTTTTGAGGGAATGTGGTTTATGTAATAAATTCTGATCATGTTTTTAAGATTTTGCATGTTTTACTTCTGTCTTTAATGTTGTATACCTTTTACGGAAGTTTAACATCTTAACCTTTTTAATTCAGTACTTCATATTTAGTTGGGGCTTTTTTTGGGGCAAGGCTTTATCATTTTAGAGTGTTTTAATTAAAATTCTTTACATTTATATCTTTTAGAACTTGACTTTAAAAAAATCTGCATCATATAGTCAGTATTGTGCTGATGTGCCATTAAACCCTAAAACTACTATGGAATGCATTAGAGTGAGAGACCACAGTACCGTATATACTCACTTATATCTCAGATCCAACTTCAAATTTCATAGACCCAGCTCTAATGTTGCTTTTTGCACCATCAGATCTAGGTCTATGCAGTTTGTTAGAACTAATGAGTAGAACAAACAATACAGACCCTGATCTGCAATATGTGACAGCAGATCAGGGTCTATGTTGTTTGCAGTTGGACCCAACTTATATGCAAGCATATATGGTAGTTCCATCTGGATATGTCATTGACAAGATGACTTTGATTGTTGGGACAACTGCCTTGATGTATCAACAAAACCTTGATAACAAAAAACCATTTTACAATCATGCAGGGAAAAAAAGAATATAATACACTCAAGTGTGCTATAAAGTTTACATCACTGAGAGTTTGAAAGATGCAGCACACCAGAGCAACTTAAGACATTCTATCAAACAATAATGAAAATTGGTATTTAGTTGAATATCAGATGTATATACAGACTTGTTTGTCTGCCTATGGTAAGAAAAACCTTCATCATCCCAATTTTGGAGCAATATAATCGCACTTTATTTCTAATGAGAACAAAATTGATACTTTTTCTTACAGATATATCCTGCAATAAAGATACAAGTCTTATTAATGCTGAAAATATTAGAATTCATTTGAATAAATCTAATGTCAAACACATCAAAATGAAGAGTATAGTTATCACTTATATGATATCCCGTGAAATAAAAAAGAAAAGAACTCTGGTATACATGTAATATTATTCTAAATCTATTCACAATCTATGTACTTTTGTATAGAACTATCCAAGTCTCATCATTTTATATTCTATCACTAGTCCTTTCTCAGCATTTTATGTTCTGAATCAGTGTTGCTCTCAGACCATTGGTCAGTGCAGGGTGTTAGTTGCCCTATGAGGACAAGGTGTTAGTTTCTATATCAGGGCATTTTAAGTGTGGTAAAGGCATTAGTTTCTGAATCAGGGCATTTTAAATGTGGTAAATTCTCTTATGAGGGCACCCTCTTTATAAAGAGGGAATTTTTTTATGAAACTCCCCAGGTGTATTTAAGATCATATTTGCACTGCAAGTAAAAAAAGAAAGAAAAAGGTAAATTATGTAAAGTTGATGTGAAAAGTGCCAATGCTAAACTTATCTATGTGCAATATATTACACCTCTGGAAAGTTAAGAAACAAGGTCCCCATGAAGGGCAGGGTACACCAGAAGGGAGTGTAGTGTCACCCAGAGAGGGCAGGGTACATCCCAAGGGAGTGTAGTGTCACCCAGAGAGGGCAGGGTACACCCCAAGGGAGTGTAGTGTCACCCGGAGAGGGCAGGGTACACCCCAAGGGAGTGTAGTGTCACCCAGAGAGGGCAGGGTACACCACAAGGGAGTGTAGTGACACCCAGAGAGGGCAGGGTGTAGCACCCCCCCATAGACAGGCTTGAGGGGACAGTTATGAAATTTAAAGTTTCATTTTCTTTCCTGTTCAACTTTGTTTCATGGCAGCAATCCATGGAATATCTTTTAATCAAGGTTCAAGATTTCAATTCTTCATTTTTCAAAGGTCTATATTTTCCCAATATTTGTCCCTTTTCTTTCTATAAGCTGTTTCATCATGGCTAATGTTGAAAAATTGCCACTTTGGATTTCTTCATAATACGGCTGGGTATCAGCAGCTTACTTCTGATATAAATACATATCACAATACACAGCTTTCAATACAAGATATGTATTGATGATATAAATTTAATGCTATCCAAGGATAACACGAGCCATATTACAATGTAATGTTCCATTTACCAAAAATATGGGTACACACAAACTGCACTACCTTTATCAGAGATACACATATTCTAGTTTGTCTGGACAGTGCTGTACACCATTATTCTTTAATAATGCCTGAAAAAAACCACATATTCAAATTTATGTGAACAGAGTGAATCAGAGATATTTTTATCTCTCCAACTTGGCCTGAGCCAGTTACTGTGTTATGATTCATACAATCAGGCACATAGTCATGATTTAGTTTTATGTTACTGTCATTGTTCCTCTTAGAGAAATTGAAATCCAATAAAACATTGAAACCACTTATTTATCCGTATTACCATATATACTAGTGTATAAGCCAATACCAACTGCAAAATGGAA
Organism: Margaritifera margaritifera; assembly: GCA_029931535.1. Lineage (NCBI taxonomy): Eukaryota > Metazoa > Mollusca > Bivalvia > Unionida > Margaritiferidae > Margaritifera > Margaritifera margaritifera. Next base: position 1,393,382 of record JAQPZY010001522.1, on the reverse strand, counting down.
TAGACCCAGATCTGCCGGTGCATTATGCACCAGCAGATCAGGGTCTATGCAGTTTGTAAGGACTAATCAGTAGAACAAATAACATAAACCCTGATCTGCTGGCGCATTATGCTACAGCAGATCAGGATCTATGTTGTTTGCATTTGGACCTGACTTATATGCAAGTATATACGGTACTTTCTATATCAGTGGTCCTCAACGCGGTGACCGCGGGTGCCATGGCGCCCGCCAAGGATTTTGTGTGCCCGCAGAAGAGGTTATAATAAATAATAAAGAATAAAAAGATGGGTCAAGTTAATTGGTTGGTGCCCGCCACTCTCTCATAAACTTACAAATGTGACCGTAGGCACAAAAAGGTTGAGGACCCCTGTTCAATATGATACTAAATCTCCTATCCTTTGGTGTACTGAATAAGAAAATAAATGTTTGGTATTAATGTAATATTCTTAAGGTAACCTAAACAAATTTTTCAGTACTATTTTTGGCTGGTTGGGGGAAGAGTAAATTTGAGGTTTTTGCAGCTAAATATTTAAACAAAACCAATTCATACTGTCCCATCTGAAAAGCCCAAGCCCAGGACAAGAAAAGAAATACTTTATGACCAGACTAGACCAGAACCCCCAAATTTTGCAAGTGAATGGATAGTTGTGCTCCAATTACCATAGGGAAAAAATGAACACCAACAATATGTGTAATCACAAATCCCCAATTTTTGGGGGTCCAATTTAGTAATGCAAGAAGGGCAGACATTGTAATGATGTATTTTAAACTTCATTATATGGACAAACTTTAATACAGAAGTGACTGACATGGCCAGTTAGTGTCCAAGTGGCCACACAAAAAAACAGACTGGAGATTTGGAACTACAGTATAAATGTCAACCTGGTGGAACCCTCTACCACTAATGAAAACTCAAAATACTGTAATCTCGAAGTCTTGCTTTCATGATTACTGGTAATGGGTAGAATGACCGACCACATGTACAAATGTTTCCTCACTATACAGATTTTTTTGTCATAGTTGCTGATATACGAACAAGTAATACACACATATAGATCTTTTTTCATGATTGAAATTTACTGTTTTAAACTGACCATTTCTTTTGAATTGCTGAATCTACAACCAAATTTTCTTTTCAAATTGTCACTGGTATTTGAAAATATTGCAAGTAGGAGTGATAAAATGCACAAAAATGTCCTTAAAAGAATTGCTAGCATTCTTTTTTTGCAACTTCTTCCTATTCCTTAGTGATTTCCTTTAAATGTGGATTTAATCTGTCAACAGCAGATACAAGTAAGGATATTTAGAATAATCTGTGTGGTCAGCCAGAAAATGCACAACACAAAAAAGTAGAAAAAAAGCAATGCAAAAGTTAATAATCCCCAGGGCAATCATAAATCAAAAATCCCCTTCCCATATACCCTGCAATGGGCATAAATTATGACTCCCACATTAGGTACTGGATTTGGGGTCAGCAGCTTGATAAACATTGCAGGTCCAACCACCATGGACTACTGGGTGATAAATTTATACCAGTAGTGTGCTTTTCAAGATTAGAAAGAATTGTTTATTTATTGTAATCCTTACTTAGTAAGCTTCAACTCTTATTATGATTATTCTAAAGATAAAGTGACTCCAAATTTTTGGGGTACCAAACTTTTATGGCTAAATGCTTGACCCTGAAACCATAGGGCAACCACAATCATCTGGAATATCATCGCAAAATGGTAGGCCTTATTGATGGCATATCATGCAAGAGACAAATCTGTAATATGCATTGTTTGGCTTATCTGGAGCGCAATTCAAAATCATCTCTCTGCTTGACGAGTTAAATCAGAATTTATACAAAAAAATTTATTGCCCATGGTTTGTGCTGCATTAGCATGAAAAGCATGTACAAGGCAAAATTCACAATAGTTGAAATGGCCTAGCGGTATTAACAGAGCTCAGATTTATGACCAAGTCTGCTTCAAAGTACTTCCTTACTATAATTTGGAAGTTGATTGGGACACATAAGTTGGAAATATGAATAAATTGTACATAAATACAAGCTAAAGGTCTGTACTTATTGGCTGAATAATAGCTACTTCTATTGATTTATTTTAACCATATCTCCTTGTATAAATTTAGGATAAAGAAACTTTGATTTTAGGTCTTATTCCTTCAATGGTAAAAAAAAACTCTGAGACACAATGTAAGAACTCTGTGACACAATGTAAGAACTCTGTGACACAATGTAAGAACTCTGAGACACAATGTAAGAACTCTGTGACACAATGTAAGAACTCTGAGACACAATGTAAGAACTCTGAGACACAATGTAAGAACTCTGAGACACAATGTAAGAACTCTGAGACACAATGTAAGAACTCTGAGACACAATGTAAGAACTCTGAGACACAATGTAAGAACTCGGTGACACAATGTAAGAACTCTGAGACACAATGTAAGAACTCGGTGACACAATGTAAGAACTCTGTGACACAATATAGACTACACTGTGTTTCTGAGCATGGGAATTAAAACAATCGCTTAATCAATCAATCACAAATTTCCTTCAACTGCAAAACTTTCATATTCAGGATTCTAACTAATATCAGAAAAAGAGGAAGAAAAAAAAGAAAAATTAATTCCAAACATGTCCTGCAGTTTCATAAACTTCTTGGAATGATTTGCTAGGGATAATATTCAGCTAGTATTGAAACTTCATACAAACTAATTTTTTGCTCCTATCACTTTCTTTCTTCTGATTTTACGACACATACATTGAACATATGAAATACTCATCTCTTGATCTTGTCCCTACTAATGACCTTGACCTTTGAGCTAGGATCATGTCTATTGTGTTATAAGGTGTGAACCTGGGAAATGTTTCAAGAAAATATCTATTGGGGGTAAAAAGTGACAGCCTGGATTAGGAAACAGGATTAAAACACTTAATTATATTATTCCTTGTTGTGACCTTGACCTTGTGGCTGGGGGTGTGGTTATGGTACACGACACTGTGATATCATGATATATATCTGGGCAAAGTTCTTTAACCCTTTTCATACTGAAGCCCAATCAGCCAGGCAGTTGTGTAGAACTGGAAATTTTTTCAGTCAGTGGCATATCAGCATGAGAGAATGCAGTGATGCTGGTCAATCTGGCTTTACTGGACAAGTTTTTCAAACAATTTTTCAAAGTTATTTGCCATTTTAAAAGCATAAAATTTTTAAAGTCATATATTTTTTCATTGAAAATTTTCAGCTGTAAAAAATTCAGTTGAAAGTAATGTTAAGTAAACTAAAAAACAAACTTTATGTTTTTTTTTAACTTACTTTCAATGCAAATTTTCTATCTGCAACATTCATTTTAACTCCTATATGCAAGTGTATGAAATGTCAGGAATTTTACGCCTTTAAGATGGTGACAAAATAATAAAAATCCATCAGGAATGTCAAAGGTTATTTCAATTTTTTAAATTTACTTGTATGAGAACTGGTGAGCAAAACAGATCCTTACTGGAAAGTCTACAAAGCTGTTCATTTTGTTTCAGTATTTTTATTCCATATAAAATTCAAATGTAAAAATATCAGTTTTGTTGGATTTATTTTGGTCCATTTCCAGGAATGCAGTAAAATTTCATAATATTATGCACACCCAACTTCAGTATATAGGTGAACTTTATGAGCAGTGAAGTTCACAAAATGTCCAGCTAGCCACCATCAAAGTCTTTCATCATCATCAATATCCGAGTCAAAATACCAATAAACTATTTATCATCCGCTCAGTTCATTTCAATGTAGTCAAGATCATGATCCCCACTGCCAAAAATATCAATTTCACCCACAAAATTGTCTGTATTTTCATCAAAATTGGCATCCACACCACTGTCATCACTTGTCGCTCCAGTACAGTTCACCATTTTGATCTCCAGATGTTACAATTCAGTTTTTAAATAAAATTTTCTACTAACCAGTTATCATCATCTCTGTTCATTCTGTTTAAGTCAAGATCACTATCAATTTTCCCCACAAAATTGTCTATAATTTTCACCAAAATAGACATCCACATCACTGCCATAATTTACCACTTCAGTGCTATCTGCCATGTTGATCTCCGCATGTTAAAACTCGTGTTTGAAATAAAAATTTAAAATAACCAGTTATCATCAGCTCCTTTCATTCTGATGAAGTAAAGATACTGATCTCAACTGCCTAAAATGATAATTTTCCACGCAAAATTGTCTTTATTTTCAACTAATTCAGTAAGCACATAACTGCCATCACTTGCCTCTCCAGTACTGACTGCCATTTTGATCTCCACACGTTAAAACTAAATTTTAAATCAAATCTTTACCAGTTTTGGTTCTCTTTTAAACTCATTCTGTGACTGCATTTGTGTACCTTCTACCTTTATTTCCTTCTTTTCAAAAGAGTACACGTAAAATGACGACATATTACATGGTAAAATGCACACTTCCGCAAACATATTACATGGTAAAATGCACACTTCCGCAAAGTGATAGACGTAGTGTTACACACAGAGGCTGTCAGCCGTCAGATGGATTGCTTGGGTGGGCAAACCTGGCCCTAATACAGGTTTTGATCCAGCAGATGCATCAGAATGGGGAGAGAGGATTTGTATCTGATTGATGTAATTTTTCTTGGAATCTATCTTCAAAAACAAAGTCAAATGACTTTTTGAGGATTCCAAAGTGCTTGCTAAAGATCATATGCAAAGGATGGGCATACTCCTCTTTTTCCCATATATATATACTTAAAACACAAAGCACACATTGCCATGGACTTGTCACCTCTGAACTCTCTAATCCATGAATATTTGTGACATGTAATCCATTTGAGATTGAACACAAATTTCCCCATCGTTAAAGCAGACAACTTTGTCCACATTCACCATGCTTCCTCTGCCATTTTCACTGGCGGGTTTACTGATAGTGACACCTAAACAATGCTTTGGGAAGAAAGTAAAAATGTTTCACAGTCTGATCATAAGACAAGTGATAATATTGAAAGTATCGAAATAAATGTAATGTGTGATAAAACGAAGGACAGAATGATCATTAATACTCAGTTTTCCCCACTAATAATTAAATGGGTACAAATTAAACACACAATAGTAATAAGTCAAATATTAGTGAAATTCAAGGGCTTTGGCATAGCTGTCAAGGCAAATTTAAGGACATTGCAAGGGCTGTTGCCACTTTTTCTTATTTACAAAGTTTTTTCAAGACCTGTGCAAAGCATGGACTGAATATGATGCATGACTGCAGCATGCAGGAAAACACTCCTTGTCCTGTGATAGGTTCAAAATTTGTGTTCGGCAAGTATCATTTTTAAACACTTGTCCAGAATTTTACATTGGACATAGAAGGAAAAATCCAGATATTTTGGTAGTATTTCATGAAAATTTTCACTCTGGGCAAGTATGTCACTGTAAGATTATTTTATTCTATTGTTGATTTGAGGTGACAATCTTCATTTGCAAGTTTGGAGTGTGTTACAATGCTTTGAATACTACTACTAATACTGCACCTGATTGCTAGATGCTGTAGGAATTACAATTCAAAACATGAAATGCCCTGGCTAGCTGCATCTGATGGCAAGACTTGAGACACAAAAATTTATAACAATGTCTGACAAAAAGATTTGGTAGCAGCCGATAGAAACTACTAATGATTTATTTTAAAATTTTAATTTTGTTCTTGCTTCACTACCATGAATAAATCAAAACCGACCTGTACTTGAGGATCAGAATGGTGATTCTACAACAAATTAAAGTTTGCCCTGGTGAAGCCAAAAGGCCAATACACTTTTGGTCAACATCCAGAGTTTCAGAAGTTAACCGAGGTGTCTTGCCATTCGATCACAGGGCAGCTGTTTACTGAATAAAATTAATGACAAAATGCACCCCCCCCCCCCCCCGGACAATTTCATTCATATTTAGTGGCAAGACCTCTCAAATTCACAAAAACAGCTTTATGAGAACATTTCTAAAACTTAGCTCCCCAAAGTAAGGGAAATTACCATATACTAAAGAAATTATGTAAAGTATTTAAGTATGCACTCAATTACTAATAAATTGCAAAGAAATTATATATTTTAAAAAAATCCATCAAAGAAATTACTACATTTAAAAATATCATGTATGAACATTTTAATTCAAAAAGCATTTTCCCAGATTAGAACCACACTGCTCCCTCTTAATAACACTTCATGGAAGCCATAAAAAAGATCAGTATTACAAGTGAGGGTGCCTTGAACTGATGGATGTCCCAATATGATTACCCTGATAGTGCATTCAAACACAAAAATTTTGTATTTAATGAAGTGAAATCACTGTATGGTTCTCATAAGGAAAGAATGAAGATGAAAGTCAGGTAAGTACCATCTATACTCGCGTATAAGCCGATACCAACTGCAAACCGCTTAGACCCAGATCTGCCAGCACATAGATCTGGGTACATGTAGTTTGTAAGGACTAATCAGTAGAACAAACAACATAGACCCTGATTTGACAGCACATTATGTGACGGCAGATCAGGGTCTATGTTGTTTGCATTTGGAGCGGGCTTATACGCAAGTATAGATGGTGACAATGTGAACACAATTTTTGACTAATTTAATGGCATCAATGACAATACCTGCATTGCAAAATGGGGCAGTGGCATACTGAGAAACTTTATAGTGAGGTATACAGAAGCAGTACAATTAGACAACACAAGTGCTTATTTAATCTTTGATAAATCTTGCAAATGCAAGCCATACTTCTTTTGTCAAAATCTCTTGCAGGAAAGGAAAAATTCTCTTAGATTTGAATGATGAAAAGACATGCCAAACTCTCAAAACTACCTAATAGCTATCAGCTTTTAATATTAAATTTATCCAACCATATGCACTGACATACACATAACATATCCAACTGTCCCATGTTTAAACCCCACTCTACAACTAAATACTGAAATAAAAAAAATGACGCAGTTTAATAATTTGCAATATAAAGCAAATGCCATAGACCCAGACCAACTGGGTTATTATGGATATCAGATCAGGATTTGTAAGATTAACTTCTAAATTCCTATTATAACTACATTTATATAGCTGCTAAATCTCAGCACCCTGTACTTCTATGTTGTATTTGCACTGTAAACAAAATGGTCCCCCGCCCTTCAGCTGTAGCAGCTGTTATATAATTAGAGTAAATCAATGGTGATTATTTTCCAATGCTCAAAGGTAATTACCTCCTGTACTGGTCTATGAAGTGGAAGAAAGCATTCTCATAATAACAGAGCGGATGTAAATGGTCTCATCTCCTATATAATTTATACATGACTAATTTTTCCTATATTTTTTGCTATTCAGTATACAAGGTTTCAAATTAGGATCCAATAATATATGAAGTTTTTACAGCGAGGGACCATTCTAATTTCTACCATGGTGCAGCAAAGTCAATTAAGCATGCCTACAAATAAATGAAAGAACTTTGAGCATTTGCAAAAAATAAGTTTAAAAAATTGGCCCGATATTATAATAAGAGTACAGGTAAATTGGGATGACAAAATGACATGATAGTATGGCTATAACCAAGATCAAGACCCAGTTGTATCCACAGCCACCATGCAGTGTTTATTATAATTGAAACACTTCATCTCAAGATAAAAAAAATCAACTATTATGATGGACAGAATTAGTCATTTTTTCCCTCAAATCAGAGCAACATTGTTTCTTTTCAAGCTCTTTTGGGGCTGGAATTAAATGGTTGGTCTCTAAGTGAAATATAGAGATTTTTCACTTGACCTTGTTGGCAGCCATATTCATATGTTGACACATTTTTCAATCAATATTATATGGTGCATAATTAAACTGAAATAAAATTCTTTGAATGTCAAGAATAAATTATAAAACATACATTAATGAAACCAGCAGAAAACAGGGTTGATGTCACTAGATTGATAATCTGTGTGCAGATTGTGCCTCAGTGTGTGCCTGGTTGAAAATGGAAAAATTTGTCTGAAAATGATTTACTTCTGATCTCAGTGGGAAAGGTAGACTCAATGTTGGTACTCTCTAATAAGTTGAGTCCAACTGCAAACAACACAGACCCTGATCTGCCGTTGCATAATGGGCTGGCAGATTGGGGTCTATGTTGTTTGTTCTACTGATTTCTCCTAACAAACTGCACAGACCCAGATCTGCCAGTGCATTATGTGACAGCAGATCTGGTTCTGTACAGTTCGCAGTCGGACTCGACTTGTAAGCAAGTATATACAGTATTACAACGATGACAAAATAGTCATAAAAACGAAAATCTTATACAAAAAATATTTTCTCTTTGTACAAAGTCATCACTTTCATAATTTAGAATAATGTTTTGCATATTTTAGCATGAACTAAGACTATAAAAAGGAGATACAAATGTATTTTTAGACTTTTATTGTATGGTATCATTAAAAGTCAAGATTCCATCTTGGTCACGTGTGTGAAGAAAAACACTCTTTTTTGATGAAGATCATCTTGAAAGATTTTATGACCAGTGTGATTATTTGTTTATAATTACAACAGGTTTGAGGGAAATTTGACTAACAAATTTCTCACATAAAACATGCCAATATCTGAATTCAGTGTGACGTTTTTACATACTTCTTTCTCAGTCACATTTTCATAAACTATCCATACATTTGCTATCGCTATAAAATCTGTGCTTGCATTCAGGAAAAACCATCACCAGAGATTTAATTTTCAGTGAAAAGAAGACATAAATTTAGAAGATACTGACATTCATTGGTAGAGGAAATACCTGTCACTATTTTATGATGTAAACGCCATTAAAAAATCTGTTGGCACTAATTCCACTATTCAGGTAAATTATATTTTGATAGGCTGGGTCAATAAATCATTTTGCATTTAAAAATCGATAGTGCCTGTTTTAGTCTGGGCAGCCAAATGTATTGTTGAAATTGCTTAATATCATTTGCCTGAGTGTAAAAAGTAAACATTTTAGAATTTTGTGTTCCTGTGGCACAAAGTACCATTTACATATCAATGTCACTGCTGCCCTGGGAGAAAAAAGCCTGACACAGCAAAAGACTTTCAACAAATTAACAATTATATCAACATGATTCTAACTTGTCCTGAGGGGAAGAAACATATTTAAGTTCACTGAAATATGTCTGATAAAACTCGACATATTGTGCAGAAATGTAAAACCAATGGCAACATCTATTGTCAGAAATTGTGACCCTGATCTCAGACCTTAAATGACCCCAAAATCAATAGGTTTCTGTCTTGGGTACTGTGCTTCAAGCAAAGTATGTGTGCCTGCTTGACTGGACAATCTTATCACATAATATCAGTATTCTGCAACTTCTTTTATAGGTGGGTGGAGAAATTTAAAAAGAATTAAAAAATTATGCAATGTAATCTAGTATTTTCATCTTGGACACAATGTTAATTAGAACTGACAATCTGTTCTCAGTTCTATTACATTTAATGCCAGATACAACAAATGTCAAAGTAATTTAGATTTATGTTACTGGGCTAATGTTAATGACCAAAATTATAAACTAATTATTGTCCAGTTTCAATGTGAGATTTTTAAAATCTATATTTGTTAGATAAAGCACAGGAGATAACCTCCTAATACACTAATGCTGATTACTGTATATACTCATTTACAACTTAGGTCCAACTGCAAATATGTAGACCCTGACCTATCATCACATAATGCACCAGAAGATCAGGGTCTACATTGTTTGTTCTACTGATTCTTCCTTACAAACTGCATAGACCCAGATCTGGTGGCACATGATGGGATGGCAGATCTGGGTCTGTACAGTTTGCAGTTGGACACAACTTATAAGCGAGTATATATTGCACATGTTAGCCAGCAAGATCAGGGTCATGAGATGAGAGGAAAAGTAACCCTTACCATTGTGGCAAATTTATTGTCTGAATTGTTAAATCAATGGGTGAAATTACATCAAAATGTTGTACTCTCAAGAAATGTACATCACATGTCATACTAATACAGGTCAACACTAGGTCAAATGTGACAAGATTTGACTATATAAAAGTAACACAATGGTTAAAGGGAATACCTTTAGTCAAATAAAATAATTATACCAAATTATATCCGGACACATTTTTGTGCTACAAGAGTCCCTCGAAGGGGCTGACAATCTACTTGCTAAAAAATCATTCCAGGAATTTATGTCAAGTCAGTTTCCTCCCTCCTTTTGTTCTTTTTAACTTCTGAATATTGAAACAATCTCATATATTCTTGAGATACACTTAATAACTGTCAGGATACTGGTGTGTCCATGTGTGTGTGCATATATGTGTGAAATTTCTCTCTGCACAAGTCTTGAAATTTAATATAAAATGCATGATATATTTTTGCAAGATGCATTATGTTTTAAAACACTATACATGACCCATGTAGATGACATTGAAAAATAGGGATTTTTCTACAATTATCTCTCATTGTAATACATGAAAATTAAGTAAAAAAATTTCCTTGTTTTCTTTCTTCTAGTCTATACTTGCAAAAGCTTTTAATTAATGCAATACCTGTTTCCATAACTGATAACAGATAATAATCAGAAGAAAAAAACAAAAACAAAAAAAACACCTTTCCAGTCTAATGTAAAGAAGCAGTTTTTTTTTTTTACAAAGCTTTGGCGTTAGCACTCCTTCTATACAGGGTTGTTTACAGGCAACAATGTGTACTGACTATCTTGTGTAGCCTGATGCAATCAAAAGGAAAGTTCAATTTTGCTTCTTTTAAACTAATTCTTGAAGGACATTTTATTGCCATGACCTGTTCATACATTTCTGTCTCCATATTGAAGTAAACTACAGTATATATTAACCAACTGCAAACTGCATAAATCCAGATCTGCTGAAACATAATGTGCTCACAGATCAGGGTCTATGCAGTTTGTTACCAGTAATCAGTAGAACAAACAACACAGTCCCTGATCAGCCAGTGCATTAGGCAACAGCAGGTCAGGGTTTATGTAGTTTGCAGTTGGACCCAACTTATAAGCAAGTACCGATGGTACATGCTGCAACAAGAAGCTCGCTATAGCCCACATTTTGAGCCTGCATCAAGCTTCAATCGAGAGGGAATTTATTTAGCTAGAAACTTTTTAAAAAAACCTACATCACTGAGGTTAATCTATAGTGTGGACGGATGTTTAGATGGACATGAACAGGGTCACCAAAGTGAGCGCTGCATCAAGCTTCCCTCAAGGCAGGCTTGACAAAAACAATTATCTGAAAGTTATGCTGAACAAGTTACATTTTGTGCTCTAAGTCCTAAATCTTATATATTGCAGAAAAAGTTTGGCTTCTGTGCAATTTGATGAATATTCCACTTCTGGGCAGGTAGAAAATTTGAGATTTTTTAGTTCTGGGCAGGTAGAAAATTTGAGATTTTTTGAGTTCTGTGAACTCTTGGTAAATACTGACTTCATCTTACAGATAAATATCTGGCTGTAATTTCTTTGTTTTCCGATGACACTAAGACATTAAAAACACCAAGACATTAAAAACACCAAGACATTAAAAACAAGGCTTACTTGGAACATGATGGTTCAGCTTTGGATGATGCTATTACTTAACTGCCCCCACCCCAACAAAAATTAGTACAAAACTTTAACAATAATTCTAAGGTTGACAATACCACACTGCCAGCAATGGAAAAGCGACATCTATGTCTTGCAATATGATACAGGCAAGACCAATCACCCAAACCATACCTATTCATGTGCATAGCATTTTCCATTAAAAACTTTTTCCTTGTAAAATTTTTACCAATTTATTAAAACATTTTGGTTGAATGAGAAAATTTCAATCAATTTGGGTGAAAAATAATAATAAAAGTTATACAGAAGAAACTGTCAAGGTGAGCTTCGCAGGTTCTCCTATAAAAGCTTAGCAAAACACTGTCATTATGTTCACAGTTGCATGGGAAACAACAGATAGAGCCCCATTGGAATTTCTAATAAACAACTGATAGCTTGTGGTAGATAGGTGGATTCTGGGGATTCAACAACTGACTGGAAGTCAAGATGGAGCATTGTATTATTATCATTTGAGACAGAATGTTACCTATCCCAGCACCAATTCTGAGAAGTTGCAATATCTGAAAAGCCAGTTGTTTTTTTTTTTTTTGGGGGGGGGGGGGGTTCCTCCACATTTTCAGCAGCATTTGGGAATGACCCAAGAGTAAAATTTCCAATGCAGAACAAAACTGAACTAAATTTAAATATATTTTGAAGAAATTTTGCTTGAAAGCAAAGAAATGACATGTATCTCTAAAGTCTTCCACACAATGAACGTTTACAAATTTATGGAACAAAGTATATCTGTATATTTTTTGTTCTATGAATTTGTACACATTACATTATCTATTATATTACACTAAATCTGGGGTAAAGTGATAATTTCATGCAAATGACCAATGATAGGAATAATACAAAAACTGTGTGCTGGTGACAGTGATAATAAATTGCAAACTGCAGTTCAGGAAGATGGTCAAAGTTTCCAAGCTATGTCTAATGACATGATATACATATTAAACACATGTGGTTCCAGTATGTACACAAAGTTGTGTGACTTACCCACTACTGGCAGTATTTTCTTTTGTGTCAACCTCCCTGTCTAGTCGAGCACGCTTTACCTGGAAAAGAATAACCAAAATTGAATATGCTGTTAAGTCTTACAGTCACACAAGGATGAAACCTTACTACCCAGTCTTAAGGCCCCACAGTGGTGGACCTCCTATGGTCAACACAAAAAGGCTGGCACAATGTCATGGCATATCAACTCCATTTACACCAACTAATCCACATGAAATCAGTCAATCTAATTTTGTGCGGTGTATTTTACTAATGATTTTTAGAAGAACATTAAAGACCCTAATATAGTGGAACGTCAAGGTACGGTAAAAAATCTTACAGCTTTATTTAACCTTGATAATAAATTCTCAATGGCAAAATATTGGCATTGGCATCTAGTTTTCTCCGAGGTGGTGGAAGCCAGAGAATTTGGAATACACCAAACTTTAGCTGTGCATAAATTTTTCTTTTTTTCATCATACTGGACAAAATTCTGCACTTTTTCTATTTTGTTGGTGTTTAACAGCACATCAACACGTGAAAGACTATACAGTCCTGAGGCAATGATAAAGTGCCTTTCCTTGAGACACACTACAGCAGCTAACATGGGGTGATCTGGACAAGATTTAAACCTGCTTTAGCTGTGCATTTCTTTTTCTTTTTTTTTATCATACTGGACAAAATTCTGCACTTTTTCTATTTTGTTGGTGTTTAACAGCACATCAACACATGGAAGGCTATACAGTCCTGAGGCAATGATAAAGTGTCTTTCTTTGAGACACACTACAGCAGCTAACATGGGCTGATCTGGACAAGATTTGAACCTGCGACCACTGGCTTATGAGTCCAGCATGCTAACCACCTAGACAGACATAATGACTAAAACCTCTGAAATCTGGGAATTCCCCAATGATTCTCATGCCTGCTTTGGTTTTATGACAATATTTATTGCCCAGCAATAGTATAGATGTGGAGTACACACTGCACTACAGTAGTCCTTCCTAGCTATAACAAACAGATTACTGAGACTTGACTCTACCAACAATTTCTCTCAAGCAATATATTAAGGATATTTACCATATATACTCATGTATAAGCTAGGTCCAAATGCAAACAACATAGGCCATGATCTGCCATCGAATAATGGGCCGGCAGATCAGGGTCTATGCAGTTTGTTCTACTGATTAGTCCTTACAAACTGCATAGACCCAGATCTGCCGGCGCATTATGCGATAGCAGATCTGGGTCTATGCAGTTGGTATTGGCTTATATGCAAGTATTATACGGTATGCTTTTCAAGTCAATATAAGTGAGTGAATTGGAAACATCATTTTGTCACAAGTGGCGAAGCTACAAATGACATTACAAAATATTTCCACTTCACGAGTGCAATATTTCCTGATATCTACTAAAAAAATGTAGATTTTCTTTTTTTTATTATATATTTTTAAGGCAAAAACCACTGACTTGCATTGTTGTTTTTCCATTCTGTGCCAATGGGATTAATGGCTGCATTACTACATTGATAAAAAAAGTGTTTAAATTTTACAATAATTTAGGACAGTGACTTTTTACAAATTTAGCTCCTATGTATTGTGCATAAATGACTGTTTTCATATGAAAATGAGGAGATTTTTATTTTTGTTAACACATTTTTTGTGCAGATTGATACAGTGAATATTGCTGGGGTGGGGTTACTATAGAATCATCACTGAGCGGTCATATCCAACAGACTTCAGTGTGTAATATCTTTAATAAAGATTTTAATGATTGTGAGTTTATCTATAAGGATTTTGGTTCTTTAATTGTTTATTTCTGCATTTAAACATGAATTCTGTTGCCCTGGTAATCTTGAAGTCTAGTTTGCTAACAGTCGCTACACCCAAATTTTGACAGTCACTTAATTTCAGACTGCAGTGTTCCTCTATCCCCCATTTCTCCACTGTTTTCCAACATAACTGTTAATGTGAAGAGAGTTAAAATCACTAATTAACAAGTTTTAGTATTATATTTACTGTAATTAAGTTTTTTCTTTAAAACTTGTACTGTTTGTTGTAGAGCGTAAAAGGTACTGTATGGGTGACACCGATATCCTACTGAGCAGAAACAGGTCATGTAAGTTCTGTCTCTTACAATTTGCACAATCCGTGTGGAAAACCATTCTTTAATAAGTTAATACTTGATCCCTACTTTTTGTTCTTTGGAGTTTGTTCGTAGGCATTTTTATGATGGTACCTCTCATTGCTTACATAAATGTACAGTTTATATATATTATAAAATCTGTTCATCCTGATGTGTGTGTGTGTGTGTGTGTGTGTGAGAGAGAGAGAGAGAGAGAGAGAGAGAGAGAGGAAAAATGAAATAGGTTGCAAGGGCAGTTATATTTTCTAAATTGGAAAAGTAGTTCCAAAAGTGATATCACCACTTATACATTTCAATATCTCGTGAAATATATGACAAACCCTGGTACACGACCACATTGTAAGAAGGCACCTAGATCTGCATTTTTGGAGTATGCACCTCAAAGTTGGAGAATGTATTAAACATTGCCTCTGCCAGGCAAGACTGCCACAGATACAATTAAAAAAAAAAAAAATTCTATAGAAAACTAGGTTGGTCAACTTGGGTGAATGAAGTCAGGGACCTGGGGGTCAACTTCTTAAAAACTCAAGTGGAAAGTTCATTGCTACCTCCAATACTCACAAAACAGAGTAGATTTTTTTGTGGCTTAATTCCAAATTCGCCTCTTTTATCATCTTTTCTTGTTGTTGAATGAAGAAGCATGTTTAATTTAAGTGTATTATCTTGGAAAACTTCTGACCTTACACAAAGTGTTCCTTCACCTTCAGAGTCAGCTGTCAAGTTAGAAATTGTATTCTAGAATTACATGACAATTAGAATTTAACCATACTGGAGCTGAGCAGAGGTAATGTAGATCACTGAATGGAAGAAGAAAAAAACCCCCAGCTAAACATCTGTTTGTGAATCACTTCCTTATGTTGAAAGATTTGTGAAAAATGATCATCAGGCAAAATTCAGACACAAGAATAATTTCTCAACTAATTCTAAAAACTTTTTCAAAAGCATGTTTCCATCTTCTGGATATTCTCAGGAAATCAATTTTATAATATGATGTACTTTTTGTCAATTTCTTATACAATGTACTATTTCTCCATAATACAGTATATACTCGTGTATAAGTTGATACCAACTGCAAACTGCACAAACCCATAATGCGTTGGCAGATCTGAGTCTATGCTGATAATACAATTCAAGCAACAATTCATCAAGCAGACTGAATGATCTTGAAAACCCAATGTACGGTTTTGAAAACCTAATGTACTGTCTTGAAAACCTAATGTACGATCTTGAAAACCTAAAGTACGATCTTGAAAACCTTTTGTACGGTCTTGGTAACCTAATGTATGGTTAAATTACTGAGAATATTACAAGGTGATTGGCTGCTAATGGCCCTTGAACAAACCCATTATTAATTATATATGGGGAAATGGGAAGAAAGTACCTTTATTAAGGACACACTGAAGCAGCCAACCCAGGTTCCTGTGGGCAGGTATCAAACCCATGACACTTGGATTACGAGTCCAAAGCACTAGCAACTAAACTACCATGGCTTCCGACAGAACAAGTATGGTCAAGTCTATTTGCATGGCTGCCATGTACCACATCTGGAAAGACTATTCACATGGCTGCCATGTACATGAATTACGTCAAGTTTTTCACACAGCTGTGTAGCAATTGAGTGAATAACTAGCCTGATTCACATGGCAGTCACGTACTTAGCATGATGGATATTTTTGCATTTAAGAATTAAAGATGTCAGAAAGTTAAATGTTTAAAAGTATACTCATTTTCGTTATTCATTAGTGTAACTTTAATGCCATTTTTTCAAGTCGTCGTAGGTAAAACTCGTACATCGTTCCATTTTTACTACCTGACCCCCTGCAGCAATACAAATTTAAGATGATCTAATACCAGTTATTTACATAAATACCTTGCAGAAAATTAACCACAATGACTTGCAAAAAATAGCTGATTTGTACCTGAATTTCAATGTTTACCACCATCTGCTATAAATTATACTTTCAACTGAACCAGTTACATGATCATTACTTTATTAAATATTCCATATCTTTAGCATGAATTTTTAATTGTGCTCGTTAAAAAATTGTTGCAACATGGTTTAATAATTGATGTAATTGTCAAATGTATCTCCTTTTTCTAAGTCCGCCATGACAAATGGTCCACAACAAATAGCATATTGTATTTATTTAACGAGTTTTATAGAAGTCATATCTGATAATTAATTACATTTATTACTGCAAAGACTGATGCTGAATGATGTTACCAGGCATTACATGAAAGTGTGACATATATTTTTGTTTAAGTGACCTCCTGAAACTTCTAAATGTTAACCTCATGTGACACTATAAAACTAAATCATTTTGATTCTAAAATACCCCAATTTTGTTTTAGGTTCCAGGGTATCAGCATACAAATCACATGGACTACAGGGGCAGATTCAGAAATATCATTTAGTAATGTTAGGGGTGGGGTGGTGGTGGTGGCATAAACAAGTAGGCGATAAGTCTTTGGGATGGAAAGTGCAGCAGGTGATCCCCCCCCCCCCCCCCCCCAAGCTCCTGCATTTCAAGAATTGCCAGGGCTTACTTTGAACCATCTAACTGTAAATAAAACTTTCTCTGGGAAATGTTGCTTTTGTTTTGCACTCATTTTATTTGATGTGTGTGTGTGTTCTGGCTCCCCCCACCCACCCACCCTTGGAGTAACATGTTTTCAGACAATGAAAAAAGATGCAATCAACAATAAACAGTGTTCTGTCGGTCAATGTCTCAGACAGTAAACCTCACTAGAAAAAATGTTACACAACTTTCCAATAAAATGTTGAACACAAAATCAAAACATTGACGAAAACTGCAGTTATATTGCTGTCTGAAAGTGATATCTATAACTTGCTATCCATTAATGCAAGAGAGCACAAAAAAGAAACAACTTACTGTTTTTGTTCCTGGGGACACTGACCCTGACTGAGATGATGGGCTTGATGAAGACACAGAAATATCCCCTAGGGTGTAATTATAAATAAAATTACTTGATCCCAACAACATGATTTCTCTTTTTTAAATGTCCAATCAATATATACTTCCTGGAAGAAAATAAAGACCTTGATCTATATTAATGACATTATTATGTGACGCATACGTTTGTATTGATTCTGATTGTTTTTCAAATAACATCAATCATGGATGTAACATCCGTAATAATTTTTCTAGCAAAGACAATTGTGGCAAATAAAGTGGAGCCTAGAAAATTAATCCAATCATAACATTTCTTTCATAAGTATAAAATCCAGTCGTCTTTTTCTTTCTCTCTGATTCAGATGTCAGCTTCATGGAATATTCTGGTTCTTGGATACTGGGATGTAAAACCATCAGAAATGATATGAATCTGATTGTGTTTTCTTGGCTTTTCTCCTTTGCGCCCCCATTACAACAAAAATCAGACAAGCACTGATACAAGAACCATATTTTACAACCTGAAACATACACAATCAGTCATACTCTTGTTTGTATCTCTAGCAAAGAAGCAAAACATCAAGATTCAAACATCGGCAAAATGTCAAATGTGAATGATCTGAACTCTGTATTAAAAAAGTACTTTTCTGATTCTTTGACTAGTCAAATATATTCCCCCTTCTTGAAAATGCTGTTTATGTACCTAAGATTAGCAACACTAATCTGAAAACATTTGTGTGATGCAGAGAATACACTTGGTGATAGCAATTTAGGATTTTCGCTCACTTTGCTTCCCTTGGTTTTCAAGCAAAGAATACTTCTACCCTATCCTCCTTTAAAACTTGATCAATGTGACCTAAATGTTTTGCTCTTATTCAAATAGAAGGATTAAAATATACTGGTCCCTCTTTTTATCTTCCTTTTTGCTCACTGGGAAAAGTTTACAATCCACATCCTCCCTTGGTCCACTTAGTCAACAAAATTCTATTCATGAAGAAACCTGAGAAAATAGATGATGAAAGTAAACACTGTTCCTCCTTTGTATCCAAATTAATGTTTGTCTGAATTAGCTTCTTGACACTCTTCCCTCCTGGTCTATCTCCTCAATTGCCCCACTAGCTCAATAAAACACAATTCAGAGCTGGAAAAAAACATGTTGATAAATTCAAGAACTTTTTTCTTTTCCTCCTCTTTCCAAACAAGGTGCAAGTTCAGTGGTTCCCACTCTCCTACCTCCTAAATGCTTTCTCTGAAGAGTTTATCTAGGTCAACCAAAACTCAAGAATGTTGTCTGTCTCCTCCCATGCTCTCTAGAACACTGTTTCTTAACACAACTTGTGAATGTGGAAAGAATGAGGGATGCTGATAAGAGAAGCATTAGCATGGCAGAGCAGGGACCTCTACAGGTCTCAGAGGGAATCCCTGCTGTACACACACACTACTATACCTCTGTTAGACAGAGGGAACAAGGCATGCAAAGCTGTTAACTGGAGATATGACAGCCCTAAATAAACACAAGGGGCCCTCCTTGAGGAGGGGAAAATTCCACAGGATCTGACACTTGGAACCCTGTTGGGTCCACAGATGGTTCTGGGGTTGTCACAACACTGGATTTAACAGTTTAATTTCTCTGACAAATAAAACAAAGCAGTATGGATATAGGAATATTAAATATTAAGCAAAAGTACATTTAAATACTCCACAAAACAGTGAGGTACTTCAGACATTTTTTCTCCAACTATTCAAAACAAATTTCGTGACTATTTCTTCCCTCTGAAATTTATGTTTAGACTTCGGTGTGAAACTTTTTAGTGAAATGAAAACTTTTTGAAGTAATTCTTTAGAACTTGTAAGTGATGAATTGGTTTTCTGATGTTTTTTTTCAAGTCTTTCACAAATTTTGACAAATTAAACTGTATATTTAATTCTTGAAACAATGCATGAAATGAAAAATGAAATATACATGATTGTTTTTTATTTATTCGAGAAATTTTACTGAATTGCCATTCTACATAAAAAAACTACTGGAGATTCCTGTCACAAATATCAGAAACAAATTTGAGACATAAATGCTTTTTCTCATAAAATATATTATCCACCTGTATCACCTCATTGCAGCATATAGTTATGTAATAAGAAGTTTATAAATATTTCTTTCTATTTTTAACATTTTCCCCATGTTCAGCCTCTCCCCCCCCCCCCCTTATCTGTTGAGAGTATTAGTTTGGAAGTGGTCGCCTGAGGCCAGCAACATGTTGTTGCCTTGACAACCAAGGGGTATTCCCAAACCTACAAATGAAGTGCAAATGTTTACACCCTTCTGTAAACCAAGGAAATCATAGTGGGGATGCTACCAAAAGGAAATGGTTAATTTTATTGCCATTAAATGGAACTAATCCTTGTTTGCTAGAGCTGTCACTTTTCCTTCAAGCAATAAAAGAATTGGACAACAGGTTGAACTGCTGAATAACCCACTTAAAACACTGTGAGAGGTCTAAAGATTGTATGGATTGAATAGTGATTTAACAGATATTTTAATTAATTCTAGGATTTAAATCAATATCTCTCTCTCTCTCTCTCTCTCTCTCTCTCATTAAATCCTAGAATTAATACACACACACAGTAGAAAATGAGGTGACCATATAAAACAGTACAGTAAATAAAATAAAGAAAAAAAAATCTGTGGTCTCTCGCCAATATTCTATAAATATATACACTACCATGCACACTTTTGAAAATGACAAATTTTAAGTTTCCAAATTTATGTACTGTTTTTGTCATGCATAGTAGATTCTAAAGTTTGACTTCTAATTGATTACAGATGATGAATGCGCCTTTATTATAGTAAATTTTTATTAAACATGTATGTGACACTGGTGTTATTACAGCTTTTTATTTATTTATTTTTTTGCTTGGTGGCTTCCAAAGAATTAATTTACATGTTAATATTTATGGTTCAACAAACCTAGTTTTAATTTCTAAGTATTCACGCATGATGTAGTATTATTTGATAAAAGGCAAATTACTGCAAAGAACTCTTTCTGCAAATTCTAATAAAATAAATTGGCAAGCAATTAAAAAGATTTACAATATCAATATTCTTTTCTTTTTTAAAAAATAAATAGAATGCATTAAAAGGACTAGATCACAAATTTAACCAAGTTTATTGATTATCAGGATTTTCAGTTATAAGCTGATAAAGACTCGCATACAAACAGTTTGATGCCAATAATTATCCATTATACTCAGCTGGGGTTCCAGTTTTATTTTATTCAGATGCTATTAAAATAATACCTATTTCACACCTAGTATTAAAATCATAAAAATGAATAAAAATCTTTCATATCAGCCCACAAAAACAACATACTGTTTAATTTCAATAATAATTTTTACATTTGTTTTACATAAAAATGTCCCTGATTTAAAATAGTTTTATCTATAACCATGCCTTTGTTTCAAACCTTGCCTCTCTTGCTAAATCAAGAAAGTCATTTTTGGCTTATATAATTATGAAACATAACACAAAAACAACTAATGAAGTGTATATCAATTACTTTCAACGCTCCTCAATTAATACTATATGCATCTATTTAGTCTGATTAAAAATAGAGCCCAAGGTGTGTAAAAGGTGTCAATTAGTTTTAGAGACTGTGAAATAGAAAATAATTCATGGTATCTATTTCATTAAATTTACACAGTAGCAATCCAAAATGTTAATGACAAGATCACATTGATTCAAAAAACATTATTTCCTGCATGTTGACAATGACTAAAGTTTATACATTCCGCAATATGAAGTGGTCAGACAGCAGTTCTTTATGAACACGATGAACATTGTACAAATCTATAATACGCATGCCTTTTCCCTATTTATAAAGGTATATTTGCTTCATTGAAAAGATAGAACATGAAAAGTAAAGAAATTACCAAATTGTTTGGAATCTAAGGTCAATGAAAGAAGTGTACACAGATGTCAATTTCATGTGACTAAAGGTGCTCACAAAAGGACAATACACTGTATGTCGATAGCATTCATACAGGATTCCTATAAATGAATAGATGACAAATACACAGCAAGAGAGGGTGTGTCACCTTAAGTTTAATAATCTGTTGGGATAATGTCGTAAATAAAGTACACAAGCTTGTAATACAAAGGCTGATATAAATAGGAAAATGGAGGAAAATAAAATAAATAATTGAAAAGAAGATTAATGAATGAAAAAAGGAATGATTGTCACCTACTGTGCAGAAAATTGGTGAGAATTTACGAAACATTTTATTTTTAATAAAGAAGAATGGTGATGATAATGATAATGAACCTGATACACACAGGTATCATGTTGAGAGTATATTAAATCTGAAAAATACCTTTGCCTTTTGTGCATTGATATCATTATGGTCAACTGCTAGGATGTGTTTCTAGGCAAGTTACTTTACTCCCATTGCCTCCACACTAAACAGCCATTGAAGTGCTGATGTTCTGTCAATCAATCAATCAAACAAGCAATCATAGTATTCACCTAAAGTACCTGCACACTGCACTCAATTTTCCTGAAGTGGCCATTAATAAAGAAAATAAATTTTGAATTGACGTTTATCCCACACATTATTCCAAATGAAAAATGCACTGGAAGAACGAGATGTAATTTATTTCAATTTTCCACTGACTTTGGTGTGCCTAATAAAACCAAATACTTTCCCCCAAAAGTAATTTTGAAAATTCTGAAGAGATTCAGAGTAAAATAATGACCTTGCATGTAGGAAAACTATTTCTTATATGTGATAGGACCTAAGGAATCAAACTTTGCCCATTTTTTACTAACATGTTATTAACCTGTAAGTCTTTATCTCAAACATTTTCATCAATAAAACTCAAGTCCGACTTGATCCCATACTGATGTTCAAGTTTACACCAAAAAGTTCAAGTGCCAAAGAAAGTTTTCCATAAATAAGATTACCAATAACAGTACTTTATATGTCTACCCTGTGCTGAGTACTCCTCGATGTAGTAGGTCATGGTTGAAAGTCTCAGTTACATTGACCTCTGATCAGTTTATGTGTTCTTGAACAAAACTTGCTGTGCAGAAATCATTATTTTGTTATCAGACATATCATAATCTTGACCTCGAACCTGTAGATCCCAAAATTAATTGGAATCTTTCTTACTGTAAGTGAAATCCATCTGCAGTTTGGTGAAATAATGTACTCTAGAACAAAAGTTATTATGCAAAACGCATTTTGCTTCAAGTCACAATAGCCTTGACCTATGACTGTTGGACCTCAAACTCAATTGGCATTGTCCTTACGTTAAGTGACCCCCACAAACTTTGGTCAAAAGATACAGAACTAAAGTTATTATGCACAAACTTTTTTTCTTCCAGTCAGTGATCTTTCACTTGTTCACCCCCAAATCAATATGCCTCTTTCTTACCCAAAGTGTAAGCCATTAACAAACATTCATGAAGGTACATTGTTGAGAATTTTTGTGCAGAAACCAGTTTTCATTTTTTTCAGTCAGTGACTTTGACATTTGACCTTTTGACCCCAAATCAACAGGCTTCTCCTACTCCAAATGCAAGCCAACCAAAGTTTTATCCAGGACTATGATGTAGAACTGAAGTTATTGTGTTGCAATAAGTTTTCTTTCTTTCAGTCACAATGAACTTGACCTTTGACCCCAATATCGACAGTCTCCTTCCTTACCCCAAGCAATCCACAAAGTCTGGTCGAGGTCTGTGATGTAGAACTAATGTTAATGCATGCAAACTCTTTTTCTTGTTTCAGTTAGTGAAATAATCCCAAAATCAATAGAATTCTTCCTTACCACATTTGCAGATGGCCAGACGGATGTCATAATACACTTTCTGACTTTTGGTGGGCTTATACAATTCACATGAACATACTGGCATGTCTATATGCACATCTTCAGATGATGACCAACAAATTTCCCAAGTTTCATTGTGATCCACTGAAATCTGTGAGGCTAGTTGTGTTCACAAGATTTTATCATACCTATCATCCAGCTGCAAGTCAAAAAGGCAGTAACAGCAGTCACACAGGTGCCACAACATAAGACACAGGACATAAGATGGGTGTATAAAAAGTACCTAGAACACAATTTTTGCTAAACATGCCAACCTATTGAGTCATTGTTCAGATCTGCTAAGGTTTGTTGTGCTTGTGCATATCACAAAATATAATGACTACTGCAGTGTGCTGTCTCCATCGAAGGGCACCATCATTACCAGAGTGGGACTGCCCCTACCAGTACAAATGCAAGACAAAAATAAAAAGAGCTTCCTGTGTAATCATCAGACAATAAAACTGCACTAGCAGAGACTTTATTTTATTGTAACCTCAAGCAACTGATCCTACTGCAGAAGATCTTTATCTCCTCCTACTTTATTAGCATATATTCATTTTTATATTTGTTAAAATTTGTTGATGAAGTTTTCAAGTGTGATAACCCCAAGTTTAACTAATAAATTTAATAAAATTTGGCCCCAAATTTTGTTTAGATAATGATCTTAAAATTTACTTTTTAATTCAACTTAGTCAGTTGTTAAAGTGTCTAAGGTGTGTTCAGTTAATTAGGTCTTGTCAGCAATCACTGCTGACATGTGATTGGTCAGTTCTTAGGTGTAGCAGACAAGTGAGTGAAGTATAGGTAGGGCCAATTACAGGAAATGCCCGTAATGAATAGCATAGATTGATTGGTCTGGTTTGATATGCTGTCTTACAGCACAGCAACACAGGCATTGTTGGTTATTTAGTACTGAAAGAACTGGAGTAAATTGCCTTGCCCAAGAACACACTGCATTAGTCGACCAGGCTGAGCCGATGGTAGGATATAAACTTGCACCTTTTGGTTGCGAGTCAGCACGCTAACCACTCGGCCACCGTGGTCCCTGCCTCCATTATTGCCTCTTATGACATGCCCATTTATACATCCCCAGTCTGCAGGGAGTGGGTATCGATAAAGCTACTGGAATATACTGATATTACCAAAGGAAGTTCCACTGACATTTTCGAGGCCAGTCTGGATTGGCTGCCTCGATATGACCTTTGCAAAGGGACTTAGCTACCATTTCTTTGGCACAATACAGCCAATAATGTGTTAAAAAGTGCCATTAACCCACCCTCCTCCAATACATTTTCCACAAAAAAAGGGCATGTCAACAACAATGACTTAGCAAGTCCCCTATCCCCTAGAGATACCTCCTACCCTCTGATTGGACTGTCCATCTCAAATAATTTGGTGCCTTGAACTTACAATGTCATGAAGTTTTAAACAATTGTACAATTCCAAATATACAAATTACTGTTTATTTTATATTTTATATTCAAACCTGTTAGGCAAATTTAAAAAAAGTGTTGCACCCAAATGTCCCATCACCTTATACCCGCCTGCAGGTACCTGACCATAAAAACAAGACTCAGGGAATGTAACATACATTGTGGACTAATAGTTTAAATAACTGTCTACATTATGAAATTACTTCAATTAGTTGAGGAATGTAGAAATAAAAATTAAAAAATTCCCAAGGGTTGGAAAGGAGAATATGTTAGAGTCATACATGGAACTAAACAACAAAAAACACCCCTCAATTTTGTGTCACATTTAATTCTTATTTTCACTGTAACAGCAGCTAAACCAAACCGAGGGCTTTTGGCATTCTACAGGTAGAAATGCTGTTTTTTAAAAATCCTTCATTTGTGCTCGCACAGATAAAGGAAATTCTGTGAAGAAAAAAAAAACATAAATGTGCAACACTGCTTCAAAAAGCAAATGAAGCTCAAAGTAGTAAAGTGTTAATGGTGTGGAAAGCAATACACTGCCTAGATTAATTACTAATACAAATTTCTGCTTCCCTTCTGACATTGGCAAGTTTGAATGTTAAAACTTGATCATAGGAATTTTATCATGACAGACTCTAAGTACCCATAGCCCAAAACATGTGTCCCTTGAAGAGACTGATACTCTACTGTGCGAAGCGCATTTCCAGGAATTCAATACCATTTCTTTTTTAACTGCGGAGTGTTGAAACCATCTCTGTTATTCTTGAACGATAAGATTTTCAAATTAGCCACTATAGCAGCCATATTGAAAGTAAGACTGGCACCATTTTCATTTAAGACAAACTAGACACCATTAGAATTTTTTGGTTAAAACCCCATGCCAATATAACCATCCATTTAGAAGAATCAGTGGAAAGATTTTCAATATGTTCATTGTGGCAACCATATTGGATGTCTGTGAGGCACCATTTTCATTTAGGAACAACTAGATATCATACAAGTCTTTTGGTGACAACTCTGTCGATATGACCATCAATTCTGAAGAAGCAGCAATAACACGATTGTCAAGATGGTCACCATGGTGGCCATACTGTATGTCATATCGCCATCATTTTCATTCAAGACCAACTAAATACCCTAATAAGTATTTTGGTGAAAACCCAATGTCAATATGACTTTCCATTTAGGAGAAGTAGCGACAAGATTTTCAGATGGTGGTCATATTTGAGGTCAGACTGTCAGCATTTTCATTCAGAAACAACTAGAAATCATAATTAATATTCTGGTGAAAACCTTATGTCGATATGACTTTCCATTTAGAAGGAGTAGCAGTAGCTAGATTTTCAAGATGGCTGCCATGGTGGCCATACAAATGTCAGATCGGCACTATTTTTGTTTAGGACCAACTAGACATCACAATAAGTCTTCTGGTGAAAACCCCATGCCAATATGAAATTCCGTTGAGGAGAAGTAGCAGTAACAAGATTTTCAAGATGGCTGACATTATGGATATATTGGATGTCAGATAGGCATCATTTTCATTTATGACCAACTAGACATATTAAGAAGTCTTTTAGTGAAAACCTCATGTTGATATGACCATCCATTCAGGAGGAGTAGCCATAACAAGATTTTCAACATGGCCTCTATGGCAACCATATTAGATGCCAGAGCAAAACCATTTTCATTTTGCACCAACTAAACATCATTGGAAGTCTTTTGGTGAAAACCCCATGTCAATATGACTTTTTGTTCAGGAGGTGTATTTATAACAATATATTCATGATGTCATACTCCAAAATGGACTAGGTATATTTAGCTCTACTGGTCATAGACCATATATGTATATTCATATCAGCACCATTTTTGTTAAGGACCAACTAGACACTATAAGAAGTCTTTTGGTGAAAATACAATGCCGATATTATCATCAATTCAGGAGGAGTAGCCATAACAAGATTTTCAAGATGGCTGCTGTGATGGCCATATTGGATGTCTGAGCAACACTATTTTCATATAGGACCAACTAGACCTCGAGATGAATGTATGTAAGTTTCATGGCAATCTTCCAGGTTGTTTAGGAGTAGTGAGAAAAAAAAACTTGTGCTAATGGACAGATGGATGACCGACAACAGGTCATCCTATAAGCTTCTCTGGTCTATGACCAGTAGAGCTAAATATACCTAGTCCATTTTGGAGCATGACATAATTCAAGTGGCATATAATACTAAGAAGCTGTTTGCATTAATATAATAAATATACCTGGTAATTTCATCAGATTCAAAATCCAAAACTGGGAAAACAATCTATATGTTCATCAGTTTCAATCTATATATTGATTACACGTGTCTGTGAGGTTTTATGTTGGAAACAATACATTATGTACACGAACCACTAAAGACCAAACTAGCAACCAGAAACTGGACATGAAACTGGAAATATGATCCCTGCTATCCCAAATCCATTTTAAGAAACCTGCCCTGTGCACACAGCATCCTCAATAAAATTTTCATGATTTGATTAATAATATCCTGCACCAATGATGGTCTACATGTCATCCAGGTACATCCACCATGATCTAGTAATGGAAACCTATTATATACTGTAATATTTCATAAAATTTTTGTTAAATTATTTGAATTATAATTTTCAATTGATTTTCATGCACAAATATTTGCAAAATACTAATAAGATTATACAGTCCTCCATATGAAAAAATTCAAGAACAAATTTTAAAAATTATTTTTATGGTTGCAAAAATGATGGCATGAAAAATCAGTTTTAAGTCCTACTGTGTATACTCATATACAAGTGGAATCCAACTGCAAACAACACAAACCTTGATCTCCCAGTGCAGCTTGCGCTGACCGATCTGGGTCTATGCAGTTTTGTTAAGATTATTCAGTAGAATAGACCCTGATCTGCCAGTACATTATGTATAGGCTTGCAAGTAGATCAGCATCAACACTTTTAAAGTGTGAAATAAAAACAAAATCAAATACCCCCACCACAAAAAAGTGCATGTAAAGAAACTTGAAAAAAATTCAAATCGAATTATCAAAATTGAGTCCTGTCTGCATTACAATCAACAGACATTTTTCACAATAAAATCTATGTGTATGACGAAACTTGAACTCGTTTTGTTCTCCAAGTGACACAACTCAACTTCACATAACATGAAAGTATATTTAAAAAAACTGAAAATTTTACCATGACACAAAAAATAAATAAAAGTAAAATATCAAAGTTCAACCCCCCAGACATTAATCAATGGTGAAAATACCAGAGTTCAACTTTTACAAACATCTTCTTCAGGTTTTATTTACCAAGTAACAAATAAACTTAAATGGGATCTAGGTGGGAATTTTCCCTGTTGCACACTGTAGAAAGATTTCTTGCTTTTGATTTCATCATGATTTTACAGCACGAAAAACACAATCCATGGTTTTACTTGAATGATCACTACAATTATGTATAAAAAAAGGTTCCCAGATTAAATGTCTTTACATGTACTGACCTAAATATTAAAAACAGACAAGTGTGTGTGTGTACACACACGCACACTGTTACTGGCACAGTTACATATCAGTTTCTCAAGCATAAATATATATATATATATATATATATATATATATATATATATATATATTGTGTGTGTATATATATATATGTTATGTGCAAGTGTGTGTACACACACACACACACACATTGGTACTGCCACAGTTACATCCCAGTTTCTCAATGTTTCAAGCTAATCAAGCTCTTTATCAGGGGACGAGCAAACAAAACAAAAAAAAAAACAAAAACAAAAAAAAAACATGCAAGATAAAAGCCGAGAAAAAAACCTACAATATTTAGAATGATGGGGGAAATCTACAGAAAAAGAGTTAAATAATAAAACAAAATCAGATGACAAACAGCATCAAAATGTGCAAAATATATACACACATATTGATCACACAAACACACACGCACAGTGAAAACTGTCTAAAGAGGACACAAATGTTGTCCATTATAGATACGTAGTCAAATTATGAAAAAGGCTTCACAAATGTCTTATATAAGCAGTTACATTTTACATGGAGGGATCAATCAATCAATAGATAGATAAATGGATGGACAGACAGATAGATAGATAGACTGAATAGATAGATGGACAGATCCATACATACATACATGCATACATACATGCATACATACTTACATACATACATACATACATACATACATACATACATACATACATACATGCATATATACATACATACATACACATACATAGATTTGGTGGATCCATCGTGGATTTTATTAAATGAGTTTAAAGGTTCCAAGTTTCTTCTATTCCTCATATTAAATTTTCTTCCATTTTTTAAAAAGAGAATTATGCCTAAAACAGTAGAATAAACTTTTATCAGTTGATGTGCTACTCTATAAAGACCGGAAAAAACTTAATATAAAGATTTGTATTCTATCCATTGGTTATTGGTGTGTGTTGGAGATTTGTATTCTATCCATTGGTTATTGGTGTGTTGGAGATTTGTATTCTATCCATTGGTTATTGGTGTGTGTTGGAGATTTATATTCTATCCATTGGTTATTGGTGTGTGTTGGAGATTTATATTCTATCCATTGGTTATTGATGTGTGTTGGAGATTTATATTCTATCCATTGGTTATTGATGTGTGTTGGAGATTTATATTCTATCCATTGGTTATTGGTGTGTGTTGCAGATTTATATTCTATCCATTGGTTATTGGTGTGTGTTGGAGATTTATATTCTGTCCATTGGTTATTGGTGTGTGTTGGAGATTTATATTCTATCCATTGGTTATTGGTGTCTGTTGGAAACACAATCAATACCTGGTTTAGTTGCGCAGAACATGTTTTAACGTACTTTGCCTTAGAGGCCTTTTGAAGTGTATGTTGCACATATTTTTATTTATACTGATTCGATTGGTTTATCTATGTAGGGTTGACATATGATATTTTAAAAATTTTAAAGAAGAAATATGTACACATTTAAATAAATAAAAAAAATGAATAAATAAATAAATAAGTAATAAATGAATAAATATAAAAAACAATCAATATTTTTTTAAAAAATAAATTTATCAAACAGCCATATGTATATGAAGAGTGTATAGAAATGTAATATTTGATACCAAATTTTTTTTCCCCATACTTTTTCATCTCTAATCCATTCAGATAATGAATTAGATTTGAGTTTGTAAGAGATGTATGCAGACAATAAAAAAAATCCAAGTCCAAGTCCAAAAATAAACTAAAAAAATTTTTGAAAAGGTACAGTGATGGCCAGAAAGTCTAATCCACATATACATACCAATCACTGACGTAGTAACTGCTGTGCAAGCAATCCCCACAACTGGGGGGGGGGGGGGGGGGGGGGGGGGGGGGCGGGGCCACTGATACAAATATGCTTTCTTATTTCTAATCGTATCATTTACATATGGATACAAAAATATACCTACCAAATTTTGTTTCTCTGCAATGAGTGATTTTTGTGCTATCTGGCCAACCAGCTTCTTGGGGACAGAAGTACAGTAGGTATGGACATGACCAAATCAAATGTCCCCTCTCCCCTATACCTGACAAAACTTGACACAATCAAGAATATTACAACCACGTAAGTTTCTTAACAAGTGGGCAAAATAGAATTATTCCACCAGAAGGCTGACAATTCTCAGGACTCCTACAAATAGTGTAATTCCACCAGATGGCTGACACTTCTCAGGACTCCTTCTACAGAAATCGAAGTTATGATGAGCTAAGTGCCTTATCAGAGGGAATTAATTTAGAACTAAGAGGGATTATCAGAAGTAATTAGAACTTTGAAATTCCGAGTGATTCTTATGAGCCTGCATAATGTCAGCATGCCCTAATGTTCATCTCTGCTGAGGGCTGTTGATGTTAAGAGCCAAGTGCTGAAGTTCTTACTCAATATTTGTAGATACTGAGGATAGGAGGGGAACACCTGACATTTTGTTTTGCTTTACTATCAATTGATAATAGACAGATCTGGAACCAGTCACCTGCAGCAAAAAGGTCAAAGAAGAAAGGTACTAGCAGAGCAGCAAAAACTTCTAAAGATTTATACAAGCCTGAAAATAAAATTTCCCTGAAATCCAAGTCAAAATAGAATCTACCGGTAACACTGTTGTCTTCTTCAAATTTCATGTATAATTCTTGGAAAGAAATGTAAAATGATACCTGCCCACCAAGATTTTAAACCTGTCTTGCACTTCCATTTTTTTTCTTTCTATAATTAAGTTGGTGTGCAGAAATCTCTTTCTCTTATATAGCTGTAGGAACCAGTCAGTAGAAATGGGAGGAGAAATACTACATAGAACTATTTTCGTAATTTTTCCTCCTACACCCTTTTACTTCAACCACTGCAAAAAATAAAAAAAAGCTAAATACAAATTTTACAAAATGCAAAACTTGTTTTTGCCATCCAAGGATTCAAGCTGTTACACGCCTGATAACCCAGAGCTAGCATCTTTTAATAATGAGTCTAAAGAAACATTTGGGAAATTTTTCACTAATTTTCACCGATTCTTTTCTTTTCTTGAAGAAACTGCTGATCAATTGGCCTTTCCGCGAACTCTGACAGCTTCTATCAGCCAATCAGATTGGGAATTTCTAAGTCAGCACACGCATGCTTACACCATCCGACATTACCTTAGACAAGCTATGCTATCGATTGTCTAAGTAAACAAACTTATCGATCTTTTTTTTTTTTTATTGTGTGTTACTAAGGCCATATAAACTTTTTGTATGTGACAAATGGGATTTAAAAATGGTAAAGAGGTTTGTGTAACAGCGATGACCAATATCTGAAGGATTAGAATATGGTGTGAAGTTTGTGCCTTTTCCGAAACCAAAAACAAACTTAAAGAAATGTCTGAGATGGATTAAACTATGCGGAAGGCCTCATGAACATTTAAAACCATCGAAAATCAACTCAAATACATTTGTGCAAAGGTAAGACCTGACAATATTTACATGTAGTTTATAAATATCCTTATTGCTAATTAATTTATACCCTTGTCTTATGCTCCTAGAAACCTTCACAGGATCCCCATAAATCACTGATATTTGAGTGTCCTGCTATGGTTAATTTTTTTATTACCCTTACATGGGATATGACACCTATATGCATTTCCAAGTACCCAGCAATGTTTTTATTTACTTGACATAATGTTACATAATCCCGAGCAGTCTCAATGCTATTAACACAGCATTTGTCAAAGTATGGCATACTTATGAGATTGAAGATACGGGACTGATTGTAGGGTGTCTAAATAGTGAATGAAAGAGAGAGATATAGAGAGATAAAGAGAGAAAATAAAAAGAGATACATTTTTTATTTCATTAAAAAAAATTAAATTATAAAATGTGTGGCATTTCAGGAAACATTTTATTCTAACAGGCCAATTTGGTCTACAGTTAGAGGTCAACGACTGAATTTACTGTCGTTGACAGTTCATAAAATTCAACAATTTGTATCACGGTTTCATACCTAGAGAAACACTTACATTTCCTAATGTTTTATCCATGGAAGAGATATCTCAGTCGGCTTTATGTCAACGTGAATCATACTAGGCTTTTCATTCTTTTTCAAACTATTGTGGCATTTTGCAGACATTAATGTGATGTCCTTGCTCCAACACATATTTACATTGTGAATATACCCTTGACTGAAATACATGAACCCCCGTTGTCTGCTTTTCAACGATAAATCTGTATCTATCATAAACTTGAGAAAAATTCGGAGGAAGATGGGTCAATTTTGCTCTGTGTTCTAGCGATGAACACGTCATATTTAAACATGTTTGTCTAAGGTAGCAACAAAAGAGTTATCTCCCATAAGGGGGAAGAGCTACATATGCTGTACAGAGAGGTCAAATGCCCAGTAGTAGAAGTAAATGTTGAGCTATGCCAAGGTCTTATGAACTGCTGGTGGCTGCTACAAATGTTACTAAGTAATACAACTAGAAATTCCAATATCCATGCTACAATGGCAGACAACTATATTGTACAATGCACAACTTTACTGGTCTAGAGACAGGAAGTGTTTCCTTTAATCTCATTATGGTACATTAGATCTGATGGGGCAGATTGCAAGGGAAACTTGTTTCTCAACAAGGTAATTTACAAATAAACTAAACAGAGGAGAACAATAAATTCTAAGATGAATAGTTGAACACAAAGCAGAGGACAATGCCAGAATGAATCTAGCAGGATTATGTGATGATATGAAGGATTATTGTCTTTATGTCCCTAGATGCACCACTTGCAAATACTGTGGGACTTGAGGGAAATGGCTTGTGTGTGTGCGTGTGCATGTGTGTGTTGAAGATACTTGTGTCAAATTAGGAAGTTAAAAGGGCCATTATTAATTTTTACCTCGTTTTTTTTTCTTTAATTAAGTAAATAACTGCTGAAGAAACGTCTTAAAAACTTGTCTCGATGATAAAATGTATAATTTCATGAACTCAATTTTCTTCCCTATATAATTTATATTTTTTACTTCAAAAGATAAAGCTATATCTCATTTTAAAACATACCTTATAGAGTAAAGGTCAGTTAATGCAGTTCCATGTACTTTTATCAAATTGTTTTCAACTAATAACAGCCATACATATGTCACTTCATTGATTAGGAAAATGTTTTGTCCAAACACTGAAAATCTACAAGTATCATTTGCTACAGTACAATAAGGTTTATCAAATAAAATAACTGCTTTGATTACATACAATGCATTGAAAATCAATTTTTAGATGTGCTTTAAAGTAAATTTACACATGGTAGTAGGATCTAATGCTATTACTTGTTCACAGATCTATTATGAAGTGACACGTCCTTGTATTTGTAATAAACACTTAAATAACACCAACTGCCACACAACATTCAACCCAGTTCATTTTTTTGTTTTTAAATAAAAGGTTCCAATCACTAATTTAGACAAGCCATTAGCATTCAACTAATGGATTTTGTTCATAACCAACCCAGATTTTCTGTATTTTTTAACTATGTCTGTCTCTACTTTCTATTTATTTATTTGTATATTTATTTATTTGTTTATTTATATATTTATTATCATAAGTGATAATTTTGATTAATTTATAATATAAATCGACATCTATGTTCTAATTTGTGTACTCTTCTCCACATCATCTTTATTATTTACCATAGGAAAATCATTTCAATAATGTAAATTAGATCTAGTCAACATATCATCAGATCCTCACAAAATATTGTACAATTCTTTTGACAATGATTATTCTACCAAATAAACCATCTTCCAAACAAGATTAAATTAAAATTCCTCTTTTCATTATAATATATATATATATATATATATATATATATATCCATTATGACTTGCCATGTATAATAAGGCAAACCATACTACATGTTTTAAAATAAAAAAATAATGAATTGGCAATAACTATGATATTGTCCAAGGTCTGTATTCATATGTAAAAAATACATTCATTTTGGTACATGTGAGTGATGTGATAAGTTCTTTTTTACCACTTTAAACTTTTTCCCCAAAATTCATGAAGACTGAATGTTACAAAAAGAGACCCCCTTTTGTCAATCTTGCCTTTTATTTAGCTAGAAAGCAACCAACTTCAACATCTTACTTGAATTAAAATAACACTGACCTTAATCTTGTATGTGGAGAGACAGACAGACAGAAGCCAAAGTGATCATTATGTTAGACTTCTGCCAAGACAGGTTAGACAAATAGGACATAAATGTATCTTTATCAAAAACAGGAAATTTAGATAAAATTATGTTGGAGTTAACTTGCATGGCATGAGTATGACAAGTCCAATTTACTTGTCAGTACTAAAATGTTTATATTAAATGGTGAAATAATTTGATAAAAGGTTTTAAATGTAGCACATGTCTGTACCCTTGCTTTATAATGAAAGTTTTGGTTTTCAAAGATTCCCACACTTCAAGACAATTTTCAAGGAAAATTTACATTTGTGTGTCAACAGTTTCTCATATTATACAGTTTCATGTAAGACCAACTTTCATTCACAATATCACAATATCTTTATGTATGAAAATGTTACCTTAATCAAGGTTAGACACAATTTTATCATTTTTGAATCTGTTCTTCATGAATAGGAAGTATGTGTGCTTCTTTTGTACACATATCTCTTCTTTTTATCTCTTCATGTTTTCCATTTCTTTTCTATTAATAATTAGAGCTCAGAAAATTGTGCAAATGGATTATATAAAAGAAATCTGTACTTATGACAAAAAATATAAACTTACGTTGATGTACCTGATTAATTAATAGAATTTGTATGCTTTTATATGTATCAATTAATTAATAGAATTTGTATGCTTTTATATGTATCAATTAATTAATAGAATTTGTATGCTTTTATATGTATCAAACTATTACAGTCCAACAAGTAGTATATACCCTGCAATATACTAGTAGAGTTTTATATCTACTAAATCACTGACACATTAATATCATAACTTTCAACACCAACAAATTGTATTTAGATGATCTACTTTGTATGAGTATTTGTACACAATGATCCCAAAGCCACCAACAATAAAAATAAAAAATTAAAAAATAAAAATAAAAATAAAAAACTCTTGCTCCAAATGGATGCAAAAGTAACAGAATTTTTTTAAAGTTTGTTGCTAAAAAAAATTTGAAGGAAACAATAGCGATAAGCAACTGTAAAGTTTATTTGCATTTTTACCAGATTGGTAACTATCAATACACAGAATTGTATGTCTCATACTAGTCATGAAATATCAATACACAGAATTGTACGTCTCATGCTAGTCATGAAATATCAATACACAGAATTGTACGTCTCATGCTAGTCATGAAAGCCATAATCTCATTTCCCAAGATGACATTGATGTTGAATAACTGTTGTTAACACTATCATGAATGTCAGAGATTATTTTCTCATGAAAAAATAAATAATCGTCAGTCAATAATGAAGCTATCTGCTGTAATTTTCTGTTACTGCAATTTTGGAGAACTGGTTAATAAAAAAATGTGTACTGCCAATTTACTAAATTATATCTTTATCATGAACTCAACTATCTTTCTTTGACCATTACCCATAATTTGTACTTTCAATCTCCTTTTTAAGATTTAACATTTTTAACTTTTATCTTGTAGGACTGTATTTTTACATTTATTTGGAGGAGTTTATCTTCCATAGTCTTCTTGTTTTGACAATTTTTATCTTTACATATTTGGAACATAACTTTTGTATTGGTATTTTATAGCCCGAATTGTTCTGCCAAGCCGTTAAATTATACATATACCTAATCTTTACTTTACAATTAAAGTATCATACAGAAAAGGATATTAATTTTTTTATTTATTTATTTATCTGTGCTAGAAGATAGTTCTAGTATTAATTTGCAATTTAAAAGTGAGCTGAAATAAAGTTAATGAAAATATTTTAAGTAATTTTAGCTCTCTAAATTTGAAGTTTTCTGTATAAATCCAAATAGTATTTCAAGCATGATTAAAATATTAACTTTTTTCTTATTTCCAGTTCTTTCATTATGTAACTGAGATGTTTATAGAAAAGTTCCTGTTTTAATATTTAATAATTCCAAGAAAAGTACAAACTCATTATCTATACAGAAAAGGCTGCAGCTTTAAATACTTTTTCCTTGTATCTGATATTTAATTTTTTTCAATTTCTATTCAATATTTTTGGCAAAATAAGATATTTTAAAAAAAATTGTTACCTACAGCATGTTGTGAAATTGTTGTTGAATTTGTACCCTTCCGACATAAAAATCTTTGTTAAGATAATAATAATAGTAATAAAGTAAAATGAATGAATAAATAAATTAATAACTCAATGCTCAGACTTGTACAATCACTTAAAAACCTGGTCCTGATTTCACAAACTTGTCCCAAGATTTAAATCTATAATTCACCAACAGAATTTAAGTCTAACTTAAATTTAAGTTTAGAATTCATGAATCTGATAGGCTAAAATTTAAATCTGGCTTACAAATGACCAATCCAATATCTCAAGTCTAGACTAACTTAAGACTTGTGTTGGTGAAATTGGGGCCAACATTGGTCAAATTAAGTCTTACTTGTAATGCACTGAATTAGGCCACAATTTCACCAACATACTTCTTCATGTCTAGACTTGAAACATTAGGTTGGTCAATTTTAAGCTGAACTTGACTTTCACCGAATGAGATCAATGGATTCTAGACTCAAGTTTAAGTCGACACTAATGAGAATTTTTCAGAATAATTTGTGTGGGGGCTTTTTATTTACATAATTACATGTAATCTTATACTTTTAAATTTTTTCCAACAAGGAAATTTATCCTTCATAGTAAAGTACTCTCATTCAACAATTTAAATCCATCAAATACACTCGTACACACAACTTAATGTGCACCGTTTGCATAAACACCATGCTTTTATTATTGAACTTTAATTTTCATTTATTTCAATTGAATTTCTACAATGGAACATTTTGATATATATTCAATTTTTTAACGACAATGTTTTCTGAAAGAGCTTGTGTCAAGCACATTTATAGTCAAACCAATCAAACCAATATTAACTACTTTGTTGGGGGTAGGTAATATCAAATACAGTTTCCAGGTACTCAGTAATATTTTTTATATGCCATGAAGAGTAGCAAATAAAATTTGTTTCAATTAAGTTATAAAATAAAATACAACATTTTTAAATCCTCACCTTTTCTTTCCAATTAAACTGATAGTTAAATAATAACTATTGGTACGTTTTCAGATGTCAGAAGTTGATGACCATTATTTCAATAATAACTGTCATTTCTTCTTATCATCATCATAATTATTATTTCTCAAATCTACAGCCTAAAATGTTTGTCTAGTCTCCCCCCCCCCCCCCCAAGACTCAGTCCTTTCCCATGACCAGAGATATCAGGGACCCTCTATAATTAATATTATTATTACAAAAACTTGGGAACATGTTGTACAGTGTGCATCAAAGCATTATCCGTTTTTTTTTTAGGGTAATTGGAAATGGGAAAAACATTTTCGGGAATAAATTACTCAAATTTGGAAACCTGAATGATTCTGCAATATTTATTATTGGAACTGCATTCCATTAATGCCTCCTAAGAACTCTAAAAAAAAAAAGTTCCAGGAAGTAATTAAGACAGTTAATGCACCTCAACTAGAGGGTGGGATATATTAAGTACTAAAGTAACGTAATTTTTTTTCTTGTATGTAAAGACACAAATATATCATCTGTATAGTGTAGACTAAAATTTGAAACAAAACAAAATATACACTATGATGAATGACCAAAAAATGCCGCATCTCTACGTAAAAATGTCATTAACAACTCCATGCTGTACTTGGACTGAGTCAGGTAACTGACAACACATTCAGACTGAAATGTAGAACATTGTTGGTAAAAGTAAATTAAACTCAGGTGACCACTTGAATGGCAATTATTTATCCTCATTATAAAGGGGATTTGCCAATCAATTGATAACCATAATGATTTGACCATTATCATCAGATCGGCATAAATTCAACAAGGAATTGGCTTAAAAGTAGTATTGAGATATCCGATAATTCTATATTCCCAATCTGAGATATCGGAACAATTGAGCTGTCCCAAAAATCAACAGGCCTGATAATACTGAACATCAAGATTTTATTGGAAACTAAACAGCCAATCTGTAAACCAATCTAGTCCAATCTTCAAGTCAGTTACAGTTCCGCACTTTCCAAGTTATGGGGATCCTGCTATATGATCGTCGGCAAACATGATCAGCTTTGATAAGTAAATATGATATGGTTAACTTACCTTTGGTTAAAAGAGCAGGTAATAGAACCCAAAAGAACAGTAGCACTGACTGTCAAAATGATCCACTATCACTTTTATTCCGCTAACTGGACTGATTCAGTATCCATCCACCAAACTACGTAACATTAAGTTACTAAATTGAATTGTAATCTAGTCTGTTCACTTCAGAAATGATAGAAAGATGACAACATTTCATCTCGCTATAGGTATAGATGTTACACATTTCTTACTAAGTCATAGCATGAAGTAAATAGAATCAAAACAGACAAGGCCTTCCCACCACACATAGGTAATTAGGACACTGAGTTTACACCATCCTTGCGAGCCTGTCAAAAACTTGTCAAAATTTTGTTCCCACAAGAACATGGGTGATCAGCTAAAACAATCATCCACTGAAAGAAAATCTCAACTAACAAACCGCACCCCTTTCACTACAGGGAAGCGAGGCTTTTAGTAATTAATTGCAATCAGAAAATGTTTATTATTGAAAAAGTCATTACAATATTAATAGACTTTGCCTGCCACTGACGGTATTGGCTGGGAAGCCATGATTACTCAAAACAAGTGGGCGGAGCCAATTATCCAGAAAGGCGGGGCAACCATGCTGGGCTGAAATGGATCCCATCCACTAGTTATAGAGCTTGGAAAAATCTCCAACTTAACTTCACCTGTCCATCAAAGACCAGTATGTGGAATTATTTTAGACCATAACCTATCAAATTGTAGGAAATGAAAAGCACAGTGGTTGTTAAAGAGTCACTTGTGCAAGCTATGTGGATGTAGCTTAGATCTGAAACCAATATCATCTTCAATAATGGTTTCTGCATGTGTGTATTTGAGAGATAAGGAAAGTTTCACAGAAATTCACAGGGCATGGAAGGAGAAAGACAGGCAAACAATACTCTTTTAACGGAATAAGTGGATTTATTATTTTGCAGCCGTAAGCTTCCTCATCAGAAGTAAAAACAGAAAATAAATATAAAACTTATCTTGCTCAGTATTATTATTTTTTTTTTTTATAAATTAAAACTGGTTTCCTTCTTTATTTCCGTACAGTACATATATATGTAATTCTGAAAGAAAAACAACTTGTACAGTATTAAATATTTTCTTTTACCACAAAACTTCAGTCTTTAGATTCAATACTTATGTAATTTATAGTAATTATTGTTCTTGACACTGACACATATTATGTAATGTTTTGAAGACATATTAGACACAATTACTTAAACTATGCTGGACATGCAAATATTGTCCATGAAGAAATATTTTAAATCTTGCATGTACAAATTCAATCAGTTACTGTGATTGATTCAAAAGCTTTTTCTTATATTCCTCATTAAAGTATTACATGATAAAATTTAATTCCATTTCTTTTTCGAAATTATAACCTTTATCAACCAGCAATAAAATGTTTAAACAAATCATATATTTATATTTTCCAACATCACTTCACATAAATAAAATTAAACATTTACATCATAATTTGAATAGATTCAATACTTGTAAATG
The DNA here is from genome assembly GCA_029931535.1 of Margaritifera margaritifera. NCBI lineage: Eukaryota > Metazoa > Mollusca > Bivalvia > Unionida > Margaritiferidae > Margaritifera > Margaritifera margaritifera. The sequence continues at coordinate 1,353,026 of JAQPZY010001522.1, read as the reverse complement.
ATACCATCTAAGAGGGGAGGGGGAATCTGCAGATGGGGCACCTATATATGCCAGTACTCTATTATAATTGTTACTGTTGTTGTTGTTATTATTATTATTGTTGTTGTTGCTGTTACATTGATAATAAATTGTATCTAACTTTTCCATATCGCAATATAGTCAAAATACCGCACTCAAATGGGGGAATACATTATACAGCAATATTTAAATTAGAAGTGATAGTCAAGCAGAAAATACTTGAAGAGATATTCACATGTAACAACAAAACATATTTCACCAGTTTAAAGGAGTTTGCCTCAAGTCATACTTCTTTGTGTGTGTGTTAATTATATAACCAGTGGGCCACAGGACTTAGCTGTGTGTGTGCATGTGTGTGTGTGTGTTAAATAATTACATAATCAGTGGACTACAGTGCTTAACTTTGTGTGTGTGCATGTGTGTGTGTGTTAAATAATTACATAATCAGTGGACTACAGTGCTTAACTTTGTGTGTGTGCATGTGTGTGTGTGTTAAATAATTACATAATCAGTGGACTACAGTGCTTAACTTTGTGTGTGTGCATGTGTGTGTGTGTTAAATAAGTAATTACATAATCAGTGGGTCACAGGGCTTAGTTATGACTTCAAAAGCATGAACTATGTATTTGTATTCCTCGGTATTTAACATAACAACCCTTAACCTAAATCATTTGAATAAACATAAAAGCCAATGTACTCTGAACCAGCTGAAGAAACTCTGAGGACGTGACTCCCGACAAAATCTTTGACTCTGAAGGACATGCGGTTTATACAACAAAATTTTAGTAATGTTTTAAGGATTTTACGTGTCCTACTTTGTCTGAAATTTTATATACATTTTACAGAATTTAAGATCTTTACATTTTATATTTTATCTTGCTGTACTTAATGTTAACATTTATTTGGAAGGGTTTGTGTTCCTAAATTTTTGTGCAATTCATTTTTATATACTTTGAACTTTACCTTTAGTTGGCATGACACACATACATACTGAACCAGTTATTTCAAAATTACCCTTAATTAAGAGTAACTATTTAGGTTAGAATTACACACAGACACACACACAGACACACTGTTGTTTACCTTTATTATATAAGTTGTTTTTTAGACAAAGTCTGAGACAGTTCATCATCACAAGGAAAGTCAATTGGTGCATTAGTGTATTATCTCGTCGGAAGGTTAATTTACTGTTAAATGGTCATGCAACCACTTATTATCCCAAGGTTTAATGAAAGATTTTTGCCTCATTCAGGTCAGCCACTTTTGTTATACTAGTATGTATGTATGTATGTATGTATGTATATATATATATATATATAATATATATATATATATATATATATATATATATATATATATATATATATATATATATATATAGAAGGACAGTTTGCCAATTTCATTTTTGAATGTCTGTTTCTAAAGGTTTGCAAATATGGTCATTGCTCTTTGGTCTGTTATTTTTTATGACTCCTCATTTCTACCAGTATTCATTGTTCAGTTCAGACAGACCATTTTCATAAAGATGTTGACATAAATTCTCTGCAAGTTTTCACCCCAAAAATTGCAGAAAATAAATAATACATATCAAAGTTAGCTGTTAATAAATAATGTTTTATGTATTTCCTTCAATTAAAAAATGTTAAAACCTTATTTTAAAGTCAAAGCTGAGTTGAGTTTCACAATAAGTTGCCCAATAATGTAATTAGGTAATGAATGTAAATTCAGGTTGCCCAATAATGTGATTAGGTAATGAATGGAAATTCAGGTTGCCCAATAATGTGATTAGGTAATGAATGGAAATTCATGTTGGGCAATGTCTGCCTTCTGACATAATATGCAAGTGTCACAATGATTGTGTGCAAATAAAATAATGTCATAATGTAGCCAACTATAATTGACATGGAAAAAGAAAACATGTCTACAAGGAAATCTGAAAAGGTAAAAAAGTCAAGACAAGACAAAGGCATAGATGTGGAATTTCTATAAACAGAGAGGAAACTCACTGATCAGACTTTTTAGAAAAAAGTGATAAAATGTGGAAATCTCCCTTAAGCAAATCAAACATTTACTTATTTATTGCACTTTTTTTGGAAAATTCTTGGAAGATATTCACATACAATCATTTAAGTTTAAAAAGCTTTTAATATATCAACATGTTTTACATATCAAGGAAAAATATGCCCATGGATTTTAATACAAATATAATTATCTGACATAATTTTCCATTTGCTTCCTTATGATGAAATCACTATCACTGCAATAATTCATTATAAATGCTTAAGAACTAAATACCAAAAATATTTATGTTTAATGTATAAATATCTATATTTATGTTTAATGTATAAATACCAATATTTAATGTTTAATGTTTACAACGATCCCATCAAACAATCTTGTAAACTTTGGATACATCCTGGAAAATCAAACTGCCCAGTGATTTCTGACTATATGTTCAAATGCACACAAAAAACAAGATTCAAGGATCTTTATTTCAAGAAATTTTAGGTCAGCAGCCCATGAAACAAAATATATACTCAGAAAAAGGTAAATACTGTTGTGTGCACTACACATTATTATACTTTTTAAATACTGGATTTACTTTCTTGTTTAAAAACCCGTAATGTATAAAATTCAACACAAATGATGTAGGGATTTTGTGATAAAACATTTCTTTTCATGACTGATTTTTTGATGTTGTGTCCATGTTAAACACTGGGGTTTGTTGGTAAAGAGTGAATAATTTACCACTTTCCTGGCATGATATAGCTAAATAATATGCAGAAAGTGTGCTCTTAAAAAGCAAGCGAACAAGCAATCAACCAACCTATCAAGATTTACTGGCATTTAACAAGGACAATAAAGCCAAGTATCTAATTTCATCTTCATGTCCAGGACATGTGTTATGGAGCATCTTAACAACATAACAGCAGAAATGCGTATTATCATAGATCTATAATAAGATCAAAAACGGCAAGTAAAACAATCATAAATTCACACCCAAAAAATGTCCTAACTCGGCTGATTTTCAAACAAGCCTTTCAAGGAAAAAAAAAACAAAACATATACATTAGTAAAGTGCATGGTCTCAAGTAAGAAATTCAGCATGAAACAGTGTTCTCTATTACAGCCAATATATCAAATGACATAGCCTGTGAGCAGAGTATTGCAAAATGACTGTCTTTTTAAGGTTTCTTTGGTTGTTTCCTTCAGGTAAAGTAAAATATCTTGGTCAAGACAAGCAGCACATGTTGTCTCTATTACCAAGTTTAAAAATCAACTATAATGGATAGATACATGTACAAATGAAGAGTACAAACATTGAAAACTCGAATTGCGGAGGTACCCCGTTTTTTTATTGGGGAGTTCATACCGTTTTTTTATTGGGGAGTTCATACCCTGTTTTTTTATTGGGGAGTTCAAAATAAAAGAATGTTTTACTGAGAGATCTAACAAGTCCATTCGAGTGAATGATATTTGAGTTATCAGTATTATACTGTATATTTACCTTTTTTAATCCAAAGCATGAAACGGTTAGGAACGTGAGAAATTTTCAAACTAGTCTTCAACAGAAAACTATGACACAGTGTTGGCAGGACATATTTGCACAAAGTTCTTTCTTATCTGTATTATAATTCATTTGACAAAATTTAAGGATTTGGGATTTGAAGGATGACATTCACCGCATATACTTACTTGTGGGTTGAGTCCAACTGCAAACTGCACAGACACAGATCTGCCATCGCATAATGTACTGGTAGATCTGGGTCTATGCAGTTTGTTAGGAGTAATCAGTAGCACAAACAACATAGACCCTAATCTGCCAGCACATAATGCAATGGCAGATCAGGGTCTATGTTGTTTGCAGTTGGACTTGACTTATAAGCAAGTATAGATGGTAGATGTCACAGAAATCATTCTGACCTTATTACCATTTATTGTAATAGCTTTGCATGAAATATATTCCAGTTGTTAACATAAATTTAAGGAGGGAAAAATTACAATTCAACATAAGTCAAAACAGTCCTGAGGTAACTGTAACTATTAATTTAGAATCTTTGAAATGATCCAATTCTCAAATGATTCTCAACTCAATAATATTAAAGTAAACATTTTAAATCTGTCATGGATTATAGCTCTAATACCCCTTTCTGTTCTGACCTCATCAGATTTAGTATGTGAACTTTTCAAACATACCCTTGAGAATTTCTTAAAATATTTTTTTTTTATAGAAATGTTCTCCATAACCTAATTTTGGTCAATAAATTTACACTATTAAAATTCTGTTGTAATAATTACCGTATATACTACGTATAATCTGGGTCCAAATGCAAACATCATAGACCCGGATCTGCCATCACATAATGCGCCGGCACATCAGGGTCTATGTTGTTTGTTCTAGTGATTAGTCCTTACAAACTGCATAGACCCAGATCTGCCGGTGCATTATGCGACAGCAGATCTGGGTCTATGCAGTTTGCAATTGGTATCGGTTTATATGCTAGTATATACGGTATAACTGAAAAGAAATATGCAATATGGCAAGATTAAAGTCATTTTTGGTGCAAAAATACTAGAAAGTACTTATGTACTTTTTACATCTTGGGATTGATAACTTTTTGTTTAAATTAGAGTCATTCTCAGGAAAGTACATTTAGTTTCAAAAGCCTTTATTAACTGAACATTAACTGAAGCCTTTGTAATCAAACTAGTTCTGAGTCCATTTGAAATTATTTCTCAACAATATATCAATTTCATTATGGACTATGCATATGTAGCTATTTCATATCATTCTAATTGTTCTGGGACAGTCTGGCAATGCATGAGAAAATTGGATGCTTTTTTGGGGCTTCCATTTAGTAAATACCCCCTATGATTTTAGTCCAATTTTCTAAATGAAAGTGGGGTCAACTTGGGAGAAATTAGTTTGGTGCATCATACAAGTCTATGAATCCGCAGACAATCTGAATGTTGTTGAGTTCGAGAATTATGGCCAGGAATCCCTGACTTGGCAGTACATCACTGGTTCCTAATTAGGAAGAAGCTTGCAGTGAAGAGCTCAGGTGCAACAAAGTGATCCATACTATTAGTGGCAATTATGTTCCGAAAATTTAGCTCACACACTTAATTTCTACAGGTGTACAAAAATCTCCAGTTGGATAAATGAAAATATGCAACTGTTTCGTCAATCCCAACATATCTGACTAAAGAGATATCTCAACAGAAATAATGCATGATGTCAACAATAATAAAACCACAACGGAAATAATGCATGATGTCAACAATAATAAAACCACAATGGAAATAATGCATGATGTCAACAATAATAAAACCACAAAGGAAATAATGCATGATGTCAACAATATTAAAACCACAATGGAAATAATGCATGATGTCAACAATAATAAAACCACAAAGGAAATAATGCATGATGTCAACAAAAATAAAACCACAAAGGAAATAATGCATGATGTCAACAATAATAAAACCACAAAGGAAATAATGCATGATGTCAACAATAATAAAACCAGAATGGAAATAATAAAACCACAACGAAAATAAGACATGATGTCAACAATAATAAAACCACAACAGAAATAAGGCATGATGTCATCAATAATAAAACTACAACGGAAATAATGCATGATGTCAACAATAATAAAACCACAACGGAAATAATGCATGATGTCAACAAAAATAAAACAACAAATACTAATTTGGTGAAATAATTTGGACAGAAGCATTTGGCATAAATTTATTAATATTTAAAATTTTAGCAATTTAGTCCTGAAAATTATATTTCTGTTGAGTCCATTTTTTCCCCCCAAAATGATTTGCCCATGTCTACTCAAAAACAATCAAGAAGAATTTATCTTATTACTCTTAAAAAAGAAGTAGGAAAAAACTAATATCCATTATAAAACTTACAAAACACGCAAGAACAATTTATCTTATTACTCTTAAAAAAGAAGTAGGAGACAAATAATCATCATTAAACTTATATCTCTTAATTAAAAAGTCTCTTGTATACTACAATGTCTGTAAATTTTCACACTCTAAATTTTCATACACTAAATTTTCATACATTATCAATCCATAAAAATTAAATGTATTTTTTGTCTTCATCTTCTGTGCCCAGAACAATTTTTATTAAAATTTTGCAGTCCCTAAGAAAATGATGTTTTTTTTTAACCCTTAATTATTTGTAAACATTGTTTACAATAAAATGTCTATGAAAAATTACTGACAATATATTATTTCAGGATTGGAATGATTACTTATAAGTTCAAGATGGACTTGCATTTGTAAAACCAATATCATAAAAAACAGAGCAGAGTCTTAAGGGTCCTTGCAGATAATTCTTTTCTTGCTTCAATTTAATACCATGGGCCTCAAGATCAAAATTAAAGTCTCAAGATAATGAGTTTTTAGTCTAAACCAGTTTGTTACTTACATAAATCATTTTTTCATATTCTTGTCAATTGCAGCATCAAAGGGCAAGAATTAATTGACTATATTAAGTCAAACTCTGTCAACATAATTGATTATTTTCACATAAAGACCTTCTGAGCCCAGGAGACAAACTTTGTTTTCTGGAATACTTAATTTCTTGATAATCATTACTTAAATTTTCAGTCTGATGTCTCCAAATGAAAATCAAACCTAAGAAGGCGGCTTATGAAAATTATGGTAATACATTACGTATAACAATACTGACTTGATTTCAAACACTATTATATCTAATAAATTTGTCGATCATTAAAAGTTCATTAGAATTATCTCACAATCATGTGATGCTGTTGATAACATAGGCATATAATGTCTTTGAGAGTCATTGCCACCTTGGTATACAATTCTTTCCGTAAGTGTGCAAAAGAGACATAATAACATTACACACATTTGGTTATCTAAGGATTTATGCAGTTTAAAATTTTGATTTGACAATTTTTAATATTATTAAGTTCATGAGCAATAAACGTTGGTGGAGATCACTCAGCAAGAAAGTTCACTTGTTGCAATGCTATCCTAGTCCTCCATGCAGGGAAATCAGGATATTGTGACCTATTTCTTTGGGTAATTCAAGGTATAATGCAATGTTTGACTTGGTAAACTGGAGATATTAAACCTAAAAGTCACGATAGGTAACAAAACCCAAATACAGGCCTTAGCCAATAAACAAAATGAACCAGCTAATGATAGTGCAAAAGAAGGACTAGACAAGAGATGCGTTTCAAGTACTACCATTGCACTTTATGATACCTGGTCTTGTTCAAGGACAAGTACATTTTTCAAATCAAACAAAAATGCATTGGTCCAGTTTTTATGAGAAGACCTTGGTTTTATGCAAGATTATGATTTTTGAGGCACAGGTGCTTGTGTTAACAAAACAAAAAAAACCCCCCAACAACTTTTGGTTGAATAATTATAAGAAAGTATACAGAAACCTGCTATTTTAGCCATCAATACCTGAAAAGGTGGAACAAATCATAATGTACCTGGTAATTTTGTGACCAACCCATTCACAATTAAAACTGTAGTTTTCTGTTTTCTTTTCCTACTATTAGTTTTTTTGACATGGTTAACTTTCTGAACTTCCCTTATGATAGTCAAGCTTTCTCATGGCATGCTCTATTATAATCCCTAATGAAGAAAAAGTATAGTTTAAAAAAAAGATTAAAAACATACTTTGGGAGGCAATACATTATAAGAATTATTGTAGTTCTGATAAATAAAACTTGTACGTTGATTTTGTAATAATCCAATGTTATTGTTGCATATATATTGTTGCATGCTAATTCAATCTTGCCCTTGCTGTAGTTTCTGATTCTACTGAAATGTGTAACAGTGAACACTTTAATGTATAGTTGCTGTGACTAATGCAGTGAGTACCACAGAGTTATTTTGCTATTCCTTGCAGTCATTCATCATAAGAAAGGGTTCACTGGTGGAAGGTAAGTGAGAAATTCAGTTTCACTGGTGGAAGGTAAGTGAGAAATTCAGCACTGTCATTTAAGTAGGGTGAATGGAGTCGAAATAAAACAATTGAAGCTGTTGCTCTATACATCCAAATTTACCTGGACTACTTTCCACAGATCACATACAACTTATTATTTACTTATTGAGTATTATTAGTCTACAATGATTCTCTTCATGTCAAAAGTTGGACATTAAAACATTCATTGTTCCTAGGAACAGACCTTTCCAAAATTTGAAGCTCAGCATACACTCATTTGCATCCTTTACTAATGTATCAAAATATATTTAAATTTTACTGACTCGTTACTAAAACTGACAGAAGGAAACTTTTCAAATTTGAACAAATCAAAGCAACAAGTTTTTATATATTTTAGTTCAAAGTTACCATATACATGTATTTCCTATAGTGTAGAAACAAAAGCTAAGCTTATTTTGTAACTACTGTATATACTCACTTGTAAGTTGGATACAACTGCATTGACTCAGATCTGCCATCACATAATGCTCTGGCAGATCAGGATCTATGTTGCTTGTTCTACTGCTTACTCCTAACACACTGTGCCTGCAGATCTGGGTCTATGTTGCTTTTTCTACTGCTTACTACTAACACACTGTGCCTGCAGATCTGGGTCTATGCAGTTTGCAGTTGGATCTGACTTGTGAGTATATATGGTATATAAACCTTAGCTGGTAACAGGTAAGAAGATAAGGACATACAGTAGAACCTATATTAATTGACCGACCCTTTTGCCAACAAGTGGTCTCTCAAGGTAGGTGGTCTCTCGTTACAGGTCAGAAGACTATATAATTGATTAAACTGTGCATTTAGAATGTGATGTCTCATGGCAGAGATCTTGGAAAACTGGGTTTAATGTTTAAATAAAATTTGACATGTAGGTAAGGTCTATAACTGTCCAATGGTACCCTCTCTGCATTTTTTTCCATTTCATAGTTTTTAGCTATAGTTAGATTAACTCCCACCCCCAGATGTATATAGTCAGTGACCTTGACCTTGGGACTCCAAAATCATTAGGGTACATCAGGGCAAGCCATCCACAAAGTTTGGTAATTGTAGATGATGGAGAACTCCAGTTATTGTGCAAAAACCATTTTTCTTCTTTCAGTCAGAGTTACCTTGACTTTTGGCCTTTTGATCTCGAAATCAATAGAGTTCTTCCTTACCCCAAGTGCAAGCCATCCACAAAGTTTGGTAACTATAGATTGTGGAGAACTTGAGTTATTGTGCAGAACCATTTTTCTTCTTTCAGTCATTGACCTTGACCTTTGACCTTTTGACCCTGAATTTGATAGGGTTCTTCCTTACACCAATCACAAGCTATATACAAAGTCCGTTAAATGTAGATGGTGGAGAACTAGAGCTATAGTGCAGAAACTGTTTTCCTTCTTTCAGTCAGTGACCTTGACCTTTGAGCTTTCTAGCCTGAAATCTAATGGGGTTTTCCCTTTTCCCAAGTGCAAGACGTCTACAAATTTTGGTAACTGAAGATGGTGGACAAAGTTATTGTGTAGAAACCAAATTGGTAACAGACAGATGGATGGATGGACAACACCATAACATAATGCACTCCATCTTTATAGTGGGTGTATAAAAAATAAAAAAAACTATATAATGAGGTACAAGCCATTGCAGGTGAGTTAGCCTTTATGGACCGGCATCCTACTGAAGAATCTGAACTCTAGGTCACTTCAATCAATGGAAACTGAGATATACCTCCACTTTTTGAGCAACAAGAAAGTTGGGGAAGACAAACCTTTTTCAAATCTCTAAACATTCACATGTATGGTCTGTTTGCTCTGTCTTTACTGGCTATAAACATCACAAAGCAAATTTAAAAACTGTCAAGCTTATTGGAGTTAAGGTAAAAGTACAACCTCTGGCATATGAATTTGGCAAGATTTAAAAGTTTTAAAAGTTTTTTTGTTATCATCATTTTTCAGTGCATTTATCACAACTGGTTGTCCATACAATAGGAACAACCAATAGCAGGGATTACCCAACTCTAATAAAATAGTGACTAGTGTAGGTAAATTAGTGTAGTGGCTATTGCTGGCACTACAATCCCCATGTACCTCATGAAAGGTTAACCTTGGGTAGCAGTGAATCACATCTACTCCCCATGCTGTTCTATCTACAGAGTAACATGTGGTAATTCCTCCAAAGTGCATGCTTGTCAGCTGTTGCAGTACTGGGCAAATATTTACAATACCTAAACAATTCTGGAAAACAAAGAATGAATGTGTCCAAGAGTAATTTAAATACTTACTTGGATCAAAATTGTCTGGAAATTCAAATTTGAAAGAAAACTGAATTTTTGGGACAGTAAAGGGACAGCAAACAGAGTAGATCTGGCATCATGATCTTGTGTCATAAATACTGTTTGTCACATAATGACATGGCATATAAAATTATTTGATTAGTCTGACATGAAATAGACATTCGCATACATGTAATAACTTCTAGTATTAGTACAGAAAGTGACATCAAGATACTCTGGCCACATACCAACCTCTAGACTATAATAACAGTTCTTTCCTATCTTGAGGAAAATATGGAAAGTAAAATAAAGTTTATCTGGTGTTTTCCCTTCTACAACACCAAGGTAAAAAAACTTGTATGGAACAATGTCAAAAATGTTAGAAGAAAGCTTGAGATCACTAAATGATGGTGTATTTTGCTGTGTGCAGTAGATGTTAAATTCAATATAGTTTCTCTCTCTCTCAATCAATATTGACATGGAGAATAACATGTTATCATTATTTAGCAACAAAAAAAAAAAAAAAAAGAAAATGGACTGGGCGAAAAAAATGTGTATAATGGAAAACCAAAGTTTGGAGAACAGACACTCGGGGAGCATAACAATGTCAATTTTGTGAAATATTAAGGTCTTGTCAGTATAAAGCTACATATTACATTTGGTTGACATCCAAGGAACCTTGATAATGGTATACTTAACACATTACATGCTGATGCCATGATATCATTCTTGGTCCAAATGCCAGAAGAATGAAAAATACTTTAAATTAAGAATAAAGATAGTCATTTACACATAACACAGGCAAAAAAATAAAATTCAAAGTGAACTAGAGATATTAGCTATCGGTGCATCGCAAAGTGACCCACTCACTACAATTTGCTCTGCAGGGTCTTAAACAGAGAAAATTGTGTTTGGAAACTAAAAGTTAGGACAATAGGGCAACCAGGGGACATAACTCCTCTAAATGATGACGTGGCACTTCAACACAAAAGTGGCTATATGGTGCCAACTGAAGGTAAAGTTTGAAAAATGTAAAATGAATTGCACAAAAAACTTGTCCGAGGTCTCGTCAATATAAAGCCTCATACTCAGTTTGGTTAAAATGCAAAATTTCCCATTAACATTATCTTGCAGAAACCAAAATGCTACCGGCCTGCTGGACAGCGTGATTATTATAGGACTCCATCTACTTTGTTGCGTGACACAAACAAATACGGTTAGCTTTGAGGCTGCATTTCCAACAAAACATAAACATAAGCTAAATACAAGCTATAAATTATTTACTCAGTGAAAGCAGGAAAGAGCTCTAAGATTTAAATGAACTGTTTTTGTATTAAAAAAACAAAGAATACTTTCTTTGAAAATCTGTCATCTTCATGTCCTACAGATGTAAACTTTACTGAGAGTATGATTAGTACTGACAAATTTATGACTTGCATGCAAGCCCTAGATACATCAACATGCACTGACAGCAAAATTACTCATACAGTATTTTTTTTAGCAATAAAACTATCAATATGATTAAGCGGAACCTGCTGTTCTTTTGCATGGGAAATTAGTTTATTACTTCTAATACTGCACTGAAGAACAATCTATTTTGGGGCTGCTGCTTGGATAAAGCTTGAAATAAGTAGTGTATTTCTTAAAGTGACTAAGATGCATAAAGAATTGTTTACTGCATTAAAAGCAAGGAAAACAATTTTATTTTAAGCCTTTATTCAGCATTTCTGTCCTTCTGTAAGCATAGTCAACATACTATTCTTATTTTTATTATTATTACTACTGTGCATTTGAATAATGCTAGATTATAGTAATGAGTGTCTACGGAATACCCCCCCCCCCCCCCGTTCTCCAATATATGTGTAAATACAAATTTTAAACAATGGGGACATGACTATAAATAAACAAATCAGAAAAGCCAAATCCTATATGGGACACAAACTCTAGTCATAATACACATACATGCACACCAAAGTTTCATGAAAATATCTCAAACAGTTCTGGAGATATTAACCAGGCAAGAATGTGACGGATTGACACAATCTGCAATAATGAGACTACCATGAACAGCACATTATATGCCTGGCTAATGTTCAAAGTCCTCTATGTATGCATTAGTTGAGCATGGTTGACTCTAGAGATTACTGACCAACAGGTGATATCAATAACCTCAACCTCTGTTCAAGGCATGTGGTCTTGAACTAAACTTAATCTTCAGAAACTAGTATTTTCTTATCCAACTTACCATTACCATAACCTCTTACCTTTAAACCCAGAATCTATTGGTTTCTTTATTATCCTAATTGCAAGCCATCCACAAAGTTTGCTCAAGGAACTGATTCAAGGAAAGTTATTCTGCAAAAACGCATTTTTCTTTGACCCACAAAAACCTTCATCTTTAACCCCAAAATCAATAGATCTTTTCCCTACCTTAAATGCAAGCCCTCCACAAACTGTGGTCAAGGTACGTTTTCTGGAACTAAAGTTATTATGGAAAAACAATTGTTCTTCTTTCAGTCACTGTGACCTTGACCTTTAACATTTTGACCCCAAAATCAACAGGCTTCTTTCTTACCTAACATGTAAGTCATCCACAAATTTTGGTGATGGTACATGGTGAATAATTAAAAGTTTGTGCAGAAACCATTTTCTTTTCTATCAGTGACCTTGACCTTTGACCTTTTCACATACAGATTGAAAGGCTACTTCCTTACCTAAGTGCAAGCCTTCCACACATTTTGGTCCAGGTCTGTGACATAGGACTAATGTTATAATGCAAAAACCATTTTTCTTCTTTCAGTCATAGTGATCTTGAACTTTGATGTTTTGACATCATAATCAAAAAGGTATTTTTCACCCAATTTGTAGGTGATCCACAAACTTTGGTGAAGGTATATTGTGAATAATGCGCGTTTTGTGCAGAAACCATTTTCTTCATTCTGTCACAGTGATCTTAACTTTTGATTTTTTGACCCAGAAATTGCAAGGCCTCTTCCTTACTACAATTGCAAGCCATCCAAAAAGTTTGGTCCAGGTCTGTGATGTTGAACTAATGTTATTGTGTGGAACCCATTTTTGTTCTTTTAGTCAATGACCTTGACCTTTGACATCAAAGCCATTCACTGGGTTTGGTAACTGTAGATCGAGGAAAACTAGTTATTTTGTGGAGACAATTTTTCTTCTTTCAGTCAGTGACCGTGACCATTAGTCCATGACATCTATAGGGTTCTTCCTTAGTTACAGTGACCTTGACTGTAGACCTTTTTACTCTGAAATCAATAGGGTTCTTGCTTAGCCCAAGTGCAAGCCATCCACAAAATTTGCTAACTGTAGATCAACGGTTCCCAACCTCAGGTCGTGACCCATATAAGGGTTGCAGGGGGTCCTCAGTAAGGTCGTGAAGGGTCATAAGAAGAAGAAAAAAATTGTTTTGCTTTTTTAATGCTGAAAAGTGCCCTGAAGGTCGTGAGGTCCAATTGATGGCCAATTTCAGGTTGCAGCAAAAAAAGGTTGGGAACTACTGCTGTAGATGGTGGGCAACTTTATTGTGCATAAATGAAATTGGTAACGGATGGTCAGAAAACATCATAACATAATATGCTCTGCCTTACAGTGGGCATATAAACTGTTAAAATGACAGACAGATGCCATTTACAGGGTACAGTGTTTAGTCATGATACAAAATCATACCAAATTTTGTGAAAGGGTCTAGGAGATATTAAGTAAATGAAAGTGTGACAGGCAGACAGACAAACTAATTTCAGCATAACTACTTCATTTGCTGTGCTTACAATAATCTATGCAATAAAAGAAGTTTCGATGTTCCATGCATGTTTGCACTGATAGTCCTCAATAATGGTGAGTACAGTCATCAAATAGGTAGAAATACTGCATGTGTGTTGGACTGTGTTCCCAAAATACCATATCAAAATTTTAGAAAACAATTAGTTTTGTCACTTATCCATTTGACAATTTCTCAAAGACCTGATAAATGTCCTGTCATTAAACACAATTAGTTCTAAACCATGACAATTCATTAAAATCTTGTCTATAACTCTTGTAATGCACTTGCTTTGTACCTCTTAGGTATTGGGTTCAATCCCTGGTTCCGGCACATTAAGGAGTAAAGTGGTTGCCCAACCAAGGTCAGCGGTCCTTCTAGTTTTCCAGTTTCATCCATCAAAGACCATATAACGCCAACATCAGAGTTAGTGAGAGCATATATTATGGTAAAACCTGTTCAAATTTGTATCCTTTAAAACTGAAAGTATGGGAAATTATTGTGAAAAATAATTATATTTCCTGCATAAATTCAAACTTGTACTATTTCTCAAAATCGGAATATTTTAAAATTCAAACATTTCTTCTAATACTCAGGATTTTATTTTATTAGGTGAAAAAAAATCAGCATTATTTTTTAATTTCTTTGGGAAATACCAGGAACAGATAAAAACATTGATATCCTATTTTTCTATGCCTGGATTATTGCAATCTCGTTGTTGTCATTTCCACTAAACAAAAAATGTGAACACCAAAAATTATTCAGAAAGGGTACTTTATAAAACTTGAAAAATGAAAAAATAATTATTTGTATGTGTTCTAATTTTTAGAGGTTTTAACAATATAAGCCACTAAAACTTGTGCTGACTAATGTAAATAATCAATCAATCAACCAACTAACCAACCAATGAAACAATCAATCAACCAACAAATGAACCAACCAATCAACCCAATCAATCAATCAATCAATCAATCAATCAATCAATCAATCAATTCAATAAAAAGAATCTAGTAGACTAGATAAATAAGAACTGAAAAAATAAAAGTCAAAACATAATCCTAACTTTAAGTTTTAAAGTTCATTTTATTTCCCAATAAAAACAGGTCCATTTGGTTGGTTTATTTTTTGTGCTTTAAAGCACAGAAATACTATGAAGGTTATATCTTAAAAGTGCCTTGCCCACTACAGTAGCAAGTCCAGGCTAATCAAACCCACACCCTTCTAGTCATAAGTCCTACGCCTTCAACACTTACTTAATGTAGCTTCCACAGACAGGTCAGATTGAATTATTAATGTGAAAAATATGGGAAAAATTCTGACTGGGTATTTTTCAATGTATCTAATTAAAAATTCAATCCATAGGGTATAATTTGTTTGCAACATGAGAAGTTGCAGTCTGAGAGATATTGATTGGATTCAGAAAACAAAATATTGAAAATAAACCATTTTCCAACAGTAACAATGCCAACAAATACAAATAATATCAACAGTATTTATTTTTTTAATTCTTTTTTTTGGGGTATACATTTTTATACACAATCCATCTATAATTTTTTCTTTTATAGAAAAAAAATATTATGAATTATCAACACTCATTTTCTACTCCATAAACACAAATATTATTTTATTTTTAGGCATTTTTAGTTTTTGGGTTTTTAGTTTTTGGGTTGAAGATGATATGCAGTGCAACACCACCCTTTTTGAAAGTCAATTTTGTCACTTAAACATGATATGTGTATTACAGTATTACAATATGTATTAATTACTACAGTATTACAATATGTGTATTGTTACAGTATTACAATATGTGTATTACTACAATACTGCAATATTTGTTTTATTACAGTATTACAGTATGTGTATTGTTACAGTATTACAATATGTGTATTACAGAATTTCAATCAGTATTTTTATGGAGCTACAATATGTGCATTACTACAGTGAAGTGTTTATTATATGGATACCACTTTTATGAACTTTTCCATTCTATGGGCCTACAGTGGACACCCCCCCATCCGATAGACAATTCATTCTGTACATATTTTTGAGTTATCTGGACAACCAACTGATGAGTTCCAAAGTTCCACCTACCTACCACCAGCTGTCAATCAAGTATTGTTTATTCAACATCATAATAAATTGAGACTGCTGCCCACCCCCACCCCCCCATTCCCCCCCCGGGATGTTTGATTTATTACTTGTCTGACTATAATAGGGTTTAGTTAAACACTGGTCCATCACTTTGGCCAGTTCTGCTAAACAACATGTACAGATTTAAACTGTTTTAACTTCACTACCTTTCGCCCATTTTGTTGTTGTTGACATTTTCACAATGAATAATCACTTAATAATAAATTTATTACAATTTAAATCTTTTACTTAAAAGAAAAAGGTATGATAATTCATAGGCATGGTTATCTCTATTCTAGCTATCCTTTGAATACCTAGACAAAGTCCAGGAAATCAATGCTTTACCATATGTCATTCCCTTCGTCATAATTTTAAAGTGCAACTAGCACACAATCGATACCACTACAATAAAAAGTATCACATTTTAAGAAACATCTGTTAAACTTAACCTCAAGACAATAAATATGGAGCAAGATTCCCCTAAAACAAAACAACAACAAAAATTCCTACTAGAAAATATAAATATGTAAGGAGGGATTTGTTTTTGAGAGCAAAAACATACGACCACACACACACACACACTTCCCACCATGACAATTAATGTCATTCTATGATACTAGTACTTGACAGAAATAAAAATCTAGCAAGGTGAAAATGAAATGTCAGAAGCATGATACAGAAGGTCCCTGATTGATGCATGATACAGAAGGTCCCTGATTGATACATGATACAGAACGTCCATGATTGATGCATGATACAGAAGGTCCCTGATTGATGCATGATACAGAAGGTCCCTGATTGAAGCATGATACAGAAGGTCCCTGAATGATAAGCATTATACAGAAGGTCCCCAACTGATGCATGATACAGAAGGTCCCTGATTGATAAAGTCAGGATTTTAGTCTTCCTCTCACAAGATTGAAACAGTCCAGTCAATTTAAGGAACACACTGAAAGCTTTGCAAAAATGAGAAGTTTGACACTGGTCCAAAAGAGTAGCTAAAATCTTTAGTAAAAAAATGGGAAAAATAGATTTTTGTTTACACAAATACTGCAGATAAAAAAAAAAGTATAAGTGTAAAAAATTTAAAAAAATTAAAACATCAAAAAAAATTATAGTAATTAATAGCATGAAAATTGTATCAAGTCATCTACACATGCCAAATTTCAGTGATCCACCTCAAATGGTTTTGCTAAATTGTGCTAGCCAGACTTTTTGTCCAAAAGTCCAAGTATGAAAAGTACAAAAAAGGTGTTAAAAAATGAAGAAAATCAATCCAGTGTCCCAAAAATGGCCTGAAAATCTAATCAGCTCATCTTATTCAAATAAGAATAGAAAGTTTCATTTGTCTACATCAAGTGATGTTTGCTTAATCATGCTTACTAGGTTTCTGTCAAATAAAGTCCAACTCCAAAAAATTAAAAAATTGTAATCAGGTCATCTACACATAAATACAAAAAAGACTACCAAATTTCATTTGTCTCCCTCAAGTGGTGGTTGCTTAATCATGCTCACAAAAGTTTTTGTCAAGAATGTCAAAGTCCAAAACATTCCAAAATCGGTATAAAATTGAAAATTGTTATGATGGTCTGAAAACAGAGCTAGATCATCTATATATTGATACAAATATGCATACTAAATTTCAATTGTCCACCTCATGTAATTTCTGCCTAAGCGTGCTTACCAGGTTTATGTCAAGAAAATACTAATAACCAAGTTAAAAAATGTGCAAAAAATAGTACTTTGAATGGCACATCATACACCTAAATTTAATAGTCCTGTAGGCAGATAACTGAAATTTTTGTGCAGAATTTTTTCTTTTTCTTTTATTCACACTGACCTTGACCTTTAACCCCAAAACTGATAGGGTTCTTCCTTGCTATAGGTGCAAGCCATACACAAGGCTTGGTCCAGGTATGTGGAAAGAAGGAAAAATCTAGCAACATATCCCCAGTTGAAAAAATGGGGAATTTTCTGAATATAGGAGGGAGTTAGTGAAGATAGGCAGGGATTGAAAATATAATGCATGATTTTAGTGCATTATGTTGAATTTTGGTGCACTTTGTTTATAAATAAGTGTGAATCATGCAATCACATGAATAGATTCTGGATAGGTACTGACATATACAAAATTAATTGATAAGCCTGCAAAATTAATATTTTCTTCAACTTTCCAGTAGCACGAGTTCAAATACATGTTTATGAATAACATTTCTAACAAAAAAGTGCACAAATTCCTGTAAAAAATAAAGTTTTATATATATTATAAAGTACCGTCTATACTGGTGTATAACCCAATACCAACTGAAAACTGCATAGACCCAGATCTGCCGTTGCATAATGAGCTGGCAGATCTGGGTCACTGCAGTTTGTAAGGAATAATCAGTAGAACAAACAACAAAGACCCTGATCTGCCGGTGCATTATGTGACAGCAGATCAGGGTCTATGTTGTTTGCATTTAGAGCTGGTTTATACGCAAGTATACATGGTACTCTTTCACAGACTTTAATTGTTTTCTTCACAATACAAAGGTGGTAAAAACATTTAGAAAGAGATACTGTAAATGAATTTTTTTTTGTGAGGATAAAATCTTACTATAGTTAATTTAGCAAGCAATTTAATTTTCACGAATATGTGCTTGCTAAAATTACATGGTGAAAATATATGTATGACAGAAAGGTCAACATCTACTAAAAATGACAGTTCTGAAGTTTTTAACCAGGGATAGATACTAATATTTAGTAACCACCATTTCATAATTGTCATGTTATATTAGTATTACTAATATAATATCAACAAGTAAACACATGGATTTATGGATTTAAAAAAAAAAAAATTCTCTTATTTACGTTTTGCCTATAATTGTATTTTAACATCCCCCATTGTATTTTAACATCACTCACTGTTGGTTTTGATTCATGTTATGTGTATAGGATAATACTTCTTGAATAAAAACAAGCATACTTCATTTCACCAGTTTTGTCAAAGAGTACCATCCAAACATATATTACCTTCATAAAGTATGGTACCATCCAAGCATATATTACCTTCATAAATTACGGTACCATCCAAGCATATATTACCTTCATAAAGTATGGTACCATCCAAGCATATATTGCCTTCATAATGTATGGTACCATCCAAACATATATTGCCTTCATAAAGTACGGTACCATCCAAACATATATTGCCTTCATAAAGTACGGTACCATCCAAACATATATTGCCTTCATAAGGTACGGTACCATCCAAACATATATTGCCTTCATAAAGTACGGTACCATCCAAACATATATTGCCTTCATAAAGTACGGTACCATCCAAACATATATTGTCTTCATAAAGTACAGTACCAACCAAGCATATATTGCCTTCATAAGGTACGGTTAAATAAACAATACAAATTTATATTTTTGACCACTGTAAAATAATATGTAGCTCAACTATCAAAATGAAAGATTCATTAAAATTGAATGACAATGGAAATAATGTGATTGACATTAGTTTTTAATGAAGAGCTTATTCGTTACTTGCTCTCTTGGCAACTTCAGTCAAAATGTATCATAATAGTTGCATACAAATCCCATTGTATATCAAGTCTAACCTAGAACTATTCACATATCTTTTCACCTATTTTCTTATCTATTCACATATCTTTTCATCTATTTTCTTATTTATTCACATATCTTTTCATCTACTTTCTTATTTATTCACATATCTTTTCACCTTTCTTATTTATTCACACATCTTTTCATCTACTTTCTTATTTATTCACACATCTTTTCATTTACTTTCTTATTTATTCATACATCTTCTATTTTCTTATTTATTCACATATCTTTTCATCTATTTTCTTATGTATTCACTTATCTTTTCATCTACTTTCTTATTTATTCACATATCTTTTCATCTACTTTCTTATTTATTCATGTATCTTTTCATCTACTTTCTTATTTATTCACGTATCTTTTCACCTTTTTTTTAATTTATTTATTTTAGTGCCCACTATCATATGCTTACAAATTTCATCCTACATTGGTTCAATTAACAGTTTTTGTATTTCATCAGTTATCATACTGAAGATAACTAAAATAAATTTAACTTTATATATGAAAGTATTTACAATTTTGTCTTTTTAAGTAATTATTATACACACCTGCAATTTTAAGATTAAATATTCTATAGTACTTTTGCTTCTTTCTCTCTTTCTACATATATATATACACACACACACACACACATAGATTTGTAACAGTTTTTTAAAAAAAAAAGTCTCTAAAAATCCAGCAATAATGTGTCCTGCCCTGAATAAACTCTTACTGGTACTCAACCTGTGAGAAATATAAAAGTTGATGAATGTTAATGACCAAAATCAATCATGTGAAAGATTATTTTCTGAAACTTATTCTGTGACCCTTCTAACACCAGTTGTAAATAATTACAAACTAAGGCCAGTCTGCTCTCCCTCTGGTATGCATTTATTAGTATTGAAGAGGGAGAGTGAAGTGCTTGAATGAGGTTGATAAAAACAAATGGAAAACAAATTTATGGTAAAAAGTATGGACTTTCAATCAGGGATTGTAGTCAGTAGCGTCCCTTTAATTTGATAGATGCCAGAATGGAATAAAGCGACCCAACATTACTTCCGGTTTACTTACTGCTTAATTAAAAATTATTTGTTTTATGCTAAGACTGCTTGTCGCGCTGATATGTCAAAATCTGTTGCATACAAAATTAACATATCTTTTTGGTGTCAATCACCAAAAACTGCATTACACTGTGTTATGAGATTTTTATTAAAATATTTTTACAATAAAATCTGTATGACCTAATCTTTTATAGAATGCAGAAAGAATAGGATGGGACTCTCTCCCTCTCTCAGAACAAAATAATGATTTCAGGATATATATTGTAAAAACATTTTCACTATGTAATAATAATAATAATAATAATAATAATAATAATAATAATAATAATATTAATAATAATAATGGCAACAACACTTACAGTAACAAAAATGGGGACAGGCATAACATGTCTGATAATATAAAGAAACAGAAAAAGATATGACTAAGATTAATGGAATTTTATAACTATTGATTTTTTCCCTTTTCTGGTAACAAATATTAATTACTGAATCATTGATATTATATGGAAAGTTATAATATATGACATAAAATCAGTCATTTACTTTTCTTTAATCTACGAGTTTATTATTATTATTATTATTAAAATTTTTGACAATTTATCACGTAAAAAGCATAGTGTAAATCTAGTAATAATATTAAGTATCTAACAAATGATGCTTTTTATAATTTTTAAATAAATCGTATCAACAATGCTGTTCAATAATGTCCAGATGTACATCTCTTTGAGATAAAACTGCTGCATCAGTGGGTGGGTGGGATATGTTAGAAAAAAGTCACAATCAAACTTTAGGTACAGTTTATTTTTATATTTAAGAATATTTGAATATATATAATTATATATATATATATATATATATATATATATATATATATATATATATATATATATATATATATATATATATATATATATATATATATATAATTATATATAAAATGTATGTGTGTGTTATTAATACCAATAATAATGAATGATCACAGGAAACAGCTTAATAATAAAAATGAACTGACTTGCTATGTAACATATAGATTATTTTCTATCATTCCCTTAAATTTCTAATTTCTCTAAAAACTCCTTATGTTGTCCTTGGTTTCCTTCTGATTCAGCGGCTATATCACTCTTCTCTTCAATCACTACAGTAAATTTTTAACCTATCTCCACTATACAGACCTCTAATATTCAGCATATCCTAACTTTCTGTTGTCATTCTTTTGTGATTGTTTTCATATTTAACAATATTTCAACATGACTTTGGTTTATTCATGTCTCTTGAATTGAGATTATGTAATTCCATAAATTTAAAACCAAGCATCAAATGCATTAATAAATAATTATTATTATTATCCATTTTATGAATTTTACTTTCTGTTGGCACCATATAGCCACTATTGTGCTGAGGTGACATTAAATGTTATTACATACATACTTACATACCTACATATTATTATCCTAAGAAATGTCATTGAAAAATATTATTATTATTATTATTATTATTATTATTATTGTTGATATGATGATAATGATGACATTTTGTTGATCATGTTTCTACTATACCATTTTAAATAGCAGAAACAAAAACACCTTTTTCTTTTACCTTTCATCTTGCAGGAGTAAATATTTACATTTATTGGGAAGGGTTTATCTTCTAAAAGATCTTCAAAAAAGATTTCCTTTATATTTTTAGAACTTAATTTTTAATTGGAACTACATAACCAGTACTGTGCTGATGTGCTGTTAAACCCTATACATACATACATACATACATACATACATACATACATACATAGATAGATAGATAGATACATACTTACATACATACATACATACATACATACATACATACATACATACATACATACATAGATACATACATACATACATACATACATACATACATACATACATACATACATACATACATACATACATACATAGATAGATAGATAGATAGATAGATACATACTTACATACATACATACATACATACATACATACATACATACATACATACATACATACATACATAGATAGATAGATAGATACTTACATACATACATACATACATACATACATACATACATACATACATACATACATACATACATACATACATACATACAATTTATACGAGGCAATGATAGATATAACCAAACTCTTGTATTTACATCATCTATTGTACTTGTGTATTTTTGTTTCTGCTTATCAGAGACATAAGACAGTTTCTGAAATTACCCAATCATGTCTGTGTACTTAATTAAGAGTTTGGAATGCTGAAACAATGTATATCTGACAACATAGTTAAGAGATAAAGCTTTGTACAAGTCAACTAATTAAAACAGACAACCAAATTAAGATAAGCTGTTTCTCCCTCGCATTTTGTGGATGCAACATATATATATATATACATTAGTATGTGTTATACATTTGCTGAGAGATCTTGTGCAACAATGAAAAATAGCTTACCTACATTCCTTGAACAAACTAGCTATAATCCTGTAAACAATCACTTCCCATTCCATATCATCAATTAACTGTAACTTGTTTAGAATCTTCTGAACAGAATTGTATCACCAATAAAAACAACTTTTTAAATCCACACTCACTTCACTTCAAAAATGTGCTAATTTCCATTTTGCACCTACTAACTCCCAGGACTAAATAACCACAAGTTCAGGATATATTTGTATTTGTATCTGTCTGGCTGGAGATTCAAACAAAGACTGAGGTGATTGTTTTTGTGGGACCTTGTAGCAAACCCCACTCTAATGAAATTCTATCCCCCCCTCTCCTACAGGAGTAATCTAAGGGTAGTTTGAGACGGCTTGAAACGATGGAGTGTGTATCACACTTCTAAAATGCATTACTTGCATTTGCTAAAGGTTTTTTTAATCTAACAGTGGCTGTGCCAATATTCAAGATCATGTTTGAAAGAAGTAATACAATTGCTACAAAGAAGTAATATATCCATTGTTACAAAGAAATAATATATCCATTGTTTGAAAGAATAAACCTTCCAGCTTCTGTATACACAAATCGTTAACAATAAGAAGAAACGATTTTTTTTTAGTACATAAACAAATCAATTGATCTATGACTCAAATTAGATGGAACTTACTGAATAAATAACAATATATATATATATATATATATATATATATATATATATATATATATATATATATATATATATATATATATAAATAAATTGTTGTATATAATGAAACAGATGGAGGCAGAAATGGGCATGTACAGATTATACAGTTTGCTATGCACAAAAATCTTTGATAGAACACCATTAAATGGCTTAAGAGATTCAGAAAATGAAACTGTTTACAGGCAGACAGACAGAGCAATAGCTAGAGGGGTGGAGGTGGAAGACAATTTGCTCTGGAAGCTGCAGTAGCTCAGTTGGTAGTGCATTAGATATGTAATCCAAGGGTCACAGTTTAGATACCTACCCTACCCAGGGACAGCCAGGGTCTACTGTCTTGGCGTGTCATTGGTAAAGACATTTAGCTCCTATTTCCTCAGCATGATACACACAAATAATGTTCTGAAAGTGCTGTTAAAAACCAACCAACCAACCAACCATTTTGCTGACTTATGTATGCACATCTGGAGAGATTGCTGAAAAACCCTTTTTACTGTTAGATGTATAAGTGGTTGAAATTCCACAATTTGCAACAAGAGCGCTGTGAAGGACACATTATACACCTGCCCCATGTTTAATAGTCTTCCATGTAGATAACTAAAATGTGTGTGAAGAAACCACTTGTCTTCTTTGTCACAGTTGATCTTTTGACCCCAAAATTGATAGGCTTCTTTCTTACCCCAAGTGTAAGCGTTCCACCAAATGTGGTCCAGGACTGAGATGTAGAACTAATATTATTGTGCAGAAGCTATTTTTCTTCTTTCAGTTGCAGTGACCTTGACCTTTCATCTTTTGAAACCAAAATTGGTAAACTTCTTCCTTACCTCAAGTGCAAGCCATCCACATACTTTTGTAACTGTAGATGATGGAAAACTCAAGTCATTGTGCTGAAACCAATTTTTTTCTTTCAGTTATAAAGACCGTGACCATTGATCTTTTGACTCTGAAAAAAAAAGCCATCCAGAAAGTCTGGTAACTGTAGATGGTGGAGATCTTGAGTCTTCTTTCAGTCACAGTGATCTTGACCTTTGAGCTTTTGACCCCAGAATCAATAGGGTTCTTCCTTAACCCAAGTGCAAGCCATCCCCAAAGCTTGGTAACTGTAGATGATGGACAACTTGAGTTTGTGTGCAGAAACAAATTTGGTAACAAACAGATGGATGGATGGACATCATAACATAATGAACTCTACCTTACAGCAGGTGCATACATAATCCATAATCCATAAGTGCTGTGTAATTAAGTTGTTTTGTCTTTATTAGAGATGCACCATCATTGTTGCAGTTAAAACATAATTATCAGCAAGTTTCTTCAATAGTTACTCAGATGACAGTGTAAACATCACTAATTAAGGCATATCAACATAGACAAAGAAGTCCTCTTGGCAGGGACTTCTTTAGGAGTTCTCAGGGGTTGAAAAAAAACCCCCAATGTTAATTTAACTTGGCCCACTCCTAATGTTAAATATTTTAGAATCATGCAGAATTCCTAATTTTAGCAATTTACTCTAGAAAATTGTAACCCCAATTTAAATATAAAAAACAAATCCCTATAAAAAAAAATGGGGCACAGGCCCCATTCCCAATCACTGAAGAAAAATCTCAGTTTAAGGTGTTCTATGACTTGGACACTGTCTTTCTGGTGTATTAGTGGTGGACATGTTGATGTTTAGTTACAAGGTTTTCACTGAAAATTGAGTACTGTAAATGGTACATTATACTGCCATGTGAAATTATTTTGCGGAAACCATTTTACTTCTTACAGTTTTGGTGACCTTGACCTTTTGACATGTTGACCTCAAAATCAGTTTGGTCATAGGATTTTACTTATTCCTTGGAAAATGTTTTCCTTCTTGGAGTCCCTCTGGTCTTGACCTTTTAACCCAAAATCAAAAGGTGGCTTCCTTGTCTCAAATGCAAGCCATCTATAAAGTTTAATCAAGGCATGTGGTACAGAACTTATGTAGTTTTGTGGAAATAGTTTATCCTGTTTTCAGTCCTGGTGAACTTGATTTTTGACCTTTTAACCCCAAAATAAATAGATGTCTTCCTTGTCACATATGCAAGCAATCCACAAAGTGTGGTCAAAGAAGGTGATAAAGAACTAAAGATATCATGCAGAAACTGTTTATCTTCTTTAAGTCACTGTGACCCTGACATATACCTTTTGACCCCAAAATAATAATTGTCTGTCTTATCTCAAATGCAAGCCATTTACAAAGTTTGGCCAGTCAAGGTATTTGGTATACAACTCAAGTTATTGTTTTGAAACAGTTTTCTTTCTTTCAGTCCCTGTGATTCTGACCTTTGACCTTCTGAGTCTGAAAGTGATAGATTTTCTTCCCTGTCCCAAATGCAAGCTACTTACAAAGTTTGGTAATGGTAGATGGTGGAGAACTCGAGTTATTGTCTGGAAACAAAATACGGAACTGACGGATAGACATATGGATAGAAGAACATCATAACATGATGCACTCTGCCTTTTGGTGGGTGTATAAAACATCTTAGTCCAAAAATTTTAAAAATGTGAAACCACCCCCAACATACACCTCTGAAAAACGACTGTAATGGCCAAAAAATGTATTATGTGACAGCCGATCAAGGTCTATGTTGTTTTACAGTTGAACTCAACTTATAAGGGAGTATATATCTATAATAGCTAGTTGATTTATTTCACTTTATTTTAGTTTCCGACCATTGAAAACTAAATTTAATGTGGTTTCACTTAATTATATACCATATTTTTGGTTTCTTTTATACGGTGTTATCACATTCTCTTGTCTGAAAATCTCTCAGGATAAGGTGATCTCACTTATAACATGAGTCACTTTATATGACTTCAATGAAGAGATTATAAAGACATAACACTGAAAACCTCATAAGATCATAATTATGACAACTCTCAACATCCTAAAATTTCAGCCACAAAACTTCACAGCAACATCTTATGCAGTATTTTCACCAAATCAAACACATAAATTTGAGATCTAAAAGGCACCTAGGTCAATAAGTCAAAGGTCAAAGTTACCAAAACTAAAAGAAGTAAAATAGTTTCTGGAAAATATGATAATGTTTGTTCTACTGATTACTCCTAACAAGCTGCATAGACACAAATCTGCCAGCACATAATGCAATGGCAGATCTGGGTCTTTGCAGTTGGACTCGACTTACAAGTGAGTATAGACAGTACAACATTTGGAAAGGCTATGTGCATGCTAAATGGCCCCAAGCCAGCATCTTTCTGGCTGCATCTAGAAGAAATACCTTTCAAACTCGTGACTTTTTCTTTCAGAAAGTGATAGAATGCTTTTCTCAATCTATATAAAACTACTGATGCTGCAGTGTTCAGTGACAAAACACTTCATTCACACCTATCAAAACTGATAACTCCTGGCATATCAAAAATAGCAGTCTATCATGAAACACATGTTTTTGTTCAATTACAAAATAAAGGTGCATTGGTTACAATGCTAAATTGTGTCTTTCATTTCAGATGTCATTAAGTGCTGTATGTATTTCCTGATAAAATACTCATCAGCTTAAGAGGTGAATATATACAGCAAATAATTTTAAAAATTGTTGTCGACTCTGCTTTTATAAAAGAGCAACAAACTTAAACTCTCAAGCTCTGTTCGAATAATAGAAACGTCAAAATTTTCTTTCACTGACTTACCGTATATACTCGCGTAATAGCTGCATCCAAATGCAAACAACATAGACCCTGATCTTTTGGCGCATAATGCGCCAGCAGATCAGGGTCTATGTTGTTTGTTCTACTGATCAGTCCTTACAAACTGCATACACCCAGATCTGCTGGTGCATTATGCAACAGCAGATCTGGGTCTATGCAGTTTGCAGTTGGTATCGGGTTATACGCGAGTATATACAGTACTGGTAGAAGGAGCCAAGGTAGCTCAGTTGGAAGAGCATCGGACTTGTTATCCAATGGTTGCGGGTTTGATACCTTCCCAGGCCAGCTTAGGTTGGTTGCCTCAGCGAGTCCTTGGGTAAGGCACTTAGCTCCCATTTCCTTGGCATAATGTAGCCAATAATGTGTTAAAAGTGATGTTCAAACCCACAGAAACAAAAACTTACTGGATATACTCGAAGGTTTAGAACAGTCTTATGGAGTTTTACCCTTGGTTCAAGTTACGTGCCAATATTGTGCTAAGATTACAGGGTCTGTCCTGGACTATTAGTAATTAAACTCTTAGAGCACTATTTGTACTCAAAATCAATTTTGTAAAATTATTTTAAATTACCTATTCTAGAACTGATCTAGAAACACAGAAACTTTAGAATTACTATCTTCATTAAAAACTCAATGCACTCTACTTGATGTCATAAATGTAGATTAATGGAGGCAGGAATAGTGGTGTCTTGGTGGTTGGCATGCCAGACTTAAAACCAAAAGGGTTATGGTTTAAATACTACCATTGGATTAGCCTAGGTCAACTGCTGTGGTGTGTCCTTGGGAGGGCACTTTACTCCAACTGCCTCGGCACTGAATAACATACTTGGTGTTGCTGTGCCATGAAAGACCAAACCAAACCAAAAAAATCATTTAATTAAATTTTCAGAACTAAGGCAGAAACATGCACTGTATTTTGACTCTGTATAGTCTATCTTTTATCTTTTAGCTTGCATGTCTACATGCTTACATTTATTTGAAATGGTTTATCTGACTAAAGATTTTTTTGTAATTTTTTATTTTAACATTTTTGGAGCTGACCTTTTCAATCAGCACTATATAACCAAGATTATGCTGACAAAAACCTACACACACACACACACACACACTTGTTCTATTTTGATTGCAGAAAAACTTGATGGCATATTTGTGACTACAATGGTGGGCATCATCTAAGACAAAAAGACTGAGACCAGCACATACAGACAAACAGACATACAAAGAGGACAAACAGATACAAAAAATTAAAATGAGACAGAGAAAGGTAAAACAAAGATATTACTAATTTTAGTTTTTAACTGCTAGTATTCTTTCCCAATATCTGTTTGCAGCTCTTTTCTCCAATCCCAACTGACCAGTAGAGGTCAAGTTGGTAAGGATAACATGAACAGCCATGGCATGGGAACAAGCTCCAGCTAAATTTGATTTTTCAAGTTAACAAGACAGTGATAGACAGCTGCAAATCTGAGGTTAATGAAACACAAATTTACCCCCTCCCCTAGGGCACATCTGTCAATCTCCATTTGCTACCTCTCTCTACCAGCAGTGGTGGCCATTAAGCTGGGTAAATACCCTTACTTCCATCACTGTATATTTTGATCAGGTCCCAGTCTAGGGCCAATTAAATCAACGTTTTAAAGGAAGTGCCTCTCTTATTTGACACAAAATTATTTACTTACAATTGGGCTAGATCCTTGACAAGAAGCATCAAGTATTCCAAGGGTGTTAAACCTTTGTTTCAAAGAATAATACCAGGGTGAGGGTGTTAAATCTTGGTTTCCAAGAGTAATATAAAACAAAGTGGCGCAATTGCTATAATGGAGGCCTTTTTAAAAAATGTTCAACATTGCCCATAAATCTGATCATGCTTTCAATAGATTTTGTACAAAATATGTATTGGTCTAATAAAAAGGTCCATTCAACTCTACAAATGCCTACAATACAAATGAACTGAACTGTAAATGGGCAACGTAGAAGATGAACTCATGCCTAACTTATCTGTAAATAGGCAACCAAGAAGATGAATACATTTTCTTAAGAAACCTAATCTTCAAGAGAAATATGAATCAAAGAACAAAATATTTTAGATAATAATAATAATAATAATAATAATAATAATAATAATCATAATAAAAATAATAAAGTCTTTAAAGACCCAATTAGTTTACAATAAATAATTTCCATTTGGGCCAGCTAATAATAATAATAATAATAATAATAATAATAATAATAATAATAATAATAATAAAGTCTTCATTTAAAGAAGGTAATGCAATTTGTGTACAATAACTAAATCCCCTTTGGGCCCTCGAACAAAAACAACAACAATAATAATAATAATAATAATAATAATAATAATAATATAAGAAGAAGAAGAAGAAGAAGAAGAAAATTTTATTAATAATAATAATAGATGCTTTAATTACTACAATATAAGAAATATGTGCACAGTTATCATAATATTTATAAAAATTTTATGTAACAGATCCAAAAAAAATTTCCATTACACAATTACATTTTTCTCTCTCTTGTTAGAAGGGGACTAAATTTTCTTCTTGTAGCAGTCCAGTTACTATCTGTACATTACTGTTTCTACTACTGCCTTATCAGTCTTTTAAAGGAAATCAAAATTTGGTCAGCAAATGATCAGGCATTTGATCTTAAATTGCAAATCCGTGACTGAACATTCTGTATAAATTGTGTATTGGTAATGTACATACATAGCAATCTTAAAGAAGAAGTGAGAATTATTGTATTCTGTATAAATTGTGTATTGGTAATGGTCTTGTACATACATAGCAATCTTAAAGAAGAAGTGAGAAGTATTGTATTCTGTATAAATTTTGTATTGGTAATGTTCTTGTACATACATAGCAATCTTAAAGAAGAAGAGAGAAGTATTGTATTCTGTATAAATTGTGTATTGGTAATGGTCTTTTACATACATAGCAATCTTAAAGAAGAAGTGAGAAGTATTGTCCATTTATTACTTTTCTTGAAACTGATGGAGTCTGACACAAAAATTTGTTGATAATGAAGCCCAATCATTCATGAACACTTGGATCTTCAACAAGGATGGGGAGAAAAGGGGTGTTTATCAAATGTGCATCTGTGAGAACAAATTGTACTTTAATTGGCATTAATCAGCTTACACACTGATAATATCTGGAGGCACAAGTTCCCCAATGAAGACCACAGATCCCCTTGCATGCCCAAGTACAAGAATTGATAACCCAAAGGATGAAGCAAAATAACAATAATCATCATCTTATTATTAATATTAATATTATTATTATTTTTAGTAGTAGTAGTAGTAGTAGTATTTTTGAACACACTTTGTGGACCTTCTGAATTCTAGTCATTAGTGAAATATAATATTAAATAATCTGGCAAACAATGTTGCTTTATCACCAGATACAGAATCTTAAATTATAAAATTCAACAGTGTCAAGCAAGTGTACAAATATATTTGTCAAATGCCTACATCTTTCATCTTTATATCTACTTCTAACAGTTACCTTGAATGTTACAATGTTTTTTTAAAGCTCTGAATTACTTGAGAGAAAAAGCAAATACAGTCTTGCACAATTTAATGAACTTTAATGGTGTTAGGTGAAAAAGAGTGTGGGCTTGTAGTTAAATGAAGTATTCAAAGGATTATGGCAGAAAAATGGTGACCTTTTGCTGATATTATCTAATTCTGGTTGATAGACAGTAATGTACCACTCTTTACAACAACAGGAGGCTGAATGGACAGCTAAGTGACACTGGTCAAGCCATGTCAGTGACATAATTAGAGTCAATTTGTGGTCCTTATTGGTAACATTATCTCAATTTGCATGCAGCTCTGAGTGACCATCGCTGACCATTCTGATAATTAAATGAATATCCTTATGTGTGTTTCAGTATTATGTTCAGAGACAGACAAACAGCTACTGATTGTTAATAAAAAAAAACATGAATCAAATATTATCTATCTACATTAACCTCTAGATCTTTTGTGTGTGTGTGTGTGTGTATATATATATATATATATAAATATATATATATATATATATATATATATATATATATATATATATATATATATATATAAATATATAATTGGTGTGCCTTAATCCCTTGAATACTCTGTTAACTACAACTTTGTAGGGCTGATGGCAGCATAACATAGATATGTGATTTACCCATTTTAAGACCGTTTATTCATTTAATCTTCTTCTTTCTTCTATTTTATTTTATCCTTTGTTTATTTTCCCAACATTCGAGTTTGTTTAGCTTGAAATGTTGGGAACTGTTTTATATTTGTGCCATTATCAATTTTTGTGTCAATATATAGTGCAGTAACCCGCGGACCAGGGTTTGAATCTCAGTATAGTATGAATTAAAAATTATCTAACCTGTATGATAATATTCTTTCTCCATATATATATAGATAGACAGACAGACAGATATATAGATGGATAGTTGGCTGTTGGTTAATTGATTTTTAAAGGCACTTTTAACACATTATTGACTATATGGTGCTGAAGAAATCAGAGTTAAGTGCCTTTCCCATGGACACACTAAAGCAGTCAACCCAGGCTTGCCTATGTGGATACTGAAGTGAATTTGAGTCCAATTTTATCCCATTCGAGCATTGCTCTCCTGAGACAGAGACAGAGATAGATAGATAGAAAGAGAGAAAGAGAAATAAATAGATATATATTGTCCTTAAACTGTTATGTATGAAAAGCTTTAAAAAAATTAAGATAAAATGAATTTGTTCTACTAAAGAGGAGCATGGCATACACCTCTGTTAAACAAGAGGTTCTGGACATGTTCTGTCTAAATTTTGGACAGGTTCGGTCTAAATTTTGGACATGTTCTGTCTAAATTTTGGACATGTTATGTCTAAATTTTGTCTTTAATGCTAATATGAGAGAAAGACCCCGTATAATTTGTGCATTTCATTAATTTATTTTGTGTTACTTGTACGCATGAAAAGAATTTTTGCGATTGCGAGATTAATTTTAAATTGATATATTGAGGATCTTCATGTACAGTTTTTAAATATACTTTCTGAACTTGGCCTATATAATAAAGGCTGTACAAATTTACTTTCTGAACTTGGCCTATACATCAAAGGCTCTTACACATTCACTTTCTGAACTTGGCCGATATAACAAAGGCTGTACAAATTCACTTTCTGAACTTGGCCAATACATCAAAGGCTGTACACATTCACTTTCTGAACTTGGCCTATATAACAAAGGCTGTACAAATTCACTTTCTGAACTTTGCCTATACATCAAAGGCTGTACAAATGCACTTTCTGAACTTGGCCTATATAGCAGAGACTGTACAAATTCACTTTCTGAACTTGGCCTATATAACAAGTACTGTACAAATTCACTTTCTGAACTTGGCTTATATGGCAAAGGCTGACCAAATTCACTTTCTGAACTTTACAAATATGGGAAAGACTACAAATTCACTTTCTGTGCTTGGCGTATATGGGAAAGGCTGTACAAATTCACTTTCTGAACTTGACATATATGGGAAAGGCTGTACAAATTCACTTTCTGAACTTGACATATATGGGAAAGGCTGTACAAATTCACTTTATGAACTTGACATATATGGGAAAGGCTGTACAAATTCACTTTCTGAACTTGACATATATGGGAAAGGCTGTACAAATTCACTTTCTGAACTTGACATATATGGGAAAGGCTGTACAAATTCACTTTATGAACTTGACATAGATGGGAAAGGCTGTACAAATTCTTTTAGTACAAATTATAGTGAATATCTTTAAAAAAAGGAGTTTAATATTTTTTCCAATGATAAAAAGTTAGCAAGTGGTGTTTTGCAAAATTATAAAACGTGATCCAAAAGTGGTGTTTTGGTAACTTACAAAACAAATCTGTTTTTCCTCTGATTTTCCATTCCAGTAATATTAGTTATATGTTAGTTTACTCAGGTGTATGCAATGTAATAATTGTCTTGAACCCCATAACATGAAGAAGAAGGGTGTGTGGGATTCAAGACAGTCGTAACATTGCACATACTCTGATAAACTATCATGTAATGAATTTATTACCTCATAAACTACACATAAACTTATTTGTTCCAATAACAACACATATGAATCTTGTAGCTGCCATTGTTGACAGAGTAGCACATGCATATCTCGTAGCTGCCACTGTCTACAGAGTAGCACGTACAAATCTCGTAGCTACCATTGTTGACAGAGTAGCACATACAAATCTCGTAGCTGCCATTGTCGACAGAGTAGCATGTACAAATCTCATAGCTGCCATTGTTGACAGAGTAGCACATACAAATCTCGTAGCAGCCATCGTTGACAGAGTAGCACATACAAATCTCGTAGCTGCCATTGTCGACAGAGTAGCACATACAAATCTAGTAGCTGTCATTGTTGACAGAGTAGCACATACAAATCTCGTAGCAGCAATTGTTGACAGAGTAGCACATATAAATCTCGTAGTTGCCATTGTTGACAGAGTAGCACATATAAATCTCGTAGCTGCCACAGATGGCTATGCAGAAGCTTATTTACAAATTTCATGCTAGCTGTAGCAGTTATCTCCCTTCTGCTGAAAAATTCTTTATGAAAGACTGACAAATCAGCATTGTTTAATTAGAATCTGGGATCCTTTTGATGAATAATTCTCATTAAAATACACCACAAAGTAGCTCATTTCTATACATAATAAAATCGTTTCATATATTTGGATCATAAATTAGATATCTGCATTATAACTTCTGAAGCGGAGGTTATCAGTCACATGATCTAGTTATGACCTTGTTGGAGTACTTACATCACACTAAAATACTTTTAAAGGAAATAATGGATTTTGTATCTTGACAAGTGACAAATCATATACATGTATATAGCAATCATTCTTTTCGTGAAGTAATATAACCTGTTTTTAAAGACCACTGCTATGTGAGACAAGCTGTTTTGAGAGACCAAAATTTTCAGTGAGTGAATATATATATATAAAGTTTATGTTTCACAGGGGACTGGGATTTTTAGAATGTTATAACCAAGAAACTTTGTATCCAAATTCATCATTTATTTTTGAGAATGTTTATGTATTTGTCCATGTCAATGATGTTGGAGGTACATGTAGTAAATAGTTTATACTGGTATGATTAGTGCCAGAACTCGCATGTAATGGTAACAACATTTTCAAACAACATGCATTTGTATAAATACATGTTATCATAAGAGAAAAAAAATGATAAACCAGTAAGTTTTACCATTTGATGAAAGTGTCAACATACATGTACATGTATCAGCCACTGAACCATATAACTCAATTTTAGGCCTTTGTTCAATAACTTAATAACGGCTAGTAAATTAGTTCTTTATTTATTTGGATGGAAAGAAATTGTCAGTATTCATATGTTGTTTAATTAATCTGAGATTTTTTGTTGATATGTTTTTCAATGACATGCAGTGCTCATAAATCCTAAAGAATATCAGGTGTGTCACACTGTGCTTGAAGGTACAGTCTAATGTCTAATACGCTAACTAGAACCTCACTGGATCTCAGTACAACGGCTGGTACTGAATCATTTTCATTCTCGTCAATTCCAGTAGCAGAAACATCAGTTGCTTCCTGGTTATCACTAATTTCACAAACAATATCCTCAACTGTTGGTATCACAAATGTGACAGTGTCACTAGCAGAATCAACATAATCCAAGAAATCAACATCCTTGTTACCAGACCCAAGTAGGCGTAACACATCACACCCCAAAGCAATGGAAACATCATCATCATGACTATAACAGGTAATGACATATGTTTGCTCACTAAACCCTTTCTTAAGAAAACAGTTTGCAACACAATCTGTGGAAACATCATGCTATGCATGATAAATCATATTGATTGCGGACAATACAGTTATTTCAGACACAATTTTCAGGAGTGTCCTGCTTCTTTTCCTCATATTATTTGCACCTTTATGTCTAAAGAGCCATTTTTTCTTTTCTGACCAGCGAATTTTCAGCTATTTTCACAACAGTCCAAATTCAAAATGAACACGAGAGAAATTTACTTACAGCTGTACTCAATTAGCCAACATACAGGTACAGAACGATAGATAAAGGATATTTCTAAATTATTTAGTCAAAAGTACAAAACAAAAAACATTTCTTTTCATGCTTTAATTGCATTAGACCAGGAACCGTTGATTCTAAAGTACGATTATAAATGAGGTGTATTTTTATATTACCTTTGTTACCTGGTGCTTTTGTAATGCATTTGTTTTTTTACTCATTATGAATTACATGTTTTTATCACGCTTTTGTTATCCAGCATCTTTGTTGTTGCGCCTTTCATATTTAAATGACTGCCATTGTTTATCTGGTTTCTGTGTGTCAAGTGACAAATAACTGAGTTAATTTTCTCATGCAGGCTACACAAATCAAACGCCATAAGCAACTAAATGTTGTAATAATGAAAATAAAGGAATGGGGAAATTAAACTCAATCATTCTAACAGAAAAAACGTATCCAAGAAAATAATAAACAATCTTTACTGTATATATATATATATATATATATATATATATATATATATATATATATATATATATATATATATATATATATATATATATATATATATACATACACACACACACAGTATCTACAGAAAGTTATATAGTTCACAAATTATAACAATAAATTCAAAAATTTCTTGCATGATAAACCAAATTATATATGATAAACCAAATTATATATTGTAAACATCTCAACTTGTAAAATTACATTAATGTTTGGTGTATTGCAGTCAAATGCACCAATTTCATGAAGTTAAGAGATACAACCCTTTCTAATTTCAGCATTTGTTAAAGAAAATGAACTAACTTTTCATAAATTTAGAATCATTTTACGAAAATGCATTGCTATAATTTCTACACCTAACTAATTTATCGGAGTAAAGTTCATTCATAAATTTCTAAAGGAGTCATTGATGCTATTGATCAAATTCATCAGGACTAGTGACAGTACAATGTACATGTTTAAATTTAGTGACAAACTAGAGACCAATGCCTTGAAATGCCCAATTTAAATTTGTGTGGATTCCAATTAAACTCTCCACATTCTGTTCAAAGTAATTTCAATTGTCCGAAACCTAAACTAAACAATTCTTCAATAGCTTTCTAAAAGGACTCCCAAATTTAATTTTCTTCCCACTATTTCCATTAATGTAATAACCTGAACCAGTCTGTTGCTTGGAAACTCCTGTAAGTTGAAACCTCTCTAAGCTTAGTAATTTTGTGGCCAACTTGTATAATGTCGAATCAATCCTAATAGAATGATGATGCTTCAGGGGAAATTATTTCAAACAGTGGTGAATAAATCCACTTGCTGTGATGGGAAAAATGAATCATTTCTTCACAATAACATGTGTGTATTTGGTAATACGGAAAAAATACATACATACATACGTACGTACATACATACATACATACATACATACATACATACATACATACATACAACAATAATGTTGATGGAACATTAAATTTTTTATCTTTGTCTAAAACTCTACAAAAAAGAGCAAGGAAAGACTTAATATTTATTACATCAAACAATTTAATCATAGAAAAATGCAAAAACTGATCAAAAGGAAATTTGATGCCTAGTTCTTTCATAAAATTACATACATGTAATACTATACAACAGCTTCCTTGATCATAAACTTACCCTCATTTTTTTATTAAAATTAAAAAAAAAAAATACCTGTATCTACTAAGAATATCTTTGTCTGATACAAAGAACCCCCCCCCACACACACACTTTTTGACAATTTGAGGGGTGTGTGTGTGTCTGGCCCCAGTGGTCTTATCATGGGGAAAATGCTGAAAGACTATTGTAAATCTAGGTCCAATTTGGATATCAACCATATAATTTAATTTCTGAATGAATCTAATTTAAAAACTTAATTTGACTTATTGCTCAATAAAATTAGTTCAGAACAATAGTACATTAAACTTTAATTAGTGCAACATTGGTGTTCTTGATAATTTTTCCCTTTAATCATCCCAAGCATTGTGCCACACATATTTAGGGTTTTTCTGATCAGAGTTTTATGAAGCCAACATAATTGCATACAATTTAAAGATGGTCCTAACCTGTCTTTCTCAAAATATTATAAGTCAAAAAAATTGAATAAGATTTTGTCCCTTCATGGGTAAATCCTATGTACCCTATCATCAATTTTTTTACTCAGAGCCACACAGGCAGTCTTCAATTGGATTTTTTCAATGTTCCAAGTCTATGTTTTGGTAATTTGCTGTAATAGGTGCTTTAAATCTTGCATTTAAAGTATAGCTCAATAATAAACTTGAGGGTAGAAAAGGCCAAATTTATCGCTTAGCTGCATATGATGGAAGGCCCAATAGTGTCCCGCTATTCAACCAAGCTCTTTGAAGTAGGGCACTATTCTTGGGCTAGTCTTTTCACATTGTTTGTGATCCGTCACTTTCAAATTGATTCAAGATTACCCTACAAAGGCTAATTCTTAAATACACTGAATCTAAATAGATAAATCGTGGTTACAAAAAAACCTATGTGACCTTTATGATCCCAGAATCAATTTGCTTATCAAGATTTCTATCACGATAACAAAAATATAAACACCTTGCTTGGAGCAATTTGGCCGAGACGAGCGGAGCCTCCTTTGCCTGTCTACAAAAGACTCCAACACAATATAACAACTTTACTGTCATTATCAAGTTGAATTTGCTAAATTTTGTTTCATTATTTTTTCAACAAAGACATGAATATTTGACAAGAGATTCAGAGGGGAAACTTCAAGGGGATTCAAAATTACAGATGAAGCATACAAGTTCCCAGCTCTTTTTCTCTGTGGTTGTTCTAAATTGTAGAAATTTATATCAAAGGATTAGAATCATTGAAAAGTAAGCTGAAAATAAGAATGACCACATTATTATTATTATTATTATTATTATTATTATTTATTCATTCATCTAGTACTCTCAAATGCCTATTAATCTCTTCCCTGGACTTCTTTTTTATATTCATTTTTTCTTTTAAATTTTACCTAGTAAACCTTTTAACAAATCTAACGGATCTTGTGTACATATGAAAGAAATTATAGTTATAAAAGAATAAATGAACCAAAAATTTATTTCTTTAAACTGAAAAGTTTCAATACTGTTTTCCAAGACTAAAAATTTGAAAAAACTTTGTTCAAAATTAGGAATTTTAAAATAAAATGATGTAAATTATACTGGAAGAAAGAAGCTAAATAAATTTAAAAATCCAAAAATGTAGGTAGGACATAATAATGCTGTTCAGGAAGTATCATTGATTCATCTCCTAATGTGGAATATCTAATACCTGAATAAAAAGAGTGGGTTATTGCTTGAGCCAAACATTTATTTCCTTGCAGCACTTTCTTGCCATAAATATTTACCCAATGCTGCATTACATCTTAGCAAGAAAAGCCACCCCTAGTGATACCCCCAAGTGAATGTCTACCCGGTACGCACTGCTTGTCTGATGTCGGGAAGTTGTAGTGTCTCGGCAGGAATCAATGGTTTCCCCTCTGACCCTGTCACCTCCGCTTGAAACACACTGTAGCCAACCTAACAGCTCCAATAATTACCTGGTTGATGCTATTGTGCAAACTCAACAAAGCGAAACCCCAAGTAATGGCTATTCCAGGAGCCTATTCACATAATATATGATCATTATTTATATTGGTGATTAAGCGGGATGCAAATGTGACCAATTATAAAAGGACGTCGTAATTTCTTTTTCAAGTCTTATAATTCACCTGAAGAGTGTAACAAATTAAATAGTACACTCACTCCATCATTCCCCTGGTACAGTCAACTAGATGTTGTAGTAAATGCTGTTGATAATGGAAGGGGAAATGGGGTATATGGATTTACCACTGTTGTCTGCCATTAACTAAACATATACTGCATTATTTTCTTCTCACAAAATTGTGAGGACCCAGTTAAGTGAATTTTTCACACATTTTTGATTTTTTTTTACCTTTCCAAACTTAGTGGACATCTCCATATAGAAGACACCTGCTCAAGGAGGACAATTCTGAATCCCATTTTCTTACAAGAAATTTCACTTTTACAGGCTGACCACACATACAGATTTTTCCACATTATACGGATTTTGCACCATATTCATAGATATTCTGACGAACAACACAAAATTGTAATTCCTATACTGCTGCCTAATTCTTTAACCACAAATTTTCTATTTAAAATAAAGCAAGCTGAGGGATGAATTAGGGGACAAAAACATGAAAATTTTTGGATTTTCAATTTTTGTTACTATTTCTTCTGATTTCTGTATTCATTTATTTGTTATGGGGGCATCTTCTATCAATTCTGATAAAAAAATGGATTTTTTTTTTGAAAATCTTTGTGGTCACATGTTCATATATGACCTTGATATGAAGGACACCTGTCAAAAATGAAAAATTGTTGTGGTCCCTAGAGTATCCTTTATACTGGTAGACAGGTTTCACAGTACAGTCAAACTTGTATAACATAAACATTCATTAGTCAAATACTCAGCATCATTCAATTTACTCGCTCTGTCCTGGTGTAAAGAACTGTTTGGTCTGCAACATTGAAAAACTAAAAGCAAGTAAAAAAACTCTAACTAAATAAATTGACCTGCAGCACTTCAATTTTTTTTAGTCTGTGTGCAGAAATCTTACAACGTTGTTGATACACTACAAGATTTTTTTTGTCTTGATTTTTCAGTGTAGTTTTGCAGTTAAGAGATTAAGATCTGCATGTTGTATTTTGCTGAAATATAACTGACAAGTTTATTGTAGCAAAATGAAAAAAAAGCTGCAAATAACAAGCAACTTTTCATTGTATATGACGATCTTTGCCCAAAATACAAGTTCATTCTAAAATAAAGTAAGCCCAGTTTCATTCCCTGACTCAACAAGTAAAAAACCCCATTTCATTTAAAAGAAAGTAAGCCCAATTTCATTCCCCGACTCAACAAGTAAGCCCAGTTTCATGTCCTGACTCAACAAGTAAGCCCAGTTTCATTCCCTGACTCGACAAGTAAGCCCAGTTTCATTCCTTGACTCAACAAGTAAGCCCAGTTTCATTCCCGGACTCAGTAAGAAACAAGCCCGGTTTCCTTCCTTGACTCAACAAGCAAGCCCACTTTCATTCCCTGACTCAACAAGTAAGCCCAGTTTCATTCCCTGACTCAACAAGTAAGCCCAGTTTCATTCCCTGACTCGACAAGTAAGCCCAGTTTCATTCTCTGACTTTTTATTCCCTGACTCAACAAGTAAGCCCAGTTTCATTTCCTGACTCAGTAAGAAACAAGCCCAGTTTCATTCCTTGACTCAGTAAGATACAAGCCCAGTTTCATTCCTCGACTCAATAAGAAACAAGCCCAGTTTCATCCCCGATTCAATAAGAAACAAGCCCCATTTCATCCCGGATTCAATAAGAAACAAGCCCAGTTTCATCCCCGATTCAATAGGAAATAAGCACAGTTTCATCCCCGATTCAATAAGAAACAAGCACAGTTTCATCCCCAATTCAATTAAAACTCTTTGTTCTGATCTGCTAATTTAAATAATTTCTCCATCTTAAAGATAATGTCAAGATTCAAAACATGCTCCATGTCCTTTTGAATTTATAACCTTTTTTTCTTGTTACATGCAGTTTATTTCTTTTCATTTGGACCCTAATGTATTAATGAGTTGGGATTAAGAACAATAAAAAGGCATAATCCTAAAATATTGATCCTTCAGACATTCAAGGTCGTATTGAAGCTATAAAAAAAACATGCATGACAAGAAATGGCAGATTGCAAGAGCCTGAGAAAGCTTTGTTCAGCCATTCCAAGTACTGTCCAAATTATATTACCATATATATTCATGTATAAGTGCATACCAACTGCAAACTGCATAGACCTAGATCTGTTATCGCATAATGTGCTGGCAGATCTAGGTCTATGCAGTTTGTAAGCACTAATCAGTAGAACAAAAAACACAGAGCCTGATCGGCTGGTGCATTATGCAACGGCAGATCAGGGTCTATGTTGTTTGCATTTGGACCTGGTTTATACACGAGTATACATGGTAAGCTTCTGAAAGCACTAATAAACTTTGGGGGCAGCATCTGAAACCAGGTGAACTATAATACCTCTGTCAGAATGTATAGTTGTTAATCCTTACAAAAGACTGTGGCCAGCCAAGCAGAGAGTTTGATTTGTGTAAAAGATGTCTTGAAGGTACCCTATAATTTAACACTGGATTCGGAAACTGTCATTTCTAAGGTGTGTTTAAGGCTATGACCTTAAGAGTCAGTAATAGCTTTAATATAAAATAACTACTCCATCCTAACAGTGAATTTAACGATCTAGGATAATTTGCCATCAACATTTATTTCCCAGGACTGAGATTATTTTGTTTTTATGTTCTGAGTAGCAAATATTCTATGGAAGCCAATGGGCTAAAAAGCCTATCTCTCCACCCACTAACCCCACCCACTTTCTGTGCTTCCTTCATATTGTTTTGGTTGACCTGGCACTCCAGTTACAAATTTAAGTCCAGCTCCACCTAATAGTTGTTTTTTGTTGTTGTTGCTTCTTTCATATGGGTTGATCTGGTCCTCTATTTACAAATTTAGCCCCTCCTCAATCTCTGTTTCCTTTCTGGAATAAGAAATTGCCATGAAGATGGCCATTGCCCACTATTGCCCAGTACCACCAAACTGCTGGAGCACAGGAAACTTGATGTAGCATTGATTTAATCATCGGCAGTAACTAATTGATATCATCAAAGATCTTCCTACTTTGAAGCTTCATAGCTAATATGATTGCAATAACAAAATTTTAAAAAACGTGAATGCTTGTTTTCACAAGCAATTAAGATATTATATGTCTTTCAAGGGTAACAACTACCATATTTTCTGCATGTTTTTGAATAACAAAAAATAATTACTTTTTTTTCTGTCCCAAAACATGCAACAATATTTCACTCAGTCTCTCAAAACAAATAAATGAATGAAAAAATGCAGACCTTAGCAACCAAATCCACACATACGATATTAAACTATCACTTAAGTCATACAGCGAAGTAATCACACTTTACAAGTTCATTAATGAATTATAACTGACATTACCTGCCTAGTTTGATCTAGTTTATTTGAATCCAAAAGAAAATGCAACCATTTTGAAAAACACAACTTCACACATGAAGTAAAACAATCCACCATGTTTTAACCTCTCTCCATTACTACCCCCATATGAAAATCTGTAGAAATATAACTTAGATTGGTCAGCAAGTTTGTCATTAAAAAAATCACAATGAAAATAGATATGATAGGATGAATCTTGATTGTAATTTTCATGATAGCTAAAGAAAAAGTATATATCAGTAGTAGGTTGGAAAGCAGAATGTTTGTCCTAAATATTACAGACAGAACCAATGAAATGATCCCAGTTTGTGCTGTCTGGTACCAAATGTATATAAACCTAATGGCAAATTAAATTACATTGCAATATTTATAAATTCACAGCAATATATAAAACACATTAAATAAGCATCTGTTGTGTGCTTGGTTAGTTTTTAAATACATTATCCACTGAAACTAATTCCTATACAGTAAAATCTGTCTTGAGAGACCACTGCCATGAGAGACCACTGCCATGAGAGACCATCTGCATTGAGACCAGATTCTGAATGCACAGATTTATAGAGTTATAACCTGTTATACGAAAACACCTGTCTTGAGAGATCACTGCCATGAGAGATCAGATTCTTAATGCACAGATTTAGCAATTATATAGTGCTATAACCTGTTATTAAGAGACCATCTGTCGTAAGAGATCAGTTTATAGACAGAAGGTGTGGTCTTTCAAGACAGGTTCAACTGTAAATGCAACTGGCACATGACTGTGTATGTTCAGGTTTTAGTATGTTCTAGATGAAGGTTTTGATTTGAATGGTTTTCTCTATTAATAAGGTGACTTGAATAGTTTTCTCTATTAATAAAGGTGACTTGAATAGTTTTCTCTATTAATAAAGGTGACTTGAATGGTTCTCGCTATTAATAAAGGTGACTTGAATGGTTCTCGCTATTAATAAAGGTGACTTGAATGGTTCTTGCTATTAATAAAGGTGACTTGAATAGTTTTCTCTATTAATAAAGGTGACTTGAATGGTTCTCGCTATTAATAACGGTGACTTGAATGGTTTTCTCTATTAATAAGGTGACTTGAATGGTTTTCTCTATTTATAAGGGTGACTTGACTGTTTTTTTCTATTGATACAGGTCACTTGAATGGTTTTCTCTATTTAATAAAGGGTGACATATTCTTCTAATGTCTTTATGATTGAAATCTTCCTTCTAATGATGAGTAATATGTTTTAAACAAATGTCATTCATTATATCAGTGTCAGCGATCTAGTACATTTTGAAAGTGGTTCTCCCAATTGTTAACAATTTTATTCATGCATGTAACTTTTAAAGGCTATTTCTGATGATAAACAAGCCATTCCTCCACTTTCCAAAGTTAGTCTGTATCTCTTGTCATATCACTGTAGAACTACAGTTGTGTCCAAAAATGTAAGTGCAATAATATAATTCTTTCAAAATTATGTACAAAAATGACAAAGCATGAAAATATTCTGGCAAAAAACCCCCCAAAACAATGCACATCCGTAAACGAAGAGTGTCCAAGTACATACAGAAAATATGGTAGGTAAAATAAAGTAAAATCTGATCATTGTCAAAATCATCCGAGACTTAACAAGATGATATT
Organism: Margaritifera margaritifera; assembly: GCA_029931535.1. Classification (NCBI taxonomy): domain Eukaryota; kingdom Metazoa; phylum Mollusca; class Bivalvia; order Unionida; family Margaritiferidae; genus Margaritifera; species Margaritifera margaritifera. The sequence goes on along the minus strand of JAQPZY010001522.1, from coordinate 1,308,525 downwards.
AAACAGCCAATGTGAATGATAGAGTTTTCACATCCCAGTGGGATGTCTATTTTAAGTTATTTAAGAGCCACAACCAAATTTCATTACTGTACTTACAAAAGTGTCAGAGAAACTGAGCTAAATGCAAAACCCTAATGTTGACAAGGATGCCAAAAAGTAATCCCTATGTTTCTTCTATGTTTCACAGGTAATACAAAAGATGTTAATGTTACAGTTTTCACATGCCAGTGGGCTGCCTATTTTAAGTTAATCAAGACCAATAACCTTCAGCAATACAAGCCAAATCTGCTCATCATTGACTCATTAAACTCATGAGCTTTCATTCAGATATTTTGCTTCAGAGCAAATTTGGTTGAAATCAAATGAAAAAAAATGTGGATGCTAGAGTGTTCACAAGTTTGTGCATGTACAGACAGACAGACAAACATTGACCATATGTGCCCATGCCTTTGCTGCTGGGGACATACAAAATATTCAACTACAAAGCATAAATGCCAATATAGTAAAACCTGTCTTGATAGACCACTGCCATGTGAGACCACATGTCTTGAGATCAGATTCTTAATGCACAGATTTAGTAACTATATAGTGTTATAACCTGTTATGAGAGACCACCTGTCTTGAGACCATAGTTTTTTGGCAGAAGGTGTGGCCTTTCAAGACAGGTGCTACCACTGTATGACAATTGCATCAGATAATAAAATGCCAGCCTACATTCAATTTACATAATAATTTCTGTTCCTTTAGCTTTTCAGGTGTGTAAAGGTTGACTGAAATTGCTTACAAGAATCATGAGTTGCAGAAATTGCAAATTATTTTCATTAAATTATAAACAATACTTTTTTCTTTTGTATACGTGTGTTTCCTGTCTAATTATAACATCATTACAAAGTTTGAAATTTTATTTTGAATAATTAAGGTCTAGCATCTTTTCCCAAGCAAAATTTGTCATTCTCTCACGTCTGGAGTTTTCTCTGATTCCCTTCCTCTTTAATCATATAGAAATTATATTTCAGAGCCCCTCATGCATTCTACTTCATCTCTTATTTATAATAAAATTTTATATCTATCTTTCTGTCAGTAAACTGCCTCACTCTTAGTTTCCCATTTCAAATTTTTAAAAAAAATCTGTCTCAAAAAGTCCCAGTTTTCTACTCTCTCTCTCTCTCTCTCCCTCTCTCTCTCTCTCAAACACGTGCATTCAAATGTCCCTGATAAAAGGTCCTTCCTATTCTGTCCTCTTTCTCTTGTCACTTTTAATTCACAGTCAAAAGAGCTGGCAGCCAGCTTTTAATGACCAAGGCAAACAAAAAACACAAACCCCTAGCTGTGAAAACAGGCAGCCTAATGCAGGACAATATTTGAACAGATTTGTAAACTGCCTGATTTTGTTCACTAACACAGGGGGTTGAACAAGCTATTCAAGTCTCTAGGATGATCAGCCATATGTTATCAATAAGGACATAAAGAAGATGGTGCCTCTGTGAATTGACTGAACATCATCACCATAGTTAAGTGTTTTTTAAAGTGTTTATCCTTGGGATGGCCTTCTTTCTTTTTATCAATATTTCACCTTCATTAATTGTACAACTTCTAACTGGCTATAACTTTGTACACCTTTGTGAAATGGATCTAATTTAATAATTGTCACCCATGAGGCAAGCACATGGGTCTTCAAAAATAGCACGAGTTAATTAAAAGGACTTTTTGGAATCAATAATCATGCCTAAAAATGGTTACATTTTATACCTGAAGATTACTAATGTAAACTATTGTATTATACTAATAATTCTCTTTTTTTTAGAAAGAAGAATTTATTTAGTGAGAGTGAACAAAGGACACACACACACACACACATCAGAGATCCTGAAATCCCTGAATTTGCCAGCCATGTCCAGTTTATCAAAGGTTTTGACTGGCACATACTCTGTCTTTGTTTTGTTTAAGCATTAAACTGCCAAAAAAACACCTTAAGGAAGTAAAATTCAAAGGTCACTAGGTCTATTTCACAGACTGTTTCTTTATTGGACAATCAATAAAGATGTTGCTGACTAAGCTTAATTCAAAGGTGACTAGGTCTAGTTTACACGTTTTTTTTTGCCGGACAATCAACTGAGTTGTTGGCAACTAAGCTTGTTTGGTCATTATGTATTCATTATGCTTACCTCCTGAACATGTGAAAAACCCTATAACTGAATGATTGCCCAAGGTCTGTACTGTAGACATTACATCAGTCCCTCACACCAGAAGTTTTTTATTACAGTGTCAGCTTTAGAACAAAATATGTGAATCCTAGGTTCACATTAAGAAAAAAATATACCAGCAACAACAATTAACTTTTATTATCATCCTTCAAGACTTATTTGGGGACATGATACAATAAAACTTTACCATCTGACTTTGCCATAAATGCCCTTTAATTAGGTGTTACATATCTTCAAGGTAATAAGTCAGCTTGTTGTCAATTACTAATTATTTTTTAAATATTGTAGAGTGGAATAAAATACTGTTGTTGGGTGAAATTCTATAGTATAGTTTTCTAAAATAATAAAATGATTTTTTTTTCTAAATAATTAGTTTGAGAGGATACCAGTTAATCATGGAAGCGACAATACTAATACTAAAGGAAATGCAAATCCAGAACTGAAAATGATAAATTTTCCAATACATTGAATAATTAGGTATAGCAGTGGTTTCTTTTTTGTGACAGCTTGTTATATCTCTTTATAATGTTTTCATATCAAATTTCACAAATATATGGTTGCCACATTAATTTATGAGAGAAAATTCTAACAAGAGCCATTTGGGGGCCTCTGGGTGGTCTAGGGCGCTTGCCTTTACAGATCACTGACATCTCACCTCTGTCTGCATGGGTTTGAGTCTCAGGGTCGGCCAACATGTGTATGCGAGATAGCTTGCCAGTAGTTTCCCGTGGATTGGTGGTTCTTCCTGGAGTTTTACAGGGTTCTTCCTCCACCAGATAGACTGGCCGATATGTATAGCTAATGTATATCATGTGCTGAAAGATGGCATGAAACCCACAAACACAAACAAGAGCCATGGGAATTTCCTGATCTGATGAATGTGTATGTACATGACTGAAATGTCCAAGATAAAAATAATTATGATATTTAGAACAATGTGAAAAATTGCTATGATGGCATGAAAATCTAATCCAGTCATCTAAATTTTCATAGAAAAAAGCATATCAAGTTTCTTTAATCTACCTAAAATATTGTAGTTTTTGCTTAATCATGCTAACAAGATTATTGTCAAAAAAGTTAAACAAGAATCCCCTGAAGGAACTGATGTTCGACTAGCCAAAAAGAATTTCACCCAAAAAATAAACTCATAGGTATGACCATCCATTCAACAAAGGTGGCTGTAATGAAATTTTTCAAATTGGCTGCTGTCGCGACCATTTTTTGAGGTCAGATTGAAATCATTCTCATTTTGGAACAACTTCATATACTGTGAACCCATTTATTTTCCGTTGGAATCAATTTCATGGTTTTGTGAAAAATTACATGTTCATAGGAACTTAAATTAGTGAAATGAAGAAGGAGTTAATTGTTTCTACATATAGATCATTGTTCATTGAGTCTTTAAATTTGTATTTTTCAGCAACCATGAAATCAACAAATATAGGTACCACACAAAAATTAGTGAATTCAGAGTAGTAAGGTGTTTCACTGAAACACCATCTCAGTATGACCATACCTTCAAGAGTCACGATAAGAAGATTTTGAAAAACATCATCATGGCTACAATGTTGGAGGTCTTATTGGCATCATTTTCATTGATGGGCAACTAAATATCATAAGAAGTCTTTAAGTATAAACCCCATGTCATTATGACCTATGTGCCAGTCATGTTCGGGGTCTGATTGGCACCATTTTCATTTAGGATCAACTACAAATCACAAGAAGCCTTTCAGTGAAAACATCATGTCAATATGACCATCTGTTAAGGGGAAGTATCAATAAAAACAATTTCAAGATGGCCACCACAGTGGCCATGTTGGAGGTCTGATCAGCATCATTTTCATTTAGGACCAACTACATATCATAAGAAGTCATTTAATAAAAAAACCCATGGCAATATGACCATCTGTTCAGGAGAAGTAGCAATAACAAGATTTTCAAGATGGCTGCCATAGCAGCCATGTTGGCAATCTGATCAGCACCATTTTAATTTAGGACCAACTATGTATCATAAAACGTGCTTCAGTGAAAACCCCATGTTGATTCAACCATCTATTCCAGAGAAGTAGCAAAAACAAGATTTTCAAGATGGCCACAATGGCACCAATGTTGGAAGTCAGATTGGCACTATTTTCATTTAGGACCAACTAGGTATCTAAGAAGTCTTTCAGTAAAATACCCATGTCCCTACAACCATCAGTTCAGGAGAAGTAACAATAATAACTTTCTCAACATGGCCACAATGTTGGCAATATTGGAGGTCTGATCAGCACCATTCTTATATTGGAGGTCTGATCAGTACCATTCTTATATTGGAGGTCTGATCAGCACCAGTCTTATATTGGAGTAACTACATATCATATTAAGTTGTTTTTTTGTTTTCTAAGTTGTTACAATGACCATCCATTCAGAAGAAGTAACAAGATTTTTAAGATGGCCACCAATACCATGTTGGATGTGGACCAACTAGAAATCATAAGAAGTATTTCACTGCAACCATTGCCATATTTTGCTGTCCAAGGGGCACAATTATCATTTATGGCCAACTAGACCTGGGAAGCATGTATGTTTAAAGTTTCATGGAAATGGTGATAATAAACTTGTGCTAACAGATAGATAGATGGATGACAAGCTATTACATAATTTCTTCACGTCTTTGACAAGCAGAGCTAAAAATGTGCAAAAAGCTTGATATACTGCTGTAATGAACTGAAAATCTAATCAGTTCATCTGCATATCAATATAAATATTCCTGCTTATTTTCATTTGTTTTTGTTCAAAAAAAAAGTCAGATTTTACAAAGTTCAAAATTGTCTACAAAATTGAAAAATGGGCTAAAAAAATCTCATTAGATACTCATCTTATGATCATAATAAAGTGTATTAAAGTCCATGTATGGCTGAAAGTTTAATAGTTTTTGTGCTATCATGCTAAAATGGATTTGGGATGCACATGTAGGAATATGGGCATACAAACAGCAGCAAAACAATAAGCACCCATTTTGCTACAGCAGTGAAGCCATAAAAAAGTACCATGAATGGCACATTATATGCTTACACCTGGTTTTCAAAATTCCTCTATGTAAGCACTAGAGGGCATGGTTGACTCTGAGATTATTGACAAATGGGTCTCAATGATATGGACCTTTGGTCAAGGTATGCAGTCTTGAACCAAACTGACTGTGTAGAAACCATTATTTTCTTATTAGACTTACCATGACCATAACCACTGACTTTAATACCCCAGAATCTATAGGTTTCTTTACTACCTTAAGTGTAAGCCATCTGCTGAGTTTGGTCAAGGTACTTACTTTAGAACAAAAGTTATTCTGCAAAATCCATTTTCTTTGAGTCACTATGACTGTGACCTTTGAGCCCCAAATCATTAGGCTTCTTTCTTACCCAATGTGTAAGTCATCCACAAACTTTTGGTGAAGGTACATGCTCGAGACCTGAAATTTCTGTGCAGAAACCATTTTTTCTTTGTCAGTGACCTTGACCTTTTGACCCCCAAATCAACAGGTTACTTTCTTAACCCAAGTGGAAGCCATCCATAAAGTTTGTAACTGTAAGTGGTGGAGAACTCAAGTTGTTACACAGAAACAAAATGGGTAATAGACACATGGACAACATCGTAACATAATATGCTCCACCTTATGCTGGCCATACACTCATTTTCAAAAACCCACATAAAACCCAAGTGCCTATTGAAATGAATCCTCTTCAAAATTTAGGCCTCAAAATGAGGAAAACAATGTCTTCAATCACAAATTTGACTGATGCATCAAACACCTCTGAAATTGCTATATTTCCATCTAACTAGAATTTCCATTTTCCACTCTAAAATTTATCCATAAACAGCACATAAAATCCAATTTTTTCTTTCGGATGTCTCCTGTGAATAACTTGAAAAAATTAGTATGTTTGGAGAGCTAAAAGCTTTAAATTTGTGAACATTCTTGGCAGTGCAATCTTAAATTGGAGTATAAAGTTTCGATTACACTTTGCACAACCATTCAAATTCTAATCCTGCTAATGCCCCCCGACATGATAAAATAGTGTCATGTCATAAAAAGAATACATAAGAGACAGGGAAACGACATCCAAATTTATTTCTTTAACTTGTTTTCAAGTTTATTTACATTTTAAGACCATTTATGCCATGGAGCAAGATGATGAAAATGATGTGATCATGCATTGCCGCAGTTTATAAATTTCCCATGAATTAAGATTGGAGGAAGAAAAGATGTCTACTGTCAGCCATTTCCCAGGTTGCCATTGGTGCAACATAATGGATGGTTTGTACATTTGCATTATTAAATGAGTATAGGAGAGTTTCCATCATCCAAACTAAATGGAGACATACCATATGTACTCGCAGATAAGTTGGGTCCAACTGCAAGCAACAAAGACCCAGATCTGCTGTCACATAATGTGTCAGCAGATCGGGGTCAAGGTGTATGTCGTTTGTTCTGCTGATTAGACTTAACAAAAAGCATAAACCCAGATCTGCCAGTGCATTATGCAACAGCAGATCTGGGTCTATCCAGTTTGCAGTTGGATCCAACTTATACACGAGTAATATGGTAAAATACACGAGTAATATGGTAAAATACACGAGTAATATGGTAAAATACACGAGTAATATGGTAAAATACACGAGTAATATGGTAAGCAAAAATAAAAACACTGAGTGCTCATGCATGGACAGATCCTGAATTTTTTTCAATTTTGAGACAAGTCATTTTTTCTTAAAATGGCCAAACTTCTCTGTTTTTTAGCCAAAAGTGTACCATTTTAACTGCAAAAAAGAGGGTTTGGCTGAAACTGATGCACCACTGTCAAGAATATATATTTTAATAATTATGATGAATTAAATAATTTCAATGTTTTCCTAGCCTTGATGTGAAAATCTTTCAAATTGTCTTATATTTTATAAAAAAAGAGAAACCACCATTATCAGCAACTAATAAGATTAAGTCTTGTCTGAAAAAGTTAATGAGGGCATTGTTCTTTATGAAGTGAAAAAAATCATACTTTGTAAAAAAAACCCATCTGTAATGGTAACACAATTATGTGTTGCTTTGTGCTGAAACTATTATTAAACTGATGGACCCCAGAAACTCATCTTACGAACTCAAATATACCCTAGAGAAAGGTCATGACTGGAAAATAGATGGAAATTTTAATTACATTTTTATCTTAAAGCATGATTAATCCTCTCATTGCATGTGAAAAGGCTGTTCACTTAGACCAAATTTTCTTTACAAATGAAGATTATGGGTTAAATGTATTTCTAAAGATAATTCCAATTCCCCAGCTCCCAAAGTGGAACATGTGACATATGCTCTCTGTTCATGAGGCATTATCCACAGACTCTTTTATCAAATGGATTTTGTCTGAAGGTAGACCTATACATAACAATGGCCTTAAAATGAAATCAATTTATCAGTACTCTAAATGCAGATGGGCACATGTACTGTATAAATAGAAATATTGTCCAAAGGACATGAATACCCCCAAAAATATGATGTACTTGAAGGAACCTTGATTCGTGACGGCAGGGCAAAGTTCTAAGTCAACTAGAGACCACAACTCTAAGAAGGTAACAACTATAAGGACCATTTTTGGCCCAGGTAATAGGTGATTTTTTTTCTCAATGTGCATAGAAATTGATATGTCTGACTTCATATTGTAGAAGAATCTTTTAATTCTGGCAAGAAATGTGTTTATTTCTAGAATGGAAGTTTATATTTACTTGGCTAAAATATACCTTCAAAGTAGGCAAGTGTCAGCAACAACGGTCTGTTTTGGCCAAATTATAGAACATTCTGAACTTCCATTAACTTCAATTGAGAACCAAAGTGATATTTCTGTATCATGTCTGTATCTACAACATGGAATATGGCTTCACTTGCACTTGGAGCCATCTATTTTCCTGTACAAGCCACCTTTTTAGAATATGTATAGAGACAGGAATGACACTGTCAAAGATTTTTTTGGTGCTTGATTTTTGCATATACAGGGATGAGAATAGTCCATGAATAGAAAAGATAACTACATTTGTACATGTAATTAGACAAAACTAAGGATTAATATTGTCAAGGTCAGTTCCCTCAGGCTCATGGATAAACATCCACTTACTCTCCAGCTTATGGGCATCATGTGGTTCGAAGAGTGACCCCCCTGGAAAATTCTGATCCAACATTCAGTGACAGTCATGATAAGTACTGCATTTCAGCAAGCCTGATGTACTCGGTGTTAGTTTTGTGTTCTGCCAACCCAAACAAGCATGATAAAGAAACAGTAATCAATCAAGCTGAAAGAATCAGTATACTGGTGTTGCAGTACCAACATTAACCTCCTTCCCTCCCTGAAAATGTTATCCCTGGATTTAAATCAATCTCAAAAATGGCTTAAGGGCAAAAAAAAAGCAGAAATGTGCCAATGCGAAGAACATTCTCATCCCTGCATATAGCAAAACTAAAAAAATGTTTTTTTTTTCTGAACCAACAAGTTTCCATTTTTCTAATTTAGGTTTTTGGTCTTCAACTGAAAACCCCCAAAAGCACATGCAACTCTTCTGATTTATTATTTAAATTCCTACATGCACAGACTCTGAATTTGATCTGATTTATTATTTAAATTCCTACATGCACAGACTCTGAATTTGATCATGACACTCAGTTTAAATTGAGTCTAAAGGTATATTCCTTGTCACAATTACCTGCTTTTTTTTAAAATATCATTTAAATTTATTTCAATGTGTTTCTGTAATGCACTTAACTAAATTTGTTTAGGTCAAAGTTCAATCTGAGGAGTTTATCTCTGCATTGTTCAGATTGTCATAAAATAAACAGAGCCCCTAGTGATTAAGCCAGACTTGCCATACCAGGAATAACCCTTTTCTCCATCAGTCAGGATTTAAATTAAAGTGTCAATTTAGTAGAGCACAGTAATGAATCAAACTGAGACTCATTAGTTCCTGCAACACTCAGGTAAATGAAAGGATGCACTATTTATACCAATGGATTGTGAAGGTCATTAAATTTGCAGCCTCTCTGATGAGAAGGGTCTAATACTAACAAAGATAAAATAAAGACAATATTGCTATCCCCAAGCTCTGACAATAATTATCTTCCATCTGAACAAAGGTAATTGTGATAATGAAAAGTATTTCTTCCGCTTGGGTACAAGAAATCATGGTGCTTAGGAGGTTTGCATTGGTTGTAATCAGAGAATTCTTTTATACCTGGCCATATGTGTCTTCATATTAATGATGATGATGTTCTTTAATGTTGATTATACTGACTCCACTGTTCTTACAGTTGATACTGGCAGTGACTGTGATATTGCTGCTGTATGAGATGAATGTCATTACAATGGCAAATGATGAAAGTGATGATGAATGTCATTACAATGGCAAATGATGAAAGTGATGATGAATGTCATTACAATGGCAAATGATGAAAGTGATGATGAATGTCATTACAATGGCAAATGATGAAAGTGATAATGAATGTCATTACAATGGCAAATGATGAAAGTGATAATGAATGTCATTACAATGGCAAATGATGAAAGTGATGATAAATGTCATTGCAATGGCAAATGATGAAAGTGATGATAATGTGACAGACGATTTATTATATAGGAAGTTCATGTTTACAAAGTATACAGGGAAGTGATAGGAATCATGAATTGTTCTCAATAAAAAGAACATGTGAATGGTGGATGGAAGCATGAATTGACAAATGGACACAAATGTTACTAATATCGAAACTGAAGAACTGAATAGCAAAAGGCATATCTGGACCACTGATCTAATATATGTACAAATTTCAAAGGGAATATCTTATAAAGTTTTGGAGTTTTGCCCCAAAAACGAAGTACGAGTAATGGATGGATGGATGGACAAATGAACAAAAACATTAAAAAAACCAAGCAAATTCAGTGAATATTCATCAATTGTCTCCAATCATGAGGTCTCAAAAGTTTACAATAATGAAAGCTATGACCTTTAAGACAAAGCTGCCAAGTTACTGGGCAGACATGGAAAGTAACCAGGTTTTATTGCACTCGTGAGGAATTTCCTTTTCTTAATAAGGACGACGTTCAGTTGTTAACCTTTATAGTTCTCTAGGAGAAATGCAGACACACAATAATAATGTGACACGACACATGTCATATTTAAAATACAATGGTGAAATAGAAAAAAACACAGAAAAGATGTTTTATCAATTATTTAATAAAGGGAATTATAAATTCCTATTAATTGAGGTAGGACCTATGTTGTGTTATAACTTAACAAAAAGACTTACCTGTAACCAATTGTATTTTAAAATAATAGGGGTGTACTTTAACCCCTAAAGGATTGGATACAATGTGGTAACCTAAGAGGTTCCTTAACAAACCAATTCTGAAAGGAACCGGAGATTACCGGCATGTTAAATAGTATACAGAGAGGATACATGTAATACCGAGATTACCGGCATGTTAAATAGTATACAGAGAGGATACATGTAATACAGAGATAATATTTGTTGAAGGAAGACTGCAATGCAGTGAAGCATTAGCACCATCAGAAATTTTCTCTGTTCACAGATTCGACACACATGCATTAACATGGTGTCCATGAAAAAGATGACTCTTCTGTGCATGGGCATGCAAGGTACACAAGTGGATAGTGTCTATTGACAATTCTCCACTCTGTCGGATGTATTCACATCAAACGGACAATGTTTTTCAACATGAAAATGTAAAAGCTGCACAACAGCAACGAGTAAGATATTGCTGCTATTAAAAATTCATAGCTTTGCCTCTAATGGGGAAGGTAGTCCTCATGTCCTGACAGAGGGATAAATTGTTGAACTTAGAAATTTGTACTTTGTACCAACTGCAAAATCCATTACAATTTATATCCAACAAATAAATGTGAATCAAAACCTCAAAATAAGATACAATTTTTCAAGTACCATATTTTCACACATATATCCTGTGGGTTATACAAGATTTTACATACCCTGCACCCCTCATGAGGGGTATCTCAGTGGGCAGGTTATATCAGTTCTTTTTCACACAACTGGTAGTCATCAGCTTATTTTGAAATTTATAGATATAATTTTTAATAATTGTGTGCAAGGTCACACCACTGCCTTCATTAACATGTTTGTATTAATACGCTATGTTTACAAACCAGTAGCATGTGACTTGCGACGCTCTTGGTGCAATACCTGAGATACCAACTCCTCCAATTTCATTGAAGCAAATCCGAGAATAAAGCCATTTTCCTAGAAAACTCAGAGCTCCGATTGAAACATGAAAAACTCTGATATTTCTGCTATTCAGAAAATATCTTTTATTTATGCAAAAAATCAAGAAAAAAAATAGACAAATTCATTATAAAACTTGATCTCTCCCACTTCCGTGTTTAGTCACTTACGTGCTCAATGAGACATCCAGTTGGATAGCGCATAACGTAGTCACATTAGCACTTGGCCTCATTTTGTGATTATGCACTGTTTGATAATGAATGGATGCCATCGAGTGCAACAGCTTTCAGTATGCTTATATACAAATCTAAATACAAAGAATTGAACAAAACCTATGATTTTTCAAAACCATTATTAAATTTTCACAGCGGTAGAGAAGTCTAAATTATAGTAATAAAAAGATAATACAACCACTCATGTACAGACCCTCTGGTAGGTATATTGTATCATGTGAATTAGTAATAAAGTATAGTATAACCATCAAACCACTGAACCCTGCCAATTAGCAAATACTGATGAAGTGTCACAGGTTTAAAGACTCAGTCCATCTGATAGGTGTCGTATTGCAGCTTAAACAGTCATATGAATTTTATGAACTGACAATGGAGCAGGTTTCGATATGGACATCTGGTCTTCAGGCTTTGGCACTGGCTCTTAGTGCACATGGTCGGTTGATGTGAGATTATGTTAGGGTTTGTGTGGGGTATAAGGGTGGGCAGGGTATACTAAATATTTTTTACAAGATTAGTGAATTTCTGCGGGATATGTGCATGGGTGTATTATACGTGTGGGTGGGGTATATGTGTGAAAATTCGGTATGAAATTCTGCGTGAAAGAAGTGAAGCCAAAGTTTAGAAAATTCTGATGGTTCTACAATTCTAACTTTACTGTATTTAGTGTAACATAATGCAAAAATTCTCACACTTTAAGTCAGAGCTTCAATTTCATGCAATAGCCACACTGGCCCAGTTGTTACATGCTGGACTCGCAACCAGTTGGTTATGTGTTCAAATCCTGCATTTACCAGCCTAGGTTACCTACTGTGATGTATCTCTAGATGAAGCACTTCAGTCACAAAAACCTTGACTTTACATCTTTTGTCTCCAAAATCAATAGGGTTTTTCCTTACCCCAAGTGCAAGCATCCAGTTTTTCTCTTCTTTCAATCATAGTGGCTTGACCTTTTAGGGGGCCCTGGGTGGCCAAGTTGTCTAAAGTGCTCGCCTTTACAGATTCCCAACACATCTCACCTTTGTCCGCATGAGTTTGAGTCTCAACTCGACCAATGTGTGTTTGTGAGAAAGTTTGCCAGTAGCTTCCAATGGGTTGGTGGTTCTTCCTGGGTTCTTCCTCCACCAAATATACTGACCGCCATGTATAGCCTATCATGTGCTGAAAAATGGCATTAAACCCCACAAAACTAAACCCTGACCTTTGACCTATTGGCTTCTAAATCAATATATTTCTTCTTCCTTACCATTAGTGCAAGCCATCCCATTGTAGATGGTAAAAAAACAAGTTATTGTGTGCAAACCATTTTTCTTCTTTCAGTCAATGACCTTGACCTTTGAACTTTGTACCCTGAAATCGATAGGGTTTTTCCTTACCTCAAGTGCAAGCCATCCACAAACTTTGGTAACTGTAGATGAATAACTCAAGTTATTATGTGGAAATAAAATTAGTAAAAGATAGATGGATGGACGAATAACATAACAACATAATACACTTGGCTTTATGGCAGGTGTATAAAAATCCACTTGCCCAGTCACATGCATGTGAACCTCCCGGACGGGAGAGATTTCCTCCTGAGATGAGGTGTGTCTCCATTCCCTCCAGTCACTCACTGAAATCTCCCAATTACGCAAATTTATTATTAAATTTTTTATATTTTTTCCATTTTTTTCACACCTTACTTTCAGTGTAGTATATTTATCAAAATACTACCTGTGATCATGTAACTTTGAACTGGTTTAAGCAGGACAAAATGATTTAGTTGCTAATTTCAAGCGGCATACAACAATTAACATCCCTTTGATTCTGTTGGCAGGGTCGGTTGGCTTCAGTGTTTGAAGTTTGTTGTAATGGATTATACTATGTGTGTTCCGAAGTAATTTCGAAAGGATTAAAGACATTAACTCATTAACCCCTAGCGCCACATTTATGAGTCATGAGGTTGTACCCTACTTCCGAGCTCTGTAACGTCAACATCATTTAAGATACACTAAGGTGGATGGTATCGCAGGAAAGTAGACAGATGTATCTCTACAATGATTTTTTTAGGTAGAAAATTGTCAGTTTCGGAACTGGAGTTTGAGTCTGGATTTTAGACTTTTTGGCCTTTGATCTAAAACAGACCAGTCCGAACTGAACATGGATGGATGAACATTTGCAAAAAGTAGGATAAATTTGAGACTTGGAGTAAAAAGAGACCAGGACAAAAATATCAAGGGTCCAATACAAAAAAAAAAAAAGAACTCTAACTTTTACCCTTTTGCACATGCGCAAGTGTAATAGCCAATCAAAAACTATGTTTCTGATACACCTAAGCATCCAGCTAAATGAAAAACTTTCTTAAGCAGATGTGTTTTGCTGCATTCAGAAGTAACCCTCAAAATGCGTTTCCTACCCCCATTTCAAGCAAAAATGAAAAGTATCTCCCAGGGTTAATAAGTTAACTGATTATGGTTGGATTACTAAAGAGCACAATCATCATAAAACAGGGTCAGTTTGCCTTCGGTGTTCAAAGCTTTTCGAGATGTCAAAGAGTGCATTATCTCCCAATGCTAAAACACCAAAATCTAAGCAACCGAATCTCACTTGAAATTCAGTGATGAATGGAAACGGGAGTTTCATTGGTTGGAATCAAGTTCAAAGGACATGAATATGCATTCTGCCCTTCCCATAAAGCTGATTTTAAATCGGCTATGGTGGAAAGAATGACATTATGCATTATGCAGCATATTAAAACATAATAAACATGACAACAAATATGCCATCACTGAAATCCATGTTTGCAGAATCTGCATCAAATGTGGATCAAGATATACATGCAGAGACACTGTTTGCCAACTTTATAGCCGAAATAAAATCTTCTGTTTACGGTAGCATATCATTTTTCCAATCTAGTCAAAATAATGTTCCCTACTCGGAAATCATGCACAAGTTCTCATACAAACAGATGAAAACTACTCACATAGTGACCCAAGCTGTGGGTCCTCATTGGGGTATGAAAGTTGAAGACATGTGCCGCAATGAAAAATTCTCACTGAAAATCCTCCCTCTTTTGAAGTAAAAACTCCCAACCAAATTTTGCAAATCTTCCGATTTGTCCAAAGCTGACTTTTCTGTTCTGTCACATGTATGTAGTCAGGCAATTATTAAAGATTTGTATTCACCCAGAATTAACTCTCACTCAAGCAGCTATTACAGAAATATAACAATTGATTTTAACAACCTAAATTTGATCATGTAAAAGGTTCTTTTCCAGAACTTGTTCTGTGACCAGTTTGCTCTCTTTCTTAGTACTGATGAGTGAGAGTGAAGCACTTGTATGAGCTTGATCAAAACAAATGGAAAACAAACTTCCAGTAGAAAGAATGAACTTTCAATGAAAAAAATCAGCAATATTCTCAACAGAACATCCTTATCATTAAAGAGAAACACTGTTCAGCTCTGAATCAGTACTCACCTGATTGGGCAAGTGATTGAAAAAAATCACACTATTACCGGAAATTTTCATTTGCCATTTCGAGTTCGGTGAATGAATTTTCAACCCCTGTATATAAGCCTGCAAATATGTTTTATGGCTACAAATAGCTTAGCTATTACTAATTGGTACCAAACAAAGAAAATAATACTACAAAAATATAGTAATCCCTCACTATTACACTGTTCATGGGCACCATAAAAGTAGACCACCTTATATGAGAGGTCACCTTACACTGAGGTTTGGTTTGGTGTTTTATGGCACAACAACACACAAAGGTTATTAGCACTGAGGCGACTGGACTAAAGTGTCTTGCTCATGGACACACCACAGTAGCCGACCCCTAATGATTCGATGGAAGGATTTGAACCCACATTCTTCTAGTTGCAATTCCAGCACACTAACCACTGAGGCTCCCACTTATACTGCGGTATTTCATAGATATTACATAATACTACTGTATATACTCACTTATAATAAGGGTCCAAGTGCAAACAACATAGAACCTGATCTGCTGTCGCATAATGTGCTGGCAGATCTGGGTCTATGTTGTTTGTTCTACTGATTAGTCCTTACAAACTGCATAGACCCAGATCTGCCGGTGCATGCAGTTTGGAGTTAGTATCGGCTTATATGTGAGTATATAAGGTATTAAATAATTAAATGAAATCCATAACCATGCCTGCCTTATACAAAGGACTGACATATACTGAGATGCTTTATAGTAAGGGAGCACTGTAGTACTAATTCCATTGTGTTATCAATCACTGCCCTAATCAAAAAGAGAACCATAATTAAACATGTGACAAAAACCAATGTGCAACATGAACTGAGCCATGGAGGTCAGGGTTGGTGAGAGCAATCTCATAATTCATAGCTTCATTGTATGAACTATCATCAGACTCTTTGACAAGAAGCCAAAAACCAATCAACAAACACCTGCATAATGGATAAAGTGCTGGATAATTGTTGTGTGTTCACTATGGTAACAATCTCAAGCCTGTTTTCTACCTGCTCTGAATCAAAGAAAGGAATGTCTACCCCTTGAAGTGCAGTAAGGCACATCCACTGAGAAAAGATGTAATTTTTTGTCACAGCAAGTTTAAAATGGGAAGTACAGGTGCTTAGAAAAGAAAAGGATTTTTTTGTTTGTTTATCTTTCTATAAGATACACAAAGTGATGCATCAAAGACTTTTTCTTACAACCATTAGCTATAGCATATGTATGCATTTTAAGATTAAGGCCATATCTGATAGAAGCAACACAATTAATATATATACTGTATATACTTGAGTCCAAATGCAAATGCATAATGCGCCGACAGATCTAAATTACAAACTGCATAGACCCAGATCTGCCGGCGCATTTCGCTGATCAAAAGTTGACCAATTTTTCAACTTTCAAGACAATGCTTAAAATACATGAGAACTGAAGATATCAAAATATAGCAGTAATAAGCCACATAGTAGTAATAAGACATAGTTGTAATAAGACATAGTAGCAATAAGCCATAGTAGTAATAAGCCACACAGTAGTAATAAGACATAGTAGTAATAAGCCACAGAGTAGTAATAAGACATAGTAGTAATAAACCACATACTGTAGTAGTAGTAAGCCAAGGTAGTAATAAGCCACATACTGTAGTAGTAATAAGCCATGGTTGTAATAAGGCATAGTAGTAATAAGCCATAGTAGTAAGACATAGTAGTAATAAGCCACATAGTAGTAATAAGCCATGGTAGTAATAAGGCATAGTAGTAATAAGCCATAGTAGTAAGACATAGTAGTAATAAGCCACATAGTAGTAATAAGACATAGTAGTAATAAGCCACATACTGTAGTAGTAATAAGACATAGTAGTAACAAGCCATAGTAGTAATAAGACATAGTAGTAATAAGCCATAGTAGTAATAAGCCATAGTAGTAATAAGACATAGTAGTAATAAGCCATAGTAGCAATAAGCCATAGTAGTAAGACATAGTAGTGATAAGACATAGTAGTAATAAGCCATAGTAGTAATAAGCCATAGTAGTAAGACATAGTAGTAATAAGACATATTAGTAATAAGCCACACACTGTAGTAGTAATAAGACATAGTAGTAATAAGCCACATACTGTAGTAGTAATAAGCCACATAGTAGTAATAAGCAACATAGTAGTAATAAGACACACAGTAGTAATAAGACATAGTAGTAATAAGCCACATAGTAGTAATAAGACACACAGTAGTAATAAGATATAGTAGTAATAAGCCACATAGTAGTAATAAGATACACAGTAGTAATAAGACACAGTAGTAATAAGCCACATAGTAGTAATAAGCCACATAGTAGTAATAAGCCACATAGTAGTAATAAGCCACATATTAGTAATAAGACATAGTAGTAATAAGCCACATATTAGTAATAAGACATAGTAGTAATAAACCACATAGTAGTAATAAGCCACATAGTAGTAATAAGCCACATAGTAGTAATAAGACATAGTAGTAATAAGCCTCATAGTAGTAATAAGACATAGTAGTAATAAGCCACATAGTAGTAATAAGCCACATAGTAGTAATAAGAAACATAGTTGTAATAAGCCACATAGTAGTAATAAGACATAGTAGTAATAAGCCACATATTAGTAATAAGACATAGTAGTAATAAGCCACATATTAGTAATAAGACATAGTAGTAATAAGCCACATACTGAAGTAGTAATAAGACATAGTAGTAATAAGCCTCATACTGTTGTCGTAATAAGATATAGTAGTAATAAGCCACATATTAGTAATAAGACATAGCAGTAATAAGCCACATACCGTAGTAGTAATAAGACATAGTAGTAATAGGCCACATACTGTAGTAGTAATAAGATATAGTAGTAATAAGCCACATATTAGTAATAAGACATAGTAGTAATAAGCCACATATTAGTAATAAGACATAGTAGTAATAAGCCACAAAGTAGTAATAAGACATAGTAGTAAAAGCCACATAGTAGTAATAAGACATAGTAGTAATAAGCCACATAGTAGTAATAAGACGTAGTAGTAAAAAAGCGACATAGTAGTAATAAGACGTAGTAGTAATAAGCCACATAGTAGTAATAAGCCACATAGTAGTAATAAGCCACATATTAGTAATAAGACATAGTAGTAATAAGCCACATACTGTAGTAGTAATAAGCCACATAGTTGTAATAAGCCACATAGTAGTAATAAGCCACATATTAGTAATAAGCCACATAGTTGTAATAAGCCACATAGTAGTAATAAGCCACATATTATTAATAAGACATAGTAGTAATAAGCCACATATTAGTAATAAGACATAGTAGTAATAAGCCACATACTGAAGTAGTAATAAGACATAGTAGTAATAGGCCACATACTGTAGTAGTAATAAGACATAGCAGTAATAAGCCACATACTGTAGTAGTAATAAGACATAGTAGTAATAAGCCACATACTGTTGTAGTAATAAGATATAGCAGTAATAAGCCACATACTGTTGTAGTAATAAGATATAGTAGTAATAAGCCACATACTGTTGTAGTAATAAGACATAGCAGTAATAAGCCACATACTGTAGTAGTAATAAGACATAGTATTAATAAGCCACATACTGTAGTAGTAATAAGACATAGTAGTAACAAGACATAGTAGTAATAAGACATAGTAGTAACAAGCCATAGTAGTAATAAGCCACATAGTAGTAACAAGACATAGTAGTAATAAGCCATAGTAGTAATAAGACATAGTAGTAATAAGACATAGTAGTGATAAGACATAGTAGTAATAAGACATAGTAGTAACAAGACATAGTAGTAATAAGCCATAGTAGTAATAAGCCACATAGTAGTAATAAGCCATAGTAGTAATAAGACATAGTAGTAATAAGACATAGTAGTGATAAGACATAGTAGTAATAAGACATAGTAGTAACAAGACATAGTAGTAACAAGCCATAGTAGTAATAAGCCACATAGTAGTAACAAGACATAGTAGTAATAAGCCATAGTAGTAATAAGACATAGTAGTAATAAGACATAGTAGTAATAAGACATAGTAGTAACAAGACATAGTAGTAATAAGCCATAGTAGTAATAAGACATAGTAGTAACAAGACATAGTAGTAATAAGCCATAGTAGTAATAAGCCACATAGTAGTAACAAGACATAGTAGTAATAAGCCATAGTAGTAATAAGACATAGTAGTAATAAGACATAGTAGTAATAAGACATAATAGTAATAAGACATAGTAGTAACAAGACATAGTAGTAATAAGCCAAAGTAGTAATAAGCCACATAGTAGTAATAAGCCACATAGTAGTAATAAGATATAGTAATAAGACATAGTTGTAATAAGACATAGTTGTAATAAGACATAGTAGCAACAAGCTATAGTAGTAATAAGCCACAGTAGAAATAAGCCACATAGTAATAACCCATAGTAGTAAAAAGACACATAGTAGTAATAACCCACATAGTAGTAATAAACCACATATTAGTAATAAGACATAGTAGTAATAAGCCATAGTTGTAATAAGCCACATACTATAGTAGTAATAAGCCACATAGTAGTAATAAGACACACAGTAGTAATAAGCCACATAGTAGTAATAAGCCACATAGCAGTAATAAGACGTAGTAGTAGTAAGCCACATAGTAGTAATAAGCCACATAGTAGTAATAAACCACATAGTAGTAATGAGCCACATATTAGTAATAAGACATAGTAGTAATAAGCCACAGAGTAGTAATAAGACATAGTAGTAATAAGCCACATAGTAGTAATAAGACATAGTAGTAATAAGCCACATAGCGTAGTAGTAATAAGCCACATATTAGTAATAAGCCACAGAGTAGTAATAAGACATAGTAGTAATAAACCACATACTGTAGTAGTAGTAAGCCAAGGTAGTAATAAGCCACATGCTGTAGTGGTAATAAGCCATGGTAGTAATAAGCCACATGCTGTAGTGGTAATAAGCCATATACTGTAGTAGTAATAAGCCATGGTAGTAATAAGACATAGTAGTAATAAGCCGTAGTAGTAATAAGCCACACAGTAGTAATAAGCCACACAGTAGTAATAAGACATAGTAGTAATAAGACATAGTAGTAATAAGCCACACAGTAGTAATAAGACATAGTAGTAATAAGCCACAGAGTAGTAATAAGACATAGTAGTAATAAACCACATACTGTAGTAGTAGTAAGCCAAGGTAGTAATAAGCCACATGCTGTAGTGGTAATAAGCCACATGCTGTAGTGGTAATAAACCACATACTGTAGTAGTAGTAAGCCAAGGTAGTAATAAGCCACATGCTGTAGTGGTAATAAGCCATGGTAGTAATAAACCACATGCTGTAGTGGTAATAAGTCATGGTTGTAATAAGCCATATACTGTAGTAGTAATAAGCCACATACTGTAGTAGTAATAAGACATAGTAGTAATAAGCCATGGTAGTAATAAGTCATATACTGTAGTAGTAATAAGCCACATACTGTAGTAGTAATAAGCCACATAGTAGTAATAAGACACACAGTAGTAATAAGCCACATTGTAGTAATAACACATAGTACTAATAAGTCATATAGTAGTAATAAGACATAGTAGTAATAAGCCACATAGTAGTAATAAGCCACATAGTAGTAATAAGACATAGTAGTAATAAGCCACATAGTAGTAATAAGACATAGTAGTAATAAGCCACATAGTGTAGTAGTAATAAGACATAGTAGTAATAAGCCATAGTAGTAATAAGACATAGTAGTAATAAGCCACATAGTGTAGTAGTAATAAGACATAGTAGTAATAAGCCACATAGTGTAGTAGTAATAAGACATAGTAGTAATAAGCCATAGTAGTAATAAGCCATAGTAGTAATAAGCCACATAGTAGTAATAAGCCATAGTAGTAATAAGCCACATAGTAGTAATAAGCCATAGTAGTAATAAGCCACATAGTAGTAATAAGCCATAGTAGTAATAAGCCACATAGTAGTAATAAGCCACATAGTAGTAATAAGACGTAGTAGTAATAAGCCACATAGTAGTAATAAGCCACATAGTGTAGTAGTAATAAGACATAGTAGTAATAAGCCATAGTAGTAATAAGACATAGTAGTAATAAGCCACATAGTAGTAATAAGACGTAGTAGTAATAAGCCACATAGTAGTAATAAGCCACATAGTGTAGTAGTAATAAGACATAGTAGTAATAAGCCATAGTAGTAATAAGACATAGTAGTAATAAGCCACATAGTGTAGTAGTAATAAGACATAGTAGTAATAAGCCACATAGTGTAGTAGTAATAAGACATAGTAGTAATAAGCCATAGTAGTAATAAGCCATAGTAGTAATAAGCCACATAGTAGTAATAAGCCATAGTAGTAATAAGCCACATAGTAGTAATAAGCCATAGTAGTAATAAGCCACATAGTAGTAATAAGCCATAGTAGTAATAAGCCACATAGTAGTAATAAGCCACATAGTAGTAATAAGACGTAGTAGTAATAAGCCACATAGTAGTAATAAGCCACATAGTAGTAATAAGCCATAGTAGTAATAAGCCATAGTAGTAATAAGCCACATAGTAGTAATAAGCCACATAGTGTAGTAGTAATAAGACATAGTAGTAATAAGCCATAGTAGTAATAAGCCATAGTAGTAATAAGCCACATAGTAGTAATAAGCCATAGTAGTAATAAGCCACATAGTAGTAATAAGCCATAGTAGTAATAAGCCACATAGTAGTAATAAGCCACATAGTAGTAATAAGACGTAGTAGTAATAAGCCACATAGTAGTAATAAGCCACATAGTAGTAATAAGCCACATATTAGTAATAAGACGTAGTAGTAATAAGCCACATAGTAGTAATAAGCCATAGTAGTAATAAGCCACATAGTAGTAATAAGCCACATAGTAGTAATAAGACGTAGTAGTAATAAGCCACATAATAGTAATAAGCCACATAGTAGTAATAAGCCACATATTAGTAATAAGACGTAGTAGTAATAAGCCACATAGTAGTAATAAGCCATAGTAGTAATAAGCCACATAGTAGTAATAAGCCACATAGTAGTAATAAGACGTAGTAGTAATAAGCCACATAGTAGTAATAAGCCACATAGTAGTAATAAGCCACATATTAGTAATAAGACATAGTAGTAATAAGCCACAGAGTAGTAATAAGACATAGTAGTAATAAACCACATACTGTAGTAGTAGTAAGCCAAGGTAGTAATAAGCCACATGCTGTAGTGGTAATAAGCCATGGTTGTAATAAGCCATATACTGTAGTAGTAATAAGCCACATACTGTAGTAGTAATAAGTCATGGTAGTAATAAGCCATATACTGTAGTAGTAATAAGCCATATACTGTAGTAGTAATAAGCCACACAGTAGTAATAAGACATAGTAGTAATAAGCCTGGTAGTAATAAGCCATATACTGTAGTAGTAATAAGCCACATACTGTAGTAGTAATAAGACATAGTAGTAATAAGCCATAGTAGTAATAAGACATAGTAGTAATAAGCCATAGTAGTAATAAGCCATAGTAGTAAGACATAGTAGTAATAAGCCACATAGTAGTAATAAGACATATTAGTAATAAGCCACACACTGTAGTAGTAATAAGACATAGTAGTAATAAGCCACATACTGTAGTAGTAATAAGCCACATAGTAGTAATAAGACACACAGTAGTAATAAGACATAGTAGTAATAAGCCACATAGTAGTAATAAGCCACACAGTAGTAATAAGACGTAGTAGTAATAAGCCACATAGTAGTAATAAGACGTAGTAGTAATAAGCCACATAGTAGTAATAAGCCACATAGTAGTAATAAGACGTAGTAGTAATAAGACACATAGTAGTAATAAGCCACATAGTAGTAATAAGACACATAGTAGTAATAAGACACATAGTAGTAATAAGCCACATAGTAGTAATAAGCCACATAGTAGTAATAAGACGTAGTAGTAATAAGCCACATAGTAGTAATAAGCCACATAGTAGTAATAAGACGTAGTAGTAATAAGCCACATAGTAGTAATAAGCCACATAGTAGTAATAAGCCACACAGTAGTAATAAGACATAGTAGTAATAAGCCATGGTAGTAATAACCCATATACTGTAGTAGTAATAAGCCACATACTGTAGTAGTAATAAGACATAGTAGTAATAAGCCATAGTAGTAATAAGCCATAGTAGTAATAAGCCATAGTAGTAAGACATAGTAGTAATAAGCCACATAGTAGTAATAAGACATAGTAGTAGTAAGCCACAAAGTAGTAATAAGACGTAGTAGTAATAAGCCACATAGTAGTAATAAGACGTAGTAGTAATAAGCCACATAGTAGTAATAAGCCACATAGTAGTAATAAGCCACATAGTTGTAATAAGCCACATAGTAGTAATAAGCCACATATTAGTAATAAGACATAGTAGTAATAGGCCACATAGTAGTAATAAGCCACATAGTAGTAATAAGACGTAGTAGTAATAAGCCACATAGTAGTAATAAGACACATAGTAGTAATAAGCCACATAGTAGTAATAAGACACATAGTAGTAATAAGACACATAGTAGTAATAAGACACACAGTAGTAATAAGCCACATAGTAGTAATAAGACGTAGTAGTAATAAGCCACATAGTAGTAATAAGCCACATAGTAGTAATAAGACGTAGTAGTAATAAGCCACATAGTAGTAATAAGCCACATAGTAGTAATAAGCCACATATTAGTAATAAGACATAGTAGTAATAAGACATAGTAGTAATAAGCCACATAGTAGTAATAAGACGTAGTAGTAATAAGCCACATACTGTAGTAGTAATAAGCCACATATTAGTAATAAGACATAGTAGTAATAAGCCACATACTGTAGTAGTAATAAGACATAGTAGTAATAAGCCACATACTGAAGTAGTAATAAGACATAGTAGTAATAGGCCACATACTGTAGTAGTATTAAGACATAGTAGTAATAAGACATAGCAGTAATAAGCCACATACTGTAGTAGTAATAAGACATGGTAGTAATAAGCCACATACTGCAGTAGTAATAAGCCACATAGTGGTAATAAGCCACATAGTAGTAATAAGCCACATAGTAGTAATAAGACGTAATAGTAATAAGCCACATAGTAGTAATAAAACGTAGTAGTAATAAGCCACATACTGAAGTAGTAATAAGACATAGTAGTAATAGGCCACATACTGTAGTAGTATTAAGACATAGTAGTAATAAGACATAGCAGTAATAAGCCACATACTGTAGTAGTAATAAGCCACATAGTAGTAATAAGCCACATAGTAGTAATAAGATGTAGTAGTAAAAAGCCACATACTGTAGTTGTAATAAGCCACATAGTAGTATTAAGCCACATAGTAGTAACAAGACATAGTAGTAATAAGCCACATAGTTGTAAAAAGCCACATATTAGTAATAAGACATAGTAGTAATAAGCCACACAGTAGTTATAAGACATAGTAGTAATGAGCCACATAGTAGTAATAAGCCACATAGTTGTAAAAAGCCACATATTAGTAATAAGACATAGTAGTAATAAGCCACATAGTAGTAATAAGACATAGTAGTAATGAGCCACATATTAGTAATAAGACATAGTAGTAATAAGACATAGTAGTAATAAGCCACATAGTAGTAATAAGATATAGTAATAAGACAGTAGTAATAAGACATAGTAGTAGTAAGACATAGTAGTAACAAGCCATAGTAGTAATAAGCCATAGTAGTAATAAGCCACATATTAGTAATAAGACATAGTAATAATAAGCCAAAGTAGTAATAAGACATAGTAGTAATAACCAATAGTAGTAATAAGACACATAGTAGTAATAACCCACATAGTAGTAATAAACCACATATTAGTAATAAGACATAGTAGTAATAAGCCATAGTAGTACCAGTAATAAGACGTAGTTGTAATAAGCCACATACTGTAGTAGTAATAAGGCTCATAGTAGTAATAAGCCACATAGTAGTAATAAGACATAGTAGTAATAAGCCACATACTGTAGTAGTAATAAGACATTGTAGTAATTAGCCACATACTGAAGTAGTAATAAGACATAGCAGTAATAAGCCACATACTGTAGTAGTAATAAGACATAGTAGTAATAAGACATAGTAGTAATAAGACATAGTAGTAATAAGACATAGTAGTAACAAGCCATAGTAGTAATAAGCCATAGTAGTAATAAGCCATAGTAGTAATAACCCATAGTAGTAATAAGCCATAGTAGTAATAAGCCATAGTAGTAATAAGACATAGTAGTAACAAGCCATAGTAGTAATAAGCCATAGTAGTAACAAGACATAGTAGTAATAAGCCATAGTAGTAATAACCCATAGTAGTAACAAGCCATAGTAGTAATAAGCCATAGTAGTAATAAGACATAGTAGTAATAAGCCATAGTAGTAATAAGCCACATAGTAGTAATAAGCCATAGTAGTAATAAGCCACATAGTAGTAATAAGCCACATACTGTAGTAATATGACATAGTAGTAATAAGCCACATAGTAGTAATAACCCACATAGTTGTAATAAGCCACATATTAGTAATAAGACATAGTAGTAATGAGCCACATATTAGTAATAAGACATAGTAGTAATAATACATAGTAGTAATGAGCCACATATTAGTAATAAGACATAGTAGTAATAAGACATAGTAGTAATGAGCCACATATTAGTAATAAGACATAGTAGTAATAAGACATAGTAGTAATAAGCCACATAGTAGTAATAAAACATAGTAGTAATAAGCTTTATACTGTAGTAATAAGACATAGTAGTAATAAGCCACATACTGTAGTAATAAGCAATAGTAGTAATAAGACATAGTAGTAATAAGCCACATAATGTAAGGATATGATGACAATGAATACAATTTAAACATTTACAGAGGACAGGCTAGGGAGAAACAAATCTATAAACAACAAAATAAATCAAATTAATAAGTGATTTTCAAAGAACCTTCTATTTGACAAGAAGAAATATATATCAAATGAATAGCTTATTCAAAGATAGCTCCCAGTTCTGGGCCAAGAATCATAAGAATCAACAAGCTTTAGGAGAGGGGAACTCAAAGAGATCTGTAAGACAGGGATAATGCTGGCAAGTGATAAAACAAAAGAATCTATCTGTAGCAAAGCTTACAGGAACACAAGTATCTCTTTGTTGGCCATGTCTGAGAATAACCCTGGCTGACCCCCATTTTCTCCTGATTGTGTGATTTACATCATTCAGATCAGCACCATGGGGAAAATCCATCAAGCAGATATGCCAGCATTTTTCTTGTATTTAATCTGTCACCGCTGATTTCGACTGAGTGATGGGGCTCTGTTTCTACTGTAGATTACATCCTTCTGACATGATGCAGCCTGTGTCTTGCATTTACTATTTAGCACCTTCTACAATAGGCAGCAAAGTTGCTGACAGGCACAACACAGGCTAGCCACCAATAATGGCTTTACCAAATTGTTAAATACTGAATTCTTTGACTAGTAATAATCCCTTTTCAATACCATCAAAATACCTACATTTTTACTTACATTACTCTCCCCCCCCCCCCCCCATCAACTGTATCTCACCTTATCAAACAGATAACACTTTCATTGTAACCAACAATCACTGAGTGTCACAGGTAAAACATGATTTTGGACTCCCAAGCCCTGAGGCACTTTAGGAATTTTTCTCTAAAATGCATCTATGATAAAACTGATGCATTGACCAAGGGTGTCATCTGTCAGTCAACTATCACATAAGATATACTCCAATGGAATGCTGACCAATTTGATTGCCAGCTAGGTGTGAATCATTGTATAATCTGCATGTCGGAAAAAAATTGCCCAACTAAGATAGCAAATAGAGAAAATTTACTATATAACTTGTACAAATGTAACTCCTTATAACTTGAACAGTTTAACAGTTTTCATCCAATTTTCATTAAAAGTTCACAATACACTTAGGAATCTTGTCTCAATCATTGGGAAATTTTTCAAAATATATAACACTGGTTTAAAATAGGTATGCAAATGAGAAGACAAAGCATTCTCTGTCTTTCTGAGGGGTCTATTAAGGTGGATTGAAAGTCCTACGTTGCTATAAAAGTCTCCTAAACATGTCACCAACTGCTTTGTGCAAAAAGTTTTTGAAGATTATTTCCTCTTAAGTAAGGTACCATAAGTACTTGCTTATAAGTCAGGTCCAACTGCAAACTGCACAGAACCAGATCTGTTGCCACATAATGCATTGGCAGATCTGGGTATACGTAGTTTGTCAGGAGTATTTAGTAGAACAAGCAACATAGACCCTGATCTGCCAGAGCATTAGGTTGTTTGCATTTGGACTTCACTTATAAGCGAGTATAGACGGTAGTCATTAAAAAAATATTGCAGTCTAGAAGGATTTTATCCACCATCAAAGTCAAAGGTATTAAGTATAAAAAGTGAGTTAATAACCTCTTTGAATGAGTCAAATAGTGGTTTATGATTGCCTTAACGAGCCAAATAGTGGTTTCTGATTGCATGAATGCCATTGATGATGCAATAGTAAAATTATGGATTGTATCCAGCAGAATGCAGAAAAGCTGCCATTGAAGTTATGTCCATCCAATAAAAAGGAACAAATGTTGTGCCAAAGAAAGAGAGAGAGAGAGAGAGAGAGAATTTCTGTGAATGATAGTATTCCATTGTTGGAGTTCCTGCTACATCATGGTTCAGTACATAATGGAGTTGTAAGTTATTGGATGGAAAGCTGTATATGTGAGACCCAACAACCATAGTAATTAATTTTCTAAATCTGATACACTTAAATAAATAAATAAATGAATAAATAAATAAATTAAAAAATAAATAAATAAATATGTAGTTTTTTTTTTGGGGGGGGGGGTAAAACTAATTTTAATTATGCAATACTTACCCATCACTATTATATAGCTTTATTACTTTTTCGTGTCGAAAAACTTGTCCATTCGATGTGAAAACATTCTCCCACTTAAAGTGGAGAATTTGTCAACAAGCCACGTCACACCCGTGCATCTCTCTGCGCCTGCGCGAACATTCATCTTTTTCATAGACGAAATTACGCCAGGACATCAGAGAGGGGTGGGAGGAGGGCATTTGATAATAGTGATGGGTAAGTATTGCATAATTAAAATTAGTATTACCCCCCAAAAAAACTACATTTTAATAGCAGCAATACATTTACCCATCACTATTATATAGCTGAATTTGTCAGTTAGGTGGGTAGGCTGATGTTAAACTGATCAAAAACAGAGGAAAAATGTAAACTACTCACCATTTGTGGGGAGAGGTCCACTTTACTTTTTGCTGGAGTCCTTCTGGGCCACATGTTGTGCCGCAACTATGGGACCCAGAGAAAATATGCCTGCGCTTTGATGTGCTAATGAGCGGAGGTAGAAGGACGAAAAGGTAGTATGGGATCGCCAAACAGCTGCCTTCATGACGTCCTCCAGAGAAGAGTGATTTAGATAGGCCCATGAGGCAGCGACGGCTCGAACCTCATGGGCTTTTAGTTTCATAAAGGAAAGGTCTCTATCAGTAAGGGACTGGTAAGCTCTTTTAATTGTGGTGACAATCCACCTTGAAATCATGGAGGCTGAAATATCAACGGAGCCCTTAAGAGGAAGGAAAAGACGTTTCCTGCCCTTTCTTTTCCCTTTTGAAGCATTTAGATAGAAACGCAGTACCCTAACTGGGCATAAGAGCCTATCTTGATCATCCCCAGCAGAGATTCGACTAAGACTGGGGATCTCTATAGGTGATGGAGCTACCACAGGTAACTGATTTTTGGCTAAAAATCCTGGCTGACAAAGGAGGGAAACGGATTCAAAATTGCCATTAAAACGGAGACAGCCAGTGTCAACAGACAATGCATGAATCTCGCTACGTCTTCTTGCAGATGCCAAAGTGAGTAAAAATACCGTCTTGAGTGTGAGATCCTGAAAGGATGCCTCACTCAATGGTTCATAGGTTTTTTTTGTTAAGGACCATAAAACACATGATAGATTCCATCTAGGCGTCAGAGAGCGAGTGACAGGTCTCTGTAGCTCAAAATACTTAATGAGATCGGCAAGGTGTGGATCTGAACCAATCTCCGAGCCCTGAGAGAATTTAAGTGTGTTAGAAATGGCGGCTCTATAGCCCTTGATAGTAGATACTGAACATCTTTTGTTCTCGAAAAGGAACAAAAGGAAATCAGCAATGGCAGTTATAGAGGAACAGCTGGGATCAACACGTTTCCTACTGCACCAATCACAGAAGATTCTCCACCTGGCATCATAGACCTTGGATGTAGAAGCTCTCCTGGCCTGAATGATGCAACTGGCAACCCGGCCCGAAAACTTGTTCTGGCGGATAGATCGTTTGAGATGAACCAAGTGTGAAGGTGGAGAATGTGTGGGCTGTTGTGTAGGAGGGAGCCCCTGTGTTGTGACAGAAGATCCCTCCGGTGAGAGAGAGATCTGGGTTGATCTATCAATAGATCTAGAAGATCGTTGAACCATGATCGTTGGGGCCATAACAGAGCTATGAGAATGATCCGGGCAGTGGAAGTTCTTACTTTTTGCAGAACTTGGGGAAGCAATTGGAATGGTGGGAAGGCGTATGCGAACAGACGATCCCACTGGAAGCTGAATGCGTCCACTGCCCACGCTCTCTGGTCCGGGACTGGGGAGACGTAAAAGGGGAGTCTGTTGTTGAGCCTGGTCGCAAACAAGTCCACGAGGGGCCTTCCCCATAGTGAGAAAAGGGACTCTGTCACTTCGCGGTGAAGAGTCCATTCTGTGAGAACTGATTTGCCTGACCTGGACAGACTGTCCACTAAGATGTTCTTTTTCCCTGGGATGTGGTGAACTCGGAGGGAGATGTTCTCCGAGGAAGCCCAGCGGAGGAGGTTCCAGACCTCCACGCAAAGAGAAGGGGCATGTGTGCCTCCTTGACGTCGGAGATACGCTACGACGGACGTGTTGTCGGAGGAGACCATGACACATTGACCCCTTACTCTGTCGACGCACCCTTGTAACGCTAGAAAGACAGCTTTCATTTCTAGGTTGTTTATGTGGAGGGACGACTCGTGTAGGGTCCAATGGCCCTGAAGAGTTATACCCTCCGGCTCTAGATGAGCACCCCAACCGGAATCTGACGCATCGGCGAACAGGTAGGAGTGGGGATCCGGAGCGTGCATGGGGACCCCAGCTAGGAATCTGTCTCGATTCATCCACCATCGCAGATGATGATGGAAATCTGGTCCTAGAGGAATCGGAGCTGATAGAGAATCCTTGTGTGGTTTTCACCTTGCGAGTAGGAGAAACTGTAGAGGGCG
Source organism: Margaritifera margaritifera (assembly GCA_029931535.1). Taxonomy (NCBI): domain Eukaryota; kingdom Metazoa; phylum Mollusca; class Bivalvia; order Unionida; family Margaritiferidae; genus Margaritifera; species Margaritifera margaritifera. Next base: position 1,277,959 of record JAQPZY010001522.1, on the reverse strand, counting down.
CATATGGAGCCGTTCTAAGGGAACCAGATCTGCAGCGGCATTCAAGGTTCCCAGTAGGGATAGGTAAAGGCGAGCAGACAACACGGTTTTTACTCGTAATGTCTCTAAGAGTACCAGGATTCGATCTATACGCTCTCCGGAAACCCAGACTAAGTTCTGGTTTGTGAGGAAGTTGATTCCTACATAAACGAAGTCTTGGGATGGAATCAGTTCTGACTTCTCGAGGTTGGGTAAGAGACCCAATCGAGTTACTGTGGACCAACAACGGAACAGATCCTGATGGAGGGACTGAACCTGAACGTTGTGGATTAACCAGTCGTCGAAGTATTGGAGGATCGGGGTTCCCAGTACTCGTAGATAAGACGTTATTACTCCCATAACTCGGGTGAAAACTCTGGGTGCGGAAGCTATTCCGAACGGCAGAACCGGAATTGGAAAACTTCCTGGTCCAAGCAAAACCGGAGATATTTCCGATGAGGTGGAAAAATCGGGATGTGTAGATATGCATCCTGAAGGTCGATGGAGACCGCCCAATCCGATGGACGCATCGCATTTCGGATTGAGGAGGTGGTCTCCATCTTGAAATGTTCCTCCAAAAGAAAACGGTTTAAGGGGGAGAGATCGATAATAAGGCGAAATTTCCCACTTTTCTTGGTGACCAGGAAGATTCGGGAGTAGAATGCGGGGGACTGATCGTTCATGACCCTCTCGACTGCCCCTTTTTGTAAAAGGGTATTTACCTCTTCCCTTAGTTTCCCCAGATTGGTCTGATGAAAGACTATGGGGGTCCTTGATAGTGGGGGTTGTTCCCGAAACTGAATACGGTAACCCTCGCTTACAAGAGAAAGGACCCACCCATCGTCCGAGGGGGTCTCATTTGAGGTTGTGCACTATATTGGGGCTGTATCTGCTTAAAGAATTTAGCAGGTGGCCCCTGAGGTCGATGCACATTAGTACGTTTCCTGGCCGATTGCGATGGGCTAGGTGCAGTTGTGAAGGACCTATGTAGATGGTCCTTCAAATCTTGTGAGGCTACAGTGGGGATGAGACCTCCGAAGAGACTCTCAGCTTCCAACGGAGCAGCCCTTAGAAGGTCTTTACTGTGGCTAAGTAAGACCCTCGAGGAGTCCAGTGCAACATCACGACGGATGTGTAGGAGTTCCGCTGAAAGGGCCATTGCAATAGAAAGTGAATGCCGAGATGTCTTGGCAACAGCTTCCATCACACGCTGTAATGCGGCTGGATTCAGAGAGGCCTCCCTCACCATACTAAACGACGTAGCTGAGAAGAGGTCCGCATGAGAAGCTATGGTGGTCAGAAGACGGACCTTCTGCTCAATGGCTTCGATCGTCTTAATAGGGAGGCGTGCCCAGGCTCCAGTTGTCAAGCCGACTTGAGATGCATCTGGATCCAATTGAGGAGGTTTAATAGGCCACTTCGGGGAATGTACCCGGTAACTAGTGGCAGAGACCATAGGTCTTAAAGTAGAGGCAGGGACAGCCCACCCTTTGTGCCGTTTAGCGATGTCCTGGCCTGAGGAGAACCTTTGTGATATTTCCTCAACTGTAGAGGAATGCGGAAGGAGCAGGAGATCTGATTGTGCTTGAGCCCCGGAGATCTTTTCCAAACTGGAGAGGATCTTCTTGGACTGTGTACCAGACGGTTTCGGGCACAAATCCGCAGGTAGTAGGCGGTAAACTTCATTTACCGCCTTATCAAAAGACCATATCTCTTCTGCTTCCTCTGGTTGAGGGAAGCTGGGTCTAGTTGCTTCCAGTTTGTACTCGTTGGAGTCGACGATGATAGATAATGCATCATCATCTATAACACTCCGAGCAGGAGAGTGGCCGGGCGACACAATGTCCTTAGGAGGTAGTAACAGAGGTGCACTATGTGCCATTTCCCGTACTTGTTTGTCATGATGAGTAGGGGCTCTATGTGCTCTAGATGTTCCAGGAGAAAGACGAGACCGCTTGTCTTTCGTGGATGATGCTATGCGTCGAGTTCTACTAGTGGATGCTACCTGGCAAGGAGGCGATGGCGGAACACGAGCCGCAACATCGTTCCCACTCTGAGTCCAGGGTCCAGTAGCCGAAGGGGGCATAAGGGGCCAATTATTATGAGATGTTGGTCCCCACATCCCGTACGGATTCATTGGTATAATAGGGAAAGGGGGGATACCGATCCGATCCCCTTCCATGGTCTGCGACCTTCCGTACCACGAGGTCTCTGATTGCTGATCAGTGTAACGTCGGTGACCGGTACGAGAAGACCGGTGGCCTATGACCGGTAACAGATGACCGGTCACCGGAACGATGTGACCGGTGACCAACCGGTGACCGGTGATCAACCAAAGACCGGTGACCAGCACCGGGTACCCGGTGACGGGTACCAGGTACCCGGTGACCGGTCACCCGACATTGACTGGTGAGATGTTGGTCCCCACATCCCGTACGGATTCATTGGTATAATAGGGAAAGGGGGGATACCGATCCGATCCCCTTCCCTGGTCTGCGACCTTCCGTACCACGAGGTCTCTGATTGCTGATCAGTGTAACGTCGGTGACCGGTACGAGAAGACCAGTGGCCTATGACCGGTAACAGATGACCGGTCACCGGAACGATGTGACCGGTGACCAACTGGTGACCGGTGATCAACCAAAGACCGGTGACCGGCACCGGGTACCCGGTGACGGGTACCAGGTACCCGGTGACGGGTACCAGGTACCCGGTGACCGGTCACCCGACACTGACCGGTCACCAGTCAGTGACCGGTCAGATGACTGACCAGTGACTGGTGGACCGGTCACCCGACACTGACCGGTGACCGGTCAGAAGACATCTCAGATGTCAGTCTGTCTTCATTACTACCCAAGGTGCGGTGTAGCCCCTCCCTTCCAAGAGGGTGCGACACGCTACTTTGGGAGTGTTTGGAGTGGTATACTTCCTTCCTGGTGGAAGGAAGTAACACACTACTGCTCTTTTTCGTCTTCTCCCTTCCCGGGAGAGGCGATTTACTCTTGGAGCGTTCACTGGCCCCTACAGGAGGGACCTCAACTAGGCTGGTGCAGGCTCTTGGGGCCCCGGAATGTTCTTGTGAACTAGAGTGGCCTTCTTGCTGTATGTTGCCTTTGTCTGAGTGCCTGTAAAAGAAAATCCAGAGAAATCAGACGATGAGGGGGATTTAACTATCTTTTTCCGCCCTCTATATGTACGCCTGGAATCAGCAAGATTCCAGGTTTCATTGGTCCAATTAGTACAGATATTGCAGCGACTGTTCCGCTTACACTTGGAACAGGTAAGACAGTCTGAGTGTGTATCCCATGGGGCCTTCTTATGGCCACACTTACCTACAGACTGTTTTGCTGGCATTGTTTCTTTTTATCTGAAATAAATATTAGTGAAATATCATACAATAATAATAACAATATAACAATGTGTAAACTCACCTTAAAATCTACACGTAGAAAACTCACCTTTTTTTGTACGTCGTGTACTCTATACATACCAGTTCACCATATACTTTGTGGGCTAACTGCACCACAGTGGTTAGTTTGACTACAGGTAAACAATATGCATATATATGTTCTTCCCAAGAAATATTAGTAGCTAGTTAACTTGACAAGCTTTATTGGTCTCAGGAAAGTACAAGAAAAGCATGCGACGCGTCACGCGTAGATAATAAAGAAACAATTGATGAAATAGTAGGACAATAATAATAAATGAGATATTAATTTTGTAAAATTATGCACCTGTTAATTGCGGCGCTATCTCAGTTGTTCTATGTCGCGTTGTAATGACATAGACGACTTACCGTGTAGCTGAAAAGAAACAAAATATATGGTGTACCCTAACCCCTCTAAGGGTAGAATTCACGTGGAAGACTAGAAAAACTCTTCCTAGAACTAAACGCTGATGAAGAGCGGCATAAAACACATATAGACGAGATGGACAATTGTAACCCAGATGAATTTAAAAGGAGGGAAGTCCGAAATGTAGTTGGAAACCGCAGCAGACAATTTTCCTCAGGTTACGTTTTGCGACACAACCACCAGGCATGGCGTCCATGAAAAAGATGAATGTTCGCACAGGCGCAGAGAGATGCACGGGTGTGACGTGGCTTGTTGACAAATTATCCACTTTAAGTGGGAGAATGTTTTCACATCGAATGGACGAGTTTTTCGACACGAAAAAGTAATAAAGCTATATAATAGTGATGGGTAAATGTATTGCTGCTATTAAAACAAAACATCTAATTTTGAACAAGAGAGAGAGAGAGAGAGAGACAGTTATTTATTTAAACCATGCTTTTTGTCTCCTTATAAGCTTGTAATCCTTCAAAAATAAAGGTAACTTCAGGTCTGCATGTGAGTAGTCCACCACTATATCCAGTGAGACTTTTACATAAAGGTCTGCAGTTTCTGTTGTTTTGCTTTTGAAAGAAAAAGAAAAAATTAAAGGAAGAAGGAAGAGAAGAAAATAACAAATGCAGTACACCCTAAAGTCTTATACAAAATAAATCATGCCCACAGTGTACTTAAAACATGGTAAATTATGGCTGCTGTGTTACAGTATGTACAGTACATAGATTCTACCAAAAAACGACTGTTATGCAGCCACCATTTATACGGGAATCCGACCAGTGAACAGATGCATGGATTGTATGAATCGTGTGTTTTAAAATCTCCGTTAAAGATGCTTACATTGCACTTGACTTTCTGATTCAAATTCTAATTTAGAGCACTTGGTCTTATATTTTGTTACTGCATTATTTCGGTTGGTTTCGATTAATTGTGTTACATTAGATTCCGTCATTTTGGGTTTGTTCAGCAAATAGGCCACAACTCTCTGCATCAAAAACTCAAAGAGAACTTACCATGCTCACATCTGGTCTAGTTTCCAAACAAAATACAGTATGCACTGCACTGAGGCACAGCACAATCAAGGAAGTTTGCTGGGGAGGTAACTAATGGAATTTTCATTATGTTACCAGAAGAAAAGAAAAAAAACATTACAGAAATAAATCTGGAAATTATATTTATACCAAAATATAGGTCTTTCTCTTTTGAACAAAATACAATAAAATAAGATAACAAGAGGGCCTGGGCCCGTATGTCAAGCCAATGATCTAAGCATTGCCATAAAACGTGAACTTGACCCCAAGGTCAAAAGGTTGAGCAAGCATATCGCACAATAACTCACGAAATGTATGAACAAAATCCATCAAGGGGTTTAAGAAATATAAGCAAATGAAATATATGTATATATGCATGTAAGTAGTAGTGCCTAATGGCACATCAGCACAATAATGGCTATTCAGTGCTGATTAAAGGTAAAGTTCTAACAAGAGTACCATGAACAACATCATACACCTACCCAGTGCTTTAACAGTTCTCTATGTGGGAACTTGTAGGCTATTATTGACTCGTAAAATTATTGATCAATGGATCTCAATGGCCTTGAACTTTCATCAGGGTATGGAGTTGTGAACTAAACTTAATATGCATAAACCATTAATTTCTTCCTAGAACAACCATGACCATGACTTTGAACCTTTAGATCCCTGAATCTGTAGCTATCTTTATTACTCTAAGGTGGTGCTCTACAGTCTTGTATTTTGCATAGCTTTTGATCTTTAAAGAAAAAGAATTTCCCATGTTTTCCTCACTGGTTATCCTGGCTGTTTAAAAAAGACCTTGCATATCTTAGGTATTGTTAAAAGAACTTTGAATTCCCTTTATTTTGGTGTAAGATTAATGGGTGTAATTTGGGTTATAGAGTATACAGCTTGGTCTTACTTAAGATGTGCACCTCTCAAAAAACTGCTAGATCCATTTGATCATTTTCACTTCCCTGACTTCAAAGGTAAATTGTAAAAAAAAAAACAAGCTGATAACTTTTTTACTTTTAATATAGTTTGTAATTCATTCATTGCACTTTTAGAAGCTGGTATTGCCTACTCTGGCAAAATTTGTTTTCCCTATTTTAATAATTGCTAAAGTTTGTGTACTTTGGACTAATTCAGACTGATTTTTTGAGCACATGGGAGCAGCCATTTTGGTCAACTGTGTGCTTAGATCATGTACAATTTCCACAAGTACAATATGTAAAGAAATTTCATCCACAGTATATGAAAGTAGCATAAAGGTATGCCAACATTCTCTCCATTGTGCATGTTGCAAATGCAAACAACTTCACCTTACAGTGGTCACTCTCTCAAAAATACATAATATCTGTAGAGTAGCACTTAAGTGCAAGCCACCCAATGTCTGGTCAAGGAATTTACTCCAGAACAAATGTTATTCTACAAAAGTCATTTTCCTTTGAGACACAATGACTTTTACTTTTGGCCTCTTCCACATCTTAAGTGCAAACCCTCCACAAACTTTGGTCAAGGTATCCCTAGTGCATGGAATCTACCCAGTTTGATAACTGTTGATGATGAAGAACTTTCTTAACTCACAGTGACCTTTAATTTATTGTGTGGTAATCTTTTTTCTTAACTCACAGTGACCTTGATTTTTTGAACTTTTCACCCTGCCTAAATCAACAGGGTTCTACTCATCATCTGCAAACCATCCACAAAGTTTGGTAGCTGTACAATGGATGAACAACATCATAACAATATGGCAGACATATAAAGAAAAGTTTCAGATATAGTTTCTTAAAGAGACCTTCGGTTGCTCTATTAAAATCAGCCTTTCATAAAAATTAATTTAAAAACATATCCACTATGTAGAAATTTATAAAATGCGAATGAAACACTCACTTATCACATTATTTCAGTGCTGAACATTAATGTGTCAGAGTGATTCTGTATTGCCTTGTACCTGTTGATTGCCAGCAACAGTTCAGGATAACTTTCAATTCAAAAAGGCATTACGCAACCTGTTTATCAATTATAGTAAATGCATATTCTAATCTTTATTCAAAGAACAGTACAATAATTCCTTGACTTGCATCAAACAAGTCAGAAAAATAATTACCGGAACATTCCAATGCTGTCAATTCAAAATAATATACAATACACATAAAATGGGAGTATTTTTTAATGCAAGGTTATTATTTTAAAAAACATTCTCAAGTGAAAGCAATTTTTAGATCCACAACCACTAAGTGTGCAGGTAAGGGTTTTATTACTAACCATAATGAGGAATTTGGATGCTGCTTTCCAGATGATCACATGGGAATTTTGAAAATGATTTTTCTTTAAATAAAAAGTGATATAATCTCTGAAAGATCTTGTGATAAAGATGTTTCATCTAAAAGGCAAATAACATGGTTTAAAGGAACTGCTCTCATTTTGCTATCACTTACTGCAAAATAATGAATAGTGAAGCACAGTACACCTGATTTTCTACAATCTGACTATCCAATATATATATGGTCTCCTGTGTAAATATAAACAAAATTAAGTGCCCTTTAACATTAATTTTATGTACTATGTGGTCTTTGAGGGTGGAAATGGGTGGGGATGAGACTAGTACTGTGCTATTTTCACACTCTAGCTGGAACACTGATGCGCAATCAGGGTCAGTGCTGGTCACTTGAAACTAGGTGTGAAACGATTCATTGATATATCGATACTTTTGCCACATCGATACACGTATCGATACAAGAGGTGAAGAATTGATACAAAACGATATCTACCCGATATAAGTCACTTTAATCTTCAGCAGTCATGAATAATTATTTGTCGTTTGCCTTCTTATTCTTTAAACTGAGAATCGATAATGTTTCATATCGTAGGCTGTGTATCTTGAATCGTATCGATACGCAGCACAGGTGTATTGTTTCACCCCTACTTGAAACCAAAGATAAGAATGAACACTGTAGGCTGGAATCTGTTAGTGAATTATGTGCTGACAGATCTGAGTCAATGCTGTTTGCGTTTGAGCATGCATTACACATCTGAAACAAATTACTATAATCAGCTACCTTAAGAAGCAATGAGTCAAACATGACAACATGAGCTGATACAAACAACTGAATCTACTGATACATAACCTGGAATACAGTTTTCTGTTGCCATTTGTAAGTGTATAATAAAAGTGCGAGCCAAGTTTCTAAAAAGAAAGGAAGAATTACTGTTATTTTAAAGCCAGCCAAATTAGCCTCACCCATCAATCATTGTGAGAAATTTGCACCTGGATGCTATCTTCAACTATGAGGAGGAGGTGGAGTTGAAGGAAGAACACATGTTACAAATGTTACCATATTTACAAATGTGTAGGTCATGCCCTAGTGCAAATATCTGGATACCTTACAACATGATGCTGTGCCTCATTATATAAATTTACTTTATACTGTAAGCTTTAAAGGAAAACCAGATACATGTCCATGACACGAATTCTTTTGCCAATATGATGCAACAGAGGAAAGCAGTAAAATATGCAAAATTCTTAGTTAAACAGGGGGGTATAAATCAGCCAAATTTTGTCCGAAAATGTTGAAAATCAATCTTTACACAGGTTGTCCTAATGTAAAGCCTCGTACCAAATTTGGTTTCAATCAATGGATTTCTTCAAAAGTTATTGAGCAGAAACTAAATTCATGACAGGCAGACAGGATGAGACAGTATGGGACCAGAAGGAAGGGCAGGGATGGATAGACATGGCTAACTCTTTCTGTTTCCTCCATAGAATATGGTCAGGTGCCTAATTAGACTACCGTATATACTCGTGTAAGATGGGTCCAAAAGCAAACAACATAGACCCTGATCTGCCATCGCATAATGTGCCAGCAGATCAGGGTCTCTTGTTTGTTCTACTGATTAGTCCTTACAAACTGCATAGACCTAGATCTGCCAGCGCATTATGTGACGGCAGATCTGGGTCTATGCAATTTGCAGTTCATATCGACTTATACGTTGAGTTTATACGGTATCTTATACACAAAGAAAGCAGAGTATGTATGTATGTATGTAGTAGCATTTTATAGCACCTGAACACAATAGTCACTATATGGTGCCAACTAAATGTAAAGTTCGAAAAAAGCGCAGCGATATGGGTCATAATATTACTCTGTTATATTTGTGTCACCTCATCAGACCCGTGCTGACTGTTCACTTGGGGGAAAATCTAGATGTCATCATTATGAGCATGTGGTCTTTGTATACAGGTAAAAATATCTAGATGTATACATGAGACCATTAAAACATGTTTTTTTTCACAAGTGGCCCTTTATGTCGGTGGTCAATATAGCAGCTCTGACAGTAATTGTAATCCCCTATTACAACATGATGTGATATGCATCAGATTGAAAGACTTTACATCCTTTATCATCAGCATAAAAAATATACTTTCACAATCATGAATAGTGATTTTTTTCATTTTACAGTTTAATGTGTTATTTCCCTATCATGTTATAAATTGCTATAAATCATAATGTTTAGTGTTATTAATTTTTTTTAATTCCATCAATTCAGCATTTTCACAATACATATTTTGTTTTGGTTTGCTCATTAGCAATACTGTACACACGTATTAATACCATATATACTCATGTATAAGTTGGATACAACTGCAAACTGCATAGACCCAAATCTGCCATTGCACTATGTGTCTGCAGATCTGAGTCCATGCACCTTGTTAGGAGCAATCAGTAGAAAAAACATCATTGACCCTGATCTGCTGGCACATTATGAGATAGAAGATCAGGGTCTATGCATTTTGCAGTTGGACTTGATTTACAGGTGAGTATATATGGTATATTATTGCTAACAAAAGCATTGCAATTTTAAGTACTTACTGTCTATGATCTGGCAACATCAGGATTTATACACCAAATCAGGTAAAATGCATCACTCACATGCACTGTAAAAATGGTGTCCCAAAAAACTGATACAATTATGTATCTTACAGTATTTTAGCTTCATTATTTTTTAAAGCATTTTTAAAAATAGTCCCTTTGTGGCATTACTTCTTGGAAATACATATATTGTATGACTGTGTTGCAATTAAATGTGACTCATATTTTGCACTAATTTTGTTTTCTAACTCAAGTCACCTAACTGTTGTTCTAATATGCTGTGATTTACAGTACATGTCATTTTATAATGTGAACAACAGGTGTTATTGACATTTTGAAATTATCTGCATAATGATCAATGTTGACCCCAATTGGCCAGCATATTGCAGACATGTTATAATGCCCAAGCATAAAATCTGGAATCCTTTGTCCCAAAAAATCCAGAATTTTCATTAAAAAAACTGCAATTTTTATCAACTTGTTGGTCTTTCTAATTTGTTTCTGCTGAATGTAATATTTTCATTGTTGTAAGTTTCATTTATTTTTAACTGCATTACTTTTATAAACAAATTTCTCAGGAAATCAGGAATGATAACAGGCATGATAACAGGCATGATACTGCATGGAAGCAGACTGGGTTATATCTTTCTTACAGGAGTTTCTCAATTGGACTGATGCTCTACAGGCTGAAAATAATTTTTAAGAATCAATAAGAAGTTCATTTCCTCCTCCTTTTATTCATTTTAACTGCCAAGTATCAAACCCACTGCAGATATTCTTTAAAAATTTAAACATGCAAAATTTAAAATAGAAAATATTTCCTAATATGTCTGAATTAACATGTTGACAAGATAAGTGCAGTACAAAAACCTGTGTCTTGGTCTTTGATCTTGAACTTGACATCATGTATAGAAGATCATTTCAGTCTTAATACCATCATCATGTATAGAAGATCATTCCAGTCTTAATACCATCATCATATATAGAAGATTATTCCAGTCTTAATACCATCATCATGTATAGAAGATCATTCCAGTCTTAATACGATCATCATATATAGAAGATCATTCCAGTCTTAATACCATCATCATGTATAGAAGATCATTCCAGTCTTAATACCATCATCATGTATAGAAGATCATTCCAGTCTTAATACCATCATCATATATAGAAGATCATTCCAGTCTTAATACCATCAAGATCTACACATATGATAAGTTTGGTTAAAATGAATAATGTTGTTATTAATTGCTTTATCCACAGACCATTATAGTTCAAAAACCCAAGTTCTGACCACTGAAGTGGCATCATATAGTGTATTAGTGGCATCATATAGTGTATTAGTGGCATCTTATAGTGTATTAGTGGCATCATATAGTGTATTAGTGGCATCATATAGTGTATTCTTCACAGACTTGGTTTGATAAAAATCATACATGCTTTATAATACTCACAAACCATCGCAGATAAAAACCAGAGTCAAGGCCTTTGACCTTGAAATCAATGTCAGAGTGCTGACCATCAAATTGTTTGCTGAACTGCAGTTAAATAAAATGTCTGATCAAAATCCATTTGCATATGAACAAACTCACCATTTTCATAACCTCAATGAAGCACACAAATTAAGTGACCTTTACCTTGACCCCCAAAGTCAAGTAGGTTTGGTTTTCAAACTCAAGCGCAATAATGTAACCATATTGGTGGACAATTCACATCAGTGTCTACATGAAAAAACTTATCAACTGGGAAACAAATGGAAAAGATTCAAGAATGAAAGGAGATCACACATACAGTATTTCTCTGATACAAAAACCCAGAGAGGCTCAACTGTAAATGTGACGAGAAGTGTGGGGTGGGCTTATCACTGGACAAGACTTTCATTGATAGAAATTGGTCAAAATTTTGCACAAGTTGGGGATGGACTATTCATTAGGCATGGGTTTATCATTAGAGAAAATATGGTATTATTACAACCCGCTTTACATTCAACTTACACTCATTCTAGTCTCACTAAATGGCAATATTATTTTTGTTTTCATGTGATAATGTCATCATACACCTGATATTACTTACATCAGAGCAGCATGTCATAAGAGGCAAATAATGGAGGCAAAAGTTCTGCCTGTGATTCATCCCATGATGATGTTCCAGTGGAGGAGGTCTTGGAAGTTTTAAAAGAGTGTGGTTTATATAAACAAGTGTGACTTTGTATTTTAAGGATTTTATCCCTTTTTTGCTTTATTTCTGTTTTGTATGGCTTTTTTGGATATCTAAACTTACTCGGCATTATGTAGCCAGGATTGTGCTGATGTGCCATTACATCCTATACATACATACATACATACCAGAGGTCCAGAAAATATTTGATATGCTGTCAGACATTTGATTTTTGGCAGTGGCGGGGGAGGTTGTCATAACTTCATCCACCTTGTCCGACACTTTGTTGAACATAGTAACAAGAGTGTTGCTTTATGCCTTATTGCTTTATTTCCACACCGGACTAACTAGACCTCAAAAGAAGTCTTTTAGTGAAAACCCCACACTGACATGACCATCCGTGCAGCAGTTGTGGTAAAAAGATTTGACCCCTCTCATACTGGATGTCCGAGGACAACCATTTTCATTTAAGACCAACTAGACCTTGGGATGAATGTTGGTATAAAGTTTCATGGCAATCCTCCAAGTAGTTTAGACAGGCCATTCCATAAGCTCTTCTGGACTATTAACATTGGCGCTCAAAATGGGGAAAACAGTACACAAGTCCAGAAAATATGCTGGCAGAGTGGGTGTGGTTTGCTTTGATAGAGATAATGGCCTACAATATATAGTGCTTGATGAACAGATGTGAAGATTTGCAATGTAGGTTGCAAACGGCTGCTCAAAATTAGGTAATTAGACTAATTGATGTACTGTAATTTTTACTCTCTTAACCCAAAATGTTATTCTTAACACATATATCCATCTCTATTATTGTCACAATATCAAATGTTGGTTTTTGTGAAACATTTGTGTCTCAAGGAGTTAATTTTTTCTCTGTAAGAACAGTATTAAAAACTACTGACATGTTTTTTAAAGTATGCCAAGGTAATATATGAAAATATTTGGGTCACATGTTTGTATAAAAATCCATTTACCCAAATGAAAAAAAGATCAATAAGCCTGAAAAATATTTCCATCATCCTTTAATTTTGTAAATAATGATGGTTTTAAACTTGCATTTGGAATTTTTTCTATAAATTATGCCAACTGTCAATGACATTTGCTATTGATTTCATGCCTAGCTCCATACATACATCCTATGCGAGTTGTCTTTCATGTATTGCAGTGTACATGTTGTATAGTTACAGACACAATAAACCATATCGATCTAATTGAAGATAGTCCATTCTCATAAGTAAACAAACTGTTGTTCTTCTTTCAGTTGCAGTGACATTGAACTCTAACCATTTGACCCCAAAATCAATTGGGTTCTTCCTTACCCCAAGTGTAAGCTATCCACAAAGTTTCATAACTGTAGATGATGGGGAACTTGAGTTATTGTGTTGTAACCATTGTTCTTTTCTGTTACATTCACCTTTACTTTTGACCCCAAATGGATTGAATTTTTTCTTACTCCAAGTGCAAGCCAATCACAAAGATTGGTCCAGGTCTGTGATACAGAACTAATGTCATTCTGCAGAAACCATTTTTCTTCATGCAGTCACACTAACCTTGACCTTTGGACCCCCAAAACGATAATGCAAGCTGTCAATAAAGTTTGTAACTGAAGATGATGGACAACTTGACTTCTTATGCAGAAACTATTATTATTCTTTCAGTCACAGTGACCTTGACCTTTGCACTTTTGAGTGCAAAAATGATAGATGGCTCTTCTGTAGCCCCAAGTGAAAGCAGTTTGGTAACTGTATGATAACAGATGGACATATAACACAAAGACAGAGGGTCAGAATGACAACATCATAATATATGCTGCATCTTATGGAGGGCATATAAAAATTTACCTTATGGCCAATCAGATGAAATTGTTTAGTGCTACCTAAGATCAGTTTTTGAGACTGCTGTAAGCAGTAATGAGACATGAAGGAAGCAATGTAGTAAGTACCTACTAAGAAAATCATGATACTCTTGGAGGAGTTGATTAGCTGAGTCAGTCCCTTCCATAACTCATGTTGTAATTTAGCAACATACATCTTGTACAGGCTATTTTTATGTTAATTCTGGCCAAAGAGAGGGATGTGTGCATATTATGGCATGAATGGATATTATGTTGAATACAGAATATTAACTTATTATGCAATGCCAGGTGAAGGCCACATTTCTTCAAATACAGGAAGTATTTTTAAAGCTGATAGTCTAGGACCAGAACATTTTAAAGGTCCAGGCCCCATAGTCACAAAACTGCTGGAGCACAAAAATAACCTCAGGGTTTAAAACTCCAAAACAAACATGTATACATAACAGTCTCAAAACTTGGCTGAAATCTGGCATGTTTTTTGAGAAATATAAATGACAAAATAACCATTTTTGGTCTATTTTCTCTCCAAGTGAAGATCAAACAGATCAAAAGTTATGAAATTTAAGCATGGGCTAAATCTTGTGTTCAGCCTTTTTTGTGACAGCAGGGCTTAGATGGAGAGACTTACAAATCTAGAGTTCTGATACAAACTGAACTTAATACAATATAATGTCCACTATCTGGAACATTAGGGAGACATAGAGTTTGTCCAGATAACTGATAAATTCATACAGAATAAATTGTGTATCCAGATGGCTCTACATTGGTCAATATAATGAGTAAGTCAGGTAAAATGCTACCCATATATAATTTACATTTGACAGTACAATTATTAGAATTGACTGGTTATTTAATCTACATTTTACTGTACAGTTATTAGAACGGACTTGTTATTTAATCTACATTTGACAGTAAAATTATTAGAATGGACTTGTTATTTAATCTACATTTTACTGTACAGTTATTAGAATGGACTTGTTATTTGATCTACATTTGACAGTACAATTATTAGAATTGCCTGGTTATTTAATCTACATTTTACTGTACAGTTATTAGAATGGACTTGTTACTTTTACATACTCCAACACTTTAAAGTACTCAATTAAAGTACTTCATAATGCAGATATACCATTAGAGAATCAACATCAATCAATCAATCAATCAATCAATCAATCAATCAATCAATCAATCAATCAATCATTGAACTGATAAACATTGATTAAAAAAGAATGCTACATTTTTTTACTTTATTTAGAAATCTTTCTGTAATACAAAATTGATTCTTTACGCTAATGATTGACTTTTAATGACAGCATGAAGGTATGGGGAACCAAAAACTGGTAAGATCAAATCAGCCTCTGAGAATATGGGAGATGATGCAAATGTGAAATATTTGAAAAGCAAACCACTTTAGGCATGATTTGTCACACAAATAGTACCAACGCTCTCCCAATCTTGAGCTGGAAGCTTTCAATGGCTATCCCAATATTTGACATATGGTCCTAGTCTTGCTAAGTATTTTGACAAATGTTTACAAATCAAGAAACTTGCCCAAAAAGTTAATCAAATTTTTTTTACTAACAACACATCGTGAAGCTTAAATATTTGTTCCTAAATATGGGAAAAAACACTCTAAAAACTTTTGTACTGGTATTTGCCAACTTTGAAATGTGGATGAGTTACTTAGCTTCTATACCCACACAGAGGATCATGGCGCACTTTCTGACTCGTGAGTCATTGTCTGACTAGACTGTGAGACAACTTAAAACAAGATGGAAAAAAGGTGGTTATAGATTTTCATTAAAGTGTTGAAAGTTTCATAAATGTGTACACAAGCAGATTTAAATCTGTCAAAAGTGCGTTTAGTTGGAGCTCATTTAAGTTACTGTCACCTGCTGGACACCCTTGCAAAGTTATTTCAAAGACTTAATTCTCTCTTCCTTTCTTCTCTCTTCAATTGTTAGGTGTTCCAGAGTTTAAGAATTGTTTTTCATCTTGGAGTCAGATAAATTAAAATACAGGCATTCAAGAAATGATAAACCAGGGTGACCATATTAGATTTTCAAAAAATCTGCTAACTCGAAAGTTTGCTCACAAATGATGGCCAAAAAAGGGCGTGGTAGAGTTGGGTTTTTTTAGACAAATTAATACAATATCTTTATTTAGTCATCTTACCCAACATAACTTTCATCTATTAAAAATTTATTTGTTAGTTTCACACAAAATATGCACAAAATCTATCAATACTAACAGACTGAAACTTATTAGTGTACAAGTAAACTTTTTTTTCTCTCAAGGGTATAAATTTCTTGTGGTCTCGTGAAAAATGACATTTTCATCAGTGCTTAAAATTAATATATTAGGAAAAGGTCCTAATGTTTGCATGGAAGGATCATTGTTTACGGAGTCACTGAATTCATATTGTATATACTCACTTATAAGTTGAGTCAAACTGCAAACTGCACAGACCCAGATCTGCAATATCATAATGCGCCATCAGATCTGGGTCAATGCTGTTTGCTAGGAGTAATCAGTAGAACAAACAACACAGACCCTGATCTTCTGGCATATTATGTGACATTAGGGTCTATGTTGCTTGCATTTTGATTAGACTTATAAGTGAGTAAAGATGGTAGTTTCTAGCAATCCACACTGATATCCACAAAAAATAGTGCATTCACAATATGTTGAGTAAAATATCTTTTTGGTCAAATTGCACCCCATTTTCAGAACAATTTGCAAAAGTGCTAGTTCTGCCACAAAGTCACAAAAGCTGCAAAAATTCCACATTTTGCTTTAAAAATCCGCAGCTGTGGTCACCCTGAAATATCTGAATTGTTGGGTATTAACATTATAAATATTAAAGACTGTACCCCATAACTTGTGTTTCTAAAATTTCTCCCATCTCTAAAGACAAAATATCTCCACCCTGACATGTCTTACAGCAGGTCCAATTTATTTACCCTGCACCTATCAGATTTCCCATCATCCATCACACTGATAAAATCTTCTTTCTAACAACCTATCTTCTTTGTTACTAAATTTATGATGTAGAGGTGGGTATTCTTTGCCAAAATAATGTGAAGTTTTTGAATATTATAGAACTGCATCTATCTAACCTTTATCCACAGTTTTTCTATGAAGGCCTAAATATATTGCATCACGGGGGTTATTTTTTTTTTCCTTTGAGAAGAAATTTTAAAAATCAACTAAGTAGATTAAAGTACTGACAAAAGGAAAATGTTCTATTCAAGCATAGACCATTTTATTATACAAACACGAATCAGAACATCTATATGAAATTCAACCTGAACAAATTTTGACTATTTTCTTTTAATTAAATTTATGGTGATTATTCATTTGGCTTCAATAAAAAAATTTATCAGAAGACCAGCAGAGAGACCCTATAGAGAAATCCTCCTTGCTTCTGAAGTATGTATGATGAATGGAAATAGAACCCATTCAGAAGGATGATAAATTTTGAAAACTATTTCATTTGGGCTGGTTCCTACCACATAATGATAAGATGGAAGATAGCATCTATGAAGCTCAGCAATTGTGTCAAATCAGTAAAACTAATGAAATTGTTGACATTTTAATTAGCGAGATTCACCCATTGGGGCTACCCATAAAAGCATTGACAGAATGCCATCTATCCATCAATGTCACCTTTATTTTTAAACATTCAAAACGAGATGAGAAAATTCCTGTCCAATTAACAGAACGTATATTGTACCTGAACTAAGAACATACTGCAGTTAAAAAAAAAAACACAAAAAGAACCAAAAAGTAAAATCAATGTTCAGTTTTGAAAAACTATGTGCTTGATCTTTAGTTTTCCACAAAATATTGATAACCATCACATTCAGTGAAAAAAACCCTGAAGGGGGCAAGAAAGATGCCCTCCCCCTCCCTTTTTTGTTTCATTGCACCTGAAGGAACATATTCGCCTAGATTGATTTCAAGAGTCTAAAGGGGCACTGATTTGCTTACCTGAAAATTTTGTTAAATCCTTTAACCTTCTAAAGCAAAAGTCATGTGCAATTAAACAAGAACTATCAAGAAATTCTGTTTCTTATTTATATGTGACATCTTTCCAACAGCTGATAACTGACAAGCCAGCAAGTACCAAGTACTTCTTTAATATCCTACTGAAATTTCTCCATTCTTTTAAAGTATTTATTTTGAATCTAAACAGTTTAAATGCTTTGCTATACCCTCTTGGGACAAAAATACTTAAAATCTTAGAAATTTTGGTCAAGCTGACAAATGACTCGAAGAATCAATCCCCAAAAAAGCATTTATTTCTAAATGGTCTCATTTTAGCATCTCTTTTTTTAAAAGACTTTATTTGCTTTGAGAATGTTGCTTCAATTTGGGTTTGACCCCTGCATGCTTGGAGATGTAGAATAAGTCTGATGCAGATCCTAAGAGGTACCGTATATACTCGCGTATAACTGGTTCCAAATGCAAACAACATAGACCCTGATCTGCCATCGCATAATGTACCGGCAGATCAGGGTCTATGTTGTTTGTTCTACTGATTAGTCCTCACAAACTGTATACACCCAGATCTGCTGGTGCAGTATGCGACAGCAGATCTGGGTCTATGCAGTTTGCAGTTGGTATCGGCTTATACATGAGTATATATTGTAACTAATAGTGACAATCTTTTTGACCTGTGATTGTGTCCCATGATAATGTTCATACTTAGAAGGTCTTGAAGCTTTTAAAAGAGTTAGGGTTTATAATAAAAATCTGATTTTGTATTTGAAAGAATTTACACTCTTTTTACTTTATCATTGTTCTCAATGCTTTTTTTTTAGAGATGCCTAACCTTACTTGGTACTATAGAGCCAGGGTGCTGATGTGTCATTAAACCATATACATGCATGTACAGTTTGGGTTTAGGAAGGGAAATCTGTATCAAAGAGTATATTCAACCAAATCTGAAAGTATCATATTAAACTAAGGACACCTTTATGTCTTATAAGCATGTATCACTAGTGTAAACCTCCATATAGAGGACACCTGCTGTTAAAGGACAACATTTATGAGTTCATATTCTTCAGCCTTCTTACATATTTCACCTGTAAAATAAAAAACATAATTGTGTGGTCCCTTGAGTATCCTTTACAGACTGGTTTCAATATAATTTTGAACTACAACTGAAATACAGTCCAACCTCCATTCCTGGTAAACTGCCCATAAACTGTCACCTTTCTCATTCAACCACATTCTAACTTTTTATTCATTTTTGTCCTAAACATACCAATAGCTTTACAGGAGCTGTGATGGTGCAATGGTTAGCATGCCAAAATCAAAACCGAAAGTGTGCAGGTTTAAATTCTGCATTCAGATCAGCCTGAGTCAGCTAATGTGGTGTGTCCTTGGACAAGACACTTTACTCTAATTGCCGATGCACGAACCTACTTGTGTTGCTCTGTCATAAAAAAAACACTAAACCAAACCAAACCTTTACCAGTTACCTTCCCCTACTCCCCATCAACAGCCAAATATTGTTGCATGGCTTTTTGACTGTTTAACTACTGCACTTTACAGAAAAGTTACTGTCAATTCACCTTAATTCTTGGAATATCAATTTTTGTGGGGTTCATGATTGCTAAAAGCCACAAATTTGAAGACTCAAAGAACAGTGAACCATTGGTTAAAAAAACAAAACAGCATGATCCCCTTCCCCAATCAATTACTTTGGTTCCAGCAAAAATGAGTACAGGCACCCATTGCATGTAGCACTATTACATCTAAGTTGGTGAGGATTCTATCCATCAAAATCCAATTGCAGTGAATCATGAATCTAATTGGCATCGCAAACCACCCTTAAAGAGCATTTTCAAATGTTTTCTATGAACTCTTAGAAACTCAAAAGAATGTGATGTAAATATACTCAAGGAAAACAAGTTTATTTTAGTGTTCATCCAACAATTCCATTTATTGTCATTCTTTTGCTCATATTTAAGCAACTAATTCAATCATTATCAATTCTATAAACACTTCTAACTTATGATAAATGCTCTCAGCAGCACAAATTTAATTCATGTCTGTTCGAATTATAAAAGTCAGCCACATGAAAGGAATGAAGAAAATCAAGAAACTTACTTGCAGAATCATAATTTAGTTTCTTCTACAGTACAGATTGCAACATGTGCCAGATATGTGTGTTAATGTGTGAGAGCAAGCAGGGGGGATAATTTTATCAGAGAAGCATTTTAACAAGCTTATGATGGTGACTGGGTCCCTTGATAAAACCATGCTATACTGGGCTAACAATAAACAAAACATGTATGGTGGGGATTATAATTGGGCCCTGTTAGGGCTGATGGTATTAACAGATTTGTGGGAAGCAAGATAAGACTTTGTCAAAATATACAGAGCCTGGTGAAGAGAGATGGCTGGCAACAACTAACCAATCTAAAGTGGAGTTTATGTGTATGTAAAAGACAATACAAGTTTCATCCATGTACAATGGTACAGAATTGCATGGTTTCTGACAGCATATAGCAGGCATTTTTCACAACATAAAATTTTGGCAATGTTTTTTTAAAAACAGGAAGTTTTAATTTTGGCCAGCTATATTTGAGTGATTGTGGATTCAGAAAGGTTATACTATTTAAGGCGGTAAATTTTTTGGATAGGAATAATTTTCACAAACCTCACTTTGAAACTGCTCAAGTGCTAGAATGTCTACACTACTAAAACTTCCCTGCTTACACATATATGTCATGTTTCTCAATCTCTGATGAAGAAAATTCAAACAAGAAATCCCAAGGAATTATATATTTCACATGCTGCCCTACCTGATACAAATGTTATTTCACATGCTGCCCTACCTGATACAAATGTTATTTCACATGCTGCCCTACCTGATACAAATGTTATTTCACATGCTGCCCTACCTGATACAAATGTTATTTCACATGCTGCCCTACCTGATACAAATGTTATTTCACATGCTGCCCTACCTGATACAAATGTTATTTCACATGCTGCCCTACCTGATACAAATGTTATTTCACATGCTGCCCTACCTGATACAAATGTTATTTCACATGCTGCCCTACCTGATACAAATGTTATTTTCAAATGATGCCGAACTTACCCGAGTCAGGGCCTTTTTTCCTACTTGCATTTGTTTGCAAGTTGAGAAAAAATCTACTCACAAAATTCAACTTTTACTTTTACTTCCAATTTTTAGAAACCTGATAATCAAAATATGAAAAGATGGAATATTCAAAGAAAAAAGACATATATGTCTCATCAATTTCAACTGTCAGTTTCACTCAATATGATGTTTAACCAATCAGCACAAGCTAGGTCCATTTCTAATGTGCATGATTAAACTCCAAAATACCAAATGGAAAAATAAGTCAATAACTTCTGTATTAAATGCTCAGGCTATTATTTCCAACTTCTTCAAATAATTTGATTGTATATACTTTATTTTTGTTATTCAAATTAATCATCATAGAGCACCATTATGTGTTAAGAACTGATATTTAAACTAAAATATGGGCTTTTTTAAACAAGTTCTAATATGTCTGGCTTTGTGTTTCATTTGTCAATTCTGTCTAGTACCATTTACATGTCACAGTCAAACTGGCACCTGCTTTGCAATTCACTGTATCCATTAAACACTGACTTAAAAAAGTATGTACAGGTAACAAACATGCCTAACTGTCACATCAGTGTGCTGATTATGGCCTGTTTTGATACTGCAAAATGTGCTCTAACCGATAACTGCAAAATGTGCTCTCACCGATAACATTATTTCATGAGAGGTGAATTGAACAAAACTCTCATATTTTTCCATCTAGGAAAGACTATTCAATCTTCCACTGCAATGAAGTAAGTCAACAACAGCAACTAAAATGAGCTTTGTTCATCTGTTATTGAAATTTCAGGACTCACATAAAGATGCAAGTGCTTAAAACCTCAACCTGCATTGTGTAAAATCATTGTCACAAGCCATGTCAGACATGATTTCTCTCTCTCTCTCTCTTTCTCTCTCTCTCTCTCTCTGAGACCGCCTGTGCAGAGATTTCCTCATTTCTCATGAATATGCATAAACCTGCTTAACCAATCACTGCAAGCATGAGTAAATTTTACTTACCACTGTGACCCAACATGACTCTTTCACACTTTTTGAATGAGCCAATCAAAGCTTCTCTTCCAAGCACAGTCACTTATCAATCAACAAAAATGGGCACTTTTATTCATGCACAGGAGATTGTTACATTGTCTTGTTGATGACATATTTTTGTTTATGACTGCTCTTGAAAAACAAGGAAATCTCTGCGCAGGTCACCATGGGCAATAAAGGAGCTAAGTGGATTATCGCCCGTGGCTTGCGACAATGTGTAAAAAATTAAAATCGCATTTTGCAACGATGTGTTTTAAGTTTGAGTCCTGCTGAGTTAAAGATGGAATTTTTTGCCTGTTTGGTATATATACATGTTTATTTATATATGCATGTATCTTTTTATGTTTACTTTCACATCAGCACAATACTGGTTATGTCTGTTTGGTGCTTTATGGTACATCAGCACATGAAGATTATATTATACAGCAATCTTGGCAATCTTGGCAATTGGAATAAACAGCCTTGCTCAGGAATACACCATGGTAGCTGATCTAATGGAAGGATTCAAACCTGCACACTTCTGGTCATGGGTCCAGCACACTAATCGGATATTATGGTTCTGGAGGATAAGAAGTTCTGGAGGATAAGAAGGGTACGGATGCATGGAAATGAATGGGCAGTGCTTACTGATTCTACACAGTTTTTTTTAAGATGACTTTGACCTTGCCAGAGGGCAAGAGGGTCAGAGGGAGGGCAGTGGTGCATGGATATGAAAGGACAGTTATCCCTCCATGAATTTGGGTCTTGTGATAGTACAGAAAAACTTAACCAAAGACTTAAAAAAGATTTTCAAAAGACCTTAACATTGCCTGAAGGTCAGAAGGAAGGTAGTGGTGCACGTATATAAAAAGACAGCTTCCTGATTCTACAGTCCAAGCTATCTATCCAAGGATTTTTGACTTGTGACATTGCAGAAAAACTGTAACCAAACACTTAATAAAGATTTCCAAAAGATCTTGACCTTGCCTGAAGGTCAGAGAGAAGGCAGGGGTGCATGGACATATAAGGCAGAGCTTCCACATTCTATAGTCCAAGTATAATAACCATCCCTCACAGGGTTTGGGACTTGAGACCATACAGAAAAACTTGAACCAAAACCTCAACAATTGTCTACACCTGCATTGTTGCTGCCAGAATGAGTGACACCTGTGTCTTGCCTGTGTTAATGCAGATTTAAGACAATACAACCTGTTGTTGGTATTTTTAGGCCACCAATCACCAAAAGGTCTTAAAGTTTATGTCCAGACTTTAGTCAGGATTAAATTTCATTCCATCAGTTTGCTGGATCCTATACATGAGAGCAGAAATTCTGAGGATGAACTCCAGGCATGGAGGTTTCAAGAAATTAAATTATATTCTAACTGTATGCATTTAACAAGCCCAATGGTTCAGTGGTTAAAGTGCTGGAGTCAAAATCAGTTGGTTTCAGGTTCAAATCGTATCCAGACCAGCCCAAGACTGTGGGCATCTGGACAAGGCACTCTACTCCTATTGCTGCCTCTGCTCCAGGAAAGTCTTTCATGTGCTGATGTATAAACATTCAAACTAGAGGCCCAAGTGGGCCTGAGATTGCTTACCTGACTAACATCTATCTAATAACCCAATGCAAGAACAGTTGGCCAAGAAATCTGGATCAGTAGGATGCTTTATGTTGAAATTTCTACAGTATTGTTGATTCTATATCTTATAAAACAAATGTTTCAAAGTTACTCAAGTTTCTGCATCTTCATCCATATTTGAATGCACATCAACATCATTTGTCCTAATACTGAAAGGCCTCTATGCCATGATGATTTGTCAAAGTTGGTCAAATTGTGTTCTACATTTAAAAATAAATAAAGTTGTGTAAATATTTGTCTACTTTTCAGTAACAGCAGCCATATTTGATAGTGGAATGGCATCTTTTGTATAAATCTGTAAGGTATTCAAACTAGGACACTTTCTGTCAAATGTGGTCAAATTATGTTAGGTGGTTATTTAGAAGATGTTACTAGAGGTTATCCTATTTTTAGTAACAGCAGCCATATTTGATAGTGGAATGGCATCTTTTGTATAAATCTGTATGGCATTCAAGCAACGACACTTTCTGTCAAATTTGGTCAAAATTATGTTAGGTGGTTATTTTGAAGGTGTTACTGAAGGTTATCCTATTTTTAGTAACAGCAGCCATATTTGATAGTGGAATGGCATCTTTTGTATAAATCTGTATGGCATTCAAGCAAGGAGACTTTCTGTCAAATGTGGTCAAATTATGTTAGGTGGTTATTTTGAAGGTGTTACTGAAGGTTATCCTATTTTAGTAACAGCAGCAGTATTTGATGGCAGATTGGCATCTTTTGTATAAATGTGAAAGGTCCTCATGCCAGGGTGTCTCCTGTCAAGTTTGGTCAAATTCTATTTAATGGTTTTGGAGAAGGTGTTTCACGACTTTTCTATTTTTAGTAACAGTGGCCATATTTGACAGCAGATCTGCCATAATTTGTATAAATTTTAAAGGTCTTCATGGTTTGTACAGCCCGGGGAAGTTTTTTTTCAAAGGTCTTTTTAAGGAGTTTTAAAGGACTCCCAAAAATGTTAAGGAGTATTCTGTCTTAAAGATATTGAACCTTCTTCTCCCTATGTGATCCACCAAAAGTTTATCCCATTTTATTTATTTATTCATTATTTTTGAGTAACACATAAATAACAAAAATTCTTAATTTAAAAAGTGATACATTGTTATTCAATTTTAATGTTTTGTATTCCCTCTGATAAATTCAAGGAGTTTTGGGCATAATTTAAGCAGTTTTTAAAGAAATTAAAGGACTTTTCAATGTTAAAACCAATTTTTTTGAAATTCAAGTAGTTTTCAAGGCAATCCCTCAAATTCATGGATTTTTCAAGATAGAACAAACCATGGTCTTCATGCCAATATTCTTTCTGTCAAGTTTGGTCAAATTCTATTCAGCTGTTTTAGAGAAGAAGTCGTTTGAAAGCTTTTTTATATTTAGTAATGGTGACCATATCTGATAGCATATCAGCATCATTTGTATTAATTTGAAAGGTCTTCATGCCAGGATGCTTTCTATAAAATTTTATTAAATTCTGCTCAGCAGTTTTTACAAAGAATTCTTTTAAAGGTTCGTCTATACTTAGTAACGGTGGCCATATTTGATAGCGGGTCGCCATCATTTGTATAAACTTGAGAAGTCTTCATACCAGAATGCTTTCTATCAAGTTTGGTCAAATTCTCTTTGGTAATTTTGTAGAAGTCATTTCAAGATTTTTTCTATTGTTAATAACAGTGGTTCTATTTAATGGTGGATCGATGTCATATGTATATATTTGAAATATCTTCATGCCAGGAAGCTTTCAGACAAATTTGAAGAAATTCTATTCAGCGATTTTTGTGAAGTCGTCATTTAAAAGTTTTTCAATCTTTAGTAATGGTAGCAAAATCTGATGGTGGATCAGAATCATTTGTATAAACTTGAAAAGTCTTCATGCCAGGAAGCTTTCTGTCAAGTTTGATCAAATTCTGTTTGGCAATTCTGAGAAGTCATTTAAAGTTTTTTCTATTTTTAGTAATGGTGGCCATATTTAATGGTGCATCAACATCATATGTATAAATTTGAAAAGTCTTCATGCCAGTATGCTTTCTGTCAGGTTTAGTCAAATTATATATTCAGCAGTTTTTTTAAAGAAGCCATTTAAAGGCTTTTTCAATTTTTAGCAATGGTGGCCATATGTGACAGCAGATCAGCATCATTTATACAAATCTGATAGGCCTTCATGCCAGGATGCTTTTTGACAGATTTGATAAATTTCTGTTCAACAGTTTTTGAGACTTTGTCATTTAAAGTAATGGTGGCCAAATTTTTATAGGGCGATCAGCATCATTTTGTATAAATTTGAAAGGTCTTCATGCCAGGTTGATTTCTCTGAAGTTTGGTCAAATTCTAATCGGTCATTTTAGTGAGGAAATCGATTCTTATACTTTGAGGAATTGTGACTATATTTGATGTTGGAATGGAATCTTTTGAATAAACTCGAAAGGATGATGTCCAAGTTCTCTCTGAACTAATCATGTAAATCTCCAAGATTTAGACGGTTAAAACAAATGAGGATTTTACAAATCATATTTCAAAAGGAGGCTGTATAAATCTTTACTGGTTTTGTTAGATTTTTAAAGGTACAGTTGTATGTCAAAAACTGTTAGTCCGAGTTTCATCTGACTTTTCTTACCCCATTTGAGATATTTTGACATTTATGTTGGGGTGTAATGTCAGAGCGCATTGCCTATTGAAAAATTGGAATTCACCGAAACCATGCAGTGTTGGCAAAAGAGGATGTTATTAGCACTGCGGTATTCCTCTGAGTGTCTCCAAATTTGTGGACTTACTTTCTTCTCAGCAACTTTCCTCTTTGGAAACCCATGTGCAGTGTTGCATCCACCATGTAGACCAACCAGTTGTTCTCTGCCTTTATTTCTGACATGACTGATTTGCCACCAGTTATGAATAAAAAAAAAAGGACAACAACTAGTTGGTCTATTCACCATTATGCGCGATCACGTGATTTCCCATTCTGCAAACAATTCTTGCAAGAATAAAAGTTTAAAGGGGGAGAGACATCGCGCAAAACAAATACAATTTCAACATGTTTTATATAATGGTGCTTGATAATTATATTAAAAATGAAGTAAATTCAAATAGTTTTACCTTTTGACCGAAATGTACCAGTTTCCTTTCTATAAGCTAGTACCGTTCAGCACGGTTTATATTTAGAACTGAGATTCCCTGGAAATTAACCAATGTGCATGCGTATGTAATTGTGCCTCGATGGGAATTGAAATTGCTTCCACATGGTTGAGACATACCAGTACTTGCAGTACTTAGCACTTGTCAGGTGTTTCTTTTTCATCATGAAATTCACAGAGGAATGCGATCAAATTCAGGGGAAATTACTCTGGTTGATAGCTAAACAGCTGGTTCATTTACACCAGATCATGATTTATTGTAACACTTTTAATCAAAACTGCAATTTTAATGCATCCCACAGGACTAATAGGATGGGGTTTTAATGCATCCCTTTTGATTGTATTGCATCAGAGACACACAAATATGTGTTAATGCAAGCCCTGGTCTTCATGCCAGGATGCTTTCTGTCAACTTTGGTCAAATTTTATTCAGTGATTTTGGAGAAGTTGGTTAAAGGTTCTCTGTTTTAAGTAATGGCTATATCTGATGACGGTTCAGCTTTCTTTGAACAAAAAGGCCTTTATGTCAGGATGCTCTGTGCAAGTTTATTTGAAATTGGTCAAAACGTTTTTTAGAAGTTGAAAATAGCATTTGTTGATCACAGCCAACAGGTTTTTCTTTTTTTGGTAACCACAGCAATACTTGATGGTGGATTGGCATTATTTGCACAAACTTGATGCTTTCTGTCAAATTTGATAAAAATATGCTCTGTGGTTTTGGAGATGTTTAAAGGTTTTTCTGTTTTTAGTAATGGTGGCCATATTTCATGGTGGATCAGCGTCATTTATACAAACTTGAATGACCTCTATGTCAGGATGTTCTGTGCTAAGTTTGGCTGCAATTGGTCTGGTGGTTTTTGAGAAAAAGCTGAGAATAAAACAAGAGTCTCTCGAAGGGACTGATACTTTACTGGGCGAGAATAATTTCCAGGAATTTAAAATAAGACCATTTCTTCCTTTTAACTGTTGAGTGTTGAGACCATCTCTGATATTCTTCAGTGATAAAAAAAACTTTCAAATTAGCTGCTGTGGTGCACATATTGGATGTCAGCTTGGCACCATTTTCATTTAGGACAGAGTAGACATCATTAGAAGTCTTTTGGTGAAAACCTCATGCCATAATGATCATCCATTCAGGGGGAGTAGTGACAAAAAGATTGTTAAGACAATTGTTGTGACAGCCATACTGAATGTACGACTGGCACCATTTTCATTTAGGACCAACTAGGTATCATAAGAAGTCTTTTAGTGAAAACCTCATGCTGATATAACCATCCATTTAGGAGGAGTAGCACTAACAAGATTTTCAAGATTGCTGCAGTGGCAGCCATATTGGATGTCAGATCGGCATGATTTTCATTTAGGACCAACTAGACATCATAACAACATTTTAGTGAAAACCCCATGTTGATATGACCATCCATGTAGGAGGAGTAGCGATAACAAGATTTTCACGATGGCCACTGTGGCAACCATATTGGACGTCAGATCAGCACCTTTTTCATTTAGGATAAACTACACATCATAAGAAGTCTTTTAATGAAAACCCCAAGTTGATACGAGCATCCATTTAAGCGAAGTAGCAAAAACAAGATTTTTAAGATGACTGCCACGGCAGCCATATTGGAGCACCATTTTCATTAAGGACCAGCTAGACCATGGTATGAATGTGTGTGTAAAGTTTCATAGCAATCCACCAAGTAGTTCAGGAGGAGAAGCGATAAAAAACTTGTGCTAACCGACAGATGGACGGCGGATGACAGGCAACGGACAGAGGACGGATGATGGACAAGAGACCATCCCATTTGCTGTTCTGGTCTTTGACCAGTAGAGCTAAAAACTAGGGGTGGACGACGCACAATGGACGAAGGACCATATCATAAGCTTACATGGAATTATGGCTAGGTGAGCTAACAATATAATTCATTCTATTAGCTCATAAGTCATACAGAATATTAGTTATTCCAATTGTTTTAAAAATTTCAAAATTCTAATAAGTCAAGTTTTGAAAGCTTTGAATACCATATTCAACTTCTTGTATAAATCATATGAAATAGGCAAAATTATAAGATTGTCTTTTTGTCATTCGTCTCTTGTCTCTTCACAAAACAAAAACATGCTTCATTTCTCTGCAAATGTTCCAACAAAACAAACTTGTCTACAAGATACCAACACTAGCAGTACACCAACAGTACAAGCATTTACCGTATATACTCACATATAATCTGAAACCAATGGCAAAAACTGCATAGACCCAGATCTGCCATCGCATAATGCGCCGGCAGATCTGGGTCTATGCAGTTTGTAAGGACTAATCAGTAGAACAAACAACATAGACCCTGATCTGCCAGGACATTAGGTGATGGCAGATCAGGGTTTATGTTGTTTGCATTTGGACCGTGCTTATACGCGAGTACATACCGTAGTTTTGCATTTTTTTTTACATCTGTGTCCTAACATCTGCAAACTCCATATTAGTGAGTCAGCCAGGGGAGGATTCTAATAGGACCAAATTAACCCCATCTTCCAACTGTGATAACAAAACTAAGTTGTACAAACACAAATCCACAAATCCCACAAATATTTATGCAGAAAAGCAGACATATCTTTCTCCATCTTTTTCAACAAAAACAAAACAAGTCTTTAAGCATCTCTTTTTGAATTTTTTCTAAGTTTGCTGATATCTACGGTTGTAAGATTTCGCTGTCTCTTTTCTCTTTTTTTTCTGCCAAGAACATAACCAACTTGAGGCACCTGTTTGGTTGAGCAAAGCAAGGGCTGTCAAAAATGTCAAAATTAACTCTCAATTAGGCTTAGTGTTACTAAAAGTTATCAAAACTGATACTGCCAGATTGATAAAACTCTTTAGTAAGGGCCACAATAAAAGAGAAGTTAATGATAAACAGAAATATATTATCTAAAGTTACACAAGTTCAAACTTCAAAGGGATTTACATCTCAATGGGGATTTTATTATGATGATAAACTGGAGCACTCTGGCTTGTGTTTCAAATCTTTTTAAACTAAAAGGGAAATAAAATATGACTGATATATGAAAAATTCTTCACTTCTCACAACGATTCATGGTGCTGACGAACTTACCTTCATTTGCTGATCCAATTGATAAACAATGAGACAAGTGTTAAGAAGAATAAACTTGAGTGGTATCATAAAAACTACAGTACAACTTCTTTTATCCAAAATCCTTGGAAGAAATGCAAATAATTTGGAGTTGGAATAAATGAACTCGATTTAGACCAAATCGGCCAGCTCAGGGGGATACATAAAAAGGTCCTCAATATAAAGTCCATTATTCTGACAACATCGTTATGGTTATGGATCCCACATGCTTACATTTTATTTTATTATTTCTGATTATTTCACTTATTAAAGTTCTTGACTAATATTGATCGATTATAATATGGTTTTGCATCATGAAATACCCTATTGTGTTTGTATGCAATATTATGACACATCTTTGTTGGAACATACCTCAGTTTAATGTGACCTCACTTACAAAGCAAGTCAGTTTATGGCTCCCATCAACAACATTATAATGAGGGAACACTGTTGGTAGTTGGATAAACATATAAGCATATGAATGAGGTTCGGATAGCCTAGTAGCAGCACACTTGCTTTGCACCTCTATGGACCCAGGTTAGATCCCAAGTGCCAGCACATGATAGTTCGCTAATTTTTCTTCTTGCCACCAGTTTCCTCCACCTCAGAGGTCAGACTAAATTAAGCTTGGACTGTTCTGGCTGTATCTGCGTAGAGAATTTGCAGATATCAGTTTGGGGAAAATACTGTAAAAACTGCTGGCAGATATCAGTCTGGGGAAAATACTGTAAAAACTGCTGGCAGATATCAGTCTGGGGAAAATACTGTAAAACTGCTCGCAGATATCAGTCTGTCAGTCTGGGCAAAATACTGTAAAAACTGCTGGCAGCTGGCGCATTATGTGACGGCAGATCAGGGTCTATGTTGTTTGCATTTGGACCTGGCTTTTACGTGAGTATATAGGGCAAGGCTTAAATACCAAAAAAAAAAAAAAAAAAACACTGATCCAGACTGATTTTAATTTTACTTTTGTTCACCTTAAAGGTGTGAATTGGCATGCTTTATTTTCATCTAGCAACCTTTGATTGGTCAATTTTAATACAAACTTTTAAGTCTAGACTTGAAGTTTTGTTGGTGAAATTCATCATGGACCATTGGGAGTACTTTATATATGTTGTTATGTCCAAAAAAGCATGCCTTTGTTGAGAATTATGCAACAAAAGGTTTTGACTGGTTTATGCACTAATAACCTATAATGCAGAAATTGTTGTGATCCAGTCTAATGATTCAAACTCTTATTCATTTCAAGGCTTGTAAAAAGTTGGATTTAAAATATGTATTTGATACCCTAATTTACAATAAAATCAGACTTTTTTTTAGAGCAGATGGCAATTTGTTTGAGAAATACAAGCACAAAATTTCTCACTTTATTGTCACATTTAACAATCACATACATCTGATTTTACCAGCCATAGGCCAAAAATACCGTTTTAAAGGCCGACTACCACACATACTGTTTTAAAGTTGAAATCTACTGCTTTTGACAACTGAATTTAAAAAAAAAAAAATTGGATAAAAAACCCAAACACTGTATTTTTACGTGTTCTATCAACACTCAGGAGAAACCAGCCAGAACCAGTCTACTGAGCACCGGAAATGTTTCCACCAGTACAGCGACCGGTGTGATGATGCATGGAAGAGTAATAGGATTATAATTGTTAAAGAACAGCTAACATGTGTACACAGCAAGCTGTTAATTGATTACCTTATTGTTGTAATTTGGGAAGTTTAAGGCCAAATGCGGGATGTTTTTTTAGGTGTTATACGTAATAAAGGGATCAATGGTGGTCCATGATGTCTTCTGAGCTCTTTGATGAAAATCAGCCGACCTTTTGGCGGAGGGGAGATAACATGGAGAGACCGACCATAAAAAACGATTTTGGCAGATACACCAGAGTAAGGATTTTGATTTTGTCTTGTTTAATTGTCATTGTATTGTTCAAGATGTTTTATGAGGAATATTTAAAGACAGCTCTTACATTTTTTGTTCAATTCATGTCAAAATGCTGAATGCTAAGAAACCACTGGCTAAGAAATATTACAACAATGCTTGAATATCAGAGTTTAAGTGTGTGCATGTGAGTGAGTAGCAAAGGTCCTGAGTTTGCATTGTGTGTTTATGCATCTTTTGTATTTCATAAACTATTTGAAGTTTTCATGCACATAAATCAAGTTCATG
This sequence comes from Margaritifera margaritifera, assembly GCA_029931535.1. NCBI lineage: Eukaryota > Metazoa > Mollusca > Bivalvia > Unionida > Margaritiferidae > Margaritifera > Margaritifera margaritifera. The sequence continues at coordinate 1,245,997 of JAQPZY010001522.1, read as the reverse complement.
TCCTAGATACAAATATCAGTTAAAAATATATTGCAAGATAGTTAGTTTTAAAGTTGGAATAACCTATTCTTAAAGCATAAATACATCATGCATTTTTTCATTGTTTATTTCAAGTCTAAATCAATCTTTATTTTTTATATTTACAGTGATGAAACTTACCAACAGAAGTTTGGATCTGAACCATGAACAGGAAGAAGCCCTTGAGGATGAGGCTCAGGGATACATCTTAAGTTAAAGTCAGAAACTTCCTCCTCTGGGTGAACATAGCTTGGACGAGTATTGGAAAGCAGTCAGCAACCTTACAAACCCAGCAACATTCTTCGCAGAATACAAAGGGATTCAAAGGGAAGTTTGGACCAGAGAACTATTTGGAGTCTGTTAAGTGTGAAGCTTAATAATCACAAAGAATGTTATCAGTGGTCACCAGGTAGTGATCTTATGAAGGAAACTAAGAATGCTGTTGGATTTTATAAAAAAATCTTTGCAGTGAACTATAAGATAAACAACCCTTCCTTTTTCATTAACTGACAATATACCGACTCCTATTAATTAATTATTATTGTAACATTTTCCATCAGAATCCAAATTCTGGTTCATGTTCCAAACTTGTTGTTTTATTATAGTATGAAGAGAATATATATCAAAAAATGCACTTGTTTTGTTTTCAATCCTCTTGAAACGTATAAGACTTATGCTGATAAAAAATCTACTGGTTTAGAAGCCAATCTACTGATCAAAATTTCTAAATCTACTGGTTTTAAATCCTGGTTCCATCACATGTATGCAATTGCCTAATCATATTTACACTTTAAATTTGAAAGCAGGGAGCAAAATACTCGATAAGATAAATATTTATCAGGGGCTTTGACTTGCTGTAAAATGTACACAAAATAAATTTTAATTGAAGCCGATCATAATCCAAGAACAGAATGTGTAGCACAGTTACACATGTGGTGCACATCACTGACCAAGTTTATCTTGTCTGGAGCCATTAACCTTGTATTTTTTTGCCCACTTTCATATTTTAATGACCAAAGTTTAATTCTGGATGAAAAAGCTGTCATCTATCAATATGGTGATTGCGAATATAACAACTTATGCCAAGTGTTTTGTTGGAAGCTTTTGAACCTGCAGTATTGGCCCGACTCTGGAACCATGGATAACCATTTTGTGTCATCTTTCATGTTTCATACACCATTTGTTATTTTTTACATGTACAAATAATTATAGGTAAGAAAAAAATCATTTTCTTTGGTACCAAATGTTTGCAAAGTTTTGAATAAGAATATAGTTCTTTGTACCAAAAGTTAAAGGACGAAAAAGTAATTCTAGTTTTCAATGGCTGATGATGAATGAAAAATCAGAGTGAGGAAAATGTACAGACAATATGGTATTTATTATGGTTACTTTTGTGCAGACATTATGGTATTTATTATGGTTACTATTGTACAGACATTAGGGTATTTATTATGGTTACTATTGTACAGACATGGTATTTATTATGGTCAATATTGTACAGACAATATTGTATTTATTATGGTTACTATTGCACAGACATTATGGTATTTATTATAGTTACTATTCTACCGACATTATGGTATTTATTGTGGTTACTATTGTGCAGACATTATGGTATTTATTATGGTTACTATTGTACAGACATTATGGTATTTATTATGGTTACTATTGTACAGACATTATGGTATTTATTGTGGTTACTATTGTACAGACATTATGGTATTTATTATGGTTACTATTGTACAGACATTATGGTATTTATTGTGGTTACTATTGTACAGACATTATGGTATCTTTTATGGTTACTATTGTACAGACATTATGGTATTTATTATGGTAACTATTGTAAGACATGGTATTTATTATGGTTACTATTGTGCAGACATATGGTATTTATTATGGTTACTATTGCACAGACATTATGGTATTATTATGGTTACTATTGTGCAGACATTATGGTATTTATTATGGTTACTATTGTGCAGACATTATGGTATTTATTATGGTTACTATTGTGCAGACATTATGGTATTATTATGGTTACTTTTGTGCAGACATTATGGTATTTATTATGGTTACTATTGTGCAGACATTATGGTATTTATTATGGTTACTATTGTGCAGACATTATGGTATTATTATGGTTACTATTGTACAGACATTATGGTATTTATTATGGTCACTATTGTGCAGACATTATGGTATTATTATGGTTACTACTGTACAGACATTATGGTATTTATTATGGTTACTATTGAAAATTTACCATTCTATCATATACTGATGATAATGGTGACTGATCCATGTTTTTTGATCTCATAGCTGAGAACTTGTTTCAAAGGTTCCATTCCTCATTAAATGAACAGTTATTGCATCACAATATTCAAGCTGTCCTTCATATTTGAAAACGACCTCTGACCTCTTTGAGTTACATTACAGTTTTAAACTTTCTCATGATTTTGAAGACAAACACCTGCATGATACTGTTGCAGTACTGGCACACTGATATTCCTCTCTATCCATCCAATAATATGGCATTGATGCTTTATTTTGTGTTTGCCATGGATCACCCTAATGATTGGAATGCTCTTTAAAATGTGGCATTCTCTGTAATTTGTGTATGCTTTTAATTAATTGCTGTTCTGGATATATGAATAGTTTAAGGTTAAACAAATTAATAATAATTTTCTACTTATTTGTGCATATAAATATTATTATAATGTAAACAATAAAAGTTCTCTGAAGAAAAAAAAAATAGTATAAAAAAATAAGGACAACTTTTCATGAATTGAGAACGCACTCAAAATTAGAGGGTAGAAAAAACTACAAGCAATAGGAAATTCTCAGCCATCTACAGAGATGTGATGTTTACAGTCACCCTGAAGATATATAAACAGTAGATGACCAAAGATATATAAACAGTAGATGACCAAAGATATATAAAAATGTCATAAAAATATGTTTACAATAGACAAAGGAACATATCTTGTTCAAACCACAAACTCAAAAATATATACACTCTCAACCTTGGAACAAGAGTCATCCCTGGCAAAAGCTGCCTTGTGAGTGGAATGAATGAAAAGATTCTTGCAACATAAAAGCAAATAGGGACAGAAAATTCCTAAACATGACATATATACTTTTATCAATATAATGGCTGGCTGGTGAGTGGAATGAATGCAAAGAAACATTCCCTAAACATGACATATATTTTTATCAAATAATAGCTGGCCGGCAAGAGGAATTAATGCAAAGAAACTTGCAACATAAAAATAAATAGGGACAGAAACATTCATTGAACATGACATATACATTTTTATCAAATAACGCTCAGCTCTGAGTCAGGCTGTCATATCATAATCAAAGTACTGAGAATACTGATGGCTTGGAGGCATAAAATGATATTAATTTACACAAGATCAGATGGAAGAATGTAACTCCAGGAATGTTACTATTCATGGTCCCTTTTTATTATTGTACACATAATGCTCTAAATAATCTTTATAATATTTTTCTCAATTTTCTTTTCTTCATGCCACTAGAGAATTTATATTAACATTTGAAACTTTATTTGAGAAATTACAGTGATTTCCATGTAAAAGTATTTGTTTGAAGTATTATCGTATGTATTTAAATATAAGCCGATACCAACTGCAAACTGCATAGACCCAGATCTGCCATCTCATACTGTGCTGGCAGATCTGGGTCTATGCAGTTTGTAAGGACTAATCAGTAGAACAAACAACATAGACCCTGATCTGCCATTATGCGTCGGCACATCAGGGTCTATGTTGTTTGCATTTGGACCCGAATTATATGTGAGTATATATGGTACCATCATTGGAACAATATCAATGAGAGATAACTACTATCAGATCTAATCATTTACATGAATTTGAGTTGCCTCCCTTGACATAAATTGAGTTCAAAGGCCAGTGTAAATACGTTTGTTACTCATTTTAGTAAAACTATAAAGTTTGTTACTATGTTTAGTAATACAAACTATATTTGATAATAGAGAGTGGACATTTATACAACAAACATGCCAGAGATCAAATCACATGGCAATGTCAAATAGCAAGTTGCTGAATAATACAATATGCCACTCCTTGCAAGCAGCTCGTTGCATATGATATTATTCAACTCATTTCATAACTTTCACATCAAATGAAGACTCACGTAAAATCCTCTCTATATCTTACTTTACAGTATTATACACTGTTTTTCAAATTACCCTCACTTGCCTGAATGCTAAATCTCATCTATAGGATTACAACAGTTCCATGTTGTAATGAAACTCACTACAGGAAAGCCTCATTTATCCAAACCACAATTATCCATATACTTGCTTCATTTAAACCAACACTAACACCATGTCTCCTAACAAATACAGATTCAATAATCCAAAGTCCGGATTATCAAAACCATTTTCATGTCCTTCAAAAAGTTTAGATAACAAGATTCTTCTGTATTACATACTTCCAGATAAAACTAACATGGAAGCATTTTTGGACCTATATTCTGATAGAATAATTCATTAGAACTATTCGAAAACTGAAGGATTCATATAAATTCAAAATTATTCATAACAGTGACAAACTAATAAGTCTTACCTGTTTCTCAGTTGTGAAATTGTGGAACAAAAATGTCTAGTTTATAAAAAAAAATGCTCTGAATTTTGTCCCATGTGTCATGATGTCTTCTGGATCCTCATGACAGTCTTCCTCATGTAAGATGCAAACGTTATGATTCAAGGTGGACTCAAGATTGACTGTTGTGATCCATATTTTTAGGGAAACCAGAAAAATGTGCAATGAATTTCATGTTGATATGATTAATTTCATCAATTATATGTCATTCGTATAGCAATAAATTAGTCTCATCTCACTTTTTATGGACTGGCCAAATGATGCACTAATGTCTTAAAAAACAAGAAGGCCAGTGCCTGCACATTGAGCTCACGATCAAAGCATTGCTGTAAAATATGTAACCTGGACACCAAGGTCAAAAGTTGAGCAAGAATGTCACAGAATGAATTGTCTCATAATAATTGATCCAATGTAAGCAAAAAATCCATCAAGGAGTTTAAAAAATATAAGTAAACAAGAAATATTTTAGCCAAAACCTTAACATAATTTTCTATGACTGTGACCTTGACCTCAAGGTCAAAGAGGCAAGTGTGCATGCTGTTAGAAAGGTGACTGCTATCACTCACTTCCTACTCAAGTCTCTATAAAAAAATTGTTTCTTCTGACCAAGAACAACAATCTGCTCCTCATAAATATGCATATGAAAAGGAATGGAATGGCAAATAAATTGCCAGAAAGGATGTTTGAAAAGTCACAAATTTAGACATAAAAAGATCAACAGTAAATGACACCTACTGCTTTCCGATCATCTTTTGATTTGTCAGGTGAGCTGGGTCGCTTCCCATCATACTGAACTGCTTCCATGTTGCCACCTGTCCCCAACTCACAGGTCGCCTCTGATTGCGTCATAAGTGTCTCTCACACATTTGATGCCTGAAATAGGATCAATCGATACTTTTTAACTTCATTGTAAAAGTTTCAAAAACTGACATCAATTACCAGTAATGTTTCAGGACATACCATATATACTTACTTTTAAATCTGGTCCAACTGCAAACTGCAAAAATGCAGATCTGCTGCTGCATAATGCACCTGCGGATTTGGGTCTATACAGTTTGTTAGGAGTAATCAGTAGAACAAACAACATAGACCATGATCTGCCAGCTCATTATGCAATGGCAGATCAGGGTCTATGTTGTTTTGCAGTTGGACCCAACTTACAAGTGAGTACATATTGCAAGTTGTAACATATCATGCTGTGGTGATCTCTTTGGTGAAAGAAATATTTTGGCTGCACAAGTCCACGTATGAAACATGAATTGTGGTTCAACAGTGGAGTTGAACGATTATAAAAACAACAGCAATTATTAGCACTACAAACTGCCTACAAAATTTAACCAACAGGAAAGCAGATACCAATACCAATACTAGTGCAATCACGGACTCAAATGCAAATGCCAACATTGTGGCAACTCCTTATTCTTCAAATACATGTAGCTGACCTACAAATGTAAATAACAAATGCAGTATAACTATTCAAGAATGGAAGCCCTTGGGACCAAACTAAAATTTGGTTGGTTTTGAGATTTTAAATTTAGCACGTTGATTTTATTAAAAGATGGAAAATTTGTGATTAGAAAACTATATCCATTTAAAGACTGTGAACAGCCAGTACTTTTTGTCACTGACACAACCATTAAAAATACACAAAAAGTTTTCTTTTTCTTTTAACTTTTTCATATAAACATAGTTTCTTAGCTTTAAACATATTTTATTGCTTTTTAATAGAGCAAAGGGAGATAAATTCTTACAACTTAGGTTGTCCTCTCCCTACAACACATATCACAGACAAAGTATGTTTTTTCCCCACATTTATTCCAATACTATTGCTTCAATTATTTTATTTCCATCTATACCGGTAAGTGTTTTATCAATATTTCTGTACTAGTTAAATAAACCCATAAGTGTATCTTGTACCAGATAGCACTGGATATTTTACCAGATAGCACTGGATATTTTACCGGATAGCACTGGATATTTTACCAGATAGTACTGGATATTTAACTAGATAGTACTGGATATTTTATCTGATAGTACTGGATATTTAACTATACAGTACTGGATATTTACCTAGATAGTACTGTATATTTTACCAGATAGTATTGTCTATTTTACCTGATAGTACTGGATATTTTACCAGATAGCACTGGATATTTTGCCTGAGAGCACTGGATATTTTACCGGATAGTACTGGATATTTAACTAGATAGTACTGGATATTTAACTAGATAGTACTGGATATTTTACCTGATAGTACTAGATATTTAACTAGATAGTACTGGATATTTACCTAGATAGTACTGTATATTTTACCAGATAGTATTGTCTATTTTACCTGATAGTACTGGATATTTTACCAGAAAGTACTGGACATTTTACGAAACAAGTGAATGTATCACCAGACAGAAGAATATTTTACCAGATAGTACTGGATATTTTACCTGATAGTACTGGATATTTTACCAGAAAGTACTGGGCATTTTACGAAACAAGTGAATGTATCACCAGACAGGTGAATATTTTACCAGATAGTACTGGATATTTTACGTGATAGCACTGGATATTTTACCAGATAATCCCAGACAATACACCAGATAATACAATTGGATTTTTCATTCACCATTATAAACCAAAACACTTCCTCTGATGAGTGTCTAAAGAAAGGCTGAAACCAGTAATGATCTTTCTATGCAGATGATTACTGGCAAACTCTTTTCTTTGTTCTACCTTTTTCTGGGTAAAATGTGACGCATATTGAGCATGATGTTGATTGGCTGCGCCACTGATGGCATCAACTCAATGTAACAAGGCAAAGCACAGTGCTCTCTAGAACCCTTGCATTGTCAATGTTGTCAATTTTATTTACAAATGTAATCATGAAAAAAACACATACAAATTTGGACTTGCCTATGATCTGGATAGAAAGAGTATAACTAACAACTTCAATTATGTTCTTGATGAGCATGATGACCAATGTTTGGGACAAAATAATGCTTCACAAATGAGTTCAAACAAGAGTACCATGAATGGCACATTATATGCCTGCCCCATGTTTAATAGTCCTCTATGCAGATAACTGACATTTTTGTGCAGAAACCATTTTTCTTCCTTCAGTCACAGTGATCTTGACCTTTGAACTTTTTACCCCCAAATCAAGAACCAGCTAGACATTATAAGACGTCTTCTGGTGAAAACCCCATGTCAATATGACTATCCCTTCATGAGGAGTAGCAATAACAAGATTTTCAAGATGACTGCTATGGCAGTTATTATTGGATGTCAGTTCGGCACCTTTTTCATTTTGGATCAAAAAGACATCATAAGAAGTCTTTTAGTGAAAACCCCATACTAATATGACCATCTATTCAGGAGGAATAAGGATAAGATTTTCAAGATGGCTGCTTTGGTGGTCTGAGTGGCACCATTTTCATTTAGGACCAACTAGACCATGGGATGAATGTGTGTGTAAAGTTTCATTGCAATCCTCCAAGTAGTTTAGAAGTAGTAGCAATAGCCAACTTGTGCCAACAGATGGAAAAACCATCCCATAAGCTCTTCTGGTTTATGACCTGCAGAGTTAAAAATCAGATAGGCCATCCATTGAGATGTAGCATTTACAAGCTTTGTAAAATTTTGGAAGGTCACACTGGCATAATTTTCATTTTAGAACCAACTACATACAGGAGGATTAGTGATAATGGTACAAAATTTTTAACTGAAAACCCCATGCTGATTTTAATATCCATTCAGGAGTAGCAACAGCAAATTTTCAAGCTGGCCACAATGGCAGCCAATATGAATGTCAGATTGGCACCATAGACATCATAAGAAGTGTTTTAGTGAAAAGCCCATGTTGATATCACTATCTGTTCTGAAGCAGTAGCAATAACAAGATTTTCAAGATGGCTGTTGTAGTGGCCATATTGAATATCTGAGGCACGCCATTTCCATTTAGGACGAACTAGACCTTGGGATGAATGTGTTTGTAAAGTTTCATGGCAATCCTCCTAGTAGTCCAGGAGTAGTAGCAATAACAAACTTGTGCTAATGGACAACAGACACTGGACGATGGATGAAAGGACACTGCATAAGCTCTACTGGTCAATGAACAGTATAGCTAAAAGATGAAGTTTGTTGAAACAGTATCAATCAAGGTTTTTTTTCAGATATACAGTATCAACAAACTGGGTTTGATACAATCCATTCATGCTGTTCAAGTTATCATGCTCACAAGCCAGTACAGTTCAAAACATAAGTCAAGACCTTGACCTTAAAATCAATGTCGGGTTCTCACTATCAACTTTCTGAGTGGAATGCAACTTAATACAAAGTCTGGTAAAATTTTACTTGTATATGTACAAATCAAGGTGTTCATAAGCTCAATGAAGTACAAAAATGCAAGCAATTTCCTTGGACTTGACACCAAGGTTATTAGGTCTGGTTTAAAAAACTCCTTCACAAAAGTTTGGGTATGTTGGTGGTCAGATCTGAATCATTTTCCTTCAGAACAAATTAAATATTGCAAGAAGTGTTTAAGTGAAAACCCCATGTCATTGCCACAATTGATACCAGAGGATTAGTGATAACAATATTTTTGAGATGGCCACTAGAGCACATCTTTCATTTAGATCCAGCTCCAAACTGTTATAGTGTTTTAGTGAAAACCTCAAGACAGTATGACCAATCTATTCAAAAGAAGTAGCCATGTAAAGATTTTCAGGATGGTCATCAAGGCAGCCATTTTGCTGGTTAAATCAGCATAATTTTAATACAGGAACAACTACTGAATACACTTGCGTTTAAGCTGATACCAACTGTAAACTGCATAGAACCAGATCTGCTGGCGCATAATGCGCCAGCAGATCTGGGTCTATGCAGTTTGTAAGGCCTAATCATTAAAACAAACAACACAGACCCTGATCTGCCGGCGCATTATGCGCTGGCAGATCAGAATCTATGTTTTTTGCATTTGGACCTGGCTTATATGTGAGTATATATGATATCTATTGTAAGAAAGAAGATTTCTTTTTTTGTTTAATTGTTGGATGACGGTATGGTCTTCCATTCAGAAGTTGCTGTCAAGAGATATGTCTGATTTTGGGAGGTCACAGTCACACCATTTTTGTTTACCATATATACTCGCATATAAGGTGTGTCCAAATGCAGTTTGCAGTTGGTATCTGCTTTTATACGTGAGTATATATGGTAGTACCAACAATGCATATAGTGAGAAGTGTTTTAGTGAAACCCCATGTTAATACAACCATCTTAAAAAAGGAGTAGTGATAGCAAGATTTTCAAAATGGTCATATTTATAAAATAATTACCTTGATTTTATTGCCTCTACAGATGAGGCCTCATTTGAAAATCATGTAGCATGGAATCCACTCATCTAATTCCTACACTCATTTGCATGTACAATACAGAGTTAACCTGTTTAGGGTAATCTATCATAATATACAATGTGGGGCACTGGGTGGCAGAGTGGTCTAAAGCGCTAGCCTTTACAGATCACTCACTTCTGTCCATCTGTCCACATGAGTTTGAGTCTCGACTTGACCATTGTGGGTATGTGAGAAAGATTGCCAGTAGCTTCCTGTGGGTCAGTGGTTCTTCCCAGGTTCTTCCTCCACCAAATATACTTGCCGCCATGTATCATGTGCTGACAAAATGGCATTAAATCCCACAAAATCAAATCAAACAATATACAATGCAGTCATTTATATGGAAAGTTTACCACTGAAAAAATATATTTATTCCTACTTCCTCTAAAGTTTTTGTGCAGTTCTTCATTTTTACATTTTTTTTAAACTTCACTTTTTATTGGTACCATAGAGCCATTCTTGTGCTGAGGTGCCATGAAACTAATGCATGCATACATACCCATTAAGCTAGTACATATAGCATGGAAGAATGTATGTGGTCATAAATACAAATACTTGACCCAAGTTAGTCAAGCATAAAATGTTGGTCATGGTGACCTTTATTGATTGTAAGGGTGTAGTACTAACAGAAATGCATCCAATTATCAAGCTTCATGATTCAAAACATAAACAGAACCCAATAAATGAACTTTACATACAAAATTTCAATAAAAGTCACTGAAACATGAAACACTGGTCACAATGACCTTGTTTTACAATAATGATATACAGCTTATCAAGATGCATCCACTCACCAAGTTTAATGATTCTAGGCAGGGTAGTAGCATCCCCAAAACTTATTTCATCGCTAAATGCAAAAATTTAATAAAAGCCAGTAAAAGATAAAATATAGGTCACAATGAGCTTCTTTTGTTGTTATGGGTATGGTAGTAACAGATGCATATCATTAATTTCATGATTCTAGCCTGAACAATGCCTGAAAGATGATCAAACACAAAATTAACCCACAACAGTAAAGCATAAAATATGAGCCATAATGACCTACTACTGAAAATGAAGGAATAGTGATCAACAAGGTGCAGTTACTCACCAAGTTGCATATATAGTATACACATAGCATACAAAAAACCTATGTGGTCAAAAACTAAACATAAGCCAGTAAAATATTAAATGTAGGTCACAGTGACTCTGATTTTTAACTTGTGATACTCAGAGAGATGTATACAATCATCCAGTTTAATGATTCAAGCATGAACAGTAAAAACATAAATTTAACCAGTCTGTGAAGCAAAGTATGAAATATTGGTCAAAGTGACCTACTTTGCACTAGGGTATAGTACTCATCAAGATACATCCCCTCACCAGCTTTCATGAACCTAGACATAACAGTATATATTCAGGGTGCAAAAAAACCTATTTGGTCATGACCTAAATGCAAAAACTTAACCTTAGCCAGTAAAATGTAAAATGTTGGTCACAGTAACCTCCTTTGCTTGTAAGGGTGTTGTACTATAGAGATGCATACAATTATCTAGTTATATGATTCTAGCGTGAAGAGTTGAGAAAAAAAATCAGAATAATTTTTTTTACCCAATTCAGTCAAGCCTGAAATATGGGTCACGGTTTAGTAAGTGTCTGGATGCATCTCCTCACCAAGTTTCATGATTCCGGGTATATATTGTGTGCATAAAACCCCGAGCTAAATGCAAAAACTTAACCAAGAATGTACAAAGTAACATAACATATATAAAAAGTTAGCCCCTTCAGCCATCTCCCCAGGGGGTAGGTACTATGAAACCATTCCAAAACTGCTGCCCAGAATCTAGTTAGAAAGAACGATTGCGATCCAGTGAGGCTGTATATTTATATATGTATATGACTTTATCTGTGCAGAGGGGGGGGGGGGGATACTACAATGGATGTAAGGATGTAATCAATTTCTTGCAATATGTCAACTGTATTAGGAGTGTTCCACAATGTACTGCATTCAAAATCTATAGATCACATTTTTTCATTCTAATACAGTGCTAATGATAGTGACCTTAGCTTAATCAACCTGAAGCATAACATAGTGATTGAACAGTGGTCCAATTGAAATTCTGTTTCCCGTTTTAAATTTCCAGTTTCTCTTATTTACTGCATACAAGTATTTTTGCACTGAATGCAAATGTGGCACAATATAAACATACAAAACTTAAAATATATTTGGGATATTCTTTGAAGAAATCAAAATTCCAGGTACAATGAAAAATACTCCTTACACAGGCAAAGAATGTTTCATGCCCTTGTACAAAACATTTCCATCTCATCACGCAAAATACTGTCATTGTTGTTCCTGTGGATTCCATTATAGCATGGATAACCATCATGACGATATACTCACCAGTCAGTACACAAAATGACTGAAGCTGTGCTCATTTCACAGGCTTTGTCTGTCATATTTAATAAATAAATTTAAATAATCTTGATTACAAGTCTCAAATTTCTTTAAAAATGTCATCATGACATAAGAAAGAAGAAAGGAAGGAAAAACTGAAAATCTAACATGAAACTTAATCACTATCATGAAGCTCAAGAATTTGCCAATCATGTTTAAAGGGAAGTAGCTCCTACAATGCAAGCAACAATATGCTATGAAAGAGTAGCCTCCCTTATTACATTTCCTACCAAGACTACTAGTGGGATACCTACTACCGTGTAAACTTGCATATAAGTATAGTCCAACTGCAAACAACAGAAACTCTGATCTGCCGTCGCATAATGTGCTGGTAGATCAGGGTCTGCATTGTTTGTTCTATTGATTACTCCTATATTAAAAGTCATACAGGTCATGTATGTGTTCAGTACAGACTATTTCAGTAACGGGTGTAGTTTTTTAGAATTTGAATTACACATACCTTTATGTGGTGATTATTCACTTTATTTGGATCCTCATACATCCATATTCCTTTGGAAGGTCATTATTTACATGCCCCGAGAAACAAATACGGCAAAACTATATGTTAAAGTATGTGGACATTTTTGGACGAGGTCAACCTAAAGGTGTGATCCAGTACAAGCCGGATTGAATGTCGCGTGCTGTGATATCACAATGAAAGCTACTCCTGTTGGAAAAAAAAATGTTACTACCCTATATCGTGAAGATTACACTTATTAATGGTTTGTATTTGTCTTATAATTATGCATCTATTATAGTAGCAGAAGGGATCATATTGCTTTGCTACTGTACATCTCTATGTCCATATCTCAGTTCCAAATCCATTTTAGTTTAATAGCACAAAAACATGTTACCGTATATACTTGTGTATAAGCTAATACAAAAAAACAACATTTATAATTATGTGTTATAACTGTATGGAAACCTGTTTCCTTTCATTAAAGATTGTTTTATAAAGGCCCCAACCAAACTCGCAAGTCTGCTTTCAGAGAAGATAGCATTCTCTTAATCTTTTCCTTGTTTGTTAGGTTTGAAAACTGCTTATATTGTATTATACTGTTACTTTCTTCAGAATTTTCTAACAGTGAGGTAATGCTTTTTTCAAGTCCTGAGACTTTTTTAAAACAGATCACTACTTTTTTTAAATTTAGCCATCATAAAATTAACTCTTTTCATTACAAAACTACTGAACACATTAAGATGTCACTACTAGCTATTGACAATAACCTGTCCATCCATACCTGTATAAATCATGATCAAACAAGAATACCCCAAATAGCACATGATATACATCCATCTCAGGACTATGTGCCTACTAATGACCTTGACCTCTGAGCTAGGGACTTGACTACTGTATCATGATAGGGTGTGAACCTGGGAAAAGAGTCATCAAAATATCTGTAAGGGTTATAAAATGATAGCCTTGATAAGGAAATAGGCCATTGGCTTACATCATACTATGTTGTGACTCTGACCTTGAGGCAGGAGGTATACTGTTAATGCACAGACACTGTCAAGTCAAGATATATAAAAGGCTAAAGTTTCATGAAAATATCTTCATTATGTTCAAAAGTGATATATGAAAAGAGGTCACTGATTTATACTTTTCCTTGCTGTGAACTTAACCATGAGGCAGGGGACATGGCTACAGTATGTAACACACTGTCTAGTCATGATATATAACTGATTAAAGTTTCATTAAAACATTTTCAGTGGTTTAAAAGCTATACCCTGGACAAGGATACAAGTCCAAGTTACATTTTTGCTTGCTGTGACCTTCACTTTGATGTAGGGCGAGCGGTTATGATATATGACACACTATCTATACATGATGTATATTTGGCTAAAGTTTCATTAAACTTTCTTCAGTGGTTCCAAATTTATACTCCAGACATGGAAACAAGTTGCAGATTACATTTTCCCTTGCCATTACTTTGACCTTGAGGCAGGGGATGTGACATGGCTATTGTAGATGACACACTGTTTAGTCATGATATATATATTTGGTCAAATCTCTCCAACTGTTACAAAGTTAAGGGCTTGACAGATGGATGCACAGATAGAAAACACCAAATATGACAACTTAAAATGGGGGTATACAAACGGTAGATGTATGTGCAAGAATTCTCAAATGATTCATGAATTAACTGTAAAATCTAAAGTCTGGAATAATTTTTTCCTTTCCATAATTTTTTAAAATTTATTTATCTCGAAGAATCTCAGGTATTCTCCCTACCTGAGAACTTACCTATTAGGTATTTTCCTCTTACTTAATTGCATATCAACTTCTATAAAATGCAAGATTTTAACTATTCCTATAGAAATATTGAGTGAATATAAAATATTTCAAGAGAGAAGGAAAAGTAGTTTTAAGATTTTGAAATTACCTTGGTTTTACTTTCTGCATATACAGAGTAAGTGGGATGGGTTGGGGTGGAAACATATGAAAGGGCAATCATTACTGTTCCTACAATCCAAACGTATAAGCATTATGCCTGTGGAAATTTCGGGGTAGAAAAAAAAAGAGAATAATGTATTCGACCTATTAAACACCCTGCCATTATAAGAGATCCCACTCATTTTTTTTGCAATTTTTCAGGTCTTTTGCATAAGCTCCTATTCAAAGGATTGATTTATCATTCAAACATGCTAGTAAAAAAATCATTTTATTCATAGATTTCATGGATTTATTCAAGTTTTCCTTCAGTCATCTTTTCATGTAGTATTGTTTTGCCTACACACACACACACACACACACACGGTAAAGGAAAGAGTTTAATTGCTTTTACACTGTATATTGCTACTTTAGCTGGCCTCCTCAAAGTAACATGCCAAGACCATATATAGAAAATGTCAACCTAAGGATTTGAGAAGTCACCCAAGATCAAAGACTTGTGATGGCTTTCAAGCTGTGTATACTGCTATCCTGGAAACATTATTCTCACCATGTACTTGATATCAGATGTGTATGAGTTTTCATCCTCACTTTTATGTTCTACTATTATATCGATATCATCACATGAAAAGTTTGAACCAACTGAATATCTTAAATGAAATAGTGACTATTACTAGTATGTTGGTCAATTATTAACTCTTGGATTAAAATGACTTGCTTAAGGATTAAACATCTGTGCGCAGGCCCGCCGACAGAAATGCCAGGCGCCTGGGCAAAGCAGTCATGGGCCCCAAAACTAGTTTAATTATTTGTATATACAAACCTGGGTACAGTTTTGCATATAAAACCTGTATTAATCTACCATAACTTAGACTCTTGCAAGGAACAAATTTTAATATTTACTACAAAGATTAATTTATTTTTTATAACTGAGCTAACGGTGGGCTCCTAGAAAGTGATCAGCCCCTGGGCAATTGCCCTCCTGCCCCCACCTCTTGGTGGGCCAGTCTGCAGGCAACTTATACCTGGCTCTAGTTTCATTAAACATTCCTTCCTGAAATTGAGATTTTTCACTTCTTTCTTATTGCTTGGCTTGGAATTACGAGTTCTTTGCTGAACATTAAGAATTAAAATAGTTATAATATCCTTCATTTTCCTGAAAATAATCTTTTTTATCTTTATGGAAAAATTCAGATTCTCAAATTCTGAAGAATTCCTCAACTCTTTTTTTAATAATAAAATGACTCCCAGGTGTACAATGCAAAACTGAAGGGTTTTTTTTTTTATCCCTTGTATAACATCTAACTCTCACAAAAATCCCAGTATTGTAAAATATATCATAAGCAAACTTAAGGTGTTTGATTGGTCAATTTTAAGACAGACTTTAATTTCTGTCAACCATACCACTACATTTTAGGCTCAAGTCCAGATTAAAATTTTATTAGTGAAATCCACAGCCGATCCCTCAAGAGCAGATTATATATAAGTGGAGACTTGGACAATTTGTTTATTTGTTCGTTTGTTTTGGTGTTTAATGGCATATGAACATAGTGCCAAAGCAATGCCTTGCCCAGCGACACACCCCAGCAGCTGACCTAGGCTGATCTGGGAGGAGTTCAAAACTGTGGACTGCAAATCCGGCACACTTACCACTTAGCCACTTGAGTAGTGTTGACAAGATTTCAAGATGGATGCCATCACAGCAATATTGGATGTCAGATTGCTACCAACATGACATCAAAAGAAGTCTTTTAGTGACAACCTCATGTCGACATGATTATCCATTCTGGTTGAGTAGCGTTAACAAGACTTTCAAGATGGCAGCCATATTGGCTGTCAGATCAGCACCATTTTCATTAAGGACCAACTGAATATCATAACAAGTCTTTAAGTGAAAACTCCATGTCGATATGACCATCCATTTAGGAGAAGTAACTATAAAAGGTTTTTTCAAAATGTCTGCCATGACAGCCATACTGGATTTCAGATTGGCACCATTGTGATCTAGGACAAACGAGAAACCATAAGAAGTCTTTTAGTGAAAACCTCATGTATATGCCATTTATTCAGAAGGAGTATCCATAACAAGATTTTTAAGACAGCCACAGTGGTGACCATACTGGATGTTAGATTAGTACCATTTTCATTTAGGACCAACTAGACATCATAAGAAAGAAGTCTTTTTGTGAAAACCCTATGTCGATATGACCATCCTTTCAGGAGGAGTAGCAATAACAAAGATTTTCAAGATGGACACAGTGGTGGCCATACTGGATGTCCGAGCAGTTTAAGAGGAGTAGCAATAACAAACTTGTGCCAATGGACGAATGGACAACAGGCCATAGTATAAGCTCTTCTGGTCTATGACAAGTAGAGCTAAAAGTAATTTAGATACATTTTTTGTTAGCAATTACCTTAACAGTAGTGGCAACAATTGCAATAATGATCTACTAGCCTGGCATGTAGAATGCATGGAAAGTACTCTCAAAATTGCAATTTTTTTCTTTTTTTTTCAACACAAAAATTGTGTTACTTACTTAGACATTTACTAGCCCAACAATAACTTGTTGTTGTCTGGGCTAGTTGGGCAAAGGAAATATCGTTCCTGCGCTTAGAGACAATTTTCTATCTGTAAGGGAAATAACCATGACAAGGTCTAATTTATTTGCTCTGAATGATAAAATTTGAGTTATATCCCTTGACATAAAATATATTTGATAGAAAGTTGTTTCAATTAATGCATTTCGGTTTCTTTTCTGTGAAAGTAGGGTAGTGTAGTTTTGTAGAGAAAGGGCTTAGGTGATTATGGTGAGACAGTAAATGGACAAAACTCACACTCCCCCATCAATATCAAGCTGCCTCCTAAATTTGTTCGAAATCTAAAAATACGGAATGGATTCATGGTGGTTCAGTGGACAAGATATTGGACTCCTGACCAGATAAATACAGGTTCAATTCCCACCATCAGATCAGCCCAGATCAGCTGCCATGGTGTGTCCTTGGGCAAGGCACTTTGCTCTACTTTCCTTATCATGATATAACCATAACAATGCTGCTGTGTTGTAAAAGACCAAAACCTATTTTTTTTAAAATTTAAATATGTGAGTTAATGTACAGAAACTAAGGTAGGTGAGTCTGATAATATGAGACAAAACTAAATGACAGTATAGAAGGCTGACAGTTGAATTCAGCTGTCTCATCAATATCAAACTGTGCTAAATGACAGTATAGAAGGCTGACAGTTGAATTCAGCTGTCTCATCAATATCAAACTGTGCTAAATGACAGTATAGAAGGCTGACAGTTGAATTCAGCTGTCTCATCAATATCAAACTGTGTTAAATGACAGTATAGAAGGCTGACAGTTGAATTCAGCTGTCTCATCAATATCAAACTGTGCTAAATGACAGTATAGAAGGCTGACAGTTGAATTCAGCTGTCTCATCAATATCAAACTGTGCTAAATGACAGTATAGAAGGCTGACAGTTGAATTCAGCTGTCTCATCAATATTAAACTGTGCTAAATGACAGTATAGAAGGCTGACAGTTGAATTCAGCTGTCTCATCAATATCAAACTGTGCTAAATGACAGTATAGAAGGCTGACAGTTGAAT